>VMKM01000037.1:0-600000 GCA_008360985.2 Macquaria ambigua | reverse complement strand
GCCAGGCAGCCGGGGCCATATCACAAGAATGGCCAGCCAGGGTCCATGAAATAAAGTACCTGAGAGATTGTGACTTCTTTTATCTGTCTGTTTTTTTTTTCCTTTACTGTCCGACTAATGGCAATCCCTCTCAGTCCATGTGTGTCTGTCTCCTTTTTATGTCTTGTTTTCTCCCTCTCCTCTGTGTCTCCTTTACTCTCTTTCCCCTCTCTCTTTCCTCTTTCTGTTCTTGCCGTGAACTTTGTTTTTTCCTTTCCGTCCTCCACCCGCCCCACTAACTCTCCCTGTCTCTTTCTCTCTTCTCCTCCATCCCCTACTTGCTCTCCCTCCTTCTCTCATGGGGAACAATATATATCAGAGCCCAGCAGAGCCCTGCTCCGCTAGTTGCCATGGCAACCGACCTCATCACAGCATCTACTCTCTCTCTCTCTACCCCCCTTCTTTCCTCTTTTTCCTCTCGTCTTCCATCTCTCGTTCTCTCCCTCTCACCTCCTCTGTCTTTCCCTCCACCTCCTGCTCTCTATCTCGCCATCCTTTAGAGGAGGTTCTTTAAATTGTACGTGGGCTGGCTGGCCTCTCTGTGAGCGGAGCAGCGAGGTGAATCATTGGTAAAACACAAACGTTGATCCCAGACGTTGTCTTTCAAAGACACCTCTTTTCTGTCTGCTTTGGGTTAAATATGGCCTGGTACAAAGACACATATCTATCAATCTATATGACCAACTATGTATCTTATGCTATAGTATAATATACAATAGCCAAAACTATATGGACATCTTAACATTGCACATATGGGATCTAATTTCAAAAGTATGGGAATTGAAGGGACACTCCTTAATTTTGCACATAAGATCGGCCTGTAAAAACAGTTGTATAATGTCTTCTATGGAGCAGGTTAGTCTAGTCTGAGAAAATAACCCCTGATGATGTCATCAGGGTTATCCCGCCTAACAAACAGGGTTTTTTTGGAGCGTGACCAATACTAAGAACTAAAAGTCAAGATATCTCAGTCTCTTCTGCACAGATTTTTTTTTTAAATCTATCTCTGGCAACTTTTTTAAAGAGCAATACTAAAATTGCTGGAGTACCACTTTAAAGCTGCACTAATCAAATATTTTATATTGACAATGGCTCAAATAATCATGTGTAATGTGAGAGGGTTGCCCGTAATGACGAACCCACAGAGACTTATCAACCAACTCTGCAATTCTTAGCTGTACGGAGCATTTTAGTGTCTTTCAGCTCTTTGTTTTAGTTTTACAGGCCACAGTTTTACTGTTCTGGTTCAGTCTCACTGCTCTCATCAACCTTGTTTCCTGCTGTTTTCAGCAAAAAGGCTCTGGTAAACCCACCTTATGCTGGAAGTTAGCGTCTACCTGGTGAACAAAGTGAAGCATCGAGTAACTACAGAGCCAGATGTTTCCCACATTAGTTGGTGGAAACCAGGCCAGAACTAAACCGAGAGTGAATGGTGGATTCAGTTTTGTTGGATTACCAGAAACATGACTGTATTGGATGCTAATGTTGCTCCGGGTCTGGTGATGTGTAAATAGGCAACTGCTTGTTAACATATTCCTGACAACAACTTTTATAAGGTGATAATATGTTGTGTTCGCAGGTTGTTTGCTTCCCCCAGAAAACAATTAGAACTGCTTTAATATGCCTCTAGAAGCCCCCGCTCTGTTGGGCAATCAGGCTTGGCTACCAGTCGGTGCTCCAATTTATCCCAAAGGTTCGGTGGGGTCGATGTCAGGGCTCTGTGCCTTCAAACAATTTCTTTATGGACCTTGCTTTGTGCACATAGGCATTGTCATGTTTAAACAGGAAATGACCTTTTCCAAACTGTTGCCACAAAGGTGGAAAAACACTATTGTCTAAAATATCATTGTAGGCTGAAGAATTAACATTCTCCTTAAATTAGAATTAACCAAACCATGGAAATCAGCCTCAGAACATAATTACACAAAAATAAGGGGACAAGGGTGTCCACATACTTTTGGCCATGTAGTGTATCTATGAACTGTACTGTTTTTACTTCTGCCCAACTAACTTTTTTTTTCAGTTTAAAGGGAAAACTAACATACACAAAGAATGCATTTCTGATTTGGATTCATTGATTTCTTTTTTTCTCCATCCCATATTTATACACACACACTCACACACATGCTCACACACCCAAACTCAACCTCCATTCATGGATGATTCAGCCATAATTCAGAGGGTGACAAGGGCAGGGGAGCCTTTTTCCTGCTGTGGGAATTTATGTGGTATCATTATTTAACCTAATTGCATTGAAGACAAGTGGAGGGCGGCATGCTTTCTCAGAGTGGCGAGTACCAGCGAAGCATCCATCACATGTTTACACACACGCCACACACACACACACACAACATGTACATTTTGCAGTATGCTCACAGACAACATAAAGAAAGCTGTAAGTAGAGGCAATCCTTTACTATGATTATAAATGCAATGTGCATACATGTGGGCATAGATTAGACACACACCTCTCAGTCACACACAGACATACATTCAAACCTAAAGATATATCAAGACCATATACTGACATGCATGCCAACATGTCTCGTCTCTTCTCTATTTCTCACTCCTCTCTCTATCTCTCTTGTTCACTCACAAACACATACATACACACACACGCACTTACACACTCCTTACCATGCAGAGCAACAAGACAGTTGTCCTCCATCTGTCAATGTTATTCATGAGGAAATGGAGATCTGGGCCATGAGTGATGAGTTCTCCTACAGAAATGGCCCGGCCAAAACCTCTAGGAAAACCACCCAACCCATTTATGAAAAAGATGACTAAATATATAAATAATAACTTGCAACCAAACATTCGAGGCGCAAAATTAATGGCAAATGATTGTGCGGGGATTTCAGGAATGGGCTCAGGCCACTTTATCATGCCTACACCTTTATGCAACAAAATTTCCATAATGCACACAGCACTTCTCCTGGAGAGAAGAAGAAAAAAAAATACCCATATGAAAATAGTGATAATTATCAATTCTCCAGCATTTAGAGTACATTTCATATATATTTTTTGTATATCTAAAATGTAAACTTAATAAAGCAAAAACAGTGAGATGCATGTTTCTTTTTACAAACATAGAGAGGGGCAAACATGCCTGCTTTTAACAGTTTGAAGGTATCGAGTTGTTCTCACATCAACTTTAGTAGTAGTAGTAGTAGTAGTAGTATTTGTTATTCACATATGAAAGACAACCACTGTTTTTCTATTACTACTGACTACTATTGCAGTCGTTGAGTTTGGATGTAATGAAAGCATGAGTTTCAGCAGCAGAAAAGGAGACTGATGGAGCAGAGGCGAGCTATGTTTTTCATGTGGAAAAAAGCAGTTTTTGTAATGAGATATGCGTGGTGTTTGAATTAGATGTTGTGGCGAGGTCACTGCGTTCAGAGATCCTAGAAATGACTCTCTACAATGTTATCATAACAGCTAGAAATGCCAAAACTATGAAAATAGGACCTCACATATTAGCAGGAAAAGTACCTATGAAACATAATAATGCAAATGTCTCTTTCCCGACTACTGCCCAGTACTCCAGCAAATGCAAAGTACTCAGGCAACTTCATATGGCTAACTACTATATAATTACTGTACCAACAGTGCAATTGTGCATCCAAATGATGATAATGTGAGTGAGATCTCTATAAAGTGCTGCCATCACTATCACTGTCCCAGTATGACTTTATTTGATGGCGAGAACAAGATGGTTGAGTGGAATGGCAGGTAGAAAAGCTGCCATGTATCTGCCAATCACACCGTAAAGAGGGAGGATGTTATCTCTCTCCCTCTCTTTCTCACTCATTGATTCTTGCTTTGTCACAAACTCTCTCTCCCTCTCTCTCTCTCTCTCTCTCTCTTGCTTTGTATGTGGGGATCTCTCCATAAAACATCTGACACTATGTCACCCGGCACCTCACTCTCTACCCGCAACCTGGACACTGCCATTACACAGATGTCAGACACAGTTGTGATATCATCATAAAAAAGTAACTGCCATGATTTTCTTTTTTTTTTTTTGAAACACACACTCACACACACACACACACACACACACACACACACACACGCTGCCTTTTCTGTGCTTGTGAGTAAGCAGGGAATGGAAGAGGAGAGGTTCGGGGGAGTCAGATAGAAGTGCAATTACACTCGCTGATGTGCTTTGGCCCATATTATGATGTTGGGGGATGATAAGACAGCAACGGACCATGCTGCACACACACACACACACACAGACAATAGCCCCGGCTATGATGGATGTCCGGATGCAGACCCACTCCAAGCAGAAAATAGATGAGTTCCCTTCCTCTCGACCAAATGGCATATACATCTTAGATGGTTCCAGGACACGTATCACGTGAGCTCATAACTAGAACTTTATTGGCAGCACAACTGATAACACCGCCAAGGGGTCCAGATGATAAAACCAGGCAGAGAAAAAACCCAGCACAGTTGGACATGATAATTTTATTCATGTCATTCGGTTCATTCAGTCAGGCTTGATTTATCATGTATAATGCTCAGTTTAACCTCCCATTCTGACACTTTTAAAATGAATCCAGTGTGTTCATTTTGAAGCTGTTCATCGTACGGCGCCGAAGGCATTGACATTGTAATGCTTAAAGGACAGCGCTGGCTTTTTGGGAGTGTGGCACATGTGTCTTCTTACCAATTGTATGCTATAGTTTTCCCACTGGAAGGTGTCACCATTGACTTGTTGTGTGGTACCTACTGTATAATATGTGTTGCCTTTGTAACATTATTATAATTATTTAATTTTCTACTACATGGAAGCACATAAATCCTTGCTTTTTCATATGATTTATCATCCAACAAATCCATTTTCTATTTTCCATGTTTTCTTACTTATCTTGTGCTTTTCTTTGTATGATATTTTTCTGTGGGGCCTGAAGGCTGGAGCATGCTTCTCTGGGTTTCATGTAACCCAACATGCATGGGATTTGGGGTTTGGAGGAGTGTCTGTTTAACAGATTTTTTTCTTGTCCCTTTCGATCCCACCTCGAGAGTCCAACATGGAGGACGCTATTGTAACTGTGTGGCACCATCTCTGCTGGAGTATAAGCTGCTCTACAAAAGACAAATGGTTTTGGACACTTATGGGACAGTTGATGGTACAAATACAGTATGTCTCTTGAATAAACTGTGTGAACCTATTGTTCTGTTACCAGCTGAGCTCACAGAGCTACTTTCACCATGATTGTGACTAACTAGGGCTAACATGTTCCCAGTTCATCAACTAGCCCTGTCAGTAGTCAGTACATCAACAAGATTCTAGTACCACCTATTTCTTAAGGAGTCAGTCTGTCCAGTGCTTTGGTTCAGGGCAAGCCATCATTGATGGCTACTTGCCAGATTTTGATATGCCTATTTATGATCACCAAAGGATGGTTTCTATGTTTAGGTAACCCCCTGATCTTTCCCTGAGCCCTACCATCTAGTTCAAATTTATATATTCATGCTGCCAAGACAAACCCTTCTCATTCTGGTCATTCCACAAGCTTTCCCCTTGTGCTAACCTTAGATCAATATGTCAACTTGTACACAAGATACCTCTGAATAATTTCCAGGACAAACCTTGCATATTAGTGGTGAAATAGATGATGAGCTGGAAAAAAGAACAAATATTATATAATAACGCATGGATGACTGTAATTGCTGAGGACACAGAAATAATGGTGCCAATCATCTAGCCACATGTTTGGTAAGTTCACCAATGAAACAATCTCTCAAGTCTGTATTACTCTGTATTTCCCACCCTGTTAAATTCCCTGCCCTGTTCTGCAGCAGTCTGACTCAGGGGCTGTTTCAGGGTGAAATAGCAATTTCCACTTCCAGATGCACATCTATATGATTGCCATGACCCCCATCCCTTCAGTACACCCACAAAAAAAATGCTTTTTGCATTTTGACTTATCACCTTCTATCTCTCAATCGTTCCAAAGACGCCAGCTCATTCACCTACTTGCGAGTATGCCCATCAACCACTGGAATTTGACTTTTTTTTTTTTTTGGAGAAATACAAGTGCTTACTGAAAGGCTGTAAAACTCAAACAAAAGTGAAATTAGAAGTCTGGAAAGAAACGTACCAGACATTTCAATTCCAAGTAACACCACAGTTTTCACTTAAAATGTTGGTGGTAGTGGACTGATTGTATAGTTTACTCACTTTTTCATTGACATCACCATGGATAGTCACAACTGCACAAATCCAAAATAACCTACTTAAAATGATGGACAAAGGGAAGATACAATTTCTACTGTTAAAATCAAATGAAACATTTCTTCAAGTTAGACAGTGACAGTAAGATGACATAAATGAAGGAAGCGGAGAAAGGAAATAACAGAAATGAGAAAATGGGAAGGTAGAGGGATGGGGGGGCATGCAGCCAGTGAGCCTGCTATCTTACCCAAGCAGTGGGCCTTAGAAAGGGAAGCCTGAGGAACCCACAGGAGAGACTTACAGCGATCCATATAATGTAGAGAAAGCAAGTGTGAATAGGGATTGTGAAGGTGCACATGTAGATGGATGTACAGTATGCTGGTGTGTATGTGTTGTGTGGAGAAAGACAGAGCTTCCAGGAGAAGTTCATATACTGGGCTGCCATAACAGCCTTGTCACGTCTCTTTTTATTTTCACTTTTATTTACCTGTCATTTCTGTTTTCTAAAGCCATAACCCTACTCTGGTAAATAGCCTTAAAAAGAGCACCTCATTGTGATTTGCAGGATGTGCAATACAGTTGAATGCAGAGGGAAGTAGCCTTGGAAAGGTTGGTGTTTTTGTCAGAACTATACTGTAGACATACGTTGAAGTTTATCACATTTTGTCACTTCACTTTAGCATAGCAACGTTATCTTCTATACACAGCACTGACAATGACTGTGTGATGAGTGCTAATCTGCAACAAAGTTAACTTGACTGGAAAAATGTGTTGAATAAAACCTTTACAACATGAAAAATACAACCCAACTTTTATGTTTCCACTACTACTTTGTTGTACATGCCTTCATATTGTTATCATGAGATGTCGGTGTGTTTTTCATGGTTGTTGGCATGGCATGGCGGTGAATGTGAGTTGAGATGTCAGTTGACTGGATGCAGAAAACAGGAGAGTCACGCCCAAAACTCTCTTATTAACAAAATGTTAAATTGTTACAGTTGCAGAGTTAGTTCTTTCTGCCCATGTGGCCTGTTTGCATTTGTGCTGAGGTTACATTCTGTAGTCGTTAAAATGGTAAAGAGCTGACTCAAGTAAACCTTTGTCATATGATCTTACAGCTTTAACACTGGGAAGTCATATTCCATCACAATGCGGAAAACACCAAAACTCATTTCTTTTAATCAGCCCTGAGAGCATTGTAACACACAATTGAACCACGGCATGAAATCCCAGAGTCAGTCTACCTTTTAAAAGTGTCTCGTCAGAAAAGATAAACACTGCTGGGAGCGGCTTTTTATCTGTCGCTTTGTCAACATAGACTGGTAAAAATCTGCAGAAGCAAAGATCTCAGAGCATATAAACAATATTCATGAGAAAATTACATAACCACTTGTTCTGCTTTGAGTGCTCTGCTGTGCCTCAGAATACCTCAGAATGTCATTGAATGTCTATGACCTTTTGTGTTCATGATATGAATGCTTCTTAAGGAAAGGTATAGCCTGAGAGCAAAGACATGTTGGTATTTAGCGACTTACATGGTGACAGATTAAGGTGGCATGTTTGTTGACAATGCCTCTCCTTGGGTCAGCGTGAGATAGGTCACCACACTTTTTGCGGCAAGGGTGTTGAGGATGTGCGTATCCCTGATGGCCGAGGCTGTGTGACAGGTTGTTTCCTAGAGCTACGCAAAGACCCGGTGAAGACCTGTGGGTGTAGGTGCCATGTGTCGTAGAGTGTTGTGTGCTGAGACGAGTGTCAGCTTGTTCGCCCACACCCTTCCGTGAAGCATCAGGGACGAGTGGAGTGTGAGGCTTATGCTGGATGAGTTTCTGTATCCGGACAGTCAATCAGGTTTGAAATGTGGAGCAGGGTTCTGTTTGTCCTCCTGGCCTCTGCTGAGCACATTGGAATGACCAGTTACTCATCAGGACTAATAGGATAGGTTCACTGTTTTTCAACCCAGACTGCATTGAAATACCAACCCTAATGCCAGGAGAGAACATTGATATTGGACAATTATGTTCAATGACAATATATCTCTCAGAGTTGTGAAATTGGGTTGAGATCTGGTGACTGCGAAGACCATAGAGTATGATTCACAGCATTTTCATACTCATCAAACCATTCAGTGACCCCTTGAGCCCCGTCTAGAGAGGGCATTGTCATCCTGGAAGTGACCATTTCCATCAGAATAGAAGTCCATCAGGATAGAACTAGAAAAAAGGCCATCGCTCAGGAAAACTTTGTATTGATTTGCAGGTGACAAGTGGACCCAATCCATGCCAAGAGACACGCCCACCACCATCTGTATTCCTTATGTTTCTCCACTCATTTATTCAGGGTTTTCCTGTCATTGTCATCTGCCAGTATGTTGTTCCCAGTCATTCAGGAATGTGCAAATCACAGACTTATCGATTGCTTCAGTTGTGGGACAGTCTCTCACTTCTCACAGTCAGATGTGGAAATTGTTTAGGCCTTCAAAAACAATGCTCAATCTAATTTTCAAAAATCGAGAGCAAACAAAGCAAAGTATAATCACACGTCTAAATATGTTCTTAAAAAGCATGAGTATTCATCAAGCTGTATTAACTTCGATGACCCTGAGAGCATCCTGTTTCCAAAAAGGAGATTTACCATGGTTTCTGAAGTGTGTTCCCCAGGGAGCTGCCTAAATCTTATAAATTGCCTCATGTGATGTCACTTGAGTCAGCCTCGGTTGGGGCTGAAGACTACAAGTTTGAAAATCCTAAATTCTGCAGCCCGCTCCTCATCTCTTTTTGAAGCTACATTAGCCACATTAGCATAACACACCCAAATCCTCGACAGAACTGCTGGCATCCGGGTTGCATTGTGGGTAATGCAGGCACCAGGTTTTGACAAGAAAGAAGAATGTGTGGAATAAAAAAGACTATATATGTGGCTCTGCTTCATCGACTTTGATGAGGCAGGCTGCTTGGCTATGTTTGCATGATTGTAAACAACTGGGTCAAACATTTTCATCAGGTCTGGATAGAAAAACTGAGCCTATTCTTTAAGTTGACATGTCAGTGTCACAGTGCAGTTTTTGAGTGTCACCCTCTAAGCCTGTGAACCCTTTTTTTTACTGCACAGATTCACAAAGATGACCTGTATAACCCTGTTAGAGGACTCTCCCTGTGTTCACTGTACCAGGATTAAAATATATAACCATGTTTTTAATGTCTTACCCAAGCTGTTGTAGCGTCTGCACTGAGCAATGCATTAAATCTGACATTTAGTTATGTTAGCGCCAATTACATCACCACTGAATATTGAGATGTCTAGAGACCTTTATTATCTACATTTCCCTGTCAGCTACATTTCCTCTTTAACTTTATTTGTTGCTGGCAGAACCCTTGGCATCTCCAGTTTAATTTAAAATAGAACGCTGGGGATGTGAGAAAAGCCTGTCCATTCCAATCTTGCCATGCAGGTATAGGTGGAGTTTAAAGGGCTAACACTCCTAAAGGCAACATAACCTTTTTTTTTAAGTTGATATAATTCGAGGAAAATTCAGCCTCAGGGAAGAATGATTTCTTTTGAAACCGCCTTGTGAGCAGTTAGAGCCAAGCTGCAATCACTCCCAATACATCAGTCTGGTGTCACACCCACACAATCTCATGTCACAGAGAAGATGAAAATGCCATGAGCGAGTGACTGATACCTGCCCAGATCCTCGCAATGGCTTCTTGCAGGAGGAGAAGACACAGTTCACACAGCCGCATGAATAATTCGAGCAGGTGCCAGGGTCGTGTTATTCACACAAGATAAAATGAAGAACAACAAGTGCTGCTTCCACTTTTCCCCCCCCATGATTTATTCAACGATGTACGACGTTTCAACTCTCCGTCATTGCCCGATGGATACCTTATGAAGAGACAGGAGTTCAGACATAGTGTGGATTTTAATTAATGATAGGAACAGTGTGTGTTTCTCTTGCAAGGAAAGTGAAGAGATATTAGCTGATCAGGGAAATCCCCGTCACTTGCATGGAATTATTACTTTCAGTATGTCTTCTGATTGTATGTGCACCACCTAAAACACAAAAAATATCCAGAATGAAGAGATAGAGCTTGTTTTAATCCCCTAATACATTACACAGACACAGACACACTAGTGTCACAGGGACGATGAAAGCGCCTCAGCCAGGTGACTGATACCTGCCCAGATTTTGTTAATGGCGCCATTCTGATGACAAATGATCACGGCAGACAGCTGTAATGCGACTTCATCTTCTGCCAGTGTCATTACACGCAGCCCGTCACAAATCAAGGCCTTTCCAAGTCCTGATGAGCAGGGAAAAATAGTTCCTGATGAAATACTTATTCATACGGGTAATCATAAATCTGTAGAAAAATGGAGCAGAAATGCACCTAAGTGGCTCGCAGCAAGGTTTCAACCTGCTCGGCAAACTCATGATTACATTTTTTTTTTAACATTCTTGTTATCAAATAAACAAAATAAATCTTGGGTGATCATCAAAGAAACCAGATTTGGTTCTGTTTCTTCCCCCCCATATGATGATTCTTGGCACTTGAAGCTTGATAATCAGATGCTATACTCAGTGCACTAGTGAATTTTCCAGAGAAGCTTGCCTGAGTTCAAATTGTCTTCTTTAAATAAAAAAGTGGGTCATCTTTTCATTAAATTCCTAACATGTTAAATAACATGTATGCGACTATTAGTTAGATGGCATATCATATCCCCATGACACTGATTTATAAATATTAAATTTAATAAATCATTTTAAGCTTTCCATTGAAACAATCCAGGAAGAGAAGTAATTGTGTCTTAATCTGGGCATTCTTATTCTACCCTGTCCCTCCCATAAAGCTCGACTATTGATGGGTTTTTTGCTTTAAAAGGATTTTTGATCTCAATGCAAATATTCAGTTTGCATGCAGACAGTCAGAGCTTATATCTAACTGTTCTTCAATAATATCTTGAGTGGAACATCATTACAATGAGTAAGACACAGTGTGTGAATTGAGCAAAGCTCAGAGGCACCAAAGCCTTTCACAAGGATGTGAAAAACAGACAGAAAAGAAAATGCAGTACATGATGCACTTTCTTCTTCTGTTGTACAAATGGAAAAAAATGTATGTGGGAATTATAGATGACACGGACATTGGTTTATATCTGTTTCTACATGTTCTCCAACTCTCTCCAACCCCAACCAGTTTTTTGTTACCTCACAAAGAGAATAACTTTGGTATGTCCCAGAAGGGTTCACTTTAAAGGACACTAATAATGCAGACTGTTCAAAGTGCACTTGTGCTGTACATGCTGTAATGGACCTCTCAACTATTTGGCAGAGTTTCATAATTAAAAATTACATGTATATTGTTTTCCATTGATTGAAACCATGTAGAGGGTTAAGCAACAGAAAATACATTCTCACTTCTTATTCCCACATTATATTGTTTTTCACTATGACATATCTCTGCCATTCACAATCAAATACAGGGAGCACCGAAGTGGCGACCCAATAAAAGGGCTTGATTGCTGGTTATTAGAGTGCATTCAACTAACTGAATGGGGTCTATGAAATGGTAGCCTATGTAAAGCAGAGTTAAATGGAATAATGGATGGAAATGACAGAGAAAAACAAAGTTTCTAAAGTAGGCAGAATGCTTTCATTATATTTCATTGCAATAAACAATGCACTGTCACCCTTGATATAATGATGAGCTCTTTGAATACTTAAATATTCCTATTAAAAGAACTAGCAGTGTCATAGCTCATAGAAAATTAATCAATAAGCAATCATATTGACCTCCTATAACACTACTCATACTTCATACTATTGACTGATGCGTGTTATCAATCATCTTAACCTTTACCACAGTAAGGCAAGTGTCAAACAATGCTTAACAAAATCAAAAATGGAAATGCAGACATTCGAATGTGTCACACTTTATTGATTGTACCACAAAGCACAGCCATGGTATGTATGAAATTGACTTTTCAATTTATTTCCAGAAATGCCAGGAAGCAGACAAAAGCTTGTTAATTTGACACTGAATAAATGGAGCTTAATTGTACTCAATCAACGTTCCAAAAGGACAAGTTTGAGGCAGTCATTATGGCTTGCAATCGCATAATACCTACAAAAGAAGGCTCATTCAGGAAGAAAAGCTGGGACAAAATGAGGGACATTCAAAAAGTTTTACTCCAGCCTCTAAGCAGTCAGAACCTTGTGTATGGTAAAAGGAACAATTTGTCCTCTTTATCACACTCTCACACAGGTTCACAGAGAGAGAAAGAAGCAAAGAGAAATGTCGTGATGGTGGGACGATTTGTTCTCACCAGGAGTTTTCATTATATTGTTTTTTTGTTTTTTTTCGCGACTGGTAACAATTACAATTTGGACGGTGACTTCCACTCTCAGTGAGTCAGCAGGGAAAACAGAATAGACCACATGGAGAGGTGGATGCTGCAGGGATGGTTGCCACATGACAAGTAGATGGAGCGCACAAACAGGGGTGTTAGGTGGACAATGAGTAAGTGTGTTTTGCAGGTTTGTGGGCCACCACCGGAGATAACGATTGAAAGTATCCAGGAGGGAAAAGGCAACTTAGGAGAATTTGTGAAGGTTGGCCTTCAGGGGGGATAAGTTTTAGGGGAAACACACTAGAAGCCAAGCCAGGGGTGGGGGAGTCACGCCCCTCTTGTCATAAGCAGAGAAGGGAAGCTGAGAGCCTGGTGAGAAAAATCTGGAGTCAGTGCTGTAGATGGCAAGCAACAAATGTCCACATTTGAACCCATAAATGTGGACATCAAAGACTGAATTGCTTGTCTGGGATCATGCTGAGATTTCAGGAAACCTTCCACCAGAGATACTCATTTAGTCTGTAACATGGTAAAAAGTAGACTTTGTATTATTTTTTTATATGATCTGTTGAGATTCAACTTACTCAAATGCAACCAAACCACAACTTAATTGCACTTAAAAGCAGTTTGTTCGTGTGACAGTTCTGATAACTTCTGCTGCCAGCAAGTTAAAGAAATTCATGTATATACCCTTCCTTACCAAATTCCGCTGGACATGCATGCACACAAACAAGACCAGTGAAAAACAGACAAAGCTGCAAATGAATTCAAGCTCCAGACTGCACTTTGCCCTCGCTTCATTTTGTTACACCAGGCTTTCCAAGTATGAGTCACTGCTGGCTATCACATATCAACATCCATCTCCTTGTACCCATTAATTTGTGCATTTTGGAATTGTTTCCTGTTGGTATTTATCACATTCTGGCTTCTACTTAGAGGCCTTGCAGCTCAGACTGAGAAGGACAGAGAGCTGCCACATGGTCACAGTGAGGTCATTTGGTGTGCACCTCAAATGAACCAAACTAAAGGATTAAATGCTCAAAAGTTTAAAAGAACTGCAACTGAGCACAGCAGCTGAGCCGCGGGGTTAAAGAGAAAGTAGTCTAAAAACAAAAGTAGATATAGTACAGAAAAAAGCACCCTTATTGAAGCAAAAACAACAAATGTAAAATGTTCATGACACAGGACCTATTGCAGTGGAGCAGCGGTTAGTATATGAGTGAAATTTTGAACCCAAACCATGTAACTTCAATAGAAATCGCCACGGTCACTGGATTTGCTGTGAAACTTGTGAGACTGCGTGCAGTTTCCCTTCTACATGCACCTACTGAAACATTATGTATTCATGGGCAAACAAGGCTTAAAGTGTTGATTTTCCACTATAGCCTTTGTTTTGCCATTCCATAGTCAGCTTTGCATCCATTTCAGTCACATTCATTAGAAAATTAAGCTCCACTCCTCACTGTCTCGTTGAAAGAAAGAATTAGAGTCTGAGAACCCTTGTAAATTCTAATTATTATGTATAAAATATCCCACCAGAATGAAATATAACCCAGACTTGGGCAAGCTGAGAAGCAACTGATATTTCACTTGGAGTAACACATTGTGTATGCAAAGAAAAATAAATTACCTGAAAGGAGCAGAGGGGGGGATGGGGGAGGGGTCCTACCTGGACGAGGCTCTCCACATTTATTGCAATTTTCTCACTAGTATAATCAAAAGCCTACAAGTCAGCCAGAAGATGGAAGGGGACACGGAGCAATATTACAGAGAAATAATGAAAACTCACAGAAAGCTTGGTCTGGTTTGTGAAATGTTACATTTCACACGCATATTCCTCAAAACACACAGCCTGGGCTGTTATTCTCAGTGTGACGCTGTACAGGAGTCTTTCTTACTTTTTGCTACCAATTTAAAGACAAACCTCTCTGAACAAAATCATTCCCCCCTCAAAGAACATGAGAAGATCCAATTTCTAACAATAGCACAACAGTAAGCCAAGGTTATGAAGGCTAGCACTGAAGCAAAAATTAAAACCTCCTAGTATGTGTCTAAGATGGCCAATCAGACGAGGCAGGAAGCCTGGCCTGTAACCTGCCTCCATCAAAGTCTACAGTAGCATTGGGGCTGAAGTTGTCCCAGTTCGTATTTTGCCCCTCATGTGTGACACAGAGCTGATAGCTTCTAATGAGTGTGAAGAGCAAAAAGCTGCATGGTGTCACATTTTATTTCCCCCAATCCTGATCTGCACCACATGAATATGCAGTAAAAAAAAAAAAAGAAAGAAAGATCCCAAGGCCTCTGACCTACATGCAAGTTGCATTCAAACACTGGCCAGAATTCATCAGCGTTGCTATGACGATAGGGGAAGATCTTACTGTACTGTACATCATTCACATGAGACATCTGTCGCATTTTCATCGCTCACAACAGCTTGGCTTAATTCCCAGAACCTGGTCTCTCTGCACAGAGGTGGAAGTAGTGCACTTAAGACAAGAGCCATTGTCTTAACTGCAACTGAGTCATTTTCAACTTGCACAAAAGTTGTACAGGCCTTTATTGGACTAATCTCCATGTCAGGGTATTTATAAATTGTATAAGGTGTATATGTTAGTAGGTATAAAGGCCTGCAGTTGGAAAAAATGTGTGTAAATCTTGTTTCTTTTCACTCCAATCTGATCGTTTTTGCTCCTGACAGGAAACTCATGTTCGCGTGAAGAGACATGAAATGTACAATATTTGCTGTAGAAGACAAACACACACATACACAAGAGCGTAGACGATCTAACACCATCCCCCCTCTGACCCTGTCGCTTCTGGGATGACAAATCGGCCACAAGTCGGCGAGTCACGTGACCTCATCTGTGTTGGCGAGGCAGCACTTCTGACAGGCCTTCCACAAACACTGACAACGCGGATGTCATATTGTATTGACCAACAATCCATGCTGGCATTTGGCTGTCTGTATGTGTGTGTGAGAGAGAGAGAGAGAGACAGAGGGGGAAAGAGAGTGTGTGTTTCAGTGACCTCCTTCCATGCAAAATAATCTATGATGGCATTCAGCAATCAGCGAGCAAGACTGATATCTATGGGTTTTATTTTTTTTTCATTTGGGGTTTAAAAAGAAAAGATTTAGGGCAGATTAAGACAGATATCTGAAAGATGTTTGCTGTCATTCCTGCAAAAGCACAACACTTAACTACTCTTCCTCTTTTACCTTTTACTACCACACACTCTAAATCACAGCTTCTCCTTATATCCACTTGGATTTATACATTCACAGAAATAAATGGCACCACGTAGCATTAACAACAGATTTTATGCTCCTGAGGAAATTCTGCAGCAGTTACCATCAGCATTTCAGATGCACCATAAAACAGACTTCATATAAATTATGACATCGGAAGATTTTGCACATGAGAAAGTGCTTTTTCACTGCTAAGAGAACCAACCAGAGAGCCATAAAGAGAAAGCAAGATGCTTTGATTGGATGACAGTAAAAAAGCAAACATTTTGAATTAAAGGCTAAAAGAAACATGCTGTGATTTGAAGACATCAGCTTCCACTCAGTCAGAACAGAGCAGCTGCTTTTGACTCCAGGACACAAAACAGATCAAAATTGTTTTTCTTTGATCTTTAGCTCTTGAATGCATTGTTTGCAACAGCAAATGTCGAGTGACCTGTTTGAGAACATTGAACTGTTCTGTGTGAATTCCCTTTTTAAGGTGTATTTCAGACTATAATGGAAAATATTTCAGGGATTACAAGCACACAGGATCATAAGCTCATGAAGGAAAGTAACAAAAGTGTAAAAATAAAGACCAATACATGATTTCCTGTCTTGTTTAGCACAATAACTTTAATCCAACAAGCCATGGGCATGGCTTTGGTGAAGCACTTATTCTTCCATGTAAGCAGCGAGCTACAAGTGCAAGAAAACAAGAAAAATAAAGAAAGAGGAGAAAAATAGACAATGAAACAGCCAACCGGAGCAGAGCCTGAGAGGAAAAAGAAAAAAGGTATTAGGGAAGATGGGCTTGTTTCTGTGAATGTTTGTACCTGAAGCAGCTTGAAGTTGGAAGCTACAGTAAACTATTTAAAAGTGAAAAGGCTTCATTGAGTGAAAAGTGGAAGTTTTCATCAACAGCATGCCTGTGGCTCACAATAGGGCACTGCTACTCTTTCCAAGCTCCAAGTCAGATGTTTTCTTCCCTCTGTCCCTGTGTCCTCTGACTAACTCAGTCACTCACTTATTGATTTCAGAGGACAATTTACCCAGAATGTATAGAACTACAGAGGCAAAATAAAAACCACCCAACCGAACTCTCTCCTGCCTCCTCTAGACATGCACAATAGAGAAAGTGTTGTGCAGTTTTAGGGAGTGGCACTGGGGAATGTGTAGGTCCGTTATTAAAAACTTTTTCATTATGTTTTAAAAAAGTAATACATTGCTCTCTAATGCAATCATGTCTCCTCACTTATCTCGTTGGTTCAACTACAACAAAATTTGGGAAATGGGATTAGCATAATAGAATGCCGATTAGCATAATGGAATAGCGTGCATGTTTTAAGAAATGGTGTGTGCAGACTGTCTTTGGCAATATTGGGTTTGGCTTTTATTGTAGGGTAAACTAATAAGAGAGTGGGATGAGTTTGAGCCTCGGTATCCCACACTGAAACAGGAGGCGGAAAAATGGAATTGACATGATCTACAGTATATAATGCAGGAAAGTTTAGGGATGGCATGAGATGTGTCTCCTAAAGCTGGAATCACAAAGTACAGAAACTAGTCTACCTTTCTCTATTGTGCAGAGCTGTAGACATGAGACTTGGGTCAAATTTAAGTTACAAAAATGAGGACTTGAAACTTGACTTGGCCTGCTGTGAGACTTCACTTAGTTTCTGTAATGCAATAAACTGAAACATCCCACAACCATGCTAGCGGCTCTGTACTTGAGCACAGTGGTGCTTTGAGCTAAATGTTAACATCAGCATGCTAACATGCTCACAATGACAATTTTAACATGCTGATGTTGAAGGATTATGTCATTAGTTTTGCAGTATTTGGTATAAAAAGTATTGCACAAATTCTGACTAGAAGATGTTGAGACATCTCAAAACCACTAATGTCAACCTCATGCTGGCAATAAAGGAAAAGTCAGTCAGCAGGTTTAACCCTTTTGGGACCATGAATGTCTTTAAGAAATGTCATGGTAATTCATCCAATAGTTGTTGAGATGACGGAAAGTGCCATTCAGAGAGAAATGCCGCTAGTGTGGCTAAAACTAACTAAATAAGACAGTGTCAGCTAGGCCTTGCATAGCCTAATTATTAATCCAATGCATGGAAAGGATTTGGTTTCAGCTATGTAAAACACACTATAAACACAGCTTTGAAAGGTAAAAAGTTCAAATGCCATGTCATTTTATTAAACATTCAAAGACCTGAATTGGCTTGCAACTTGATTTGGACTTGATCTGGACTTACCTTCAGGGACTCGAGACTTAACTTGAACTTGCACCAAAAGACTTAAAAGTAGCTCTGCTGTTTTCACAGTCTCACCCATGTTAATTCAGTGCAAATGCAGGCAGAGAGCTTTGATTCTCCACTTGCTAGATAAAGCAAGATAGCACTAGTCGTATTAATAAATATAAATCCTACCATTATGTATAACACATGAATTGTGTTGTGGGGAGGATTTTCAATTGAACTCGGACCAATTATGCCTCCCCGAACAAATTAAACCAAATGCTTGCTTTGGAGAAATTGCAAAAATTGCCTCTGAAATGTCCAGGTGGGAGCTGTGATGTACTAGTGAAAGTAGTGCTTGTAAAAAGTGACTACTAGGTGAGAGGAAATAATAGGATATGAAAACAAAATAAATGGCTCATTGTAGTTCATTATGGGGGTTATGGGAAAACAGTATTGCAAGCCTTTTAAAATCAGAATACAACTGTGTTTACCCCCTTCAGTTGTAGGCTTGCTGCTCTTTTCTAAATTTGATTAACCTTTGTCATATTAAACCTCAACTGTAATGTCATGCACCAAGCTTTGTGCTTTCACTCCTTGTTATAGCAAACTTCTAATTGGCCATATTTTGAATAGGTTTAAATGGAGATATTAAGCATTGGCTCTGACAGAGAGCTATAAAGATAGATGTTAGAAATCCTGTGCACAAAACATACTCTAATTCCTGGAGGTGTATATTTTCAAATATGTTCATCTCTTTTTTTCTATACCATCTGTTTACCTGAACTGAACATGTGTTCATTTGCATTTCCAATACATCATAAAAAAGCCTCAGACACACATACACAAGCTCTCCTTCTCTCCCTCTTCTCACATAAACGCACCCGCCACGAAGGCACCTTGTTATGTGCACAGTGCATGTTCTCATTGCATATCCAATACATCATTTGCTTTGCACGAACCAAGACGCCTGTGCCCTACTTCATAAAGTGAAGTCAGGGCAGCTCTTACTTGAGGGCATATGAGTCAGTATTGCCTAAGACATGGTATTCTTCACAGGCCCACTCACACTCTCTAAGCCAAAAATCACACCAATGCTGTTTAAGGCTATTTTTTGCTTTTATATTAATTGAAAGGTACATGTGTATTATAACTGACAGCTGACATTGTTCCATATGCACAGAGTGTTTTTCAAGAAGCATTAAAACTGGCAACATAAATGCACAACTGCAGATGGGAAAATCAATACATTTTCTTATATACATTTTCTTCTTATGCTGTCACTTGGGAAGGATCATACAGGGTTTTCAAAAGATACAAGCAACAGTATTTTATCTTTTTACCCTCAAATAAAACAAGGCAGCTGTGTCCTACTTCACAGGCCAAAGGGTAACATTTACTTGGGGGCATGTGAATCACTATTACTATTGCTACTACTGTAATATTCAGTGCTGGCCCACCACCACTTTAGTAGCTTATCATCACCATATGGAAATGTTAACTAGTCGGTTTATTAACTTCAATTTAACATTATATACAATAGCATCCTTACATAGCATCTTTTAACGAACGATGCTACACTAGCCACCATGAGGGTAACATTTTTTGTTTTTACTGAAATATCTCAACAACTATTGGGTGGATTGTCATGAAATTTGGCACAGATATCCATGGCGCCTAGAGGATGAATCCTAATGACTTTGGTGATCCCCTGACCTTTCATTTAGCGCCACCAGCAGGTCAAAGTTTTCACTTATCCATTGAAATATCTCAACAGATTATCAGAGGGATTGGTGAAGACATTCACATTCCCCTCAGGATGAATTACAATAACGTTGGTGATCCCTTGACTTTTCTACATAGCGCCATCATCAGGTCAAAGTGTGAATTTGTTCAACACTTTGGTCTATGACCAAATAAAACTAGTAACATTCCCATCAACCTCAGCTGTACTAATTAGCAAATGTAAGCATGCTAACACACCTAAACTAAGATGATGAACATGTTAGCAATGTCACTGTGAGCATGCTAACGTTAGCATTTAGCTCAAAGCACCACAGCCTCACGGAGCTGCTAACGTTGCTGCAGACTCTTAGTCCTCTCAGATTAGTATTCAAATTAACTTTTTTTGCATTAATTAATTAAATATTTGATATACTTAAAGAAAAAGGCATAAAACCTAACTGCAGTCACGACACTCTCCTAGAACTGCAACTTTGTGTCAGTCAGCCTACAGACATGAAAGACCAACTTGATCACTGTCACAGATCAGTGGTTAGAGGACCACGGCAGAAACTGTAATAATTAATAACTGTAATATTATGGAAATGATACAACTTGACATTAAGCTTCAGTATGTGACACTGGTGTGCCTTTCCACTCATTTACCACATCATTAATTTTCACTTAAAGGCTCAAATGGCATACATAGAACTTGCTGTTAAGAGTAACTTGTGATCCTTGAAATCATGAAATCCATACTTCTAGGTGTAGCAATATTTTATGTGGTGGGGGGAAAAAAACGGTGTGGTTTTGGAAGCAGTTCAAAAACAGATGAACAGTAGCTGCAGGCATAGGCACAACTCTTACACAACATACAGAGTGAAAGCAGATCAAAGCAGACAAAGTTTTTCTCGAATATAATCTAAAATCTTAAATGATCAGAAATAAAGTTGATGTTGATTGCAACTCTAGGTTCTACTGTCACTGCATGGGCTTCCAAAAGCAGCAACATACAATATTGACTCCAACGCTCAACAATTGGACTAAATTTAAAAAAAGAAAAAAAGTACTAAAATGTTGTCCTCATCTGTTCTCACTTTTCCCTTTTTGCCAGAGTTCAGTAAGAACATTACAACAGCCTCGTGTTAACACCGCAGCACATATAAGAGCCATTCACCTTGGATAATCCATATATAATACATGCTTATATGAGCTCAGACAGCCATGCAGTACTTCATAAGGCAATGTCAAGGTAGCTCTTACCCTGGGGCATGTGAATCACCATTAACTAAGACGGCCCACCCACTCTGTCTCAGCCATATGTACATCGCAGGCTGCGTCCAGCACTGAAAAGGCCTTTAATAAATATACAAGGGAGGCAGTGCATCAAGTTGACAGGGCATTGCCTGTGCTGTCCATGAAAAAAAAATTAATGATTCATGATTCCCAATTATGTTTTAATTCAAATCGGAGATTAGTGCCTAGTAAGGGGCAGCCAGTGTGGCAGTGGGGTGGGCGAACGGTTGGCAGGAGCGGAGATAAGACATCTGTCTGTAACACCAGGCCAGGAGAGAGAGCGATGGGTGACATTGAGGCCGCCGGCCATGACGCACAGAAATACACAGACACAGCTATGCATGTATGTGTGCGCACACGTATTCTGGTTCACACAGACACACACATACCACCCTTTTGAATTTTATAAATCATTGCCCATTACCAAATAAATTAATTTCATGTACACCACTGGGAGCGATGCATTTTTTATGTTGTTAAAATCAGCGAGTAGAAAAAAAAATCAATGGGAAAACCTTTTTATTTTCCTCAATTAGACAGACTACAAAAGAGCTAGAACATGAATAGCAGTGTGTGTGTGTGTGTGTGTGTGTGTGTGTGTATGTATGAAAGAGAGAGACAAGAGAAAGGTAAAAGGCTTTGGATTTCTTTTGGCAATTTGTTTCTTGGCAGTATTCTCCGAATCGCTCAATACAATCTCTCTAAAAGTTTTCATTTATCAATTGTCCCCCCCCCCTCCCCCCCTCCGCTCCCCTCCGCCCTCCCCACAAGGCTTCAGAACAAGAGAGCCAGAGCCACGCGAAATCCTTCATTCATTAATGAAAGGCATCCATTACTGTCAAACAGCGACAGAGTTAATGTAAATAAATGAATTCTCCAACCCACTTAACCGTGGTTTATTATGAGCGAGCAAGGCATAATTGTGTTTCTGATCAGTTCAGATAAATTCAGACGCACAATACCCCCACCCCCAATGCCACTTCTCATTTGCATGCCAAGGTCTGCAACTAAGGGGGATATATCACATGGCTTATTACCAAGGCCTCAGCTAATGACACTGGAATATGAGAGGGAATATATTAAGGCGAATGTGGTAATGCTTGGCTTTGCAGGAGAAAGCCTCTTAAGTAAGTGAGTGGATGCTGCTTCTGCTGC
The DNA here is from genome assembly GCA_008360985.2 of Macquaria ambigua. Taxonomy (NCBI): domain Eukaryota; kingdom Metazoa; phylum Chordata; class Actinopteri; order Centrarchiformes; family Percichthyidae; genus Macquaria; species Macquaria ambigua. Next base: position 577,775 of record VMKM01000037.1, on the reverse strand, counting down.
TTATAAGTTAAGAAAAAAAAATCACATTTTTTTTTGTATGTTATAATCATAAGGCACCCATCTGCTTTGGGTGTTTTAATTCAAGCCAACCTATAACTCTGAGTAAAATGATGTGATTTAAGTTTCAGCGCCTGCAACCCCCGACGTGAGGTAAATGGCATTTCAGTAAATGTGGGCTCCAAAGGATAATGTGAGTGGGGTTTTAATAGAAAAGCAAGTCTGAGATGCAATTTAACTCAAAGTACTGTATCATTAGCACATACATATTTAGCATAAGTTGCTCCAGTGGGAATAGAGCCCAGAACCCATCAGCTTTTACACACCGAGCAGCTAAAGATCACAATTTTTTGACTGTTACCAAGCTGTTACTCATATGCTTTAAATTCCCTCAACTTATAAGAGAGCAGGAGAGCGCTGATGAATAAAAAGCCCCTCTGTGTAAGAGACCTTCACTCATTAATCATCTGTATGCTAATAGCTTCCCTTGCTATGACACTGACCCCATTGACGGCGTACAGATACAAGTGGCGAAGAATGACTTGATGAGTGCGATCAAATCGAGGTAATAAACGTCTTTGAATCTCAACTCGTCTGGAGTGGCGCCGAAGATAGCGTAACACCGGCAACCGTGAAACGCTGAATTATGGAATTTCTTGTGGGAACACTGAGTCTCGTCTCCCACACGGAGCTCACACTTGTGCGAGCTCTGCCAAGGCACATAGCAGTTGTGTGAATGTTGTTAAACTCTGCCCACTGCTGTGCACTTCACTATCTCCGAGACTGACAGGCTGATAACCGTAAATGCGGTTTAACTTGTCGCATGTTGCCAACTGTTGCATATGAAGTGGCCCCGTTGATGTCACACATACGCATCCTTTTATGTGCTGTCAGCCATGAGTGCTTTTGTGTGTGTGTGAAGACAAAACTGTCTCAGTAATTCATTTTTAGCACAGCACAAAGGCTCAGGCATAAGCACCATTAGAAAGACATATTGTGACTGTACTTGCACAGGAATGTACCTAGGCCTAGCTGTTAGACGGTGACATTTTTTTGCTGCAAAATGTCGACACACTTAGGTGCCACATGTGAGCCTCAATCAAAGCAAGCACCACAATGTGTGTTATTATTCTTTGCAGTCACTATTTAATGGGTGTCTGGTATTTGGCTCTACCCAGGGGAGTGTTAGGGAAAGGTGCTGCACAAGGAACGCCATTAGATAAGGTTCCGTAGTAGTCTAACAGGTCAACATTTGAGTATTTTTCTGCACACGTGTGACTCCCACATGTACCATTTTACATCTGAAATCCGTGAGAGACAAAAAAAAATGGTTGCCACAACCCCCCAGCTGCTCAACAGAGATGCGGCATGAAGTGAAAGCAAAGGGTGTGAAGCAGCACACATGCTTGCAATATTTCAGCCAACCAAATTCAATAATTGAATGAATGAATGATTAAGGAGGCACTTATTATTGATATTGATGCAATACATTTACTGTGGTAATGTAGCATAAAATTGTGACCAGGAAAGTGAACAAAAACTTTTTGCTAAATATCTCAACAAGTTATTATTTTCCCTGCCTGTTGGGAACTTAACTGATTAGCAGTAAAGTTTATTGTCTAAAGGTTCTATTCAACCAACAATACTGTTTGTTTGTTTTTTGTTTGCACGGGTGCGAGAATCCCAAGTTGGCTCCAGCACACAAACACAAACACACTTTAAACCAAAGCAGTGAGTTTGTTGTATTCACTTATTTGTACGACATTCTTCGAACTTTGTGGACTGCATGGCTGAAAGCATGTACACCTAACTGAGGGTAGAGGCAACTGCTGGAAGATCCAGCATTAGCATTTTAGCCAGATCCAGCTCCTGATGGCCGTGCAACATTGTAGTAGTGTGTTCACTTGGTGGTGCATTAAATCTGTAATAAATGAAGGTAAATGCTTTTAACCTATGCCATGGTATGGCCAGTGCTTCATCATTTTATTGTATTACTTTGTTGTACATGTTTTTGTACCATTCACAAACTGCTAATGGGGGTCCCGCTAGGCCCCTGATGCCCTGATTTAGTGACATACAATATTCAAAAAGCTATATGCATGATGTCTAACTAAACACAGAAAATAACATGGAGTTTGGTCCTTATTCATCATAATGTGTAAATGAAGTCACTAAGTTCCAACAGAAGATATTGCATTATATTGTTCCATTAAGAAAAGGTGTTGCATCTACAGATACCTGTTCAAACATGTCCAATTATAATCTCCTGAAATCCAACCGAGTACATTTGGACCCCAAATTCGAAAGTAATTTATTATTGCCAATACGAAGTATATAATAATTTATACTAGACATCCAAATGGGTTATCTGTTAAAGCAGCAGCATAACCAAAGTCAATCATGCTTGTGTTTGTTGTTTTCACCCTGCTGCTTAGTATTCATTTACACACACTCACGACTTGGAACTGCCCAGTAAATCCAGAGTTTTTCCATTGTTGGCCACTGTTCATCTGTAATGGAGCATGAGGGGGTGCTCCAGTGTTTTGCTGATGCGCGCCAACACAGTTGTTAAGTATTACTCATTCATTTCCCCAAGCCAGGTCTAGATGCAAAAATAGTGACCCTGTTTAGATCTCATGTAGTTGAATGTTAAAAAAATAGAAGCGACTTAACTGCAAACAAGCATTTTCAGGGACTCCGGGGATCTTTAGAATATTGCATGTTTATGGTTAGAATGATCTCAGAATAATTCTCCACTGTATAACTATCCTTATCCTATTCATTCATGTCCCACTGAATCCACACAGAGACATAATCTCACTAGCACATTGTGGTTTTAATGCACAACAATGCCTGTAGCAGGGATCAAGTACATTTGCAAGATTTATGTTTGTTCTTTGCATGTCTCTTGGGGCAGACGTGCCACAAGTTTAGGACTCAACTTTGCCTTTTTGCATTTGAACGGGTGGAAGCAGAGCACGTACAGCCCATTGTGGGAATACGCGTATAATGAATCAGGAAGAAAACAGTAAGCGTTCGGAGGTCGTTTGGTGTCTGAGTGTCTTTTCAGTTATCACCACCGACGACTCCGAGGTGAAATTCCCTAGGAGGGAACTCTCACCATTTGTCAGACAGTTTCCAGATATTCTGTTTGCCATTCAGTGCAAGCACATGTCAGCTCAAGAATCGGGGGCTGTTTGCGAAAACATATGTGCATACGTATGTGTATATAAAGGAACAAAAAAAATCAACCTTGAATTCTGTTACACTGTTGTCTCGGGCTGCTTTGTGATGAAATGCTGCGCCCACTTTTCCTCATGCTCCCTTGTTTACTTCTCAGTGATTTCCTACGTTTCCCAGAGTGACCTGTAGCCATTCTTAAAAACCCAGCATGTTTTGCAGCTGCATTCAGAGCTCCAAATGCTTTCAAGAAATCATTTTCCAACAACCTGCAGCTGGCAGATCACAACTCAAGTCAGGGTTATTTCTGTGGAAGTCTTATTTAAATATGTTTGTGTACAGTACAGAAGCACACACATACAGTATGGGCATTAACACCACATAATATGACATATGCAAAAATATGCAGCTTTCCAGCAATAGAGGGAAGTAGCATAATGATACTTTGCTCTAAAGCTGTTTCAAAGAAAAACTGTTCAGACATAAAGTGAAGCAAATTTTAGAAGCAGCACGATTGCATGCAAAGTCAGTGGAATGACATGCCCACACGAATTTAAAATGTTTCAGCTTGAATGAAAAATGTGCATGTCTCCCAGCGCTTTATCGGCTTCATATATGTACAGAGATAAGAGGCAAAACGAGAGAGACTGGAGGGAAATAACAGCAAAAGAAAGCAGTTTTTGGTGAGTTCTGCTGAACACAAACACACTGGCTGAACACACATTTAAACATTTAAATAATAAAAAAATAATCACCACAACCAGTGGATTCGCTCACAGGGGCGAAGGAAATCTGCACAAACTTTTTGCATGGTGTTAAACTTTGGTGAACTTTGACAGGCAAATTCAAGTCATTGACCAATAGCAAATCTTGTCAGTGCTAACCTTTGAGGGAAACGAGAGTCAAAATGGAGGAGGCTATCGTAGTTTATAAGCTGTGTTGCACACATTATTATTTAACCCTCCTCTGTCAGAGTATAAACTGCTCCAAAAAAAGAGAAACTGTTTGCAGACAGTTATGAGACAGGAGTTGATGGTACTACCGTAATATGTGTTCTGAATAAACTATATGAACTTATTTTGCTGTTAGTGACCGAGCTAAAGAGCTTGCAAGCTAGCTCTTTATGTACAATTAATGACGTACAATCTTGAGAACAAATGCCAGGTGAAGAAAACAGCCCAGTACAGAGAAAAAGAAGCTAGGAGAGTTGTGACTGACTAGCACTAGCATGTTCCAGGCAGGTATAGCTCGCCAGCTATAGTAGTTCACCAACTCGCACACCAAGCTTATACAACAAAATATTTATCAAACATGCTGATATTAATTTCACTGTGCCACTTTTGGGTGTGACCGAGTGTTTCTCTGCTGCTTCATGAAGCTCTTTCCTAACTTGCCAGCATGACCCAGGCTACATTCGAAAGCTCAAAAACTTTTTAGGGGCGTTCGCAGCGTTACAAACACAACTGACATATCCATTTGAACTGTCCCATCCCTGAACAGAGCCTTAATTTCAGCTGCCAGCTGTTGAGCACACATCAAACACTTTGCTCTCAAAAAGGAAAAGGAAAACATGAGAATGTGTAAATTCTTTTTTTCAGAAAGATATACTGTACCAATTTTCTCACATCTCCCATGATTTCTTCCACGACTGGAAAAATACCTAGGACATGTGGGAACCCTGGCATTATTCCGTCCCACTGACTCTGCTGTTGGTGGAGAAATTGGTACTTCTACTGCCACTCTGCTGCAGTGGGTTTGTCTCTGCTGAATGTTGGTGCAAAGTGGTGAGTCTAGCAGGATTCTTTGAACTGAAGGATATCAAACCCGATGATTATCACTGAACTTTTACACTATTTACATTCAGCCATCACTTTCCCTCAAAATATACCACCAAATAACATACTGTACTGCACCCAGAGTTATATCCACAATAGCTGGTTTAACAGTCAGTGGGCCTACCATTGGCCTTACTTGACCACAGTGGAGGGAGTTCTGGCTTTTAATGCAGATTAAAGATTCAATCCCACTCCTGAGAGCATTGTAACAATGATTTGCAAATGGAAGCGTGAGCCATATCCTGTGTGCAATGAAATATGGGGTTTAATGTGAACATGTGCATGCCTACTGTATGAGCGTGTGAGAGAAAGTGAGAGTCTGTGTGTATGCATGTGTTAAAGGTGTCTCTCTCTTACTTATTTATGCTGGGGAGATGCTTCACACAGTGGAAGAGAGGCTGCACAGAGTCCCCTCATCTGTAACAAGAGCCGTTGTATCGACACATGCCCAGTTCTCATCATCAGTAGAAGAATGGAAACACAGAGCTTATCGGCATAATTGCGTACCAAGAATGCTGGCAGTACTTTGGACTTTCTTTTTTTTTTTTTTTAATTTCCTGTTTTGAAATTATTCTCTCTTGTATTCAAAGATAATAATGATATTTAGCAAGATATAGTAGCTGCTGAATATTTATGAGGGAGAAAAATTGCAAATAGCTACATTAATGGTGACTGTGGGATGAATATAGGCAATAACATAACTACAGTATGTGAAATATTATCAGTGTAATTATTCATTATTATATATATTCAAAATTAGGAGTTCCACTGATAAATGTATAAGCTACTCCGAACAATGGCAGGGACATGTTTGCTGTTTCCGGCTTTTGGTCCAACTTTAAAACCATCATCATGAGAATGTAGAGGTTAATATAGTGTATATAAAATGTGGCAGTAGATTACTCAGTTGCACCCATTTGGATGTCGGAGGGCTATTCTGTGGTCATTTTAAGACACTCTTTAAAGGGTCAGTTAACCCAAATTACAAAAAAATACATATTTTCTCACTTAGCACTGCGACTGACTAGCGCTAGCATGCTCCTGGCTGGCTTGCATGTCAGCAATTAGCTTGCCAGCTTCAGGTGTTCACAAGCCAGTCCTGCGTCCCAATTTCACCTCTGCACCACCTATTTCGCGTGGGACGCGTGGATGAATTTCACTGTGCTGCTTTCTGGTGTGACCTGGTGTTAAATATGTTCAATTTGTGGATTATCCTAAACACCAAGATGTTGCTTCTAGAATTACAAGCTGCCTTTAAATGTTTTAAATATATCTTTTTAATAATATGAATATCACAAACTAAATTCCATTCACCTCCATTGTATTGGAGTGGAGGCAAACATCTCAAAGATATATATTTTTGTAATTTTGGTGAAGCAACCATGTAAATGATCCTCTTTTTGTGAGGGGTTTGTTCGACCTCTTGACATTCACCAGCTTTGTTCAGGCCTGTCATCAGCCTGAATGATGGCACACCTAGCTATTGCTTCCCAACGACTCCACCTGCTCCCAATGACGGTTTTAAAATAAAACCAAAAACTCTACAGACCGAACATGCTCATATATATTGTTCAAAAGACTGGACAATGTGGTGTTCCAACATATAAATCCCACTGAGATTAAGATCCTGCTTGAAAATGAGATCTTAATCCCAGTGGAATTTACCCGATTTAATCCTGATTTAATAAAGGGTATGGTTATATAGACATATGAAATCATGCTTTTTTATTGTACACTCCAGTGAATATCAATCAAACTGGTGTTGGGTTGTTTTGATTAAGAATGGTGTTTATCGGTTTTGGCAAATTAACTCTTCTTATAGATTTATTTTTTCAATATACATGTTCTAAATTCTGATAGAGTATAATAGTTATTTCTGGTTGAATTGACAGCTTCATACTTCTCCACAAGATATGCTTTATGTAAACCCTATGACTGGCCAAGCTTTCTTAGTGGGAGTTGCACTAAAATGCACTGAAAGTTGCTCCTGCATGCCAGGCATCACCCCCTGTGGTTGTATTTATGTTTATGCACCATGTCCTCAGTTCCAACGATCACGATGGCCCCAGCACTGATGCTTTCCAGACAGGCCCTGAATGTTAATGAAACTGTAAAATGCGGTGGCCCTGGACAAAATAAACAAAAAAAAAACATCAGGATATAAACTTTGTCTCTCTGAGCAGGTCAAGCGTCACAAAATGAGGAGAGTTTTGGAGATTCAAAAGTTAGGGTGGAGGTTAAAAAATCTATTTGGACTGGTAACATTTCCCTCAGAGCGGCCAATTAATTCAATGTCTGCTCGTATTTAGATACACTGCACCTTCATCTCCTGGGTAGTGAGCGTGCTGCAAGGTTGCCTCATCATATGGTGCTGGAGCTCAAGAGCTTGTGTGGCTGAGGTATGTTTGCACGCAAATGAATAAACAAAGACAGGAGAGGAGGAAGCGATAACAAAGTAGAAAGGAAAATAAATGCCAGCTGTCCGCTTTATCATGGAGATAATAATAAAGGGGCTTAGCAACAGACGCTTTAATCAGCTACATTAGAATATTTGCAGCAGCATTTCACAATTCTATAGCTTGGATCCTTGCCAAGGATTTTAACTATAGACAATCTACTGTATTTCATTTTACTCCCATAACTTGCCAGTTCCAAGCGACAGAAATGAGTGGCAGCTTTTTAAATTCCGCACCAGCGACTGCAGGACCCACAGTGATGAGGATTTTAATTTGCCAGAGTGACCTTCAAATTTACCGGTCTGTGGAGTATTGATGAAACCATAAGGCTTCTAGAAAACCGTATCATAAAATACTGTTTACTGCTTACTGGCAATGGGTTTCAGCTAATTCTAATCTTTATTTGGATACTTTTTTGTAGACACCCAGTTTACATTCTGAAGCCTTACAGTTTGTAACCTTGTAAGCTCTGTGGGTGGTGTGTGTACTAAATTTGGGATGTGATGTGGACCTGTCCAGGGTGTACCCTGCCTCTCACCCAATGTCAGCTGGGATTTTCTCCAGCCCCCTTGCGACTCTCTAAAGGATAAATTGGTATAGCTGATGGATGGATGGATGTCAAACCACCCAAGAAAATCATGTTTGCAGACAAGACACACTGTCCACTTGTCCTCCCATCTCAAGCAAATTGTTGAAATACCACAGCAAGACAGGGACTACATAATTTATTCCTCTACATCCCTTTTAAATCTCCCCGAAGGCATTCTGTAGCTGTGTGTGGAAATGTGCATTTTTGCTTGCATGCATGTGTAGAGCCTTTTAACACTTCAGCAATCTTGGTGACCACTAACATCAGAGAAGGATAAATCGGACCCAACCAGCAGATAACTACACGTTTGAATGCACTAAGAGTGTTTCCCCAGCCACGTCAAATAAATGCCAACTTAATTAATTAGTATTATTATTTTTTACGGGAAGTGGAACCCTTAAGTAAGGGCTGAGTCTGCATACAAAAGGCCAGTGAATAAGACGAAAGAGAGGCATTTAGTTTTATAATGCCGCCTGTGCTTTGTGATGATAGTGAGACTTCTTATAGCTTCCCTCATGCCGGAGCCTCTCTGTGGACCATAATCACCACATTTGTTGGGTGCAGAGACTCTGAGAAACAGTTAACGACCCTGTAAACAAGCACGCGCTGCCTGCCTAGCTAGCACATTGCTAAATGTCAAGATAGAGGGGAGGAAAACAAGAGTGCCACAGTGTGAGAGAGTTCTGGTGTGTGTAGCACGGGGCAAGATGCTATCATTCTCTCATTCTGGTGTGATGGCAGACAATTACGGGGGGGATGAGGTTCATTCAAATCCATAAGTTACTGGGGGTCAAGGTTTGGGGTTATTTATGCGTGTACACACAGAGATATGTATTCATAAGTAAATCAATTTATTTCTAACCCCAGGTCACCTGGAAACTAACCAATAAAATAAAGGCAATAAAAGAATTCAATCAGCAGCCACACATTTAACAAGGAGTGGGGGGGCGGGGGGTCCAGAGGGCACATTTCTATTAAAACATTCACATTTCTATTTGTTTGCATTGGATTAGAGGATGGAAATGTGAATATCCTCAACATGAACATAATTATATTAGGCAATCTTTTTAGCCACTATAGGTGTAATAAATGTATCTTGCTGCTGATGAGTTTTGTCAAATTAGATCAATTAAAAAGTGTAAACAGACAAGTTTGACAAGAAAGGTGTATAAATGGGAAAAGGAGCTCCACAGTGAAACCTACATAACTCTTAACTAACAGCAACGATCTGTAAGTATGTTACAAGATCCTTCATTAATAGCTTAAATCCACCAGAAGTGATTGTCTGTTTCAAAATGAAATCATTTTGCAGCAAACTAATTAATCAATTTGAGCTTGTTGTGACTATGACTGATAAGCCAGATCTTCGAGACTTGCCAGCCAGCATTGAAGTCACTGCCAAGGTAGCAAATATCTTTGTCCCATTTGTCTGTGTGTTTACTAAAATCTAACTTTTGGCCAGTCATAGACACTTATTTTGCAATTTTATAATTGGCAAATATTAATTTTTAAGTCATTTTGCGGTGGATATATGTTTCTTATAGATGGAGAAATGCTGTAAGTATTTGCAGTTAAACATGGACTGCAACAATGGGTGGCAAGAATTAAATGCAATTAAACTTTTCTCAGCCACACAAATTATTGGGATCTTCTAAGGAAAATGAAAGAACCATTCAAAATCACAATTAAAATTATTATCCGTTTTAATTATAAAAGTCGGAGGAGTTGTACAGAAGCATCAATGAGTTAAAAAAAACACAATTATCCATGTGTGAAACAGCATTTAAAATGTTTCTGTCAGAATGGACGGACAGCATTATCTGCTGAGGCAGAGAATGGAGAATGGTTGCCCTCAGAAGAAGCTGTGAAGTTTCCACAAGGCTTCACCAAACGAATGAAATGTTTTATTAATTGATTTGCTCGATTTCCCTCTCGTCCTCTTTCCACATTAGCATCAATTACTTTTTTTTGTGTCTGTTAGGCATTCTGTAGAAATTGTCTTTTCTAGCGGCGTGCTGCATATCAAGTACATCCACATGAAGTGTGCACAGACATGGTAACAAACACACACACACACACACACACAGACACACATGCCTCATCATGCAATCAATGGAGCTTAAATCGTGTGTCCTGTTCTCTGGTCGTCATAACACCAAAACAAGGGGATTTTCACCTAACTCACACCCAACTGCGGCTGTTTTTGTTTTGATTTGGGATTTGCTCAGCGAGAGTCAGAGACGGCAGTCTGAGCTGTAGCACTGGAGGCAGATGATGTTCTTGGGGGTCATTAATTAACTCATCCAGAGCCTTTATTAGCTCCTTAATGGATCTGGTTAGAGCATATCAAGGCTTTGATTACCTCCCGTTGGCTATGCGGAGAGGTTGACTACATATGTGTGTGTGTGTGTGTGTGTGTGGGTACGTGTTTGTTAGAAACTGAGGAGTGTGTGGAGGTGTGTGTCCTTTTGCACGTGTGTGTTTTTCCGTGCGTGCATGCATGTTTGGGCGTGTGTTTGTGCACCTCCAGAGATCTCTCTACAAAGGCCTTCATTTGATAGATGCCGGCAAGGGGAGAGAGGAAGTTGAGTGAAGAGAGGTGAACTTGTTATGCAAACTTAGCTCATTCCACCAACAAGTTTGACCTTGCCATGACCTCTTATTGTACAGTACAGAATACTACAAAATAGTTTGTTGGTATTTCCCAGGAGACAACTACAGTGTGCAAGTATTCACTATTCACTCATTCTGCATTGATGAGCTCAAAACTTTGTGATTTGTGTTTTGCTCTGTTGACCATAACCCAAAGTAAAGCCCTACCTCATGCACTATACATGTATCTAGCATTGTGCAGCCAATATTGATTGACATTTACAATGTGGGGCAAAGATCTCGCCACAGTATAGCTGTGTGTGTGTGTGTGTGTGTGTGTGTGTGTGTGTGTGTGTGTGAGTAAAGTAAGCCTCCAGGCCTATTGGTGCCTGTGGTGAATGTTCTTAATTGAGAGACGGAGGAGTTCTGTGCCCCTATGTGCTCTTTCTCTCCCTCACACACACACACATATGGCTCCAGCTCAGCAGCATTCCTTCGATATCAAACACATGTCGTCCTCCCCCCAGGTCTCTCCACCGTCTCGCTCTCAGTTCCTCGCAGAGTCTGCACACTTTCACCCCCAAAGCTTTTTATACCGCGTGCTAACCGAAAGCTCCTACAGAGGGTGCCGGATTGATCGGGGGTCCTTGAATCCGCAGCAGAGATGAGAGGGGACGAGATGATTTATTAAGAGGATGCATTGAAGAGAAGCAGCGTCCTTACACGGCTAAACCTCGGAGAAGGATTGGCTTACCCGAGCACACATGCACGCAGATTTTGCATGCAGTTTTACATGGGAAATAATGCACACATACAGGCGCAACACAGCTAATCTCACAGTTGGGAAGTAGAGTAGTGGGTTGAATGGCTGTGGAAGTTAAGAGAAGTAAATGAGGCTTGTTTGATGGATGTATATGTGAGGGTGTGCGAGTGTGTACGTGCTTAGCTTTCAGCAGCTATATGAAGGAGAGATTTGCATATTAATTTAAATCAAACATATTAGAAAAGACTAACTTAATGTTATGTATAAAGTGATAAATGCAAGTGGCTGCAGCTTGTTAGTTAAAGAAGCACGGGTGGGGTAGTCATTTTTTAGGAAATGCATATGCTTTGCATTTTGCATTAAAATAACTTGAAGAAAATACGAAGCAAAATATTGTTTTGATTGGTGAAATTTTAGATCTTAACAGTTTATAGGCCTATACATCAGTAAGGGATGTTAACACATGCGGCAAATCAATGTGTTCACAGCCCCAATTTAAAGCAAAGCTAGTTCAGTCAAGATGACATCTGCTCAGTCTCCCTCCTCTTCTGCCTCTGACTCTCCTCCATTACCTCACTTGTGGTATTTGCGGCTAGTCAGGTGCCTACTTGTGCGATGTAGATCCAGTAATTGGCAGCACGGCCCAAGTGCCTGTAAAGACTGCAAGTGCATAGAGGAAGACCCTGGAACATACTCGGTTAATGGGGTCTCATGCAAATACAGTACATGGCTCTAAGTTGCTCTAACCCATACTTTTTTATTTAATTTCACATAAACAGCAAAAAACAGCCACAGAGCATTGAAAGACGTTAGGAGACTGACACATGACATGTAATGGTTTTGACTAGTTTCTGAGTGGTCATTTTTTCATGGAAGGAATATCTTTCTTAATATCGTTGAAAAATGAAATGACTAAACTGAGCTAAATTAAATGAATTTCCACACCTGTCCTCCAGATGTCCTAGATTTCCCGCCTTTATAGGTCACTTGACTATCCCTGTGCTCAGCCACCTGTCTCTGCAGGTGTTCGTCATTACCTCGTTAGTGTGATCGTATATGTAGACCTCAGTTTCTCTTTATTTCAGATTTCTTTTTCCTTTTGTCAAGATGTCTTGATGTTCCAGTCATTGATATTAAGCCTTCCGAGTCTCCTTTTGTTTCCAAACCTTCTCCACCTGTCATACAGGAACACGCAGTACAACTGGACTTGACAACAGTATCTTTTTATCTGCCACATGAGCAACCGTAACGAGGGAAAGTGTACAGTCAACGTCAAAGTACAGCCCTGTGTAAATGTCAACGTGAAACCGCTCCATTACAGCTAGACACCAACTCTGACCTCAACAGCACAAAGAGCATTTTGCTTTAGCAGGTTTCACCTTAACATGCTGGTAAACAAGAAAGCTGTCAGCGGCTTACGTTAAAATAATTACACAAAAGACATAAAACCTCAATGAGCGATTTTCAAAAAATCCTTTGCAGAGTTAATTATGTCTTTTCAAAACTCTTTCTTTGGTGACCTTTCGTCACAGAGGGAATGACACGCAGCTTTGCTCTCTCCACAAAGTTTATCTTCCTATCAAGAGAGCATTTCCATTTAATTCCACTTCTTTCCCACTCTAACCTTTTGATACAGTGCTTAAGTATGCAAATCATCATCTTCATGTTGTTAGTGAGGTGAATTAGCATTTGCTTTTTTGCCATATTATCTCACTTTTGTTTTACATAAATGTTCATTGTCAGTGTAGCGGCGGCTCTTTGAATTATGCATGAGGCCATTCCCTCTGCTGATTCCTAGTTCCTAGAACTTGAGATCAGCATATTTTAGATATGCGTCCATTTTTCTCAGCACATTTGGCATTAATATGTATCACTCATCTGAAACTGTGATAGTAACACCTTTTTGGGTGTGCGCAGCCCGCACTTTCCCTTAACAAAGCTCAAAGAAATGTGCAACATACTTGAGATAAACTTGCATGTATTTGTCAAAACCAATGCTTTAACACTATGTATCTTTGGCATACTGCTGAGCTGTTTCGAGTAGCCTACTGTTAGAAATAGGTATTGTAATGCATAATTTTTGCTCTTATAGGCAAGATTTATTCCCTTATCTTCCTGCATAGTTGTGCATAATAACAGTGGTCAGGGTTGAATGCAAACCAAATGCAAACACGGTGTAAGACTACTCAGAATTCAAAACCTTGAGGCGCTGTTCATGAAATGTATCAAACTTGCATTGCCATGGGAGCATTGGGGGTCTTGCACTTTCAACCAACCTTCTTTTTCATGACTGTAAAATTAGACAAGCTTATGGCAAAATATATCATTAAAGAAAATGGAGTGTGTGGTAAAGGAATGACGTTATGTCAGATACAATATGAAAATACTGTTCAGGATGAACACGCTGGCACAGAGGTGTAACGGCAACATGTAAAGCGCTGCTGTTGGTTGAAAATTTAGCAATTTTGAATTTGCATTTGAACTTTAATATTTTGTTCATGCTGAAGATGCAGAGAGGCTGTCTAGATCCTGTACAAACCTTCCTGCCACTGCAGATTCACATTGACAGTATACAGAATACTACAGGACACTATATAATAACATATCATAGGAATCCATGAGGAAAGCTGTAGCTGTCTTAACATAAAGCAACATAGCTTAAACATATCTAAATGCTTTACAAATGCTTATGAAGTCTACTGTAAGCTTAGTGTGCACTGTATTTTGATTGATCCTCATGTTTTCCATGTATTTCACCATGGACTCCAGCATGCTTGCATCACTAGACAGTGTTTGCTTTCCCTTGGCAGTGTCTCATGTGCAACGCGGACAGTGCTCAACAATTCTTTAAAAAGTTATTAGGCACACAAAGAACTCTCACTTTCTCACAGTTTTCGAATATGTGCAGTGTACATACAGTACTAGTACAGTACAGAATCAAATATCCAGAGGTCCTATTTATTAAGGTGCTGTGTTGTGTATGTTTGCACATCAAACTGAATCAGAGTATTGAATGCTATTCTCGTTATGTTTGCTCACTGACACAAAGGAACTTGAAAATGGAGAGGTGAAGGAGAGGACAGAGTCAGTCTTTTTTTCCACAACTCTGCCTGTGAGAGACGTGAAAGCCTGTTCAGAGTGTTCAGAAAAAGTGGGATGTTATATTGAATGCTGTCCTGGACTGAGTGACAATCACCATTAACGTTACATAATAATCAGGCGTTGTTGCAAAACAGTGACACCTTATCAAAATCACATGAAATCCTTGGTGCAATGTCAACAGCTATAAGTATGGTGCTTAAACTTTGAGTTACCTTAAGTTGTTGGATTTAGTTATATTAAGCGTGTGAGTTTTTAATTAAAACATGGCTTATACATGCTTTTGCAGTGGAGGAAAGTGATTCAATTTCCATTAATGGATACCCTGTATTTAAACCACAAGACTGGTTTGGAAAGAAGATTTTTAAGTCTCCTGAATGTAAATTACTAGTAACTTAACTAATACTAATACTTATCCATTTATCCAGTAAAGCAACCTTTGCTTAGTGAATCCAAATTTGAGTATGCACGTTTTATCATTTAAAATGGAGAGCCAGAAAAAAAACACTATTTGGAATCAGGGGATCATTTAAAACCAATATTCCCACTAAGTTGTTTGCATAATTAAGCATTAAGATCTTTACTCAAATATAAATGCATGTACAATATATTAATGTTTAAAATCATTAAGTTTTAATTCCAAGAGTGCATTCAATTGTGATTAGTTAGTTAGTTAGTTAGGATTCGACAGAATGTGGCACTGAGAATGTTAGGTAGCATATGATAAATGTCACAGAATCTTGAAAAGTAACAAGCGCCCCAATTACTCTGCACTTAGTCTGCTGAAATCAAAAATCCAACATCAACCACACGAATACTGCAGGCCGCTTCATAGCTAATCGATAGCACATGTCATGTTGACTTGCAGTTTCGACGCTCCCAATCAGCGTAGAGTGAACTCCCAAAAATCCAAAGGTGAGCTGCAAAGGATATCTGATCTGTAGTCCAAATAATCAGATGTTGTTGCAAAGCAGCCATTCCCTCGCTCATATTAACGTCCATCTTTTCTCAGCAGCAGGCAAATTTGCACACACAGGCTGCCCTGGTAATTCTGCTAACCAGGCCTCCATTAAACCAGACCCCGATCAGAAAAAGCTATTCAAATAAAAATACAGCCTCATAAAACACCTTTATTACTATTAGTGCAATTTACTGTGGGGTACAATCAAAGAAATGGACCATTTTGTAATTGGGAATACTCTAAGAGGGATAAGATGGACAATAATAGCACAATGATGATGTTGGGGAAAACAAAATGAAAAGACGGAAATGGGTAACAAATAAAAAAAGTTCAACATATATATATATATATATATATATATATATATAACAGGAGCACAACAAATGATTGTGTATTATATAGCCAATGGTGTAAAAATGTCATCTTTTTAACTGTGAAAGTGTTATGATCTCATATTAATGACTGGCCATTGAGGGTACATCGTAATTGTCATTACAGGATTTGAAAAGTTTGGAAAAGATACTGAGGCCCACATTTGACAATTTGAGCATTTTGTCATTGTTGTTGCACAGGTCCAAACTGCAGTCAGCTGGCTGCTTGACCTGTGTTATAGTATAAATGACTGGACTAAGTAGAGCAGTGGGAAGGAAGTGGAACTACTCTACTTATACATGGATATAAATCGACTACATGACATAAAAGGTTAGCCCTTGACTCTGTCACCGGTGTGATCAGCCTCATGTGTATCAGGAGCCTGAGGGGGGAATATTTCATCGACATCATGGACGCGACAGAATTTGAAATCAAAGCTGCGAAGTCCTTGCCTTCACTTGCCCTGCCACTTGAGCATTTTTCCCTTATCTTAGCTGTCTTCACCACTGGCGGGCAGATGGGACTGTAAATGGCAACCCACCCCCTTAAAATGAGTGTAATATCTGCAGCTTGGCTGAGCAAGCTTTGCCCTATAGCATCCACCAAACATAGTAACTTCCCAGAGAGACGCACTCGGTGCCAGGTTCTGCCTTTTTATCAGTTTCCCAGAGTCTGGCAGTGTGCGCAAGCAGGTCTAGGTGAGGAAAATTAATTCTACATTCTGGCTGTGAGCCTACCAAAGTAGCAACAGCTAATACCAAAGACCCCAACTTGAGTACACTATTGAATATGACTCATCAGCTTAGATAGCAAAAGTCTAATACATTATTTTTCTGAGTTGAGATTAAAAACAAAAAACAGTGGAGGTGGTTATTTTTTCCCACCACATGTGTTCTTTAAATTAACTTAGCTAAAAATGAATCTTATTGAATATTTAACAGTACTTTGTATTTAATGTTTATCAGATGTTTTTTTTTTTTAATGTAAAATATTTATCTGAAAAGTAACTGACACTAGCACTAGCAAATAAATATACTGGAGTAAAAAGTACAGTATTTTCCTCTGAAATGTAGTGGAGAAGTACAAAGTAGCAGCAAATGGAAATACTCGAGTCAAGTATACCTCTCAAAGTAAAGTCTACCTCAAAACTGTACTGAATCGCTTGAACACTCATCTGAGGAAGTGATACTCTAAAATTAGACTGTGAAAAAATTTAAATAGGGGGAAAAAAACATATTTGCTGGCTGAATTTAACAATAAATTCTAAACACGTGGAGGGCCTCTGGCCCCAGAGTCGGCAGTATTACATATGTATATAAGTATATTTATATAGTCAAGTAAATTTTATTTATATAGCACAATATCACAAATCACGGATTTGCCTCAAGGGGCTTCACAATCTGTACAGCACACGACCCCCTCTATCCTTAGACCCTTGTAGCATTGTAAATATAAGTATTTACTATGCTACATTAGCAATCATTTCATCCTGCGTATGCTATCTGAAATATGGGCAATTTAACATTATTGTGGACTGGATCTACTCTCATGACAGTAAACAAACACAAGGAATGGCATGGCTCCCACTGTTTCTCACTGCAAACCCAAGTTTAATTGGCTGGGACTGACTGACAGGAATGCACTCTGTCAAGACCTCTCCTCATTGGTCAGTCAGTTTCACACAAGTCCCACTTGAATATGTATATTGTGTCTCATTGTGGATACCAGATGCAGCAATTTGTTTTTATTAAAAGTTAATCCATAAATGTTACCCACTGCAGCTTTAGCTTTATGATGTGGATTTGGTACAGCACAGTACAGTAAACGTAAACAGTTTCAGCATCAGTTCAGCATCAGTGCCCCCGATGAGATCTGAATCCATGACTTGGGTAGCTTTGCTGCCATGCTACCTATTGAGTTCATCATGTCGCTCTTTTATTGTTTGGGTCCCTTGAGCGAAATGAATCACTAACTGAGATTAACTGGCAAGCATCCTAAATACAAATCCATTTTAAATTGCTAGAGCGCAGGTGGACAGATGTAGTCACATCCATCCAATAATGTTACAATTTCCACCGTGCCCTGCTTTTCCTTTACTTTGCTTGGAGCATGCAGCACAGTCTCTGCTTCTTTTGAGCTATTATGCAACATTAAAAGTTTCAAATTAGGTAATGGCTGTCACAGTTATCAGCTGCAAGAGCACAGATGGACGGATGGAGTTTCACTCTGTCCTGCGATGGAGTTCTACAGTATATGAACTGCTTTCAACTATTACACAACACTTCAAATTATGTTATTCCTGTGGTTTTCTCTGAGTTTTAACTTTGAAAACATATTAATGGAACAGAGCTGCGTAGTTCTTGATCTTTAATACATTAAAGAGTAGGGTACCATTAAACTGCTGTGAAATTCCGACAGGGAAATGATTGAACTGACATCAGAATATGCACTTTAAAGTTATGCAAGTTACTATTCTTACATCCTAAGCTGTCGGTTTGATTTTACATTTCATGATTTTGATTTAAACTCTACCGGTACTTTTGAAGCCAGGGTGTGTTCGGTATGCTGTTTTTTTTACTGTTGTTGTTTTTGAAGCAATACTTTATATTAATTTCCTCATCCACATTTGGCTACTGAACTGCTCTGGTGAAGCAGTAGGAGGTTAAACACCTCGCTTAAGGGCACCTTAACATGAGTGAGATGGAAGCCTTACTGATTTAATTCCCCACTGAGATCTTAATAAGTATTTCCCGTGGCCTTCAATTCACAAGCCTGCGACTCTCAAGTTTAGGCAACCATAACCCAGCCATGTTAATTGGAATGCCAGTCCACAGACCGCCAGTGATGAAGAAGTTAGATTTGAAATAGTTTCAATATTTTGTACCAGCTGGTATTGGAATACAGACAACATTTCCCTTATCAGGGAAAAGCTCAGCAGTTATTCTGTCTTATTCACAGTTTGACAAACATTTGGCTTAACCCCCAGTCAATATGCAATTACCCATGGCCAAGTGCTTACAATAGTCCAAAGCTACACAGAACTGAATTTGATAGTGATTCATTATTCATGTGAGCCATGCAATATTTATATCCTGATAAGAATAAATAATTCAAGCTAAGATGATCAATTATGTATAGATTTGGCATAACTAAATGCAATGTTTCTATAGCTTTTATCCACATGGAGCCCGAAGGAAAATGCAATAATTAAGAGACAGAGAGGATTTTGTTTGTGTCAGGGTTTTAAACAAGCATTCAGTCGATAGCAACTCATTTGACTCTATAGATTCAAGCAGCTTAATCTATACAAGCTCACAATCCTGTGCTCGCTCTCGCCATAGATTTTGCAGCTGTATCCATTCTGAAGGTCCCACGTTCTGTGTTCACTGCATGCCACCGCAATTTAGATCTTCATTATTACTCTATCACTGAGCTTAATTATGCAGAAAATTCTCATTTTCTTCACTATAACCATCAGAAGGCGCGAGGTGTGATGTGCCAAACGGATGACTGAAAGACATGAGTTTTGTGTTTCACAACAGCACAAAATGTTATAATACACACACACACACACACACACATCCTCACATTGTTGGCTACTCTGAGCTGCTCAACTGCAGCAGCTGGAAAATGAAAGGATAAAATGGGTTTTAGTTTTAATATAATTGTCCATTTGCTTTTATTTTCAACAATTCCAACATTCTTTAATATTGCATTTTTTTCCATGGGATCTCCTCTTTCTCTCTCCCGACCAATACTTACTCAAAATAAAAGTCCAACTGCCAAAAAATATATAAATCTTAAAAATTATATAACAAATGACAGCTTAACTGTACTTTTATTTTCCAAAAATAACTGCCAAAAACTGCCCAAAAATATATAAATCTAAAAAAAAAGGTGTAATAAATTGCAGCTTAACTCTACAGTACATTCTTTATTTGTAAAATATGTAATAATATTATCAGTTCTTCAGGCTAATACACATAGGCCTAAGCAATAGTGAATTATCACTGTGGTAGACTCACCAGCAGCCATTTGTACTCATTTCGGCTTGGCTTTCTGCTTTTGTGATTGGCATCATCCAACTTTCCATTTATAAAGATCTGTTTTGGCATCCCAGAGCTTTTAAGCAATTAGGTAATCATTATGCATATTAAAACCAAATCACAGAAGGGTAAGCAACATGATCACAAATTTCATAGACACTGACAACAAAGAAATGCAGACACTTTTAAATTATACTTAACACCTGCAACCTCATGTGTCATTTCATCTTTTTATTTTTTCATTTTAAGACCACATCACCACACATATGTTGTTAAGCCACCAACACAGCATCTGCCAGAGATTTCAGTTATGCTACAGTGTGGCTTTGTGTATTTGTAACATTGTTGAAAAATCATTAGTCTGAACATAATACAGTAAATGGCTTTTTGTTCCTATGGTCTGATGTATGTCAAGCACTGTGCTTGTTAAGCTGAAGACCTCTGAATCACAGCCAAAGAATGCAGACTGCTCCTAGAAGCCCACAACAGCTGTCAGTATAACTCATGTTGGCATTTTCTTAATGCTGGTTCCTTTTTGTACCGGAGAGCAACAACCAATGACAAACTCATAATACAGCCCACAATCTCTTTGTTTCCCATTAGATGTGCTTACATTCAGGTAGTTAGCTCTTGGTTGCCTTTTGGCATCGACCTGGTAGATAAAATTAGATCTTAAACATTTTAAATGCAATTATTTTCATCATTACTGTTGCTGTTGACCAACTTTGGATCTGCCTGCCAATTAAACATTTTTCACCACAACAATTTAAAGGTTAAAGAAAAAAAAAAGCTATCTTTATAATTACTCTCTGGATTGCCCTAGCAGAAAGCAGACCATAACATTTAATTGTGATCACGGAAAAAAAAATGTTCCTCTTATTTGTTTGATTCATAGAAAGGTTCACAGGGACATTCATTATTTTATTTATTTTTTAAATCGCAGTGCCCTTAACACCGCACTTTTGCTTAGACATTTTTTTTATTTATTTGTCCGTTATTATGGACTGTATCTTTGCCTTAATCAGTATGCTTACAATTATCTGATTGACGTCATAGCAGAGAGTATGGTACATAATTTCCTGGATCAATAAAGTCCAGTCCAGGCCAATCTTTAATCGAATTAGTGATTACTCTCAGCTGTGATAGACACTCTCTGCAATGCAATAAGGGAAACAAGAACCTCTCCTCCAAAGACATGGTGGTTGTTGTTGTTATTGTGCCATGACAGGGTAACTTGGTACCTATTGCTCAATTGGAAGAGAGGTTAGAGATAACATTTGCATATTGAGATTTGATCACAATGTGGGAAGAATCAAGATGTTTATTGCTACCAGGTGCAAAGGACCATGGATCAGATGTCATTCACCAGATAATGTATCCAGATACAGGTGTAAATGGGGTGTTGTATCAGGCTTATTTAGATATGCAATGTTATTAGTCAGATTCTCAATGGGATATTTGACACATGGAATCCTTTAAAGATACCCTTCAGACATGTTTTCAGAAATGTAAAAATCATTTGCTTCAAGAAAATTGTTTTTTCCACAAAATAACTAGCACATCCACATCTTCCTAATCATTACAGGTTTCACACTGCATTTGCAGTTTGCATATGGTAATATATAACTTGATTGGCTTCCACACCAGTTGTGATGTCACAAAATTATGCTTATAGGTGCACTTCCCAAGCTCTGATTGCAGAGAAGCACAGGTGGAATTTCACCATTCAGCAAAGGAATGGGGAGACATTTTTCTAATGACTCTGCACATACATCAATCTGTAAAGTGAATGTCAATCACCCAAAGTAACAATGAAAAAAATACTTTGAGTGTAGGAGGGTCCTCTTTAAATTTGGGGGGAAAAAAAAAGGCTTCCAAAGCTGGAGTTTTCCTGAGTGAGGGTGAAGATCCTGCAGGGGTTTCCTCTCCTGGTGTCCCTCAGGGTGAGGCAGGTAAACAGAGCGCAGTGTTGAACCAGGCTTTCTTCAGCACACACTGCAGCATCTTCAAGTGGAACAATTTGTCATGCCTCACATCTTGATAGGCAGAAATAAATGAAGCTAAACGAACTAAATTGCTTTTAAGTGCAATCCAGCTCTTGAGTCATTTTTAAGCTAATTACATCAAAATATCAGCTCATGCACCAAATTAGGCAGGAGGCAAGAGAGTGTAGGAAGAAGGAAGCAAAGGGAAAATGTATGAAATGAGAGAGTGAGAGAGATTGGGAAGGCAAGACAAATATGAAACTGCAAACAGGATGACTGCCTCTGAAAGAGTGGGTGAGGTGAAGATATATTTGATTCTATTTTTACGGGATAACTCTTTAGCTGTGTGATGACGAATGACTTTCTCTGTGTCACAGAAAACAAAGTGCCCCACTGGGAGCCCTGTGCTATTTCATGATTTCTCTGACCCTGGCAGTGACAAAGTGAAAGTAAAGAGAGAGTCTTCCAAACTAGCCACAGACGGTCTCACAGCATTAGAAATAAAGTAGGCTTATAGGACGTGACGGTGCATGTTTACATGCAGCTGACAGGTTCTGTCCTGTGTAGGTGTGTTTGTGTGAGTGAGTGAACAACAGAAGACGGAAGAGAGGTGCCTGATAATTGATTAAAAGAGCATGGAAAGATTGTATAAGTGTCCGTGTCAACTGCATCACTACTGGACAGAATGTGTAATCAATGCCATTTGCTTCAGGAAGGAAAGACAGGTATTAATCCCATGAGCTGTGCCTTGCATTTGACATTGTTGACTCTCAATACTAACCTCAATTTTTCAAAGGCGGCTGGAAATCAATTTGTTCTTGAGATGCTCCGACCTCTTCGCCCACCTTTGATTCTCTCAAAATTCTCATCGATTAGTCCAACTTACAAGGCCCCAGCCACATTTGCTGTAGCCTTTCCTTGGATTATTGGATTGGCTTGTTTTGTTTTCCTTTACTTAAAGCTGCATTAATCAGTATTTATTGATATTACCATTGAATTAAATGACTCCGCAGTAATGTGAAATTGTTCCTGGTAACACTGTCTGGGTTTGGTTTTGGTCCAAATTGGCAGAAAGCCATTGGCAGTAAGAAGGTGGCTGATGAAGAAAGGCAAATATCTTGCATCACTAAAATAAAGATAAGTTTCTGTAACCTCTGTTTAACCACAATGATCTCTTGACACCCCATAAAAGGGGGACTTACGTAACAATCCCGTGTAGGAATATACAATGTAAAATAAAATGTCTATACAAGTCAACAGTTTTTGTCTGTTGCATTCGTTTTTCAGGAACTAATTTTTTGTTTTGTCCAGCCAACAGTTTACAACCAAAATATATCAAATTTACCACCATGTGAGTAAAAGAAAAGCAGAAAATTCTTGATTAATCCGTTATTTCAGCTCCTCTATATTCTACTTTATGCATGGAGCTTTGGTTAGGTTTAATATTGCACAAACACAGTAAGCCTAGGCCTAATCATTTTGATGTGTCAGCTATTATCTGCAGAACAAGTCAGACAAATGTTGGTTTTCATCCAAACAAAGAAACAAATCTGTCCACAGGCTCCTTTGCTGAGGGTTTCATGTGAAAATATTAGCAGTGTCAGCACCCAGCTATTCGAACAAGTGGAACAGGTCTGAGATTTGGGAGACTCAACATTTTTTTTTTTTTTTGAAAATGCAAAATCCACCATCTGGAAAAATCAATACCTGAGCAGATGAATCTATTGCTGGTATGAAAGCGAACCACAGTATGACGTGCTATTTAAAAATATGAGTTGCTGAGTTTCTTCTAAATATTTTTACTTTTGCTCATGAGATCATGTCTTTTTGGAGCAAAGACTCATGAACAATGTTTTAGAATGAGCTTTAAGGCTTTAACTGAACAGGATGGAAGATCTTGAGGCAAAGAAAAAGGCAGAAGATCAATTTGAAATTGTTATTGTGTTGCTCTAAACAAGATCCTGCTGGCCAGGTGCATGCACTTTAAAGCAAATCTGTAAATGATTTAAGGGTACTTCAAGATTTTCCAGCAATTGGATGTATATATTTGTCTGATCTCACTAATTGGACCTTGATTGCTTGACTGCAAACAGACTAAATGTATAATTGTCTAATTAGACATGATTAATTCCGATTTAGATGTGAAATGATTTGGGTGTGTTTGGGGAGATATTTAATTCATGGCACTTGGTTGGGGTTAAGTGAATTAATATGAGAATTACCTTCCACGATTAGGTCTTGCAAAAGCCCTTCACCTAGCCAACAGGCAGGAAATGGGGCTGAATCTTGGGGGAAATTAACAAGGATGTACAATGAACATGGCACCTCAAACTGAGACTAAAGTACAAGAGGTTGGTGGAAGCAGAAGTACTGGAGAGATGGAAATGTATTATGAGGGAGCAGGCAGTTACAAAAGCAGCTTTCAGCTTTCGCCCAAGCTCACATATTGGCTTTGCCCTTTTGACTTTTTTATATAACTGAAATATTGTAAGTACCTATCAGCTGCAAAACCCTACATACATATAGGACACACCCTGATTTTACTGTATTTTCTCTAGTCGTTTAAGACATTTAGATAGGGAATCTTGCAGTGTTTGAGGTCACACAAATGTCACTGGATAAGTGACGAGCTTGTTTTGTTTCCAAATAACTTACTACTTGCTTTAACTTTTGGTAATTTAGTTGGTTATATCATTCAAGGGCGTAGATGTGGTTTCAAAGTTGATTGGAAGACAAAGGTGGGGTGGTATGAAGTTTACTCTGAAAAGTTTGAGTCTCTTAACTCTGTAATATCTTTGTTGTGATATCTTTTGGGCTTTTTCCAATGCCAAAACATCATCTTGTGATACATCATCAGTGATGTAACCAGGGGTCATCAGGTGCTATCAGGTCTTTCAACATCAGACACCCTCGCCCAGGCAACCCTGCCAGGGTTTCAGGTCCCAGCGTGCGTCCAAGTAGCGCATGTGGTCCACTGGTCACCCCTCTTAATCCACACCCATCTTGATGCCTTTTCTGTGCCATCGGTGATGTTCCTGATGGCTTTCTTCCTGTGTAGTCCTGCGATGCCAAGGAGCTTGAAGGCCCTGTAGAGGGATTGGCCGGCGAAGCCTCTGCAGCCAACCTCGATGAGCACACACCATCCTTGGCACCGGCAATCAGGTCTACATACTTGGCTCTTTTTCTTTTGGAACTTCCAGCAGGACCACTTGCCTTGGTCTGGACTAAGTGTGGACTCTGGTGTCTGGGATCTTGAGCTGCCTTCCCAGGTCAGCCTTCAGCTGCCTTCAGACAAAAGCTCAGAATATACTCCCTGCGCGCATGGACCCGATTTAGGCATTATCATTACAAGGCCTAAAATCATCACAACATTGAAACAGCAGGATGTCTTGCAAGACAGCTCTTTCTGCTATTATAGGAGTAGTATTACAATACCTAACTCTTTTTCTACTCCACAAAGGCTTTTCCCTTTCTAATAGGACTCTATAGGTGATAATCCCACCTCCTATTGTGATATTGATGCAACATGACATCTCACACACACACACACACACACACACACACACACACACACACACACACACGAGCAAACCACCAATTTCTTCCTACAAGAAATGCAGGTGTTGCCATCCTCCATAACATACATCTGACTAACTGAATATACTGTATGTCACCATGCAGTAGGTGAGCTGGAACCTCACCTATCTTGACTGCCAAACACAAGGCTGTGGGTGGTATATCGGGCATATGCATGTCTCAACAGCACACCAGCACTGTAACATGCCAAGGCGATACCTCTGTCACATTTCTCTTCAACAATGAGTGAACTGAGCTGCCAGGGGTCAGGGATGCATATATATGCAGGTCTAGCAAGGTTCTGTACTTATAAACAGTCCAATTACGAACACAGATGATGCAGTTTTCCCTTCCACCCTTCCTTGTGGGGTTGAGGATGGGAAGCTTTGAGTGGAACTCCGTGCTCTTAGGCATAACAACCACTCTATTTGGCCTCACGTGGTGTCATTCAAGCTAAGATCAGATAAGCCTTGCCTTGAGTGGACCAAAAGTGCACACTCGCTCTCTAAGCCAAAGCAAGCATCAGTGCTGACTTAATTGACAATGACTTAAGAGGTCTGCCCAATGGGCTTGAGAGGCTACTTTGGAGGCAGTCTTGAACAATATAAATAGGAATATATTACATAGCATTGCCATCTAAGGGCAGAGAGGCCTACTACTACCAAATGCTTGTGTCAAAAGGTTTCAGCATTTAATGGTAAACATATTTTGTCAGGTGTGTCCATGTCTTTGATACTACCACTAGGAGTTGCCGAAGTCAGAACATTTTCAAATGCCACACATAAGGGACATTAGTACTTGATTACTGTACATCATAGTGTACAGGCGTTTGTTATTTGTTTCTACACCCAGCAGTTTGAACGAGCCAGATAACAACCAAATAATCCTGTTTTTTTTTCCCCCTCAAGGCCTACATATTCATTTAATTTATAGAGAAGTTCAATAAAACCGTAATTTTGGATTCAATCCACCTCACTGATTTGCTTCCCATTTCATATGATCAACAAGTTAAAATGTAAGGATGGAATAACAAGTCACTGAGGAAAATACCAAGTAATTAAGATCTAGCATGCCCTTGATGAGAAACAAAGGGATGTAATATGCCTTACATATTTAGAAAAGTCAGTAAAATATGCAGTGATTATAGAAGCAGTAGGACTGAGTGTTTACAACTTGCGGACAGACTGCCAAACGAAAGAGAACAGGTTGCCTGTCTCATATGTTTTGCAAATGAGCCTGTACAGTACTGGTGTATCTAGCCTTTGGAAGTATTCCTCACAAAGTAAACATGGCCGCAAAAACAATTGTCTCCCAGGGGACTTGCAGCAAGCGCAACAATATGGGGGGTGCTTTTGGGGGATGCCAAGTGAGCAGAGTTTGTGGCAACAGCCATCACGCTTTCCAATGGGAATTACCTTGTGTTATGTACCAGGCTTTTTACTCTCTTACATACAGATTTCCCCTTGAAACCATTCATTGATCATGGAAATTAAGCCCAAGCATATTTATTTGCCAGCCAGACTCTACCACTCAAGTAGGCTCAACATTTGTTTTCCTGGTTGTCACCATGTCTCCGGGGAGCTATGTGCCACCTGTTCTGTTTCCGGGCGGAAAATGATTGTGGGGAAGTGGGAACGAAGGGTCTTATTTTGCCTCATGATTTTCAGTGAGAGTTTGGTGACACATTAGCCTGCAGCATCAACTCTCACTGCACCGTGACCAAGCCGGAAACTTTACAGCAAAAATGATTGATGAGTGGCTCTCAGCAGAAAACTCTCAGGGGTGTTTCCTGGAAAAGTCAACTTTTTAAAATTAAGAAAAGCTAGTTTTGGTTTTTTATGCTTATGTATCTTTGCTTGTAAGAACTTTTCAATAGTTTGTAATGTGAAATGTTTTTCTACAGTAGGAGATATGGGCTTACTGACACACTGTCTGTTTTAGTGATCAATAAATAAATCAATGGATTAATCAGTTAATGTTCTGATATTCAATTGAAGGTGAAATTGTCAGACAGCTGCAGACTTGCATGGAGTAACTTGCCTTCATAGTGAGTGAAGAGATCCTAAATAAAAACATTCTTGAACCTCATCATTAATGTTCAGGGACACTTACTTTTAGACGTAAGCAATGGTTTTAAAATGGCTATACACATATACAAATGTGCACATCTGTCTCATCCAAGATTTATGAATCTAAAGTGCACTGTGAAAACCTGTGGAGGGGCTATATATATATAGTGGTGCTGGAATAAATCATACAATGCAAAGTTTTCTGCTTTTACTTACATTACTCTAAATACCGTGCTAATATCTGTAATTCCCACTCACATCTCCCCAGTAGATTTCATGTTAGTTAACCAGTTGGCACTTGTTGTATCTAAATTGTATTGAAGCCTCCAGTAAAGTGCATATAGAGCACAGTACCTCAGTCATTAGCTGTTGCCCTGTACCAAGAAGGTCCCAGCTGTGGGCTGTTCTGTGTGCAGTTTGCATTTTCTCATTGGGCTCGCTTAAATTTCCTCCCACGGTCCATAGACATGCAGGTCAGGAAGCCTGCAGACTCTAAACCACCAATAAGAGGGAGTGATTGTGTCTGCCTGTGTGCTAAGGCCAAAACCTGTGGCATGTGACCTCAATAAGAATATGTCTGCTGTGCTGTTCAAAACAATGCTCTGACCAATGCCGTGGGTATGTACTTTTTTATAGCCAGATCATAATGTGATTCAACGGATGGCAATGTCGGTTGGTCCACCACTTTGAAATACTCTGAAATATCTCAGCAACTACTGGATGGATTGCCAATTTTGAACAGGCATTCATGGTCCCCAGAGGATGAATTGTACTGACTTTGGTGATCCCCTGACTTTCCATCTAGCGCCACCAAATATTTTGGACATACCCATTAGCCTCAGGTGTACTTTGTCTTAGTAAGTGGGGTTTAATTTAGAAGAATAAAAAGAAGACCAAGACCAGGACAAAGATCACCAAGACAACCAAGACCATGACAGAGAAGGCAAAGACCAAGATGAAGATGTTACAAAAACAATAAATAGATAATTAGTTAGTGTACAGTATGTTGTAGCTTGTACCATAAAAAATAAGGTCTTCCAGATGCAGTGAGGACACAGAAAAAGAAAAGTTGCATTCATGGTGAAACACATGGTGCGCACATGTGTGGATGATATGAAATAATAATGGGGGCAGCCATTCTGATCTGCTTGTTTACTGTCTGTTTGTCGACCTTTTGCCCTGCGAGGGCACTTACAACCTATGTAATGTTTCCTGCCTTGTGTTCCCCTGACAATTTAGGTGCTCACTGTCCACATTGACAGTTTGCATGCAGCTCATTTGTCTCTCATATATACACAACATCTATCAAACCAGAAAACAATCTAGTGAAGACCCTACAAAGGGCGAAAATCTTTTCCATATCAAAGTTTCAAAAATTGTTATTTGACATCACACATATACTTCTTGTAAGGTCATACTTGATTGCACTACTTATCTATAAATGAGGCCCCTCATTGAGTCTTTCCTGCAGCTGTATAACGCCAGATTTAGACAGGAGGCAGGAGCTCCTCAAAGTGCCGCTTCCTTTCGGCGCCCATGTTAACCAATTGGGCTGTTCAGACAGGACAAGCCTATTTTCTCTGCGTGCCGCAAGCAAATCTGGCAAGAAAACACAGTGATAATTTATTATAAACAATATAAAAGATATATATGATATAAATGATCTGATTCTGATAAATGATAAAATATGCATCCCATGCTTGCCAACCCTTTTGATTTTCCTGATTAGCAAAGAGCAGAGGAGCAGAATCGCTTGTCTGGTGTGAACAGCCAGGCTACTGCTTGCACAAGAATTGACATATCGCTGTGATTCTGCCTCCTGTCTGAACCTGGCATAAGGCCAGGCGAAGATACAGAACAGACACAGAACTTTCAAGCAACGCCCACAGATGAACAGGAAGATTAAAAAGAAGTGTTAAAGTTGTGTTTTTTTTCCCTGCCAAACATTCTATTCATTTAGTTTTTATAGGAGCAGGCCCCAGTATGAGGGGGCAGATTCACTTTCGGGCATGAACCTTTGCTTTGGTAACCTTTAGAAGAGTAGCGAGAAACGGGCAGGGAAATGGAGAGAAAGCCAAGTCAAATAAGTAGGGATGGAGAGCATAGAAACTACAGGGAAAGGTGGAGATGAAAAGAGGAAATGACACACAGAGAGAAACAGCCGAAGAAAAGGAAAGCAGAGCAGAGAAAAGAGCACGGCCTTCTGTAATGAGCCCTGGTTAAGAAGCAGCACTATACCGTCTGTCGGGTTTCATTTTGTATTGATGCCTCCATGCTTTTTCTCTTTCAGTCCCTGCGCTGTAATCATGTTGTCTTGTAGAACTTCTAGAAAAAAAACACAAGAAATGTTCTCTGTCTTCGGCTCCCATAGTAGGTGGCTCTGTTCACTTCCCATTTCAGACATTCAGACTGGAAATGTGCACAGTGTTCTGACGTTTCCATTCGTGGACTCGCTCTGTTGTCTCTCCTCGATCAGACGCTTTGAGTCTACAAGGCAACATGGCGCGCAGTAGTACACAACGCCGCCTTTGCACATCTTTGATCCAGATGCAAATAGGCTTCACTGTATGCACTCTGAGGTGGGTTTCTTCGACTTGTCAGAGTGGTCTCTGGATAGCTTCCCTTCAAGATGATGGCACTGTGTCTTTGACAAGACAAGAATAATTGTAGATGATCATTTGAATATGAACAGGGACACGGAGAACCAAGTGCACTCAATCTGAGAAAGTTGTTCTCAAATCTGGCAAAAAAGTTTTTGACAGCGCGAGCCGGAGTACTCGCCCGAACAGTCACAATGATGTTATTCCCTAAAGAGAGCAACAGATCTCTTAAGTTGCTGATGGCAAGAAAACTCCAATTTCTGACTGCTGTTCTAATTGAGTGGATGAAGGCTGATGTGTAAGACGAACAGTGACTTTGGCGTCTCTGTGACTGCACATTTGCTCTCACTTATTCTAAAAAACGCTGGCTAATTGGTATGTTTCAAAGATGCGCCCTCTCTTCGAAGACATCTAACAGAAAAGCCATTGGTACATGGTTAGAGAGTAACTTAAGAAAATCAAATCCGAGCTTTTTTAATTACCTAAAAGCCAGAGGGGTCTGTGTGATGTTCAAGAACAGCTTGTGCTTTATTCATTCATATTATATATACAGCATGTTCATGGCAAGTTTTGTTGCTCTCTGGGATAATTCCTCCAGTCCTCAAAGAGAAGCCATCCAGTTTACATTGTCAGTTTTTCTTTGAGGGTCAGACTGCTTACATACCCCCAACGTTATTTTGATTTGTGCGTCTCTGCCTTTTATCACTGAGCTGTTTCTACTGACACAGACAAAATGGGACTCCCCGTGGGCCAATTATTTTAGCTTTCTCATTGGCAGCACGACTTCACTATTAGTGTGGGCTTATGGATATAGCTAAAGCACTATATAATGCCCTCTGTTTGTGTGTGGGTGTGTACATGCATTTGCGTGAGCATGTTACAACTGACAGGGAGGTGCTTCTATTATGAGTCTTCTTCAGAGTCCTCACAATGAGAGCTCTGTCCAGCTCCACCAGAGAAACCAAATAAATAAGACAGTGCTAAAAAAAAAAAAAACGAGAGGAGCTGTCAAAGAAACATGAAGAGAGCACGCCCAGTCCTAATGAAATTGGCAACACGAACACAGAAGGCGTTTCATGGCGATCTCATGCCAGTGTAATGATTCTGCGCCCTGGATTGTACCAATTTCAGACAGGTGTTTACTCCAACTGAGTGGCCAGCGCCTACGGCTGTCTACACAACAACACATTTCATTTAGATTGGTTTGGGCGCTATCAAAGTGGGAAGGGGGGGGGCGCTGGCTCGTGTATTATATTGAAGTCTGCTTGAAACATTCCACGCATGAGTGCTTCCAAGCGAGCTTCATCCAGCCAGCTGTTTTTTAATTGAAAAAACTACAGCTTCAAAGGGTGTAAGTTTCACAAAGTTCCTCAATCCATGTCTTTGCAGTCATTTTGGAAATTGCATGTCTATTAAAAGTACAACAGAAAAGTGAGAATGAGTTAAAAACTTCAAGAAATGGAATAGATCCCGTGGGGACACACAAAATTAAATTTTCCTTCACAATTTTATATCTATTGATATGATTAATTAATTAATTTCTCGAGAAATTGCAGCAAAGAACAAACAGCACAAACTGGAGCATGCTTTACATGCAATATTTGACAACCTATAAAGGTTGGTTCACCAAAATAAAAGATAAAAAATGACAATCAGTCAAGAATAATAATGCCCAGAAGATGCTGTGAACAGTTTTTATAAGGACTATTTCTTTGACAGAAAGTAGTAACTGGTACATTCACAAACCTGTTTGGTCAGGTGTAATATAACGGTACAAGAAGCCTCTTTGTTGTTCTATTTCTGTACAGACCTGTCCACCATTATTTATGACATATGACGTTAAGTTGCTCGACTCATCACAACTAATGATGCCCATAATCAGCTCACAATACACAAACAAATCAAAATAAAAGGCTTTTTTATTTCTTGTGTGACGTGAACTGGACCACAGGTGGTCAAAATCTGGCCAAATTAAGCTAAAATATTCTGCATGGCTAGATACCACCAGGGCTAATTGAGAAAATATGTTGCCCTTTAAATCTAACAGCTGTAAGGTATGCACCGGTATGTTTCCTCTTATAGGATTCAGATTCTTATGTAAGTAGCATTTGTCTCAAGTGTCCTCATAAAGCCTTGCATACACTAGTTGAAAGGCCGATAACAAAACATAAATTTCACACTTGTACACCTTCCCGTGGCCAAGGGGTGAAGATGACGCTTTGACAAGGCACACACTCAGGGACAAGGGCCTGATGTAGAGCGCTGTTCACCCCCAACAAGTAATAAAACACTCAAGGAACGGCCTCTCGCTGCCATGGTAACAAATGTCCATATAGGTTACCCCCAGTGTGTGGCAGAGAGACGAGATGAGCTACGGTGTAAGGGGAAAGTAGAAGATGTAACCTCAAAACGGAGGTCAATTATGTTGGAAGTTATCCATGGCTTAGAGCAGGGACATTGCTGCCGTCACACAAGATAATAGCTATTACTGACAGGTTGGTAAAAGTCGTGGAGTACAGTGCTGAGCTATAATTTCTTGGAGGTTATATGCCAGTGGTGTCAGCTTGCATCTATAAGGTATTCTTCTCTGCAACAAAAAAAAAAAGGAGAACGTGTTCTTATAGGTCAGCGACAACAGGTCTCTGGAAATTTTGATGAATAGTTCCTGGCAAGTCTTTTGTGCAGAGCCTTTCTTTCCAATTTGTTTATTTGCTCAGGCCTGTTGTGATGCATTACAGACCTACACTGTTCCTAACCCTCTGCAGCACTGGCTTTGACAGCTTTTGTAAAGGCATACAGGGCAGCAAGCAGCAAATTCCCATCCCTTTGTTATGTTTTGGAGTCCTAAAACTTGTACAGACAGCGTCTAAAACCAAAGTGTGCATGCTGTATGTGTGTTTGTGAACACGGCTGCAATTATGTGTACTTGGGGGAATCAATCTCTGTTAAATGGAAGAAACCAGAATGTAAACTTTATGGCACTATTTATTGTAAGATGGATACACACACACACACAGTCTCACTACCACTGCAAGATCGTAAAGATTACAGCTACAGTCAATCATTTGAACTGAGATGTGTGTTTAAAGAAGAGTCCAGAAACTACAAATATCTTTAATGCCGGGAAGGAGAAGTCTCTCTCATTGCCTTCCCAGCTTTTCTTTATCTCTTTTTCTCTTTTGTTTCTTGCAGTTCCTCTTTCTTCTTCAGGCTTGCTCATTCTTTTTTAACAGCCTCTTTTTTTTTCTCTGGCTTAGCCTTTGTTTCTGTTTCTATTTCTTCACTATCCGCTCTGTCTTTCCCTCCCTCCAATTTGTTCCTTCCTGTCTTTCCCTTCCCTCCCTCTGAAGATGGCCTTCACACAGAGTGAATGGGAAAATGAGCTCGGTGAGAGGCCAGGCCGGCGCGGCGAAGTCAGACAAAGAAACGAGCGGCAAGCTGACAGTTCACACACACATACACAGCTTCATTAATTGAGGGAAGCTCGGCAGGTGTGCTCAGGTAGCGCTGTCCACTGTTGGGAAGTGCTGATGCTTCAAAAATGACCACCGCTGGTAGTAATGCTCCTGTCATGCATCAATCAGTAGTGCAGGTATCATTATAGGCATGCAGGGAAGGGCAAAGACTGTTACTGATGAGAGCTGACTTATTATAGGTAAGGCATGGTGCTGCTGGGGAGGATAAATCTCTCCTGATGTATCATCTGCAAGCAACTTCCTAGTTTTAAAGCACCTGACAGATGAGCTCACATTTGCTCCATGAATTTCTTTACAATTGATGCATTAAAAAACACAACGACAGCACACCAACACTTTATAGTATGGCTGATTTTTAATCAAACTGTCCTTTTTTTTCACAACAGCCTCTGCCTTATTCCCCCATCTGCTGTCAGGATGCTGACTTGTAAAAGAGGGACATGTGGATTTAATTGGCTTTTGCAAATACTCTGGATAAAAAAAAATGAAAACTTTGCACTCTCCAGGTGTCGTTGAATTTACACTGCAAAGAATGGCATACAATATAAGAGAAGTAGTTGTAGCAGGATTAGTCAATAGTCAAGTTTCAATCCAAATGTACAGTAGTGCAAAGATAGTGCAAAGACAGTCGGGTACCATTAAATCATTGCAGAAGAAGAGAACGCAGTGAGATGATTAAAAGAGTGCCAGCCAAACCTCAAACTACGTGGATAACATGATGGATTTATGGCATTTATGTTTGTTTCATGTATTAATTTGAGGAAGGTTACGGTCTCCTCATCGCTCCACACAGATCAGATGTTTCCGTCCATGCTTGGCTGAGTCACCTCAAGGCAATACAGGCAAACATCCCTTGAAGTCCTGATATCTCTTATTTTGAAAATCACCACCAAGACTCAGGTTAGAAGTTTAAGGGTTTTACTTGGATACAGGATCCACTGGCCATTAAAATAACTGCAGTTGAATCTTTCAACATACAGCTGTTCTGGTTGATTGTCTTAAATAAAGGAGCCGAGAAAACAAATGCACATGAATGAGTGGGAGGAGAACTAATTGGTGGGAGATGCTGGTTGCCAGCTGTCTCAACGGTTGTCTTGTGTTCACAGTAATTACACCAAGGTATACCAGTTCATGTGAAAATCATATTTCATAGGTTTGAAAATGTTTTACACGGCAACTTCAATGCACTGTATAATAACATACGAGACACCTCTGACTTTGTTAGTATCACACGAATGACTTGTTACAATACAATACATGCTGTGTGTAAAGGAGATACACTTGGCACATCCTTTTAGCTACAAAGAGACATTTCATCTGCAAAGGGCCCCTCACTGAGAGTAAAATCAGAAAGGAAAACCTTGCAATCTAATGTTGAAGCCAAGAGAGACAAGTTATACATTTAAAGCCATGACTTTGGCCTCAATATTCCATTTCCCCCAATACAAATGGCACCCTGAAGAGAGATTTTGGGGTTAAATAGGGACAGCTTAGAGAAACAAAATTAGCACAGGTCACCCACTTATGAGAGCTATTCGGACGGGTGGAGGGGCTGCGCCTAAAAAGGGAGATACTGCCTTTCTAGAGGGGATGCAACCATATAAACACTTTTATCACTCTATTACAGAAAGTGTAGCGAGGACGGAATTCAAAGCTATTTCCATCCAACCACGCTCTGCTGAAAACTCGAGGGTCATGGCTAATTGGTTGGTAAATTTAAATGTAAACAGTTGCAGTTGCCGTCCAGTCATGAGGAAGACTGACAGGAGTAAACAAGATCAACAAACAAGGCTTATGATTATGCAATTCATGAGGGATGTGCTTCAATCATAGCAGTGCATCCCCTCTTTGAATTCAGAGTATTGGTATACGCTAAGAGATATCTCGTCTTCTTTTTGGAGCTGCAAGATATTTCTCAAATTCAGATTCTTAGTCTGGTAGCAGTCGCTTGTTGATGAGTAAACCCTGGGCTGGTCAAGTGTTACAAGACTGAATCATCTCTGTAGTGGGAGTTGCAAGAAATGTGAGTAACATTCATCTAATTTGACTTTTCAGGCCGGGTTGGAGTGCTAATTTCCTCACCCTGCCAGATTTCAGATGGGACCTTGCAAAGGAGCTTAAATTAAATCCTTAAAAGTCAACAATGAGAGCTCGAGAACTTCAAATGTTCAGGTTCCACCCCTTGATGTAGCTGGAGTTATCACCATCTCATTATGTAGACAAATGACTACCATTTGCACGGCCATACCTCAAACATTCGAGCAACAGACTCTTGTGAAATGAATAGCTTTTCACAGCAGTTGGCTAACTATGAGTCACCCAAACACTTTGCTGACTGTGAAAGTTATTTGATTTGGCTCCAAATATTAACAGTTGTCATGGAAACATGACCAAGCCAAATAGAAAGCACTTGTTCAAAAGTGAAATGCACATTTTACAGCTGTTTGCTAGTGGGCTTTTCGGATTTCTATTAGTGGTTTTAGTTCCAGTTTGGCTCATTATTTTTGTATTTCTACTTCTTTTGCTCACTATCAACTGATATACAAGTGCCACAAAGCATTCTTAAAAATAAACAGGGCTCCTTGGACATGAAAAATGCAAAAGCCCCTTGCTAAATCCTTCGTCTGTACCTGAAAGTGAACTACCTCGTACAACAATCACCCAGACAAAAAAATCTATAAAATCGATGTGCGTGTAGGCAAATCCAAACTTTACTCCCGCCACCGCCTTGACAGAAATGAAACGATCCCTGTGTTCAGTTGTTTACACTGCTGCTGATTGTCTCAGATACAACTGGGTGAGAAAATCATACATATCGCCTGCATTCTGATGAGTTGTTATCGGCCAATTATTTTCTTCCGGCTGTCAACAGAAATGAAGCTGTATTTCTGCAAGCATGGCTAACAACCCGCGGGGAAGCCTGTCTGTCGAGTGTGTGGTAGTGGTGTGTGTGTATTTGGGGGGGGGGGGTGCGCTATATAAGCCAAACAAATAGACTGCACCCTTATTGTATACCTCTCCTGCCTCTCTCTTTTCCCCTCTTTATTTCCCCTTTTTCATGTTCCTGTTCACATTCCAGCACTCTTTTTTACTTTCCTTTTCCTTTATTCCCAGAGGTTCTTCCTCATTTTCCCTTATTATAGTTTCACGGTTCTCTACATGCAGCTCTGTCTCTGGTTTTGGTACAGACTGTTCCTCTGTCTCTTGTTTTTTTTTTTCTTGCTTTCTCTGTCGTCCCCTCATTTACACAGTTCCTGTCCTACTACTGCTGTCTTCATATGCCTCTCCTGTTGGTATTAAGTTTGGTGTCGTGATTTATTTGTCTTTTTCTCTTCAGTTTTCTTGTCTCTTTTAAACACATGCACACAATATCCACACACACACACACAAAACCCTTGCATTTACTGACAGAAAAGCTCAAACAAGTCATACACACATGCACCAGCTATGCAAGGCGCACACAAACACACAGGCAAAATAAACAGGAACAAGCAACTGACACAGTCTCAGACTCGGTGCAAGGGAGCAAAGGCATAACAGGCCAGAAACAATTAAGCACAGAGAGGAGACGGGCCCGCTAGTGAGGGACATTTACATTATTGAAAAGGACTTTCAGGGGAACGGTGGAAGCTGCATGCCCAGAAAACACACAAGCTGCCTGCTTCACTGTTGGACATGCCAAATAATGATCTCTCCTCTCTATCTGTCTCTCTTTCTCCCCCTGGTCTCTGTTTTTCTGTCTTCCTCTCTGCTCTCTGCCACGTCTGTCTCCCTCTCTCCCTCTCTCTACTGGGTGTGCCCCCCGGTATCATCCCAATCACGATCTAATCTTTACAAATGGCATACCTACGGTGCTGCGTGACGTGTCACTCCGCATCACAAACTAGGCCCAAACGCGAGAGGACGTCTATTGTGCTTGACATTCCCCTCCCTCCTCTGTCATTTCATCATGTAAAATGTCAAAGTGTGTGTGTTAGTCTTTATGTAAGTGTGCATATGAATGTGTGTGACTTTGCTCATGGAGGCATGTGTATGTGTGTGCGAATGAGGTTATGTGCATTTTGCATATTTATGTCTGCATTTGTGTACCTGGCTGCTGCTTCCCTCACAGCAACAGGCTATAGGAAAAGGACGGCATCAGATACCAAACTGTTTTGTATATGATTGGTATAAGGTGTGTTTGTGTGTCTTTTTATGTTGGCATTAGACGTGCACTTGCACATGTGTGTATACTGTATATATATATGGGCTATGTCTGTGCGTCTGTCAGAGAGAGATTATTTGTGAAATGCAGATGTGTGTGTGTGTGTGTGTGTGTGTGTGTGTGTGTGTGTGTGTGTGTGTGTGGAGGCATTAAACTTGTGTTTTTGAGAGTGAGAGTGAGTCTGACTGGGATAGGAGGAGACATGGGACTCATGGAAACGGTCGGCTAAAGCCAGCTCACAGCCAACCTGCCCCCTGGAGGGGAAGAATTCAGAGAGCTGTTCTTAGCAAGAGCTTGTCAGCCGAAGCAGCCAGGGGTCCAAAAATCACAAACGATTACATAATCTTTAAGAACGCACACACACACACACACACACACACACACAGGCACGTAAGGAGCTGTTCTGGTGCTGGTAAGAACTGAAATGATGACAGAATTTCAGCCACAGGTAGCAAAAAGGGGTGAAACTGCAACTGTTGTTCGGTTTGAAAATGTCAACCAAAGTCATTAATGCTGTAGAGATAGTATAGGTATCCCCTTTCATTTAATTGAAGGAGAGGATGAGATTCACTCACTTCTTGCCTTTTTTGACTGCAAAGCAGCGAGACTCAGCAGGCTCGGGCTAATTTTGGACACAGGGAGGCATTGACCTTTCATTCAGGAAATTCTGATAGTTGCTGTTTTGGTGTATTATCCTTGTTTGTATGGAAGAGAATAGCATCAGAATAACAACGTGGTGCATGGCTGGGTGCAAGGACAGGGACAAAGACATTGTCTGTTTAATAAAGATGTATCAGTTTCAAATGTATTATTTTTATAATTATGCTTTTTTGGAATGCTAAAGTCAACTATACCTTAACAACGTGGAGAGGAGCATACTTAACTTGTTGGAATTAACTTCAACAAATATTACATATATCCTACTCTCATCATAATTGCTGTATTGTAATTAATAGTGAAAAATTTAAAATATAATGCAGCAAAGACAGAAGAACACGAAGCAGAGTGAACACAAAAATCTACACTTTAACACTATAATACCATAATTTTAGTACTAATTTCAAAGATAGGTTTAGTGATGTTCTATATTTTTCTTGCTGTCAACAAATCCCATGAAAAGACCAAAACCAATAATGAATTCATTAAGTATTGTCTGTGTAGAAAAAGCCTGATATATCCTTTTCCTCTGTCCCAAAAACTATTAAAAACACACTAGTCTGTTGCAGTTGGTGACGTGTTCCTTCTATATGATGAACACAGGCACTGTATTTTAGTTGAATCAATACCAAATATACCACCCTGCTGCTGTAAATGCTCACTAAAGCACAAAATGTGTATGCATCCGCAGCTGAAAATAGTCCCCAATAAATGCACTATTTATTCCTGTTAGAGTAGTAATTGCTAAAAACTACAGTGCCCAGCTTTTTTAGGAACATTTATATTTTCCTCTTTTAAATATGAAACATTGTTCTGTGACCTGTTTTTTTAAAGATTTGTTTTCAGCCTTGGATAAAGTTGGAAAGTATAGAGAGACAGACTAACGCAGTTGTTTTTTTGTTGTTGTTTTTTCCCCTATAAAATTTGTTGATTATCAGAAGTATACTGAATGACATCAGCCTTATCCTTCAATAATCCCACACACATTATTTTAAATTAGGGAAAATATACACATAATATGCATGTCCATGTTAATTGCAAATATTTAATTAATATCCATCACAGAATGGAACCTAACAGGGACAATACTTTTTCTTTCAATGTCCACACCTTCAGTTCGTAACATGGGCTTCCTGTTTAAATTTTTAAGTCTCAAGCCCAAGTCAAGAAAACCCTGATGACATCATTAGGGTAACACTGGAAGACACTGTACAACATGTCTCTATTTATTTAAAATAAAAAAGAAATCAAAAATACAACAACCCCATCAGTTGTCTGCCGGAGGAAGGACTCCAGCATTCAGGCGTGGGCGTGCAAACTCTCTGCGCACATTTACATAAAACTAGCTTCTGCAAATACTACACTCCAGTCCAGTGCACATATTGCACAAGCACACGCACACATCTCATTCAGACGCTCAGCTGCCTGCCTCCCCCACAGTGTTGCTGCTGGGGAGTTGCTTGCTGAAATATCACCTTGAGTCTCGCCATTTCCCAAACTCATTTACTTTATTACAGCAAGTGTCTGCTATGAGCGGGGGGAAACAAATGGGCGAAATAGAAGACTGGAGATAGAGAAAATACACACACACACACACACACACACACACGTTCTTGTGCGGACAAGTATGCACACACAGACCACCGTAATCAGTCTCGAGGGGGACTCCATGCTAACGCGGAGGAGAGAGAGGGGAGATTAATAGAATGAGAAGGGGAGTGTGTGTCTGTTGGTATGAATGTATGAGGGTGGGTGGAGTGTGTGTCGGGCTCGCACAGGGGGTGGGGGGTCTGTTAGCACCAGTAGCACGAGCCAGAGGGAAATGACATCGTCGGGGTTGCCACGGCAGAGTGGAAGAGATGCTTTCTCTCCCCTCCAGTCATCCCCCACTTCATCCATCAATCCCGTGCTTGTGCAATTTTCCATCTATCTTTTTTCTACTGCTTGCTCTCTATCTTCGTCCCTCTCCCATCTCCCTGTGTCTCTTTATCCCTTTACTCCACTCTCTGTCCTCTCCCTCTTTTTTCGCCTGCCATCGTCTGGCAGAGCTCTCTATAAACATGCCAGGGACAGTGCCTCCTCTCTTTCCTTCCAAATTGTCTTCCTCCGTCTGAAACGGCCGTGATGATTGCATTCTCACACTCCATTGTAAAACAAAAAAAAGGGGAGACAGAAAAGGAAAAAGGAGAGCGGAGAGTCGCCGACGTGGCCCTTTTGTGGACCGCTGTTGGGAATCTGAATTGCCTGTCAAGCAGAGGACTTTCCACCTCGAAGACAAGACACAATGGAGCTGTTTTGACGGGGGGGGGCAGAAGACCATTCTCCACAATGCCGCGCAGTCATTATGATGTCCTGACTCATTGCTTGGCGGCCTGCGTCATATTGCAACAAGCACACGCACACATAAATTATAGCTTGATGGTACAAATCAAATGCAAATTGCATACACAAACAGAAGGAAACTGAGTGGATGTTAATGATATGACAGTCAAATGTGTTTTGGAACATTGTTTGGAAAATACCAATTAAAGGGCAAAAAGAGCAACAATGTGGGGAGCTTTTTGTGTACAAATGATGCTGACAACATTTTGTACTGACATATCTTCTTTGATGTTTTTTTTTCTCTGTATTTATAACAAGAAATCATCCAAATGCTTTGGTCAGGTTTGAAATATTCCTTTGTGTTTGCATTAGACGCTTCATTTTATATGCATTTGTGGCATTTTTACACCCAGATAGCATTGAATGATTTGAGGACTGCAATTTAAACTGTGATTATTTTCTATACAGTAACCTCCCCGCTGTCACGAACTCCGACACAAAACCGGTGAACTCAACTCATACAAACAGAAAACGCTCACTTGGAGGATCAGAAAAATAACATGGACTGAAACAAAACCTGGTACATGGAAACTTGCTGGTACGCTTGACTCAATTCTTTTAACAGACAGAACAAGACGAACTGGCACAGGACAAAGGGAGACAAGGACTATTTATACATGAGGTAGAGGAAAACAGGTGAGACCAATCAGGGGCGGGGTAGACAATCACAACGGCGGGAAAATCACACAAAGGGAGGAAGTCAGGGTCTGAAACGAGAGGGAAAGGTGAGTACAAAATAAAACAGGAAGTGCAGGACGAGACTAGACATGAGTGACTTTAACTTAACATAAACTAAAACTAAGGCATGACATGAAATACATTTAGCAAATCCGGCGAGACACAACACCGACCAGATACATTTGTATCAAGAATAACCAGAAGCATAGTTTGCTTCTCCATTAAAATAATCCGCTAAAATGATGCATTTGTTTGTTGTTGATGTCCTCCCAGGATTCTTTACCTTCTAAGTAAACTTGCTGTTATATTTTTACTGAAACTTGGGTATTTTTCTGTAGAAAAAAATGGCCAATTAAGCTCACATTTAGTAAAATATTTACATTAGTGGTAAACTTAACATAGCTCAATAATTTTCAAATGTAACCATATATGACATTGACAGGACAATCTGCTTTACAGCTCTGAATCCCATTGGTCCACACTCAGATGTATTAAGTTGATGAGCTTAAAAGAATGATGTGATGAGATTTAAAGCTTAACTGAAAGGAAACTGTTCACTACCTGCCAGCTGTGAGTCATTTACCCTCGACAACAATGAGCTAGCTGCTAGCTACTTGTCTAACAATAGCATGAGGCAATCAGCTAAATCGTTTATTTACAGACTCACCACTCTTTATTTTTAGTTTTTTTTTACATTATGGTGATTCCTTCTCGTGAAAACCAGATTTGGGCAAGCATAAATAGCCAAGAGATTCAGTTTGTAGTTATGATTTTAATAAGCTACAGCTGACTAAACTTGCCAGTGACAGTTGCTATTTTATGGGAGCCAAACTGACAGTAACCGGATGATTGATCTCCTTCAGCTCGTTAAAACTGTATTAATTGATTTTTAGGCCACTTGGGGGCAGCAGAGCAAGCTGCAAACACAACTTTGTCATACTATCACTACAGGAAGTTGTTATGGCTCATGATTTAGCAAACTGGACAGGCGGTGTATAGTCGGTTTATCAGAGATTGTTATGCTGAAAACATCTGCGAGAGTGAACCAGAACAGTAATGATGCTAATACGTGCTAAAATCCTCCGTATAATTCTCTGTACGTTTGTCGGGATCAGCACTACCAGCTACACCTATTACACACAGTCATTTGATCCATAGTTAATATAAAAATATTGTAATGTCCCGCAGTGAGAAGACAACAAGATGTTAAGTGGTTTCACTGGCAATTTATCAGCGAACATTACACATGCTACTGTGGGCTGTAGCCACCGGCAAAACAACGAAAACCTGTTAACTTTGCTGTTAGCTCCCTGAACTAGCCTCTCGCTTTGACTCTCGCATAGAGACTAACTCCCGGTACCCGGTAGCTGATGCATCAACATGAAGCACTATGTATATATTTAGTTTTAATATTTAAAAGGGCAAGTCAATGAACAATTAAAATTCATTTTTAAAGAAGAAAATCTTTAGAAGCAGCACCAGGGGAGGGAGGGTCACACACACTCATACTCACAGCATTGCAGCTTGAAGCCAGGAGGCATCACTGACATTTTGGGGATAAAGGTCTTGATGAAACCTTGCTGTTTCACACACACACGCGCACACACACACACACACACACACACACACACACACACACACTGGCCCTGCTAACAAATGCTAAAGTGAGAGTGGTGCCAAAATGGAAACATTCGTGTTTTGAAACGGGAGGGCTCGCTGAATGATCAACAGGACAGGCCAATCGTAAACCTTCCCTTTTACGGTAACTCTCCCTGCTCTTACATAAAGTGAGCTGAACTCTGCTTTCACCGTATCTTTTTCGCTCCACATTATCGCTATGTAGTCTTGACTCATCTAGGCCAACCGGCAGAATAATAAGCAGAGAGGGATATTTGGTGGGACTAAGAGAGCTGAAACTACAGTGCTGTATTAGTGCCACTTTCATTCACTCAGATGAAGAAACACTGCCAGTGATTAAGCTTCTTGTGGATATGCGTGTTCGCTTGTGTGTGTGTGTGTGTGTGTCTGTGTTTACCTTGGCTCCCCTGGGGGCCTGTAGCAGAGCCTTAAATTATACATATGTTCTCATTCCATTACCAGTGGCAACTACTAAAGGCTTCCCAGCATTTCCATTACCAAAATGAAGAGATGCACGCACTCACTTACTCACTCTCTCTCTCACACACACACTCATATATAAGCATGGGCATGCTTAAGCAGGACAGTGTTGAACTTGAGCTTTTACTCATGCAGTTATGCTGAATAGTGACAATCCTGATAAAAG
Source organism: Macquaria ambigua (assembly GCA_008360985.2). NCBI lineage: Eukaryota > Metazoa > Chordata > Actinopteri > Centrarchiformes > Percichthyidae > Macquaria > Macquaria ambigua. The sequence goes on along the minus strand of VMKM01000037.1, from coordinate 533,974 downwards.
TTCAAGAAATAGTATTCATTTTAACAGACTCCAGTGCATCTGTGACCAAGCGGTTGCCAGTTCAGATCCTCAGACAGGCTGGTAAAAATCTGGATGGAGGGAATGAATGATTAATGCTCTGTCCTCTCTTAACAACTGCCACTGAGATGCCATTGAGAAAGGCATTTAATCCTCTTCTCCAGTGGAGCTGCTCAATGGCCAGCGGCAGTGGGCTGCAGGTGTACTGGGCAGCTCCCAGTTGTGAAATGAGCAAAGTCGATTCTTCAGTTAAGTAATTCTGTCAAAGCAAGAAAATGTAACATCTGTGACTGATAGATCTGCCATGGGTATCTTGGAGAAGCAACATTACATATCTTCTCCTTTTCACTATATTTAAGATAGATTCCAAGTCGAGTGAAACATGAATAATGTACTTATATGATATGATTCCATTTCACACATGATGCTAACATGCATCTAAAGTATAAAGCTGTAATCCGAGAGGCTCTCATGCCATAACCCAATAACACTACTTAACAGCATTAGCAAATTATAAATTACATGCACAGAGTATGTAAGTGGTGAGTATATAATATAACTGCTTCGGTGTTGTGTATGTGCTCTGCAGTGCTGTATTCTATTCAGTTCTTTCAGTTTTTTGGTTTACTGGACGCTCTTTTCAACAATATTTCAGACAGTTGGATGAGATACATTGGAGACTAGACTTAACAATTCAACTCTCTTCTCTGCTGCTCCACTTCACTCCACCCAGCTGGATGCAAGAACTTAAACCATCTCCAGTAAACACTAGTACCTGGCTGTGGCTGCTTCTCATCAGCTTTCAGATCAGATCGGAGTAGTGGGCTCTGAGGAGAGGTGTTATCAGACAGCTGAACGGAGAGCCCCGGTCGGCCGGCGCTGCAGTCATTTGAGCCCGGCTACGAGCTGAGACAACATCAGACAAGGATTAAATCAACAAACCGGACTGACCCTTGGTGACCAGGCGGGCTACTTACAACTCTGTAGAGAGAGGAGTATTTAGCCTGTTGGGGAGGAGACACAGAGGGGAAAGGAGCAAGAGACGGAAAAGTGGGACAAATGAATGAATGAAGTAAGGTACATTCGAGGAGACAGCTTTGCAAAAAGGTTCAAGAAGCAGCCATTCCCAATATATCTGTGATTCATGCTAGGAATATGGAATAATGAATGAGTAACAAGCATGGGCCAGTGTAATAGTGCCCATAAGCTGATGGTATATCAGGTTTTTTTTGTTTTTTTTTGTCTGTTCAGCTTGTCATGAGCAATTCCAGGAAGTCTGACCTCTCCAGCTGTATCTGAGGTGTCAAACTGCATCATATTTACCATAAGAGGCACTGCCATAGGATATTATATTATAAGAGTAAATATCCCAAAGAACAGTATATTCAAACATCCAGTGTTACCTTTGACTTGCTACTGCTAGACATGACTAATGTTGCAAAACTGACCCACTTTGACAGTACTACATAATATGACTGATGCCACAGTGAAATTAAATGTTTTTTTCTATCCCTCTCTGCCTTCTGAGTAGTGTAATGCAATATGGGCTTCTTCAGGTCCAGTAACTTTCTGTTCATCTCAGCTGCGTTTAAGTGAAGAGTGGGATGGACTTGCTTGTAACCTCTAATGGGAGGCGGATTTCACAAATTTATGGTCTCATACAGGGCCTCAGATAGCTGTCTCTTTGTTACTGCAGATATCAGAAAGCTATTACCATAATATAATTAAAAAACATTTTAAACATTTTAAATTATAAGTTACTTAATTTTTTGCCTTGAGGCATTAGTTTGCCAACTTTGCAGTCCAACATTTAAAACTTGTCTTGATGAGCTGTTTGATGGACCCACAACTAGTTGACCTTTTGTCTCCTTCAGTGCTAATGCAAGAAAGAAATTTAAACAAATTGAAAAATTGACGGTGCTGATGTCAAAGTGTTACGTAAATGGACCTCGGCTGTAGTACATTTAGCTCCGCTCTTCATTCTTTTCTTAAGCAGTGTGTCTGTGCTTTTACTGGCAGGAAAGCACTGATGGGGCAATGGGAGCAAGTGCCTGGATAAAAAAAAACAAAATACATTTTTTTTTCAAAACAAAACAACACTCAGAGGTACTTTTAGACACTGGGTAAAATGCAGTAATGTTTGCTAGCCAGTTTGTAGCCAGCACTATGCTACCACAGGGAAATACACACACAAACTTACTGGAAAGATTCAGTGCCACCATTGAATACTCTTTCCAAATGTATCTATCATTGTATTTCACTATATATACTGCAGCTTTAATATCCAAAGATGAAATGCATGATGACAAAGTTCAGAGAAAAACTAATAAATGTTAAGCGGCAGATGCACAAATGTAAGATTATAGCTGTGATTTAGTAGTCATGACCGATCAGATCAAGTTGGACTGAATCATACCTTGTTGTTTCCATTGAGATTATTTGTAGCTGGAACTGTCTGTGTCAGAGGTATGACAAATAAGTAAGTACAAATTGGCCAAAGACAGTGAAAAGGTATATTCTAGTTCATCTAACTTGCAACTGAAGTTCACATCAATCTAACAGTTTTTCCATTCACTATTCCACCAAAATAGATTTTTTAAAAATATTTTTCTTCATAAATGGCAGCCTAAATGAGCGAGGAAAATTGCTTTTTGATTGTTGTACATTACACAAAGTACATTTATTTTTCTCTCAGGATTTCCCTGTGACATAACTGTTTGTATTGTAATTGTACAGTCCACCTGTAGTGTCGTGTGAATATATGCCTTTAAAGGTGTTATTATGTGAAATGCAATATTTAAATTATATATAATTTTATATGTCCATCAGATCATATAAAGCTTTAAAAGCTGTGACGCTAGCTTCTAATAAATTATACATATTTTAAAACGGGAGCTGAAATCGCAATTTGTACATTCATAGCTTCCTTGTTGTCCCAGTACCTCATGAGCACTCAAAACCTCACAGCAAACACTGTTTTCATATGCAGCACAAGTTTTCAGCACAGGTTTTGCCCCTTGGGCCAAAATCACTCCAGTCAAGAAAAATAAGCAATTTTGCGGCAGGTTTTGGAGATTAGACTGACTTGAACTTAAGTCTCATTCGCAGCTGCACAGATAGGAAGTGAAAACGGGTTGTTGGTCGTTTTATTCAAACATTCATGATTCAGCTGAACTACTTTATCAGATCCTACCATAATGGCAATGTGGTTCAAAGCTGCGGGTAGATTGAAAATAGGTTTCTGTTACAGTTCGTAAACAATCTGATAATTTACTTGGCACTGTAGAGAAAGAGAGGAGGGGGGGAAGCAGAGAGCAAGTGAGAGGGAAACAGAGTTAGCAAAACAGAGGCGCTGAAAAAGCATGAGGACGACTGCCAATTCAATGATAATTATAGTCTCAGGAAAAGAAAATCTCAAATCAACACAAAAAAAACATATTGAGCTATGGATTTCTGCCCGAGGTGAGGTGCTGACAGTATCTCCTCCTGCTATCAGAATCTGTCACAGAGCTTATTCCTCAAGTTTAGTTCTCTGGAGTGCAAGAAGAAGAAGAAAAAAAAATTCCCCTGCACTCAATCTCATCCACGGGCAAAGCCATCACTCACACGGTCATATTTGAATTAGATGTCTAGACATACAGTTTGCCAAAGGACTACTCTGCTTTGTCACCAAGGGTTTCCGTGCAGCCCTTATCCTCTATCAAAATGATAGAGTCCCAGAAAGGATCCAAGGCTAGAAACGAATGCCACTGTAAATTGATATGATCTGGAGGGGTTTCCTGGGAATGGGTGGCTGAAGTCCTGTAAAGGAACGGAAAGAAAAAGAAACATCCATAAGATGCAACAGAATCAGTATGGTATGATATGATATTGTAAGATTTGACACAGCAGTAGAAACAATAATAATACTGGGTTGACAAGTACAGGTCAACCCAGCTATACAGACACTACTTGCCAAGTTTTTAAGGCAGTATTAATATTCATGATGCTAATTCCCAGCACAGGTAACTAGCAATGCATACAGTACCTATTGCATATTCAAATAAGGGTGAAAATGCTCTTGTGAGACAATGGGATGGGAACCTTCCTACCCGAGGTCTGGTCATGACTCGAAATCTCAATGATGACCTTGCATATGAAACATATTTAGAATTGACCATGTTAACTTTACATAGCAGTAAAAATAGACTGATTCTGTCTGGGCCACAATGTATTAAAATATTAAATTGTCAAAACATTTCACTCAAAACCACAAATGTCAACCTCATGGTGGCACTAGAGGTAAAGTCAGAGGATCACCAAAGTCAGTAGGCTTCATCTTATGGGGACCATGAATCTAAGTACAAAATGTTATGGCAATCCATCCAATAGTTGTTGAGATATTTCAGTCTGGACTTCAGTGGTGGACTGGCCGACACACCAACAGACCAACATTGCCAGCCCTAGAGAAAAAATGGTGCTTTCCAAACAATAATGGGTATTGGCAGGTCTAACGTCATCACTTTAGTAAATTATGTATTTGTAGGTAGGTAGGCAGCTCTTTATTTATCCCCGTGGGGAAATTTCAGTCTCACAGCAGCGAAGATATGTGAGGAACAGAGAAGAATAAAAATAAGGAATAGATAAGGAATACAATAAGTAAGAATAAAAATACTTAAAGTACTGATAAAAATAAGTACGATCTATGGCATCGAAATAGTATTAAACGTATACAATGCATAAAACAGTGCAAACAGTGTCCATGTGTATAGGTGGTACGGTATAGTACAGTCCATGAGGGCTGACCATCCTGCTGTGGGCCTCAGAAACCACAGAGTTGGCTGAGACTGGAGTCATTACTGGAGTCAGACGGCATTGTGTAACCAAATGGCTGATGGTACAAAGGAGCGCTTAAAGCGCTTTGTGTTCATGGTCATGTAAGATTTTCACAAGAGACACCAGATGCTTGGTCATTATGCAAATGTAGTATGCGGGCAGGATTTGTTATAATCAAAAATATTATGCAATATTAGTGTTATATTCATGATTTTCTAACCTATCATCAAAATTACAATTCAAAATTAATTGATTTAACTCACCATCACAAAAATGTCAGTGAATATATGCCTTTTAATTTGGTGCTACCATGCAGCTAACTTGTGACCAGCAGAGAAACCACACAGTTTAATGTCGAATGATTGCCCTAATTATTAATATCCTTATTGTATTGTATGTAATAGCTGTATGAGATGAGCGCTCCAACACCACCTCTCTGTAACTCTGCCAATCTCTCCTCTTTAGCAAGGTGTTAGCTGCTCGTTTGCAATAACCACTTGTGTCTGAAATGAGCAGTAAACAGAGAAACAGTGTCACTGACCATTACACATTAATTGATGCTTGCTTCCTCTTGTGCTATATAAAGACCTGGCTTCAGAATCAGATCAAAATGTGTGCAGGGGACTGATTATGAGTGCTGTTCCTGAAGTTGCTTAATGTGCTCATGACACCACAAGAAAACAGTTAATCCTGGCATCAGTGATCCATCGCCCTTTATTCCCACCCTCTGCACTGATCACTCAGCTACGCTTGACTTCCACTCTACACTGACAGCTCGCCCACACTCCTGCATCCATTTTCACTCATCTCACCCGAGCAAAATTTGTACCTCCTCTCTGATTATTAAGTATTATTTATGCACTCATCATCCTCTGTCTTTCACCTTTCTGCTGCCAAGAAAATAGGACAGCTCCAGTCTTTCATACAGATGAGTGTGGGGCTCTGTGTGTCTGATAATTCACAAATGTTGCGTACAAATTTGTGAGCATGAATAGGTGCATCCGAGTCTGTGTGAGTGTGTGTGTCTGTAAGGGTGGCAGTCAATTAAACAAACAGACACTGTCCTTGGATAAGCTTTCTGGGTTTCTCAAGCACCTTGCTTCAATTCAGGGAACCATACAGTTCTGTGTGTTCAATACCCACCTGTATAACTGGCTCCATCATACATGCTGCGCATAGAAAGAGGGGGAGAGAGGAAGAGAGAGCAGGGGAGGTAGGGAAAAAGGAGAAAGGGAATTGGAGGGGGAAGAGGAAGAGACAACATTAGATAGAAACAGAGACCTAGAAAAGGGAGGAGAGAAAGAGGGGGATACAGAGAGGATGGAGAATTAAATTCACCACACAACAGTGCCATCTAGTGGGCTTCCTTTTCATCCATCCCTTCATCACTCCTTCCTTTCCCCTTTATTTCTCATTGCGCCTTCCTTCTCCCTGCCACAGTATCTCCCAAATCTTACAACTCGCACTTCCATCTCTTTTTTTTCTTTCCTAGACACACACACATGCATCACACACGCCTACATGCGCACCCACGCACATTAATATGCATGCAGGGCAGTGCATGTACGCCTGCACAGATTCCTGATTTGGCATGCTAAAGCAGCAGTGACTCGTAATCTTCTCTGCGTACTGTGCCCGTGTACTGCAATGATTCAAAACAAGCAAACAGGACTCACAAACTCACAGACACACACACACAGTGAAGAAGTTGCTAGCCAGTATAAAAACATTTGTCTGTCCCTGCTGTCCTCTTACCCTTGTTTACTTCTATTTTTCTGTCCACTCACATTGTTATTTTGACCTCCCTCTTTTTCTCTCACCCCTTTAACACATTCTCCACCTCTCTCTTCCCCCCTCCTCTCTCCCTTCATTTCACCCTCTCCAGAGCGCCACCACCCAGACTGTAAACAGCGGTGATGGATTACTAATTGTCCTGCTCTAGATGCAGTGGGATGGAGACAGCTGCGGGTGGGTGCATTGGGATGTGGTGGTGCTGTGTGTGTGTGTGCGTGCATGAATGTGAATCATGCAATCAGAACAGATAGTAGGGTTTATAAAAAAAAAAAAAAAAAAAAAACCTCTCTCCACACACACACACAACATGTTGGTGTGTCCTGAATCATTCATGCTGTAGCTACAGAAATGATGAGATGTGATATGACAGGACATTTTGACCTTCACACTAAGCATATGTCCTTGATTGAGCATTTGCAGTTTGATACCTTGCCCATTCGTTTTGCTTTGATAGCTGTAATTAGGCCCTTGGGGGATCTGCTGCAATCTTCAAGCAATAAACTCCATCTTGCAACATAAAAATAAAGCAGGGCTTTGCTGCAAAGGTGGTTTTCTCAAGTGTAAGTTTTGCGAAGATATGAAAAAGGACTTCCTAGCAAGCACACAGATTTAGTAGCCCTTCACTGGTGGCAGCATTGACTTCCCAAAGTGGCAATTTTATGTCATGCTCATGGTGGACAGTCTGGAGGATTGCCATTGTGCATGAAAATAAAAACAAACAAACAAAGACATACCAGACTGAATATTAAAATGGACCAAATAAGGGAGCTTAGTTAGGTTACTAGTAGGCTGGATTCCCTGTTGAGCCGTCAGTCTGATCTCATGAAATTTGTAAAATTAGTTAAAGGTGTGTTCATTCATTTACCCAAAGCTTTTTTTCATTTCATTGCATAATGGGAAATATAGTATTCAGTATTTTGGAGCTTGACCCATACTCAGGAATTAAAGGTCAGGATATCTCAGCCTTTGCTACTTCAATTTGACCTACTTCTTTTTTATCTGTCTCTTGCAAGCCCCTGAACTTTATGCAAGTGTAATTAGGTTATTTGTCAAAACATTTTCGCATGAGGAACAAGTGAAAATTGCATGTTTAATCTGTGCTACTGTCACATAATCAGGTTTGTGGTCAGGATAATGTTAATTCATGCCCTTGTCGGGTGAAAGTCGTTTGGTTAAAGTTCTGGGTAAAGTTTTCCTTGTGTTTATGAATTGATACAGGGTAGTTGGCACACATTATACTGCACCAGCACCATTTGTGATGCTAGCTTTACAGATTGTAGTACAGTCCTGTTGTAAAATCCATAAACAGTAAAGTCTTAATGCCACACTAAAACTGAGCTTGAGTCAGCACACATGCACCCGCACTTATCCCCTTATCTTTAGCTCCACCTTCCAATCCATCCTCCCGTCCACTTCCTGCTTCCTTCCTCTCTCGATCTCAGTGGTCACATCACCCATCAATTAAACCGACACCAGCCAATGGAGATGTTTATCTGTATGGCTTTGGCTTGTGGTGGAGGGGAGAATGAGTTGATTGCCCTAATGAATTATATATGCATTATTGATAAGCTCTACTTTTGCCCAGCTTCTATAAATATATATTTATATAACGTGTCACTTTGTCTAATCGTCACCGGCTGGCCCTGTGTCCTCAAGCTTCTGGCAGGGAGGATGGCCCAGGAGTGGTGCCAACTGTGTTTATATGCAGGTTTGCAGCTTGGATTATTAGGAAGGGACTGTGTTTGCATGCAGACTAAAGACCTGGTCAATGAACAAATCCACTCTTATTCAAAATCAAAGTTTCTTGGATAAATACTTTAAGCAGACAAGACAGAAACGACTCCTAGTTTCCCCAATGCAACACAAATTGCAGGGATTCATAGATGATTGATTGATTGAATGATTGATTTTGCCTACTAAGAGCAGCCTCCATCTTCTTCAGGCAGTTATCAAGCAGCCCCACTGCTCAGCAAATGTCATTCATAATTAAACCAAAAAGATGAGTTCAGCTTCAGGAGTTCAGGCGGCAGGCCAGATCTTCTTGACTTCTTTGCAGCTATGGGGATTGATTTGATCAATCATCACCCCCCCCCCCCACAAAACCTCCTCTGGGCTTGAGCTGCTTGGTGAATAATTTAAATGCAAACTTGGGCAGCTTCTATCCAGTCATCTTGGGAGGAGTGGCTCAGCAGAGCAAGATCAACGTTTGATTGTTGTGTCGTTCCAATCTGAGCAAAGCCAATCTCCTCATTACCGCCTCGAGCCGCAGTCACATCAGAACTGATTCACAGGCTCTTTTATCAATAACTGCTTGTGCAGTCATACAGAACAGTTTTGGGGTACAGTACTGTAGGAAGTGCACAGGCTGAAGATGTACTCATTGCATGCACAGAAGGCTCTCTGTCTCTCTCAGATGTACACACACACAGAAACAGAGGTACCGCTCTTGATCCGGAGCGAGAGCAAACACACATTGTCTGTACTAGACAAATGAACTTGATTCACAGCATTTGTTCTAGCGACTGTCCTCTGAGTTCACACAACAGGACAAAGTGTACAGCGCACTGACTCATAAGTTAGAGTAAAACCCAACACACATACATACAGACATCTTCAAATGTGCTTTGGTAAGGCAGTCGGAGCAGATAAATTTCCTGCCTCCAATCCTCACTCAATGCAAAATACAATAAATGTGTTGTGCAGTCGTGTGTATTTGCATTTGTGCATGGATTTTAATGTGTGTGTGCATGTCACTGGTTGCTGGTGAGAATGATAATTTGTGTTACCTGTCAAAACAAACCGCGTCAAAACCAGATTACACGTTATGTGGTGCTTTTAATTCAGACGACAGTCAGCCATGGTAAAATCTCTATTGTTTACTGTTTACCAGCAGTCCAAACTGAGACAAAATGATATGTCACCAATAATGTGGTTTTGTGCTGTGATTGGAGCATCGTGGTGACAAGTCTGTCGCTGACTGTTGCAATCAACAGCAGAGCTCTCTTTCTCTCAGTCTTCTGATCTTAGTAATCAAGAAAAAAAGAATCCCAATGCCGTCAATTGTAGTGACATTTCTTTCTGTACAGACAGCAAAAGAGCTCCACATCTGAGTAGCTCCAAAGTACAGTAGGTCTCCTTTGAGGAGGAAAGAATAGCTCTAATTGCCATCATTTCCACACCGAAGCCCCTTTCATTTCCCAGTGTGGCCCGAGAAAGTCAACTTGACATTCAGTCAGCCCCTTTTAGACCCTCTGTTTCTATCTGCTACCCTTTACTTTGTCTCGCTACCCCTCTGTCATAATGTGGCCCTGTCCGCTCAAGAAAAAGACAAAAATAAAGAATAAAAGAATACCCAACGTCGGCGAGGTTCTGCAAAAAGCAGCCGCAATTACATTTTGAGCCTTGGGGCAAGGGGAGAGAGAAGGGAGGGATGATGGGAAGAGAAGAAGTTGGAGGGGTGAGGATATCTGGGTTCGATTGGTCACGCCTTAACCCCCCCTGCTGAATCTCAAAGAGACAGAGACATGAGGGGAATGGGATTGCCCATTTTGTTCCTGGATAGAGGAGTGCTCCCCGGATCCACAGCTTTGAACCCTCTCACATGTCACAGATAGACAAACAGCCATGGACACACACACTGACACCCACGCACACACACACACACACACACACACACACACACACACACACACAGCCTTGCTACTTTGGTAACTACACCCTGTGGTCCAAATGATGACTCAGTGCTGTAATCGTATTTGCAGGGGATTGATGCCCAGAGAGGAGTTTCCTCGCTGCAGACTGGGAGAGAGCAAGAAAGAGATAGAAATGATAGGAGAGAAAGAAAGCCTCCGACCAGCAGAAAAAGAGAGCGCCATCAGAATCAAAGGTGCAGCTATTGAACCACAACGACTGTTTCACAGCGAACTCATTATTGTTCTCAGCGATGAGAAGAGACGGCCTTATTATTCTCCTGTGCATAACAGGAACTCATAACAGGAGATTGCTGGCAGCGTTTATAGAGAAGGGATAATGCTTAGGTGCTTCTTGTCCTTACCTTTGGCACACTCTTTTCTCACATAATCCAATTATTTAAGTATTCTCAAGCTTATTTTACTTGTTAGTACTTCTCATACTCCTGGAAAGTGGAAGGTGGAAGGCGGGAGAAGGTTGATGATTGGGAAGGATTTGGAAGTGAGGGGTGCTGGTGGGGGGTTGGAAATTAGTGGGACTAACTAGTGGGAAAATAAATTAAATACAGTTGGGTTTGTGCATATTTTCTTTTTTATTCTCTATTTCTGTTTCTACACTGACAATGTGGCATAAATTAATAACCATGCTGTCATCAAAAAGAACTAAAGCCTGTGCACTTAACACTTCAGTGCGCTTTCATTTCTGACAACATCCTTTTCTAAATATAGCTGTTACACACATTATACTATTTTCCTAATATAATCTGTTAGATTACCTGTTTCAATGTTAAACCATAAAACAGTCACTAGAAAACCTCAGTGTATACATACATATTTAGATGTACTTCACTAATCCAAAACTGGGGGGGATTAGGTACAAACAGGGATAACGCTCCTGAACGGTGAACCCCCTCAAAGGCAGCTCTTTAAATGCTCAGCCATTATTACAGTTAAAACCTTGTCTAGCCTTCAGCTGTGAATACCATCACATCCAGTGGTTCGGATAGCCTTTCCTCGAGCCGTAAATAACAATTGTCATAAATTATGAACACGTTTCACAACTTGGACAAACGCTACTAACATGCTCTTCAATTGTTGTTAAATTAAGGATATAGCTAAAAGGATATTGTGTTATGTAAAGGTTATTCCTAATGGCTATACCTGCTCACACGTTGCATATGAAATGTCGTGGAATTTGATCAAGAGTTCAGTATTTTCCACGTAGGACTAAATTGCTGACTGTCTTCTTCGGTCGTCGTTGGTTTATAACGTGAGGCGATGTATCCTCTCAGTTTCTCTTCTTCTGCAGCATTTCTGACAGAGTAGCTGCTGAAGATGTGTTCAGTGCCCCAAATTGTTGTAGTACATGATATTCCCAACGTTACTCTATGAATTATATTATTAAGGCGTACTTGAAGTTACCACCAGTGACCACAGGTGTCGCCAAATCAAACAGAACTGGAATCTTAAGTATGCAACATACTACAATATGCATTGCCTTAGCTTGTTGTTTGCGATGCCTGTCCCTAGATGAGCCTTTAAAATGCACAACACTCTACAGGAAAATCCAAATAAAACAGCATAAAACACAATGATGCATTCTATTACCATAAAACTCAGTGACAAGTACCAGATCATTCATGACTACATGACTGATCTCTGTTCCAATTTGAGTTTAAAATGATCCCAGTCATGATCCATTTTGGGATCTATGGATTCAGGGTTCTACATGCTGATCTCCCCAATGGATAAACTCGTCTGTCCAAAAATGGATTTACAGAGAGAGGCACCTTACAGTTCTCCATAGATGATTGAGGTGATTACAGTAATGATGAGAGAACTCCTTGACACATTTGCCTATTGGAGATGCTCAAAATGTTGCCATTTACATCAGTGCTGTAAAAGTACAAAGTACAAAGGCTCTTAAGGGGCTTTACATAACATCATGTGATTCATTATGGAACATACAATATGTATTTTTCTTATCCTCGTGGCAGCAGTTTCGATTGCCATCTACTGTGCTTGAAAATGTTGTTCGTGAACTCTTGAAAAAATCTGTCTACTCCAACCGCGTCAAACCTACCAGCACAGAGGAGTTTGTCTTATTGGTTTGGTATTGTGTCCTAAGAGTGTACAGTACATATTAAGCTACACAGGAAGGTGAACATTACTGCAGCTAGCATTAGAAAAGACTATAATTAAAAAAATATTTATACACTCTCTCACTGTGTGTATCTCCACGGAGAAATGATGATTTATTGTACTTGTTGCATTGAGTCCCTCTGGCTCTAGATGTAGTCCACTGTTGTATACCCCAAAATATTAGTTGTCATTGGAATACTAGGGCTTATCTTCTATAGATAACTGGTATATTAGTTCATTCTTTCTTTCCTTTTTTTTCAAAGTACAAAGCTGAGTTGAATGAACTTTGACAACTCTGACAAAATTCTCAAATAGTCAAAACAAAGGATATCAGAATACTGATTCTGTAATACATACAGGTATACATGGTCTGTTTATATTTTGTAAATGCATGTGAGAGGCAGTGAGTGGAGAAATTGAAGGCATGATGCTTTATCTATGAATGATTAGTTGCAAACTTTGAAAAGCTAGAATATTTTTCAGTTCACTGCTTCAGCAATCTAAAACAACTCTAAGAAGGTTGACTTCTAAGGAATGACTTTGGACTGTGTCTGTGTTTGCATCTCCAGATGATAGGCTGCTCAACCCCAGTTCACATTTAATCTTATATTTTTCAAAAAGATAATGGGAAATCAAAGCACACACAGCGCCAGCACAAGCTACGTATTTGCCATGCAAGGAAAATGAATGTGGCGAGTTTATCTCTGTTTCTCTGCTTCCACACACTGCTGCAGTTGAATAGGTCCGGGCTATTGCCATTAATACTGTGAGCACCACTTGGAGTGTTCACTCAAGTTAGAAAGCAGTCTGAAGGTCCCTCTATCAGTACCAGGACAGCTATCGCAAGTGCTTTATACCAAGTGGCTGTGTGCAAATATGGAAGGTGTTTTACAGAACCCCATACATAATTCCCTGATTTTAAGGAATGGGATTTCTTTTTTTATCATCCATTTATTTATTGGTTTATTTTGCAGGAGTTAGCTCACCACAGTGGCAGCAGTGTTTACGGAACAAGGGAGAGCATTAAAACTTATGAATTCTCTTGAAAAAAATAATCAACCGAGCTGTGCAATAAAAACAACAAAGGCTAGCGTAATGAGCACTAGGCTTTCACAGCACCATTATTAGCCAAAGCGGCGAGATGAGGGCCCTCGCACAATTACAAGTCCCGCACTTATCTTGTCGAAGCAGATTCTGCAGGGGAAAGAGAAGCTAGTGTGTGGGTGTTGGTGTGTGTGTGTGTGTGTGGGTGGGTGGGCAGTAGAGTGCATGGCCAGGCCTTTAAAAAAACGCTCAATAAGCCAACATCATCTCTGATGGTCCAATATTCTATAGAATTCCACAAACTAAGCAGGACGCCATAATATTTCTATTTTTGCTGATTCCTATCATGTCATATGGGCAAGTCATTATCTCAGACCTGGGCATGATGTATATCAGGCCTTGTTAACCATTAGAAAGTGCTGAAATGTCATGTAACTATGATGGATTGGGTCATATGGCATTTATTATAGCTGCAGCATCTGTGTTAAAGGGTAAACCCACACTGAATCACACAGGGCAGAAAACTGCTGCCGGCTGATTCTGTAATTGTGGGACATATCATGTCTGTTGGATATGATATGTCCCATGACATATTTTTTATAAGCCTATTTTCCCACAAAATACCACTGCTTGTTATAGCAACTCCAAGGTATCAAAGGTACCCCGTTGAGTTTCTTTTTTTTTTTTTTTTTTTTTTGTAAATAAACAAAGTTATTTTTACATCCACTGTTTCTCACCAGGCATTTTCTGCCTCATAAAACATTTGCAGACCCGATTTTTGGAAGACTTTGAAACCTACATTGTTTACATCCATTTGCTTGCTAGCAGTCTTCTTCTTCCTTGCCTTTGTTGGCGCATTGCTACATTTCAGATTTTCTGATTAGCATGAAACCATCGGCAGGATTGTGTATCACATGCATAAATCATCATTCCATAGCCATAGAAAGTGTTCAAAAACAGGATAACGCTAATTTAAAAACTGAATATCACTCAAAACCCTGTTGTGTACTGTAGAGCATTAACTATTCATTCATTACAATTTTAAAATTACAATGTCAAGTTACAATTCAGATTGTGTGTAAATGAAAAGAAATGATGCAGGAAATGGTTGTTTTAGTGTATGAGATGTCTTAAATGTATCATTACATGGATTCTACTTAAAATGGCTGACAAACTAAACCTCTAAACTAGAAAGGAATCAGGCCACAACATGTACTCTCCATGGGTTCATACTTTCATGCATATTTCCCATCTGTGATTCACTGTGGATTTACTAAGAAGAGTGCAACACTGACACATTGGTTCTTGTGGCCAATCCAGTCCCATGCTGTTTTCTAAAACCAATGTGTGTCCATTGCCATGGAAGAGTATGAGGGTTTCCCCTCCAACAAACTGTACAGCAGCAGATTTCACTGATTAACACTTTCAACCAGAAAACCAATTAGTGGAATCAGCCTTTGTACAGTTTGTTTGGAGGGAAAACCTGCATACTCTTCCACGGCAGAGGGCTGAAGTGCAGTGATTCACAAAGAACAATGGTAGAGTTCATTTGATGAGTCAGATTAATCTATTACATCATGAGTTCAACACTATATATGTGTATCTGTGCCCCCATCTTTCCTGTCACTCTCTGTTGAGCAGTATAGTACCAAAAAAAAAAAAAAAAACACACTCATCACTAAAATTTTAATGGAAATGTGAGAAGAGAATAAAAACTATTTATCAACCGCCCATACTCCTTGTTAAATACGAACATTTCTACACTATAATATGTGTCCCTATTGCGTCTGTGTGCTCCAGGCTTTGAAACCCAATACATTCTTTCATTTAATGTTTTTCACTTTTCTGAATAAATTATTTAATAGACTTGAGTGTGGTGACTTACATTGCTCATTGTTCTTCTTGTCCCCTGTGTGCTTGTTAGCATGATAATCAGGTTAGTCTGAACTTGAGACTTCCTGTAACAGTTGATTTATGTAAGAGGTGACTGTGGAGAAAAGAAAAGGAACACAAAGCATCACTGGACCTTTAAACCAGGCCTGGCCAGTACCAGTATTTTCAGAGCAGCAGCAGTTTAAACATTAGCACATGCTAATGCCAACCATCTACAGGCAAGGAGAGTTATTTCATCGGTTGCAGTTAAATGCTATTAATTTCAACATTCTTGTCATTCCATGCAAGTGTACATTTAGTGTATAGTGGTATATTCCAGACATAGGTTTTAAAAAATGTTTGTCCTTACTTTAAAGTTTTAACATGGTGACAAATGGCAACAACACAGTAGAAGGTCACGCAGTTAAGAGCAGCATTATGTCATAATTCGATTGACAGGGCTGTAATATACGGAGTGCTGCAGTTAAACCCTGCTCTAAAATGTAAGTCATCAACTGTGCCGGGAAACGCCCATCGAGAGGCTTGAAGCTTGAAGCTAAGGAAGACAGATACAGTGAGTGTGTGGACTTTAAAAGTTTGGGTGGGCTGTAGTGTGCATGTTCGTGGGTGTAGTGGTTGCTTAGTGTTCAGTGAAGTTCACTTTGGTGTAGTTCTTCTTCTTCTTCTTCTTCTTCTTCTTCTTCAGCAGTCTTACGGCTTTAGGGTAAAATCTGCCCCTATGTTGAAATGCTGCAGTGCCATTTGGTAGACAGCAAGGGACAAAACACTTTGTGGTTTGTGTGGGTTAGATTGCTACCATGCAACAAAAGCAAAAGACTGTCCTCTATATTATGCATCTGCTTTCATGTGATGACTTCTACGGCCTCCTCAGGTTCATGTTTTCTTACAAATGATGGTCCTTGTTGATGTAGGTTTTCGAGGAACTTGAACTTGCCGACTTTGTCATCTGTGAGCTCATCATCAAGCACATAGGGGTGGTCACATTCTAGCATCCTGTTGCCAAGTTTCAGCTCTTTTGTGTTGTCAGGAGAGACAGATTGTTGTCGACACAAACCCCCTGCAGGCTGACTCATTACAGTCTGCGAATTGGCTCATCACTTTGGTGTCATCTGCAAACTTTCAGCTGCGCTAGGCACAAGTGTTCATGCGTATGGCCATACTGCTTCACAAAAGGAAAATCTGACCAATGACAATAATGACAGGGGATGGAGAATAATGATATGCAGGACAATGGGGAAAAGCCAGCGCTTTATTAGAGAGACTGAGCCCTCAAGCCAACAAATCACTCCTCTACAGTGACCTCTTACAATGTGTGATTTAGTAATTGACATTCCCCCTCTCATGTTGATCCTGGCTTCTGGCTAGTGGTTCACTCAGCAGTATTCACACCATCCAATTCCTAAAAGATGTATTTAATCAGAAACACTTTGGCACCCTCTGAAAGGCTTCGGCGATCAAATGGGGATGTGGGTAAGCTTGTCAAATTTGTGAACAAAATCGTTTGTTGGTATAGATTTGTTCTTTGTCTCTCGCCATATTTTTTCTTGAAGCTACCTTTGTCTTAGAGATATAGATTAGATTTGTCAATGGCATGATGCACCCAGCAGCCTGGGCTTTTTCTTTCGTAACCATTAAAACAACGATTGATAACAAAGTTGTGCTCCACGCCAAAGACAAATGGCAGAAAGAATCACAATGTTTACGGCTATCAGCTTTTGAGGCTTTCTCAAATGCACAGCTCCATAGCCGATTAATTGGGATGGATGGAAAGATTCTTCTCTGCAACATCACAAGCAAAAGATCCTTTAGATGTTCAGCAGAAACATAATGCGGCACAGTCAATCACTGATCAACAACTGCAGACCGTCATTGGAGATTACAGTACAGTCTTGATTTATAGTTTTCTGTGTGTAGCTTCAAGCCATCTAGCTTGTTTTCGCAACACATAGATTATAGATCCATCCCATAAGAGAAAGATAAAAAGTTGTTGAAGAGATGGCATTTACATCTTCACTGATAAAGATTAAAACTTTGAAAGAATGCAACACATAGCGTGTTTACTGTCAGGCAGAAATGTTGGGGAGGACATCACCACTCCTTGCTTGGCGCTCGCAGACTGACACTTTTAATACTACTGCCAGAGAGGAAATATGGTAGGTGACCTAACACGGAGGCTTACTACTGATGGTCACAATGAGAAGGCTCAGTGTCAAAGCCATTATACAAGCCTCTGAGAAAATACACACACAAATCAACCTCTGCCGGCATGCCAAGATTTTTGACTCCACAGACAGCCTTCGGGGAGATTTCCCTTTTCATCAGCTTTTCTCTTCTTCTTCCAACCAGAACCAGTTAAAAGATTGGGATTTGATATGCTGTCACTCATCTCCTGCCTGATTTGGATGACAGGCGGGTTCATGAGCTGCTGTGGAGTTGATACAAACCACGCAGGGAGGAAATTTCGAGGCTTTGGAAGATTCCCCACTGAGCCGAAAGGCAATCATTAGGAATTAGAAAGGGGAGGAGGAAGAGGGAAAATAGTTCAGGGGAAAGGGGAATAAATTTAATGGCAAGTCAATAGGTATTGATTTTTATGTAAATTTCTACACAGCAGAGGAGCGCCTGTTCGGTCATGGACTATCAGGATCCAAAATAAGGCTAAAACAGATGAGGGTATATTATCCCTATTCACTGTGTCTACTATTTTTCACTATTCTGCATCTCTCTCTGCTCTGCTACCTCTTTGGTCACTGACAGTTTCTCATTCACCAACGCTTCACCTTTCTCTGTGTCATTCTCTTTCTGTCTCATTCTCTCCCTCCCGTCTCCATCCCTTTTGTATTACTGCCAAGCAGTCAAATGGATGTTGGCATATTTTGGAGCCCTGTTGTCCAACTCTCTCTCATGTGCAGGCCAAGTCCGTGGCTCAGCAGAGTGCAACTTGGCAGCCGACGAGACAAGCACACAAAAGCAATTAGCCCGGCCACCAACAGTCGCTCGGAGAACCGTGCATTCGTTCTGTTCACAAGTCAAATAGAGAGTATTATTTATATCCAAAGGTCAGAACTCTCCCTGTCAGAGGATTTCTGATCTGCTAATGTGGGACGTTTACACTGCAGGCACAAAAAAACAGAAGAAGTCTAAGCAGAGTGATGTTAAAAGGGCAGGGCTGTGACAATGCCACCTCTCCTGCACATACACACAAGCACAGCAGAGGTTGAAGCTGGGCAGTGTTAAAAGATCAGGATTTCAACAACCTCCCTCTCTCTCACACACACACACACACACACACACACACGCAGACATACAGTACAGCGCATGGGAACGTGCACCCGAGCAAAGAGGTCAGTCAAAGCGCCGCACTGTTAAAGGCGGCAGAGTATGACAACCTCAGAGGGGCTGACCGCCCTTGCTGTCAGAGAATATGACCCTCATCTCACAGTCTTTGTTCCGAACAAGAGAGGAAGCAAAGTGGACAAAAATGACAGCAGAGCCTAAGAATAGTATGTGCTGCTGGGATACCTGAGAGTAACTGGCCTGATGTGATGTGCTTGGGATGAATGTACTGTCAGGGTTTCTGTGCAGGTCTGCAGTGCATGGGTTGATGAATAGTTGTTTCTGAATCTGAAATTGTGGGGGTTAGGTGAAAATTAGCAGCTAAGGTGTGAAAATTGATTGTTGAAGCTAAAATTTACACCAGGTTTCCCATGGTGTCCATGATGTAAACTGAATGCAGTTTTATGACTTTCCATACGTAAAATGCAACTCCTTCCTGGTTTAATAGTCATGCACAAAGAGTAAAAGCTAAGACTAGTAAAGTCTTGTACATTCAAGCACATGTAAAATTCCCAGGTGGTCCTTGACCTCTGTAGATAATATATCATATCCCCTGATTTTCACTGTTTCAAACATACCCCTGAACAATTCCTTGATATATCAGAAATTCAGCAACTTTTCTTTTATTATTTAGGTACTGTTCAATAAATAACAAGCCTGATTTGTAGAAAATGATTTTCTTTGTTGCAAAATGAGCACTGCTGACAAACTGAGATAGCACGCAGGCATTGAGTGTTGACGTGTCTAACCGCGGAGCGATCTGAAGGAGTGATCTTCACACCTGCGCAGACACTTGATTATTACTGAGTAAAGCGTTAAATATGGTTTTATAGCTGGTTCCCTTGAGATTATCCATAAATGCTAGGGATTTTTTTTTAGCTCCAATCTAGTTGATTATTGCTTCATTAAGGATGCCACCTGTGGGGTTTTCTACACTTCTACCAGAACATTTAATCATGAACTCTTTTTTTCTTAGTTTCTTATTAAAACATGACCCCAGCCTGTTTTAGAGGTTTCACATCATTGTTAAAATAATGTTTAAGTCTCTGCATCTCCAGCTGGAGCATCAATTGCTAATACAACTCGTGATTTATGATGACCACTCTTTTTTGTAGTGAGCAGAGGGCCTGGGGCCGACGATGTCAGTCAATACCTGCAATATTGCCTCATTTGCAGCGGCTGTCAAAGTGACTTACACCCGTGCACACGCATACATACACATGCACACACACAAACACACCTCCCCCACTGTCAAAGTAAATTGGGTGCATGTTCTCTAAACCCTATTTATGGGTCTCCCATTGTTTTTCTTGATGCAGTGTCTGACATAGGGAAAAAAAGGGAAAAATTCATCCAGCCATCATCCGGGGTGAGAGAAAAAAAAAATGTATTTGAAACTGAGAGAGAGACAGAGATGGACAGACAGGACAAAGAAGACAGAAAGGTTGAAACAGACTGGCAGGCATAAGAAAGAGACAGATGGATAGAGAGACAGAGAGAGAGGGGGTGAGACAAACACGTAGACAGACAGAGGGATAGACTGCATGCCATGAACTCAGCTGTCACTCCCCCCACCTTCTCCACCTCAGCTTCCTGTCACTCACAGCTGATGACAGCCCCCATCCTGTCTCTGCCTCCGTCACCTCAATCACACAAGGACCTGATACTGTCATCACACTCTGAGCGCCATATCAAACTAGTACACTGCTATGTGTGTGTATATGTTTGTGTGTACCTGATTGGGTATGTGACCCCTTGCTGGGGAAAGAATGTGAGTGTGTGTGTGCGTGTGTGTGCAAATGCGTGATTGTGTGTCTGCAATTTGACAAGCAAGCCTTCTTGAGGAAAAGTCTGTCTGACTGTCGGTCTATCTGACAAGCTCCCATTCTGAGGAAAGCCTATGGATTAGGCAGAGCCAACAAATACACCCGTTGTAAATCTCTGTTGCTTACACCGGGACAGCAAATGCTTCGATCTCAGGGGCTGCGTTGAATACAGATCCAAATCTGTGATGTGGGATTCCAACTCTTTGCAAAAACTCTCAGCTCTCCGGGAAATATGTTTGGATGATTGATACAAAAAAAAAAAAAACTAACTGGATCAGTTTTTTTATCTGATGCAGAATCTTTTTTCAGAGAGATATCATGTGTAGCTAGAGTATGTATCTATAGTTACACCGGCAGACATCAGTATCATCCACATGTTGTCCACAAATCATCATGTACATACTTTCAATCAGGAGTCATGGGTCCAGTCATGTCTGGTGGCTGGGCCAATGAAAAAATGGCTGCTCCCCATCCACCAACGCTTCAGCAATTAGTGGAACAGCGGGACTTATAGAACTAGTCACCGTGTGTAATGTTATTTTTTCACCTTCTAACAGGGCTCTACTGGCTAAGCTCAGTGACTGCACCCCTGCTGTGACACAGACACGATGATGCTTCAATCATTATGTAATAGGTCAACGTTCTGACAAACATATGGTAAATGCAACTTGATGCCGCACTCTGCAGAAAGCCTAATTGACTGTAGACGCTGTGCATCTGTCACACACCCCAACCCCCTCCTTATTGCCTCTCCTATCACCAGTGTCCTCTGCCCGACAAACACAGCGCACTTACACCGTAAGACTCTCACGCAGTGTGCCTGTCACTAAAGCCACCAACCCAGTAAGTTAAAGTGAGTAAAAGCAGAATGGCTCAATAGGCAAGGCAGAAATAAAACAACTGAGGAGCAAAGGCTAACACAAACAGTATTTCTTGATCTGAGCAGCTTCAATGGCCATTACAAAGAAGTCAAAGAAGAATGCCTGTGTTGCTCTAATCTACATTGTGGCTGGACCTCCTCCTCCCCACACAAGATGGTCTAGCCTAAGTTTAACTCAAATGGCCACCTATAGAAGATGAGCAGAGGGGCTGTACATAGAAGCTTCCACCAGACTTTAAGGATCAACAGTGACCGTTATCCTGAGCAGGACGAACTGCACTTCCACATTTCACCGTTTAGAGACTTATGGACTTATGGAGATTTATGGAATTCTGTTGGTGACCTAGCATCTTCTTTTAAAGGAAAAAAACCTGCATGATGGCTGCATTTTTGACCTTCCAAAACCCAATTAATCAAACCTTAAAATAAACCCTTGCTACAGCCATAACCAAAGTGGTTGGGTAGATGATTTTCAGTGCTGTATTCATATCTTCTCCTTCTCCTTCCAGCTGCTTTAACTGCTGCTCACTTGGCCTCTGTTTTGGTCGCCCCCCTGAACCTTCCCAAGGCGGTGTTCTTGCCCTATCGAAGTCCACGCACATATTCTGAGAAATGTCCTTTCCTGCCTGTGCAGGGTGTCCCATTTTTAAAATATAAGTTATGGATTTATTCATTAACTTTCATTATGTCCACTCAGAGGACACAAGAGGAGACAAAGAGGAGAGGAGCTTGTGTGTCTGTGTGTGTGTGTCTGTATGCTCGTATATGGACAATGATGTGGAGGATTATGGCTAACCTTTAGTTTTGGCCATTTTAAGATGATTAATTTGCCACTGTGTTTTTAGCCGGAGGGCAGATGCAAGCAGAGAAAACTTATAATTGCCTCAGTACTGCATACCCTTGTCAATGTCAAGCCTATGATAGAGAGCCCCTATTCAATAATGCCTAATCTAGTAGGGATTTAATCAGAAAGCTGATACAGTTGAAAAAACAGTGTGAGGTCATTATAATTAAGTCATTCTCCTTCCACAGACAATTTTGTGGTTTGTTAAGGCTTTTCATACCAACACACAATAGCTTAGGAATTCAGTAAGATAAACCTTCTTGTATATCTTATCTTATCTAATATCTTCTAAAAGGAATAAAACTCTTAATATTCCTTGCTTCAAATGAAAATGCTTATATTTTGGAATTATGCAGAACATTATGATGTTTTGAGAGACTTTATATACAGAATATCCCTTGATTCACTGCTTCCATTCTAATGTGAGATACTGGTTTCTAGCTTTTTCAATCTGTTTCCCTTTCCTGCATGGTTCATTTAAGTCTTAAAGGGGTATTCCAGTGATTTAGTAATGCACTTGCATAGAGTTTGGGGAGTTAATAGAGATTAAAACAAAATGCAGCAAAGGCCAAGATATCCTAACTTTTAGTCCCTAGTATCCAAAAATGCTGGACCCTACACTTCCCATAATGCAACTGCAACCTGCCCTGTAAATTATCACGTCTTTCAAACCAGTTTGTAACGCATGTTTCCTGTCCAAAATGTATTGTCTCAAAGCCCAAACTGAGATTACCCTGATGACATCACTATGACATCATCAAGGGTCAGAAAATACCTCACTCTTGACTCCTCTAGAGCCACAGACGACACTATACAACTGTATTAACAGGCTGAGCAGTACTTCCCGTAACAATGAAAACTGACTTTGATGTGTAAAATTGGTGGTTACTCTTTAAAATTAATATTTTTGTGAAACATTCTGCCAATGGACAAATATATTTTCACTTTTTTCTTGTACTGTCTCACATATTTCAGTATTTCTGTGGACAAAAGGGACAGCATTAATAGCAGTAAGGTGTGTTTTCACATGCATGTTGACCTTCAAAGTTGGGATTAAAACTGCAACTGTAGTAAAACTGTTATCATTAGCAGTAACAGTGTAGCACCAGTCTATTATGTCCTTTTGTTTCCTTTGTTCACAACAACCACTTTAATTGCCAATGTATTCTTATTAAGAAAAAAACATTTTAATGCCTGGTATCTTAAGTCCAGTTAATAGTGTACATGTTTCAATCTGCTTCAGCTAGTGTGACATCTCCACAACAGTAGCAATTAAAAAAGGCAACAATATAAATAATACCAGTACAGCACATATTGCATCCATCCTTACCCATGCTATTTTATCCTCGTCTTGTTGCACTTGTCTTGTGCAATCCTTGTCCTTATTTGCATTTTAATTCCTGTGCTTGTGCGGCTCTGCGTGGCTAATCCTGTGCTAACCTAAATGAGGCCTGTGTTCTCAGCTAAAGAGTGTGTGTTCCTGTCTCGGCCTCGCCGCTTCACTCTGAAAACCCTTTTCGTTCCTGTCAGAGATGCACACATATTTCCCGCACACGTGAATACACTTGCACACAGGCGAGCGCACACACACACACACACACTGACAGCCACGTAAGCACGAACAACAGACAGGCAGACTAACACATTTATCAAAAAGGCTGGAAATCTTTATTTCTCTCTCAAAGACACCACATAACCTCATTTCTTTTTTTCCCGCAGCATCATATCTTGGTGAAGAAGACAAGATAGCCAATTAAATCAATCCTCGCACCTTGTGTATATGCTATGCAAATACTCCTGCAGCTGAGGGAAGGAAAGGGGTGACAAACTCTGGCTCTCAGCTCTCTCTCTCTCCTCTACCTACAGTAAAAAGGTGCTTAGATGGAAAGAGGATTACAGCTCTGCTACCACCTGAGACGCCTGTTGGGGGCTTTATTGTGTTTGTGCGTGAAAAGCCCTTTTACTAAAGTGCTGACGAGCCATGGCGAAATGCCGAGACAGAGTGAGAGAGATGCAAATTGTGCTGTTGGTGAGTGCATCCTGATTGTATTTAGATAATGCTTAACACAGCAGCTGTTCATTTAGGTGTGTGCGTTTGTTTTCAATAAAGTGCGTGTACAGATGCACGTAGGCAGGAGTTAGTGTGTGTGTGCACCCAGGTGTAAAGGCATCTTCTTGTGCAAAGTTTGTATTTGTTCATATAGGGGCGGTGCATTTGTCACCAACTCCTGTTGCCTTACAAGCTCTCTGCTACCATTTTCTATCCCCAGGTCCCAGGCTATGCATTTTTAGCAACCCCTCCACTCATATTAAGTCATTATTTAAGAACATATTACATACGTGTTTCTCTTTTTCTGACTTCTTCTTTAACTGACTCTGGTCAAATTGAGATTTTACTCACTTGTTTTAGTGAATTTGGATCAGCTAGTCACTCCAGGCCTGGCTCCTCCTGCACCATTTTGGATCCTACATGAGACTGGAGGAGTTCCAGGGAAAGTAAAGGTATGGATGTCACTTCAAGTATGAATGATACAATGTGCTACTTTCCAGAAAATACCATGACAGGAGCTTTCAGGATCAGTCTGTGCAAGAAGTCGGTGTTCCATGTTTAAAAAGTAAGCAATATCTATATAAATCCTGTCGTCTGGTATTGTTCAACTTTGTCCCTAAAAGTTTGCTTGACATAAATGGGTTTGGAAGTCTGTACTGTTTCAAGGTTTTTGCCATCCTTGCCATACAAGCCATGGCCGTCTGGTATATCTGACAAGAATCCCGATGAGGCGGCTGACTCACTGGCTACAACATCAGGTGTTTTCAAGCCTTTTCTTTCCCTCTTGTGTTTGCTGTTTGGTCAAGGTTGCCACCTGCTGTGATGGCTGCTGGGCCAATCATTTGCCTTTGAACGCTTGTACTGGTATGTGTCCAAGTGATGGAAAGAGGATGAGAGGTGTTTGCGAAAACACATTGTGTGTCTGGCTGTTGTTTGCCACAGCACTGATATTACCGTGATGCTTCATTTATTATTTTGAGAATTTTTACTCGGCCTGTGAAGTTTTTATTAATCACAGGCCTGGGTCTTTTTCCAGTACATAATAAATCATGATTATATTTGTTGATAACCAGTCAGCCTTTAGTTGTTGCTGACTATGACTTGCTGGCTTTAACTTAAAGGGGCACTCCACTGATTGTATATGTCAAAGTCAATTTACTAGTCACAGGGAGTACTACACATCCTGTAAAACTGCTGTATAATGTCTTCTATGGCTCTGGAGGAGCTTTGTCAAATCTTAGACTGCAAACATTTTACAGAAATCCTGTGTTACAAACTGGGGGGCATGGAGTTCGAAAGATGTAGGCTTTTACCAGGCAAGTAGGGTCTAAAAAAACAAAGAGTTGCATTATGGGAAGTGTAGGATCCAGGGTTTTTGAACTTGACCCATATTGGGGACTAAAAGTCAGGATATCTCAACCTGTGTTGCATCAGATTTGATCAGGGTCTTTTGAGTCCCCCAACTTTATGGAAGTGCATTACTAAATCACAGTATGAGTACCCCATTTTTTTTAAATGTTTGGTTCAAATAAAATGCGAAATGAACCATAAAAACATTGCTCCATAGCTCCACCAGTGGTCAAAAACTCCACAAGGAACCTTTACTGTGGATATTAAGCCTAGATTTTACTCTTGCCTGTCAAGTCATCTCTAAATGTTTGGTTTGCACAAAGAGCACACGTTTGTTGAATTGCCAAACAGACAAGGCCATGACATATGTTGATGAATTATGAAAAATGTAGTGCTTCTGCATTGACATTTCATGCAGACCATTTCTGAACCAAGAATCCTTGTTTGGACGTATATCATTTTGTGGTTTAATGCCATGCTCGAGCAGATCAGACATGGAGCTGAGGTTGAAAGCAAATTTACTTCATTTTCATCCTGGACGGAAAAATAAATTAAAAGTGGGGGAAAAAAACTCTCTGCTCTGTAAATTAAATTTTCATTTCATTAAAGCTACCTGATCTTTGATTTCAAAAACCTGTTGTTTGCCTGGAAAAGTGGCTGTACTAAGAGGGAGAAGACGATGACAAATCCATTCTTAATGTAAGGGGCTAATATTTTGACTGCGGTTACAGCTGCACACACACACTCACACACACAGAAATCACTGCAGAGTCACCACATATTGCCAGTCATAGAGTGAAACCTTCTCTGTTGAGTAAATGTGGGCTAACTAATTTTAACCCGAGTCATTCTGGTTTGCAAATGCATGAATGTTTAATCGAGATATCAATGGGTATCACATGATGATTTACAGTAAGGGGAAGTGGGCTTAAACACTATTTTTTGCTCTCTTTTTTTTAGATACAGCACAGTCGGAGTTCTAGCACTCCTCGCTCATCATCATTAACATGGCTTACAGAAGAGACTGGGGCAATGCCTCATTTGCCAACCCCTTTGTAACCCTATTTAGCTCCCCACCCACCGGCACACACGCCATCATCCACTCATTCTCTCTCTTTGACACACGCGCCCCCCCCCCCCTTTCACATCCGTTATTTCACTTTCATACACGCCTGGCATGGCCACAGGTTGTGCATCGAACAGGACCCGGCAGTGGCAAGCGTCAGCGACTGTGCTGCGGCCCATTTAGCATTCAACTCAGCCTCCGCTCTTAGGACAGCGGGCTCTGCAGGGACATCACAGTGTTAGAGGCTTTTAACATTCTATAGACGACTCATCACTGAGAGAGAGACAGAGCGAGGGGAAGAAATACAGCAGTGGAGAACAATAGTAAAAGCAGATAGAAGGGTAAGAGAGGAACGGTGGATGATTTTGAGGACAAGGAGAAGTGAAAGGGAGGAGACAAAGAGACAGGGAAATGGCATGCACTTTTTTTGTTTGTGTTAAACACTGCAAAGCAAAGCGTTGTGTTCCTGTGTCGATCCTCGAGTCATCTCCCGGCGCAATTACAGCGCACAGTAGATTTTAGAGTGCGAGAAAATAGGAGTGGATTGTATTGTGAATGCATGGGTGAACATGAAGAATGTGTTTTTCATCTTTATCCTGCCAGTGACATGTCTTGTTTTGAAGCTGGTTAAGTGTCTGGAATGACAAATTGCATCGTAGGGTGCAGATATATGAGACCATATTCAAATACATTTTCAACCAAGTCTGATACTCTATAATATTCTGTGCACTCAACCTCCCATACATATGCATGTGGGGGCGGCTGGTGAACTCTATGCCTGTGGTTGGAAAATCTAAACTTTGCAAATCATTACTGAGCTACATCTAATCAATCAATAGCTTTTAGGCCTAATAGGCATCAAGAGAGAGAGGGGAATGGTGAGCTGGCTGTAGTCTGTAAGTACTGTCCTTGAATACTCATGTATTCATCCCTGTTTTACCTGTAAAGTGATATATAATGGTGATCTACAAAACTACAAAGCAAAAATGAAAAAATATCTACTGCAAGGTCATTTTCATTCATTTCAAGAGCTGTAGTAAAGAATAAAAACTGACACTCAGCTTTGATTGAATTGATTCCATTAAGTGTTTTGTACATATTCTACTCTCTATCTAGAATCTAACAGAAGCTGGTCAATCCATGTAATGCAAGTAGCTATAAACGTACTATCATGATGTCCAGCTCCATAGGACAAAATTACTCACTCACTGTTTAGTATGTGTGACAAAATAATCTCACCTCAAGGTCCACTTACTAGCTTTTTCTGGACCTTTAACCACATTGCACGGCCTTTATCAGAAAATTAAAATCCATATATTTAAATCTACTTTAAAGCTGCTACAACCAATATTTCTATATTAACATTGGATCAAATGACTATGTGTAATGTGAAAGGGGTCACCTTTAGTGACAAACCCACAGAAAATTATCACGCTGCAGCTCTGCCCTTCCCCTAAGCTCTACAAAGCATTTTAGCGCCTTTCAGCTCATTGTTTTGGTTTCCAGCCGCAGCGAGCAGCTGTTAAACCCGCTGTATGCTATCTTGTGCAGGCAGACAAAGTAAGCAAATAGGGATGCGATTTGAATGCTGCTAATAAAGTCAGAATCCACTAGTAACAGTGAAAGCTACTATACAGAGAGGTAATTACTGAATGCAAATACATACTGCAGAATGACTATTGCCAACTGGGCCAAAGCTATGATTGAGGGCAATGAAGTCCTGCCCTCCTCAAACATGGTAGATTCTGAAGGCTGGTTCTGACCATTTTAAACTAGATATCTTTAAATGAGATTTTTTTCCAGGCACAAAATATTAAAATTAATTCAAATATAATAAAGGGATTCAATATTTGTCCACTAGAATTATATCCTGGGAGTGTTGGGATGGCTTTGAAACTGCCTTTAAAGGATCACACATAACATTTACTCACAACATAATCCAAAAGTTAAATGAATTAAGAATGAGAATATTTATTCATTTATTTTTTAATATATCAGAAAAAGTCTGTTTTCAAGGGTTGGTCAAAAATGTATTTTGGGGGGTTGCAATTGAGGACTTTGAACTCATGACCTACGGCCCTGGCCATTGCCTTAAACAGGTTTAAATATGGGATTTGATGCAATAAAAAACGTAAAGAATACAACCATAAGTAAAACTGTAGAGGCACATTCTAACATAAAGATTGTTTTTTTCTCAAAAAAAACAAACAAAAAAAACAAAATTAATTTAAAAAATAAGTTGATGTGTTGATGGTGACAATAAAAGTTATACAATGATCTGTTGCCAAGGCTTATCTCGTAAGGTGAAGAAAGAGAGTCCTTGATGTTCACTGGTATTTCTGCACCACACCTTTCAGAGATCACCTGTCACTCCTGTCACTCAAAGCGTGGGGGCAGGACTGTGATGCCTTTAACCTTCAATTTTATTCTTTTGTTGATATTTGTTTGACATTCTTTGTTCAGCTAACAGTTCATCTCTTGGTTTTCATACACAAACTGCTTTTACCTCTAACTGAAACATCAAACACATTGCTTCAAGGTGAATTTTCTGACCCCATTTAGACAAAAACATTTATTAAATGCACATATAAGTATGTAGGATGTATTAACCATACTGTGGCTTTACATTTCCATCGGGTACATAAATACAGGCTACCCCACATATGCATTTGATAAATCCCCTTTCAGTCATCGGTTTCTATCAGCAGTGGTCACCTTTATGTCCTACAGACTACATCCTGTTGGTATATTTCCATGAGTTGTTGGCCCAGGGAGCAGCACCGGGCACTGAGAGCACTATATCAGTGTTTTGAATCATATTAAATGTCTAATGTAGACTTATCTGCTAGCTAGAGGCTACTGTGGCTCAGGCAAAGCTACTGTATACTGGCCTTTCACCAGTCCCAACTGGCTGATTAACATTTCCCCAGGGCCACAGAGTTCAGTAGCTGGGCTGGTGCCACATAAAGTACTAAGAGCTGGCTGTATATTTTCAAAGGTCAGAAATGCACCAGGAACAGAAATGTACAGATATTTTCATCACAAGAACCAGCATGCAAGGTAATATAATTTGTAAAATACATAAAAAGGAATAGGAAACAAACTTTTCAGCATGAATGACTCCTTCTCCTCCTTTGTCTTTCCTTTTAAACGTTTAATTCTAATGATAGAGAAATTGTTTTTGGTTATTCATGAGTGCAAAAAATCTTTAATGTACAGTATTTGCTTGAGGTCAGTTTCCTTCTTGGTCTCATCCTGCAGTTTTGTGTAGGATACTCAATTTATGATAACTAAAATCCTAGACATCATAATAATAATCCGTTCTCCTTGTCTGTCTCTCCTGTCTTGTTCCCTATGGTAAGGTAATTCTCTGTTTTCTAACTGCAAATACAATCTCTCCCTTTTCTTCTTTCTGCCTTCCTATTTATCTCCCAGCCGTCTCCTCCTTACAACGATGCTCTGATTTCCTCTTCTCCTTTCACCTCTCTCCCCGTGTCTCCCGTCCTCTCCTAAACAAAGTCAGCGTGGGTGTGATTGGGCCTGAATTTGCATTAGCAAATCGCGCGGGCTGTTACAGCTAGATGGCGGTGACGGCACTTTTCGGATGATTCAGCTTCAGGTGGGTGTGTGTCTGTCTCTGTCACATCGACGCCGGGGGTGCTTGCGTGTCGACTTCCCTCTGCGGGCGTCCTACTTCCCAGTCGCCAGTCACACCCACACACACACACACACACACACATCCACACACATTCTTACACATACCCAAATGTGCTTGACATATTAATGCTTTTGGAAATACTAGCGAGCTTGCTGCCGCGCCTGCCAAGGATTACTCCATCTGCAACAGCCCTTCCAACCCTAATGAGAATTCATGTTACATTTTAAACAGCCAAGAAGACGTCAGCTGCCTCACTATCATCTTTTCACTCCTTTCAGCCCCATATTCCTATTTTACTCTGAGGTGCCAAATTCAAATTCAATTCAGCGAGAAGAAAGTACATTCTAAAATACCTATGAAGCAAGAGAATGCACTTAATCCAGCAAATATGCGCACTGTGTTAGTTTTGCAGTTTAATGGAGCAACTGTATTATTCAGATAGGCTGGTCTCAAGGTTCGTACAAATGAGAAATGGCAAATGAGCATGAAGCACGGGCAAAGTTTCAACTCGCATGACGACTTAAAAGTACACTCGGCTTTCCAAAAGAGATCCAAGCGGGGCTCTGTTTATGAATATTGGTGTGGGAGTAGTGTGAGTATGTGTGTTGCATGCGTATGTGTCTATTGTAATGAATAATAAATACTCTTGAAATCCCTGAGAGGTTCTGCGTATTAATAAGCCTGCGAGACGAGTCTCAATATGCGTTTGTGTGCGTGTCAACATAGGTGTGTATCAGCTGAGCGCCTCTGACAAAATAAAAGACACACGGAGGCAAATCTCCACCATGTGCTGCTCTCCACTCGCTCTGTTTGTTTGATTCTGTTTGGGTTTTTTTTTTTTTCCAAAGCGTGAACAATTAGCAGGACACCGGCGTGGCATGATAAAAGGAAGGAGAGGAAATTAAAATGAGAGCTGATGTGAAAGCAAACGTGATTCCTTCCTGCTCCTTTTGATTTGTTTTCTTTATTTCTTTTATTTTTTTTCCCTCAAAATGAACGCTCGCAAATGAATTTCTTACTTTCTTTACTTAACATTTGCAACTTCTAATACATACTTTTATTTCTTCTTTTCTTCTTCACCCAGCATGTGTTGGCTATGTATACTTTGATTCTATGCTACCTAGGGACTGAGATAAAATGGGCAACACTTTCAGCAAAATTGCTCAGCAAGATGCCTTAAATGACACCAGATTTACCTGGCATACCTACCTATTTTCTATTTTCTCGTCATCTCAGTGTAGTCTAGCAGCTGAGTACACGGGATTGGTGAAATTTGTAAAATTGTAAAAAACACGAACCCAACACTATCTTGAACCACGAGAGAATATCTTTCTGCATACATTGAAAGCTAACATGGCGGGAAATTATGGCTATACGTGTTTTCCTGTCTTCCTCTCCAGCTTCAGACCTTTTTGCTTCTTAGTCCTATTTTTATTTTGGAACATCTCAGTCCTTGCCATTCCCTATCTCTCCAGTAGATGCTCTCAAGAGTTTCCCTCCCTTTTCCAATCACCTGATCCTCCACACCTGTCCCTCAGTTCCCTCATTGACCCGCACCTGTGTCTTGTTCCCTTATTAAGCCCCAGCATTTAAACCACTTTCTCAGTTCTGTTATCCACCCTGTGTCTGTGTTTAGACCTGGACCTTAGATATGTTTGCCTTTAAGTTGCAAAATGTTAGCTTGTTCATTGACTATAGTTTCAAGTGAAGTCCCTTTCATTCCTTTCATTCCATCTGCTTTGGCAGTGTCTGCATTTGGGTCCACTTCCCTGTTGCCCCATACCTAAACTGTGACAATGCAGGCCAAACTCAATGCAAACCAGATTTAAGAAAAAAAAAAAGATTGCTGTCCTGGGTTGCTCTAAAAATGAACATGGACACATCTGTATAAATGTATTGTTAAAAATTCAAAAAGCAAAAAGATCCAGAGTCCACCCCATATCCTCAGCTGAACCAATAAACTGAGACAAATCTAGAGGGGTCCTTGAAGGAAACCTTCCTCAGAGCGCCCACAGCTTGAAACTTTTTCAGCACAACAATTACCTCGAGCACACAGACGAGACGGGGCTGGAGTGGCTTCAGGACAACAACTCTCTGAAAGTGCTTGAGTGGCCAATCCACAGCCTGCACACCACTGAAAAGATTTGGAGAGATCACAGTATGGTGACGTTCAGTCACCGGACCCAGTTTGAAGTCCCAAACTTTGACTAAAGCATGCCTTTGGATTTTGTTTTCAAGAGCACAAAACTGATTATACAGAAGAGCTGATATTAAATGATAATTTAACCATTTTCTTTTACACATCAAACAAATAAATATATCTGTCCCTGAAATCTCCCACAATAATCTCCATATGAAGCGTCTCCTGTGTGGCCCTGGCTCCAAGGTTGACAAACTCTTGTGTTTCTTCCAGCTGTAGGCCAACTTCGCTCCGCAGAAATAAATTAATGACAAAATCCCAAAGGGAGCTTCCTAAAATAAAAATAAAATCAGGAGGGAAAAAAAATGAGACAAGGTTTTCAGCTTCATGAAGCAGGGGCTTCTGACAGCTAGAGATGAGACTGGCCTCCTCTTTTCTTTCACCTCCTGCTATTCATTCCCTTTATTGGGCTTTTCTTTCTGATCTGTCTCTCTTCGCCATCTCTTTTCTTCTTTCCGCAGCATAAATGACCCTGGAGGGTTGGCAGGCTGTGAGCAGAAGATAGTCAATCAAGATTTGAGAAGAGAGGGAGAAGATCCAAGACATCATGCTGGATTTCAGACTGCATGCGGGTACTGTGTGTGTATGTGTGTGTGCGTTCCAGCAGGGGGTTGTCAGCACAGGTTGGCCTGACACAGGAGTCAGTTTCAGAGGTTGCCTAGGAAATGAGGCGGAAACGATTCCGCTAACTCCGTTCTTAAGACAGACAGGGAAAGTGACTTTGGGGAGTTAACAACCACACTCACAAAGGACAGGCTGAGCCGAAGTTAAAAAACGTTTTATTTATATATTTTTGTTTTTTTCCCCCTTCTACAAGAGAGTTTGGAGGAATGACCTAGACTTGGACGGAGAATTTGTAATTACCTCTGGAGCATGACGTTTATCTCATTTCGACACCTTGCCTGCATTATACGTCCTGGAGACAAAGCAAATTAAAAATGCATGGTGGTCTGGCACCTGCCTAGAGTTCAGGAAGGTGTTTGTTACACAGAGCAGATGGGTGGCAGTAAGTGGAGAAATGCCGCTTGCAGAGGCGGTCTGGTTTATAGTTTTTCAAGTGTTTTTAGGCCGATGACTTGATTTCTCACCTGATGAATGTAGCTCACAATCTGGTTTGTCTCTGCTTTTCGGAATCTTCCCTTTATTCACATGAGCGATCTAAATGAAAGGTTAGATTTACCTGAGGTCCGGAGAATGTCATTGGAAACGACGAGGAATTCGTCTTCAAGTTAATGAACTCAGGGAGAAATCCAGGTTTATTCCACAGAAGTGAAAGAGGCTGAATCAAAATATGATTAAAAGCTAATTAAACACACCATTAAATCGGCAATGAATGTGGTTGCCTGTAGTGTACAATGAGGTTCATGTATCACACCCAGCTGTCCGGCTAAGCGTGGGCTGCTTCATTTGTCACCGCTGTGTGGCTTCAGTGTGGTGTCAGCATTCACAGAAATTGTTTCTCTGTTGATCCACTTTCTGCACACGTGCAGAACTCGGATATCTGCTTTTCCGATGCATCACAAAGACACACAGAGCCTACAAATCAGTTTAACCAATTCTGTAACATCTCTGCACGTGCTGAAGTATGTTCATATTGTATTTCCCAGACGATTTCCTTTGAACAGCTGCTTTATAAATGTATAACTCGATCCCTACCAGACAGCATCTAATAAACCCTGGTTTTTATCAGTTTACATGAGCTGCAAAAATATATAACTAAACATTTTGTATGGGCAAAGAGCCCCTCTATGTTCAAAGAAATGCCAGAGTAGAATTCCTACCTGCTTCTATCCGCACCCCTTTGTAGATCTACGCAGGGTGTTTTGGTAGCTATATTTTATAATGTATAGGAAGCAGCACGTTGTCCTTTTTTAAAAAAAATAATTAGATACAGTGCAGGCTATTGTACAACTCCCCCTTCATGCAACAGAACAGTTCCTTTTGATGATGCAATCATTTGGAAAAGTTGTCTTTGATCTTACCATGCATTTATCTTTATGACTTAATGTAACCAAAGTAGAGCAATAAAATGGGTAATTCACAAGCAACTACACATCAGGCATTTCTGGATTTGCTTCAAATATTTTATTTTATTTTGGCTGCTAACCTGAAGTGGACTGATCATGAATAAAAACATGCTTGTTTGTTGCACAAGCAAAGACCTTTTCATTTTTTGTTTTACTTTTTTTAAAGCGTCATTTCAGGCCTATGTGGTGTGTTAACTGCCACTGCTTAGGAGTAAATCTCGTTCATGTATGACTTTTTCCGCTGCCGCTTATCAGTCTTGCTAATGCTAGCGCAACCAGCAGCTAAGTGTGAGAGGCACAAACTGGGGCAACAGTATACTTGGTGCGGCAGCTGCTACCACGGTCGGGGGGATCAACATACGTAATAGACCTCGGAGTCAAGTTCAAGGCGACCAGTTAATTTTGAGCAGAAAAAGCAGTTCTTTACACACTATGTGGATTTTGTTGGAAAAATCACCTGTAATAACATCATATGCTAACAAGAATCTATGCGATTATGTGTACAGTGGAAAAAAAAAATAGTGTGGAAATCCTCTTTAAATATTTTTTCCCTCCTGAAGCGCCGACTCATGTACTGTGGATGCAGAATACTGTTATAATTGCAAGATGTAAAGCAAAATAATATTCTATACCTGTAAATGTTCTTTAGTGAGGCGTCACTCAAACCTGTGTGGATGTTCGACTCCAGCTGACCATATTCTATTCTGCACATCACCATTGAGTTTCCATCCATACACAGACAGAGCCATCTGTCACCGTGCGACACTCAAACTGTTCAATTCAACTCAATTCAGTGAAGCAGCATAAGGTAGACAGACAATTGTTGCCGGGTTTGCCTCAAAAGTCATGTTCTACAAAGATCAGGAAGGATGGATACACATTTTCTTTTCTCTAGAATTACAAGTTTGTGCACTAAATTGATTATTTCTGTACTCAATATTCCAGTTTTGTTCCCTCACTTCGCTCAATGCTTGCAAAGTAATTTCCTTGTCCCCTCGACACGCTATGCGCTGCTTAGAATTTATAGTTTTGTTTTGATCTTGGAATTAAATACACTACATGAACATACTTTTTGTCTTTGTAAAATACAGTAATATGGTGTGTTGACATCCCTTAAACACATTTTATGTAACAGATTCTTTCACTTTACATTTGATATGACATAAAAACACAGCTGCAGGACTCTGCATGGAGCACTTAATGGGTTCAGAAGGATGACAAGAAGTGTAAAGAAAATAGACTTTGTACAAGAATTAAATAGTTTAAGAATATAAATTATAAAACTGAGATATGAATTAACTAAGCTAAAATTTGTTTAATATACTAATAATTATAGTGTGTATTGATCCCACAAATTAATAATTTGAGGGAACAATTTGACTCCAAATTGTTCTGACTGGCAGCCCAAACTTGAGTTTTCCAAAATCTATATTGCAGTCACATTTCATTTATCAAATGTCAAGTCCAAACGAGATTAAGAAGCTACAGCCATGCTAGGGGTCGGAGCTAAACGCTAACATCAGCATGCTAACGTGCACACAAAGACAATATTAACTGAAGTTCAGCCGGTATAATGTTTACCAGTGTTGGGTCAGAGAGAGCCGTTAAAATTGGTTTTCAACACATTACTTGCGATGATATGACGTTTACATCAAATTCAGAGTTGGCCATCCGTGACTGCAAACACATTTCTACATGTCAGCCACCACTGATCTTGTCTGTTGTGATGGAGGACCTCTGCACCATGACTACATGGCATGAAGACAGATAAGATACAGCTCCATTCGTCTGCTTCTTCGGTTGTGCACCACCAGAAGTGTGCCCTACAGCGTTACCACAGCAACACATCGGTTAATAAAGCCTAAATATATAAATCCTACTGTTGTTTGTGAATGCAAGACAAGCATGGATTTAATGGACGCTGCAACCTTAGTATAATATGTTTAGATAGAGAGGCACTGCATATTACCTAGAAGCAATTAGAACAATCTTCTAAAGTCATGCATTTGATCTATGGACTCATTCCTTTGTGTGAAAGGGTTACAGCGATCCCTCTACTCATTAGAGTGCTGGAACATCCTTTGGTATACATGATGTGCTTTGTCCAGTTACTGTGCCCTGCCATTTTGGTAGTCCCTCTGGGGAAAGAAAGTTCACACACACACATGTATAATTACCCTTCGTACCACTGTTAAGCATTTGGAGGCGTATTTTTGAAACATCATCTATTCTTTTGTTCTATATTGGAAAAGATACATAATGTATAAGGCCGACTAAAGCTAATTAACTGTTATGATGGCCTTTTACAGAATGTATGAATAAAATCAATAATAATGCTAAATCTTTACTTACATATTCTACTCATACGCATTATGAACGTTATTAGCTGGTACTTTTTTCTGTGTGACTCAGAGGGATCTTTTAATTCACAGCACAGTGCTGAATAACAAGTACTCTGGCTCTCTCTGATTGTATTGTAAGGTCTTTTCTCTCCAGTTTCACCGTGAAAGATTGTGAAGGGAGATGAAGGAGGATGAGGAGGAGGTGGAGGTAGAGGAAGGGAGGAAATATTGCAAAACTAGAAAGAGCTATTTAGCTCCTCAAACAAATAATGTTGGTGTCAGCGTAATGGTAGAAACACTTCCTAAACCCATCCCAAAAGATAATGACCTGGACACACCTCTCTGTCAAGCAAAATAAAAGTACTGCTTCATCAGCCTGTTCTTTTTATTATCTGTTTTTGGCATCGAGGCGTGTTTACAAGACAGCTCCTTATTGTATTTCCTGATCTTATCCTTTGCCCCCTTTCATTTCCGTCTGGCGCCTTTCATTTAGACGCCACAACGCAGCACCTCTCTGTGCCAAGCCTCGTCAAGGCCCAGTGCTAAATATGCAGTGGCCTCAAAGGTGCTATTTACCTTCCTCCCCATCTTTTGATCACTACCTCTCTCTCTCATTCTCACTCGCTTATTTCTCCCCATCTTTCCTTTCCCATCACCGTTTCACTCAAAGCTCAAGAGCAACCGGTGCTCTCAGAGGAAATACAGGCCCTGCCAAAGAATTCATTGAATTTGTTGTACAATTGATCCCTTGGAGGCAAGCTGGGGTTGAAAGTGGGATGAGGGGGATGGAGGGGCTGGAGGTATGGAAGGGTCAGGAGAACAGGGAGGGAGGGTTAATGTGAAGGGCTGGCAACTGCATCAGGGGAGTCTGATTGAAAATAACACGGCAAAGTCTCAATTGGAACGGATCCTGTTCAAATTTACTCCCCCCTTACCTATCTCCCAATGCTGTGAAGTGGGCAAAATTGGAGACTGCAACAATAGGTCTTTTTTTTTTCTTTTCTTTTCTTTATTTATTTCATAGAGGACACAATCCAGAAATGAATCAGCAAATGTGCAAAATATGTGTATTGGTAGTAATCTGAGATTGTTTTATTCTTCCTGGGTTGCACTACTATTGTTCATGGACTGAAATTTAGCCAGTCAGTTTGGTAGGTGATCAATTTTGGTTGATGATACTCCTGACCAACCAGCAAAACCCTCAGGAGCTCTAAGATTGGATTTGCTTGGAGACTACAGGTGCAAAGCTCCAGTTCATATAAGGACATAGAAACAGGCAGCAGACATGCAGAGGTAGTACAGCATAGGCTTGCTTGTTGTCCAACTTGTTCAATCTGTCACATGTGTAGGATAACCTGCTGGGTCCCGTACAGTGTTGCTATGGAACTCTGTGTACCTTTTATCACTGTGATGGATATGCTCCATGACCCCCTTTGACACTTAAACAAAGGCTTGTCAAGGCTGTCAGCAGGAAATTAAACAATTCTAACATGAGATGTTTGGCATTTATAGCTGAAATCCCTTTTTTTTTGTAATGTTTCAGTCATTTCTTGAGAAATATTACACAGGGTTTCACAGTCATTTGAAGGACTCTCCTGATTTTACAGAACAGCAGCTGAGCTTAGCTATGCTAGCTCAGACACTTGACCCTAAACAGGCCCAGGATCCACAGTGCTTGTGCATGTTCCCAGAGAGAAACAATGCACGACAGACTACACAGCATTGACAGCATCTTGCCAGATGTTCGATCAGTTCACCACTGATACAGTCATGGTCCCCAGAGGATAAAGCCTACTGACTTTGGTGATCTCCTGACTGTGCCACCATGAGTTTGACATTTTTTACTGAAAAGTTTCAGCAACTTTTGGATTGCCATGAAATTTGGTACAGACATTCATGGTCCCCAGAAGATGAGTCATAATGACTTTGGTGACCCCCTGACTTAACAGCTAGCACCACCAGCAGGTCAGTTTTTATCCAGTGAAATATCTCAGCATCTACAAGATGGATGGGCACACCATTTTGTGCGAACATTCATGGTTCCCAGATGATGCATCCTAATGATGTTGCACTTAGTTTAAAGCACTAATTAGCAAATATTTGCATGCTAACATGCTAAACTACGACAGTGAACGTGTTAAACATTACACCTGCTAAAAAGCATTTAGAAATTGTGTTCGTGGGCATGTTAGCATGCTGTACTTAGCTTTGAAAAAGCCTCAGTCGCTAGCAAGGTCATGTGTAGAAATAAAAAAGTAAATTAGGTTTGATCACCTTTTTAGTAATAAACAGTGTTTTCTATACAGCTCTACATTCTCCTTTGAAATTCTAAACTGATTACTGCTATGAGCATAGATACCATGTTTTCATTATATTGGAAGGGATGTGGCTACAACCTTCACGTATCTGATCCCTGTTAGTGTGTCCATTGATTAAATACTGTACAGTTTTGTGATCGCATGACAGTAAAAGTTGAATGTACATCCCACCCATCATCCACCCACAGACACACACACAGATTCAGTGTTATTACAGTGTTCAACACATCTAACCACAGTAATTGAAATCATAATATTCGGGTGCCTCTGACAGGATGGAGTTTCAGTAGAATAGCAGGCTAATGGCTTCCACATAGATTTGATCATTAGAGAGAATGAAAGCTAGCTTTTGTAGGGCGCTGGTGATTATCCACCTGCTCCATTTAGAGCTGAAGAAAAATTGGACCTCCAATTTGAATCTGCATGGCTTGTATTCATGATAAGGTCCACAGTGTCATCAAAGGGTGTGGAGTGGTGCTTGTTTTCTTGTGGTGAGACACAAGAAACCAATCATATTACTACACAAAGCATAATGATGGCAGCTGATGAGCAATTTATACAAACACAGGTTTTTCAATACACCGCCCATCTTGGGCATCAAATTAGTTGCTTTTATGTTTTATCTGTATTTTTGAATGTTGCTACCATACAGAGCGATGATTCACCAGCATTATTATGAACATTATTCACATGTCACAAAGCTTTTGTGATGTTGTTACTAAAGAAAAAGCCTTGAAATTATGCTCAGCAATTTTTTCTCAAGCCTATATTTTTGCCATTTTTACCTGCTGGCTACTTCCCCATTCCAGTATTCTTTTGGGGAGAAAAAGCTTAATTTTTTTTCACTTTTTCAACATTCTTCTAAGTCAAGTTTTAGGGGGAAAAAAAAAAAAGAAGCAAACACATCAGGGGAGATACAAGAAGCAGGATACAGTGGATGATCTATCCCAACAAGAAGTGGATTCCAAAACTTAAGTTCTAAGGCTTCCAAACTCACAGCAGTGTGTGTTTGGAGAATAACCAAGACCAGCGGCTAGCTGCCTCTCTTCAAAGGCATCGAAGCAGGAGGGGAGGTGGTGAATAAACCCTAAGTTACGCCATGTTTTGGCATGAAAGGTTTTTTCTGTCTTTTATTTCCCTAAATTGTCATATTCTCTGCTTATCATGCTTCATGGGTAGGTAAGTCTGGCAGGTTTTACAAGCTGCGAGGTATCCATGAGGGGCTGAAATCCCTCCATTTTTTTGGCTCTGTAGAAAAGGAATGTAGCAGGGCACACGAGCTGCGCCTTCCCATCCGCTGGGCTGATTGGAGTAGAGGAGCTGATTCCTCCTGTTTTACTCTCAGTCTGACTAGTTCTCATAGCGCTTTGAAGTACCTCACCCAGAGCTCTGGCAATCCACAGGAGACAGATCTCCAGACATGCAGAAAGAGGAGGAGCCGGAGAACTGAGGCGCACGTCCGGCACACGCTCACACATACACAGCTGTGTGCCCATGTAAACATACCACGCCATGCATTTCTATATGAACTTATTCACATGTGAACAGTACTTCCGTGAACCTGAATCCTAAATAAATGTCTTTGCTCATAACTGCAGGCAACACTACCTGCACTAAATTTGCTCTCAATAAATTTGAAATTTGGGTGGAACTTACAGTTCATTATGATAATCATAATAATAAATCAATGTTTCATATATAATTTCAACTTATAGAATTTGAGAAGTTTCCAAATTGCTTGAAATTACTTTTAATTGACTCATGTT
Source organism: Macquaria ambigua (assembly GCA_008360985.2). Taxonomy (NCBI): domain Eukaryota; kingdom Metazoa; phylum Chordata; class Actinopteri; order Centrarchiformes; family Percichthyidae; genus Macquaria; species Macquaria ambigua. Next base: position 492,916 of record VMKM01000037.1, on the reverse strand, counting down.
GCTGCACTTCAAATTCTACACTGATTCTCTATCTTGAGTTTCACTTCCAGTCGGCCCCGCTGCAATTTAGCCTCGTTCCCCCCAGTAATATACCATCATTACACAGATGACTATTCCCTCCACTTGTCAGCCTCAAATGCTCCTAAAATCCCCAAATCTCTACCTTGAAATGCACTTCCACAGAGCTGTGAGCTATATGCCCTGAGCTACAATCCATCGGGACAATAATTCCATTACTATACAGAGCATAGCATAGAAGGGCATTGCTTCTGCCTCAAAACACACTGACTCACCGGATTGAAATGTGCCTTCAGTCTGCATTACTTCCACAGCATTCATCCCCATAGTAACATCTCCAAGGATGGGCAGACGTTCACACCTAGAGGAAACCTGCTGCTATCCGAGTTTAGCATTTCAATTTTTCAGGGCAAAAATAATAAGTGACAACGTGTACAATAAACAATGAGCTGAACTTCAACATGGGACTTATGGTAGATTCATGTGCCTTTTCCCCCCGTTTGTGAACTGGGACACTGCTTTCTGGTTGGAGCTACAATTATGCATGACAGATGTGTTGTTTCTTTACACATTTTATTGGCCAAGACCCTGCTAATAGAGGCAGGTGCATGCTGCAGTTGTTTAGTCGTCAAATTTTTAGACGGTGGGATCACTTAGTGTTAATTGCATACTTCAGTACTGTCAGCAGGCATTTCTGTGTCACAAACTTTGACTCAGGACTGGAGGACTCAAATGCACGAGTCAAAGACAGGGTCAGGAGTTTCCAAAAACTTTACTGAGATGTTAACAAAATACGCTCACAAAGAGGATAATCAAAGTACAAAACAAAACTCTCTTGACGAGGCAATACAAAGTACAAACAAAAACACTCACTTGGAGGATCAAAACGGAACATGAACTATGACGAAACCTGAAGCAAGGGGAAATCGCTGGTACGCTTGGCTCACATCCATTCACTGACGAAAACAAGACAAACTGGCACAGGACAAGGGGAGACACGGACTATTTATACATGAGGTAGGGGAGAACAGGTGAACACAATCAGGGGCGGGGTAGACAATCACAACGGCGGGAAAATCACACAAAGGGAGGAAGTCAGGGTCTGAAACGAGAGGGAAGGATTATTACAAAATAAAACAGGAAGTGCAGACATGAGTGACTTCAACATAAAACTAGAACTAAGACCTGACATGACATGAACTTAACAACGCTGACGAGACACAACATTCTGCTGTCAGCATTGGTTGCAAAGGCAGCTACACCTCAACTACCAATTCATGTTTGAGCTAGAGATCTGATTCCACAGACTTTATCATAAGACACAGAAAAAAAGAAGATTATCACAACCTGTTAAAAAGCAATCCACCGTGACCTCAGACTGGTAATTACAGTACAAGTACCTGTGCTGTGGGTGGGATTTTAGCACTTGCAGAAACATAAAAGCAGTTAACAAAGCAGAGAATCCACTGATTTTGGCAGTTTAAGGCATTAACACAACTCAACCAAAAACATATAAAGTGAGAAATTGCTGCTGTAGATCTGTTATGATTGATTGTAAGCTCTTGGACACAAAGCAGGGAGAGAGGGGGGGAAAAAAAACACTAGTGGTAGTGTGTGAGTGACGTTAAAACCATTATAGCAGGAATCCTGTTATAACTGTTAACCACAGCTATTTAAAGATGTGTAAGTGCAGTGTAGGTGTTATTTTGTTGAAAGACCATTTTAACACTGGTTAAACTGTTGAAGATTACATTCACTCATTTTGGGTGTACTGTGCAGCAGCAGTGTTTTAAATGTATACGGTTTGTTAAAGTTTGAATACCATCTGCGATCGTGTTAAAATATAGTAAAATAAGGCCCTGGTTGAAAACTACCAGAATTCTGCTTTGTCATGCTTAGTGACACAGCAAATCGTATTATAGTTGGAAGCAATTATTCAAACCCACCAGTCAACTGTTGTACTGTCAGCACAGATTTCCTTGCAGCTTTGTGGAAATGAACTGGAAGACTTCTAACCATGAGTGTACCACTGTCCATTTCGCTTTGAGCAGCAATTCCTCCTCAAAATTATACTATCACTACAAATAACCATCCACTATGCTCTTTTACCTCCAAACACACTGTGACTCACCCAACTGAAACTCCAGCGCATGTTCTCCGGGCACAGCTTTAATCCTGCATGGCAGTATTTCAAAAGTTTATTGGACAGATTGTTTGCTAATACAAATACGCTAACACATAAACACACATGCATACATACATGAACACAAAGTGTTAGAGCATGCCCAGGGAGCATTACTATTCAAGGTGTTGCCAGAGTATTTACGCCCTTCCTCTGGTGTGCAGTTGACCCATAAAATTATTAAGCCAAATGGATGTTTGACTCAAACAACACCCTTAGGATGTTTATGCTGCACTGCAAAACGCAGTTAGCTTCAAATCGCCCTGGAGTAATTGCAGGGCTTTCCAAAAAAACCACGATTGCTCTTACAAGCTCCAGCGTTAACATGTGCGATTTGGAGCTAAAATATAAAGGTGCTTTGAATGTGGGATGATTTGGTTAAGGGATGGTAGGAAAGAGATCTGCGTGGTTACATAAATCCACACCTTGGGCGATGTCTTATGTCGGAGCTAGAAAGGGGTGGGTGGAGGAAGCAAAAGCTTTGCAAGCTGTTGCACACAGGGACAGGGAAATGATCCCAGGCATCTTGTTTGCATTGTCTTGCGTGGCCATTGTTTGTGAATGTCAGGCAGCAGCTTCCAGCTCTCAGTGTGCTGGAGAGGGTTGAAGCTTAGTACTATGACAGATGCACACATGTACACACACACACACACACACACACACACACACACACACACACACACACACACACACACACACACACACACACACACACACACACACACACACACACAGTTTCAGCTCCTCTCCGTTCCAGAGGGTTGAAGAGTAGCTTACAGCTTCCCCCCCAAAGCCGCAGTCTGGAAAAGCTCCATTATAATGTGTGTATCACTCTCTGCTGGCCGACTGTATGAACTGCACCCACACAGCTCCACTAATTGTCTCATCCTCAATCCTGGCATAACATATGTTTGCCCTTTTTTTTCTCATAATTGCCAGATGAGTTCATCAGCAGTTGTTTTTGAACCTTACATTAACCCCTAATGTTCTGTTTGGGGTCCTGGAGACCACAGGCCCTGTTTAATAGCACAAAAAAAACAAAACATGAGAATTGCTAATAAACATGATTTTTAATTACATTTTTTCTGAAATCTGCTACAAAAACTGAAGCATAACTTCTTTTTGGGTCTCCAAGACCCCAGCCATAAAACATGGTTAAATTATAGTTCATTACCACATGTTCTGTATGTGTAATTGGTACTATGAGAACCGTTTACCTTGCACTACCCCTCCCAAATTCTAAATAAGTCTATTTGGATTTCTCTTATTTGAGTTTTATAGCTGTTTGTATAGTCATAAATAACATCACTATGTAGGATAAAATATGGTAATTTATTTATTTGTGAATTACTTTTTGGCAAACAAAAGGAACACACTGTATTTGTTGTATGTTTAGCCCATAGAAGATATAAACCATGATATACTTCTTTACTTGGTGTTATAACAATGTTTCATGGTCTTTTTTGTATTTTGTCACCTTCATCTGTGCAAGCTCAGTTTGTGGCAGAGGAAAGGGTTACTACTTCAATACACTTCTCCTGGGTTTAAATCAGTCAGAAGAAAAGAAAAAATATATTTAATTGAAAACAAATAATTGTCTTTTTTTATTATTAGTTTTAATTATTAGTATTAGCTTTACACATACAGCAGTGGGGTCTGTGCGTCCCCAAACAATGAGGAAGTAAAGCCAACGTCAACAAAACCCAATGGTTATTAGAAAGGCTTAGACATGTACAATAATTTCAAACATATGAGTTAGCAGGAAATAAAATCAATAATAAATTATTTAAAGTTTGAGGATATGAAGTTCCTGCAAGACACTGTAGATATGAGTCTTGCTTGTAAATCAATAATTCAGAACAAGTATCTGTGTAGTGGTAATCCTGGATCAGCTGTCCTGTTGTGCACTTGAAAAATCTTTATGGGTCAATCAAGGAGTTCCAGGGGTCCTTGGCAAAATACGGAATTTAAGGAATTAATAAAGAATATAGGGAATTGGGGGATTTTAGTATTAATTATTCTCATAACCAAAAGACGTTGGCATTTACAAACCTAAATCTCATATCTGAATTATCAAAATACAAACAAGACACAGACAATTTAGAAGTTTTAGGCCTCATTCATATAAAATTAATGTTACCTATGCCCTGTTGGCATAGAGCAGAGCATCAACCACAGAACCACACTGTGACTCTGGGATAGTAAAAATACAAGGACCACTGAGTTTTGAGCTTATCCCTGTCACCCCTCATCTACTTCAGGTCCACCACGCTTCAATACATACTGTGTGTAGAGAGGTATGTAATTGAATGTTACCTATACCTTTCACTGCTCACAGGATCCCAGTGAGACTGAAACTCTATCAAATACCCAACTCACAAACAGCCTCCTTGAGGTTTAAAGGCATCCGTCAATATGAGCATTGTCTGCTTTGTTCATATCAGCTGTGATTTCCTGGTTTTATCTTTGATAACAACAGGCACAAAATATGAGGAGATAATACAGCTTGCACTGGAGATGATTCAATTCAATTCAAAAAACTTTATTTATCCCCAAGGGGTGCAATCATAAGTCATCTTCTAGATTCTAGATTATTTTAGGGTCACATGACCTTAAATTTAATCAACAAAACTACACTAGAGTTAACAAAAATGATTTTTTTTTAGACTTTACCTGATTGTTTTAAGTTCACTAAGGTAGTTTTTGAGTGAGTTGTCTGTGTTGTAAAGATATTTTAGAACAGTTTTCTTTCTGTCATGTAGCCCCGATGAAGGGATTTCTGCCAAACTGCCTTGGCTTTTATGTGACAATAAAAACATTTCTTCCAGAACATTTATCACCCTCCATTTGTTGCAGAAGGTCCTCTTTCTTTCAGATTTTTAATGGTTAACACTGAGCCAAGAAAGTCTGGAATTTTTCTACAAAGTATATTCAAGTAAATGAGGGATGGTGTTTAATACAATGTGTGAACTCAGGGACAACCTCACCAAGAATTACACATTGTCATTCACTTCCCTATCTCACCTTGCAGTTGAGGGGCATTTCTTTAAGTCCAGTCAATTATAAGGAAGGTAGTCTTCTTCCAAGAGGACATATTTCACTATCAAATCAATAAATGTTCCAGCAAAAAGACCTCCATTCTCCTCTTTCATACCAAGTTGGATTATATATTTTTTGTGTCATTATTGCAAAAATGTTTTATTTGAATGAGTAGAATGACCTCTTCACTTTCTACTCTCTATAAGCATGGGGATATTAAACGCTCCAGGGGAGTAGCCTAACTGTTGATAGCGGTAAGTGTCACTGTTTGAAATCCCAGTTTGCTATATATCAGAAAACAAGCTTATCACTGACTGAGAAAATTGCAGCAAAATGCAAAATGCCGCCGACCACAGAGAAAAAACAGCACATTAAAATAAAGCACTAATGGCTGATGGTCAATGCTGCTTATCTGGGAGGCTGTGACTGTACCAGCTCCTGTAGTTTCTAGTTTTTCCAAAGCTTCTTATTATGTTGTAGTTATGTCATTATATTGTTTACATTTCACTTTTCCCCGCAGGTACTAATCACCTGACCATTTTATCCCATCTAAATATTCATTCATAGTTCTGATCATGTGGCTTGTACCGTAGTGGTTACCAACCTGCCTTTTCCACGACATTTCCAGAACGCGCGACATGCTGCCAACAATATTGCCTGCCTTGATGCTTACGTCGAACCTGCATCTTATCAGTCCACTTTCTGTCTGCCTCTTCTGCCTCTGTTGTCTCTTTTTACCCGAAGGTGTGTGCGCACATATACACACACATGCATGCGGAGTATCTTCTTCTTTTGTTTCTTTTGTGGTACGCTAAGTACAGTGAATGCTGCCTCCACCCAACCGAGTGTAATTAAACAGAGAAAAGTATGAGCTTGAACCTGTATCGATGCATGACAATTTTTGGGGGGGTTAAATTTTCCTCTTTCGTACATTGGGGAGGGGGGGACGTTCCCCCAGTCCCCCGTACCAATTACGTTAATGGCTAGTAAGCGTTAATTTTGGGGCTATTCAGTATTTCACCAACTGTCCCAACACAAACAATGGCCATTGTGTGGCTTTTGGGGAATTTTAATGGTACATGTAATAGCTCTTTTGTGTGTATTTGTCAGGCAAGCAGACACACTTGCTTTCAGTAGGCAGACGTGACAAGAGTTTGCTCTAACAGCCAGGTAAACACTCAACTTCAAGCTTGTATGGCTTGAGCAGGAGCAAGAAATTTCAGTTATGAAACAACAAATATCTATAAGCGCAGCCATCTTCCAGGACCCCTGGTCAGCTTTTGGCCTCTTGAATCATTCAGCCCCCCCTTCATGACACCCCGGACCTTGAGGGTTCAGATGCTACATGTAGTTCTGTTGGAAAGGCTCTCTGATCAAGAAAATGTCTCAGCCAATGGAGTGGCACTGGAGTGGTAGATTTATTGGAGCACACAAACTACCTGGATATACTGTGTGTCAACATAATTAGCACCGAAATGTTCCTGTAATAAGTCTGTCAACTGCTACCACATGGAATTGAGCTGAGTCATAGATGATAGATTTTGAGGGAAGTACACAGTGTCAGTGTGTGTGTGTGTACGTGTAATAAACAGCTGTGACGTCTTTGGATTTACTTCTGTGTGAGTCAGTGAGATGAAGGAGACAACGTATCCCCTTGGATCTGCAAACACTCACACACATACAGGGACGCATACAAGGATACGCACACATCAGGCAAAGCAAAATCAAACTCTCGCTCAGACCGGATATGAACATGATTCAAGGAGTCACCTGGGAGTGTCATTTCTAAGTATCTCCAGTGGGACTCGCCTCAGGTAATCCATAAGCAATTATTCTGGGGAGACAACAGACAGGCCTGTCATATCCGTTCTCCTCTGTGCAAATGCACTCAGGCAAGAACAAACGCTGCCACAGGCGTGCGCACACACACACACACTCGCACGCATTTGCACATCCATATACAAATCCGCATCTTCCTCTCACCTTTTCTCCCTCCTCCTCTCTCCTTCACACACAAATACACCTAATCTCACACATACTCTCTTTGCTCAGACAAAGCCACCAAAGCCACGTTTTCTCTCCACTCACATTCTGTCGCCCTCTCATCCTCTCCTTCACACTCACACACGCACACGCACACGCACACGCACACGCACACACACACACACACACACACACACACACAGACACACACACACATAGGAGTTACATGCCAGTCCTAATGAGGTCTTTCCACTGACATTCACTCCTTCTTGATGAACTTAAAGGGGCACTCCTCTGATTTTACAGTTTATCACGAGGAATATTACTCAACCTGTGAAAACAGCTGTATAATATCTTCTGTGGCTCTGAAGGGAACTTTTTGAAGTCTGAGGAAATAACATGTCTGATGGGGCTTGAGAGTGTACACTTTCAAAGATGTGGGCATAACATAATCTGATCATGCTGATCATGGGCTTTTGCATTGACAGCTGGTATTAATAAGCACTATCTTGATTCTGTCCACATTGTGATGGGATCTTGATATGCAAATTATAGTAATAGTATAGTAATAAATGGAGCCAGTAGACTTCTCAACAAATGTGGTGTGCCTAAGGTCAAGGGATGCAGTGCTGCTGTAAGTGCTTTTTTTTCTGCTTTTCCTAATTCATTTCTGTAGTGGGGAAGTATGTGGTCTGGCTGATCAGATAGTATTCTGGTTGCACGGTGTTTTGCAATGCACCTTGCATTAACATGCATTTCTTATACTGTATATGACCCATACCTTTTTTAATTATAATTTTTAAGAAAGAATTTGCACTAATTCTGCATGATGAACAATGAAATACTGTTTTCCTCTAATCCCATATCCTAAAGGTAAACCAACTACCTAAGACCTATTCTTAATGCAAGTTAACTGTAATCTGAAATGCTAAAAAAATCTACTTGGGTCTCAGAAATGTTGTCATTCCAAAGGTCTAAAACTAAATTTGTTTCTCAAAAGTACACACACACACACACACACACACACACACACACACACACACACACACACACACACACATACACATACACATACACATACATACATACATACATACAAAGAAGCACAGCCTTATTTGTTCCTCCACCTTGTCGGGTCAGAGACACTCTCTAGTACTTTCCTTATAAAAATGAAAGGCGATGTGTTGCTGATAGTTACGCTCCCCTGAATTTTAAAAGCAGATATGAAAGACACCTGAGTCCTTAGATGACCTGCGTTGCACGCTGCCCCACTAGGACTCCTTTAGAAAAATGTTCGACTCTTGGTTTGGACTTGGTCAATAGAGAAATGAGCAGAAATGGCTCAAACACCTAGCTAACACCCTGTCCATGTCTGCTACCTTTTAATTCATGCCATTATCGTTTCTCGTCGCTTGGTTGCTCTCCTGTCTTGTCTACCTTATATTCTTTTTTTTTTCCAATTACTTGAGTGCACAAAAGTCCTTGCCCATTTGGAGTGCAATAAATTATCGTCTCTTAATTAGGCAGCGAGGCGGTAAAAGCATGTCTGTCCAAGTTTGTTTCAACCTGACTGAAGATTTTATGATTGAGAGGTGCAAACTAATTGGATTCTTGACTGGCTGTCTGGATAAAATGGCTACACTATCAAAGAGGGATTTAGTGAGTGATTGAGTAGGTGGGAGAGAAATGCAGTGTGTTAGTGAGTTTTAAGAAGAGGGAGAAGAGCTGAGAAATACAGATTGTCAGTAAAGAAAGAGGGGAGGGAGATGGCAAAGGATGAAGGAAACTGGGAAGCAAGAAATATATAGGCAAAGACATGAATATACAGTATTTAGACATAGAGATAAAGCCAGAGGAGTCAGAGGATACCAAGAAATTCAGTCAACAGAAGGTAATCTCTTATGATAATAATAAGGCTCACACAGATTATGCTTCTAATTATTATTTTTGTACTTTAAGAGTTCAACTTTCTACTTCCTAGTTGAACTTTACAAAAACCCTATCATTAGTAAAATGATCATTCCTTCTTTTGGCTTTAATTGTGCCCCAGGCCTTGTCTGATCAATAGACTAAATTGTTCATCACGAAAGCCTTTGGTGCCCTGTCGGGTGCAGCATTAGAATGCAAGGCTGAAGCACACAAAACAAGGCTCTAATTAAGATCAAATGCATTAAATTAGAAATTCCAAACATGCTATCAAAAGATTCAAAATAAGTGTTGGCAAGAAGGGGTATGGTTTAGCATTATTTGGGAGGTAGTGAGAGGCAAAGGGAGTCCTGATAAGAAGCTGCTCTGGACCTGATTCTCATTACCGACCTTATACCTGTCTGCTCTCCTGTCTGGGGATGGTGAGCTTGGGAATGAGACCAAAGCCAGTGAGTAAGAAGCTACTAAGTTATGAGCCTCATACCTGAAAGGGAAAGACACATTTGTTGTTAGAAGAATTGCATTGATAAGTAACAAGGCTTAGTGGTGCTGAAAGCCAGGATGAACAGGCAACAATGGAATTAACTGCTATCTCTAAATCCCCAACTGCTAGCCTGCAATTAGCACAGACTGTGGGAGGGCTAATTGCAGGTTAAAGAAGTGGACTCCCCTCTTTTTAGCTTTCTAACCTCAACATCTTGAGAATAAAGCCAGGCAACGAGCTCTGAGCCACCTTGGAGGATTCTCCTGAGGTCAGCGGTAGGTATGACTGGCCAGACAGCCTTTGGGCTTTTGTGGCTACTCCACCTCCTCACAGGTGAGGCCCAGATAGCAGCCAAAAGCCTTGAAGCATCCTCATGTACTTAAGCCAAGTGAAGAGGGCCATTCTAGATCCAGACCAAGCCCTGAAGCGCCAGCGCCTGCAACCTGGCCTTAACGGGTGTCAGCCAAGTTCCTGGATTCTTGCTGGCAGCAAACTTCACAGCAATGGTGGTCATCAAGACGCTTGACCTGAATGTGGAACAGTTTGGCAACAGCGTAGCAAAGGAGATGGGTGACTGCCTTCAGTGGCAAATCTCTGCCGTACAGCAAACAGAAGTCTTCCATTCACTGTCAGAGACACAATCGGAGAGAGAGGCCTGCAGCTGCTCTCTCCACCTCTGTGCTAATGAGTGACCTGAAACCTGTTAGCCACAATAGCTAATAACTTTCATATAATAATGGCAATTTTACCCTCACACTAGCAATTATTTTGTCAGAGTGGGTGTGAGATTTCTCAAATAGTGGCTATTTAGTATGCAATGTTTAATAATACTGTGATAGTGAAATTATCCCCTCAGGATAAAAGGCACAAACCACAAAACGGCATCTCTGGAGGTGGCATGGATTCAGCAGGGCAGTATGCTTACATGCTTACCTGTTTGTTTCTGGTTGAAGGACAGTCTCAGACATCTCAGATCCTTGAGAAAACGCTGCTGCTTCAGGAACCTGCTTTCATGTTGCTCAAACAAACGTAATAATAAAATGAATGAGTGGAACACCCCACTTTTCTCAATAAGGCTAATGCAGACTTGTTGTTCTGATTTTTTTCCCCCCATGTGACATATACAGTGCAGCTGAGCCAAGTGCACAAAACCACACCGGTCTGAATTCAAATTATTCACCTCTCAGTTAGACTTACTGTTTGCATATGATACTTATTGGGTGGAATGATGAAGTTCCTCCTTGCTAGACCTTAGTGTGGAGGATTTCTTCACTTCACTTGCATAGGTTAGAAAACGTGTATATATTTATATATTATTATATATGTATTTTCTATTTCTTTTACTTTTTGAAGCTGTTGTATGCCCTTTGTTTCTGAGGCAGTTATTATGTTAGTTATGACCCAACCACATGCTTGCAGTCTGTACCAGATTTACATTCTGTGTTCCTCGAATATTGTGTAAAATTTATGGAAGTGAGTGCAGGTTGAGATCTTACACAGACACACAAACACACTCAGTCTTGCAACTGAACCCATTTTAGGAAAAAAAAAATGAACAACGCAAGCACCTGATTGCATATTGATCTTTTCAAAACACTCATGGAACATTATGACTGCAGTCAAGCCTTATAATTTATTCTAGCACATTTACTCTGCCCATACACAAAAATAGACACAACTATGGTCTCTATTAGTGCAATGACTTGTGACTAACAGTCTCCAAAAGAACCTACCAAATTGAGGATTTAATAGAAAGTGACTTGATGGAGATCCAAATGAGTTAGTGACACAAGAGCTGCCCACGTTTCATTCATGGATTTTCTCATTTAAGTGTAGTAACTTTTAAATAAGTACATATGAGGAGATGAGATGTGACATGTGATAAATGGACATGGTCAATGTTTGTTTTCTAAAGCTGGACCAGAGGCCTCAGCAATATTGAAATACATGAAGTGAATACACATGGATTTCTCATAGATTACCCTGGATAACAATCAATTGATTTGTCTCTTTGGAAATACCTCTTTCTTTGACACAAGCATTGACACACACACACACACACACACACACACACACACACACACACACACACACACACACACACACACACACACACACACACACACACGAACCAGATATATGTAGAGAGATATGTAGATATTCCGTCGCCAATTACCGTCTATAATCCTGTGACATTTATGTGGGGTGCTTGTATGCTTATTTTCCTGAATCCTAACAGTGACATCTGCTGGACATTTAGAGGATTGATTTTTCCCTATGCTACAAGACAGCATGGAGGGAAAAGCCTTTTGCAAAGCCAGCCACAAATATACATGAAGAGTTGGTAAGAACTGTAAAACATTATCTTTTCTTTTTTAGCTTTAAATAAGTTGTGAAACAAGTGTAAGAATGGAAAATCTTATTTTACCACCACATAACCATATTTCATTAGTTATTTACTGTATGTGATGTATAATGGCTGATCAGAATATCATATGCACAAAACTAGTGCATTTCATACAAAATGGACAAATTAGACCCAGTAACGCATTAGTTAGATCTAGCTTTATTTTGTCTTTGTTACTGTGCTTCTGTACCAAAATCTGTCCTATTTTCCAGAGCCACCCCCGAGGGAGTTACTATTATTGCTCCTCTGCTCATGTCTCAAAATGCTGCCATTGCCTATTTGCTTGAAATGCCAAATTGTTACCAGCAAGTAGTTACTGATACATGCCCGAGTACCACACACACACACTCACATATACATCAGGATGGCAAGTGCCTGTAGAATACATGCACAGCTCCCCCAGGAGCACAGAGGCTGTGTCTTTTGGAGTCTTGTCTCTATCTCTGTGCTGTGGCTTGGCTGTAAAAATCCTCAGGGGAATGCAGAGCCTCAAGACTGCCCATACAAGTGCAGTTGCAGTGGTTGCAGCACAAACAGCAACACACTGAACCAACTCTGGCCTGATGTTATGTACAAAAGTGGGACAGTGTTTGCCTAAAGGAGAGTGGAGTGGTCTTGTGAAGGGAGGTCAGTGGTTCAAATTCCAAGGCCCATGGGGAAAAATTGAATGAGTAACAGTTTCTGCTTCTTGCTAAAATATATTCAAGGTGCCCTTGAGGCAAGTCCTGAGCTGCTGGACCTTCACACCAGTTCAAGTGTGAATATAGTGGTACGTCACTGTCTGTGAAACAAAGGTTGTGTAGAAAAAACAACAACACACAAACTCAGCAAATCCTTCCCTTGATATAGGTTAATAAAATTGTTGGCCCGCAACCTTTTGCGGTACATTTCAACCGAACAGCTAAATCCCAAGACACATTAAGTTACTGTATCGATTGTTTGAAATGTCACACAAAATCTTGTATGAGAGCGCAAGAGGGTCAGTAAGCACATTTAACTGCTGAACTTGGCTCAAATTGTATTAACTTGGAGGAAAAGGTCAGAATTTAGGGCCAGGAATTTTTATTTTTCATTACGTTAATGCAATTCTTTGACAACGACTTCAGAAAATCTCAAGCATACCTCCACTGCTGTAGGCCGACAATGAATTAATTCTTTCACGTCATGTAGGGAACAAGTAGACGCGTCACTTAAGAGCAATATGATATACTGTGTGCAGGTCTTCAGAAGATAATTGCTCTCTATGGACATCAACATATCAAGAAATGACACGATTTATGCTTGGCTGACTCCTTTTTAGAGAAGCACAGATGGCCTCATATTGTGACTCATCATTTCATACATTTAATATGCAATGAGTTTAATTGTGTCATGGATGTAACACTGTGAAACTGGTTGTGATGACACATTTTACTAATTATAGTCAGTCAGGAACAGCTATTTCTCAGCTGTGTTTTCACTATGTTATGTTTAATGTTTCTCAGTTGCATGCAATTTAACACTATTTAAGCAGAAACTCACTGAAGGAAAGTTATTTATAAGCATAAATGCCAAAAGTAAATGCATACTGTGCATCTCATACAGCAGCAGTTGTAGAAAGTAGCACTACTGACTAGCGTTTAGACAGCAGTCTACCCATGCTATCTTCACCATATCCTCTGTATTACAGGTTGAATTACAGACAAACAATTTGTTTGCTCAGTGGAGCGCTGGGTAAACTCATTTTGCCCGCTCACATCACTGAACCGTGTGACCGACACACACAAAGCTTCAGCTAATGCTAGCAGTTCAGCGGCGTCTAAGAACAATTGCTCCTGGAAAATCAGGAAGAGCCCCTGATGTCCGCGGGAAGTCCACACGATAAACTCGACAACTTCCTCTTCCACAGGAAACTCATAAACTCGAGTGAACTCAACAAGTTGAAGTCTAAACTTAAAGTTTGACTTCAGCATCTGCCTGGATGATTCATCGTGTGGAAGAAAATGTACAGATGCTGTTGAGTGCTTTGATGCCTTGTGCAGCATCTGTTCCCAAAGTTGCTGAAGTTTTAATGTCGTTATACAAAGGATAATGACATTATTCCTTTTACTGTGTAGTCAAGATGATTAGACCCCACTTTGCCAGATAGATCTAACTAAATCTAGCCACTGCAGATTCAATGATAAACAGATAGGGAAAGCGGTTTTCTAACCAAGCTGATAAGAGAAAGATTAGATGCCAGAAAAACTAATTTCTGCTACACAAAATTAGGCTAATTGTTTTGTAAATTACTGGATAATTTTACCTCCTTGGGCCTCTAAAAACGAATAAAGACAAAGCACTCTAAGAAGGAAGAATCACTGTTTGATTAAACTGCTCTAAACTGTAGACATAGACAACCTGTGGTGAGGAGATGCAAGTGTGCATAGGCTGGTTTTTAAGTTGTCACCTGCCAAAAACTTTGGGAAACAGGAGGCCATTCATTTACAGAGGTTTAAAGTGTATGTCTGGGAACAAACATGGTGGATTCTGGCTAAAATTTAGATGGCGAAAAATTTAACAATGATTCAAACATGTAACGAATCGGAAGGTAAGCAAGGCAGATTTGACCACAATCCACAACCATTGTCTTTTTATAAACAAATAAAATTACACCTGGCTCCATGAGACTAAGTAAGATAATATTCTTTTGTTTAAGAACTTAAACCTGCAGTAACGAACTTTTTGGGTTCTTGGGGGCAGCGGAAACAAGCTGTAAACACAACACCAACATATTATCACCTTTTATGAAGCTGATATCCAAAAGTCCAATATTCACTCTTCTTTTACCTTTGTTTTGCTCCAGCTGGTGAAGGAAATATCTGGCTCTTTACTTGCTAAATACTCTGCTACGTTCACCAGCTGTGCGCTAACATTGTACACTGGGTTCTTAGAGCTTTTATGTTGAGAACAGCTTCCCACTGTGGCTGAAAACAATGAACTGAAAGAGTTGGGTGATAATTATCTGTGGGTTCATCACTACGAGTGACCCCTTTTACATACAAGTAGTCATGTGATCCATTGTTAATACAAGAATATTGATTATAGCAGCTTTAAATGTCAGATGACTGACAAAGTGTCTGACCTGAATTTGGCTTTTTAACTGGGCAGGCAACTGAAAAGAAAAACATATTCATGCTTACAGCAATGAATGCACTGCCTTCCTGAAGGGCACCAGTAACTTTACACAGACCAAAATGCCATAGTCTAAACTTACTGAATTTGGGACTGCTTGAATTTCTTCAAAATATGATATTTGTTTGAAAAAGAAAGAAATGGCTCCTGGCATTTCACCCAGTCCTGCTTTATGAGGTTGGCTCTTGACATTCTCACACTGCTGTACTGCTTCACTGGATAACAAAAAGAAAAAGCACACTTTAATGTGAAAAGGAACAACATTTATTTTTGACCTTCTCATAGATTTATCTCAGACAACAGTGATGCAAGCACTCATATCCTGCTTTCCATAAAAATGTCCACAGAGACAGAACATATAACACCGTGGTCATAAAGTTCAAATGGAAACATTAAAATAAGCACTACATATTCATATCAGTTACAATGAAAACATTAATTACCAAGGAAACACAGAAATTAAAGAACAGATAGTTATTTGTCGTCATACTTTTAAGTGTACCAGGTATTTTAGATTTTGAAACGATAAAACGGGAAGACACTCTTTGTTAAAAGCAAATTAATGCTCCTGGGGTATTGGCACACCAGCACAAATATGTCTCACTAAACAGCCGTATGCTTGTTTTATAAAAGAGTGAGAAAGAATTCAACCCAAACGTGCATTTTACCCCTTTGCTCCAATAATAACCTGGGGCTACAATTGTTCCACAACTCACATATTATGTATCACATAAAATTATAATGGCAGAACTTTTCTGGCTGCCAAAAAAGGAAATGAACACAATAAGTCAAACAGAACACAACACGTTCCCAATATGAATGCATGTTAATTGCATGAAAATGAATTCGATTTTTAGGCTACAAAACCATGAATAAAGTATGAACAATGTGCAAAAACAAGGTCTACATTTAAGGGAGTCCTGCATTTAATATTAGCATAATGCTATTTCCTTTCTTTCACTTTTTAAAAATAATTCAGCATTTATTAACTTATGTAAAATTTATGTAAAGATATCTGAACAGACAGCAATGGCTACTTTGGTTCCTTTTTAATGAACGAGGAAAGATAAGGAGGGGGTGTGTGCGATGAATTTACAAAATATACATCTGTTGTTCTGCTCTTTCCAGCATCCGTGATTGATTTAAAGTTGAGTTATGAGTATGTGTGTATTCGCGCATGTTTTTTTTTGTGTGTGTTTGTGTGTGTGTGTATGCAGTGTATGTGTGTGTATTTTCAAAGTGCTATATCTGATAAAGTGAAAATTAGAAATTGATTTGTGGCTTGTTTCCTAGTTGCCATGGTACAACTACACCCACTGTGGAGTAGGGGTTTCTGGCTCAACCTCTGTCCATTTGTCCTGGTTTCCTCTGGATCAACTCCAGCTGAACTGTCATCCATCTTCAATAGGTTTTCACTAAGCTTTTAAGAGTCAAAGACAACATGAACCAGAGTCATATTTGCTCTTAGAAATCATAGTAAACAACTGAAAATCACTTTTGAGAAGCTTGATAAAATAACACCCCTGGCATCTCTTTCCTTTTCCTTTCCATATTAAAGCTGCACAAGGTAATTTTGCACAAATGGTAGCAAGTGTTTCAATTATCTGAATTGAGAAAGTGATGTCATTGGGCTACTCACATGCTCATTTTTACCAAAACAGCCGGTCTGTGACGGCATGTGCCAAAAAAAAAAAAAAAACAAATGGGAAAAGAAGAAAATATCAGACACTGGTGAGTCCAGCTTTTTTAGGACAGAGTGCAGTTTATATTTCACTCAAAGTTTTGTCACTGCCTCTGGGTGCAAAAGTGTACATGACCAGAATTGAATTTAGCTAAATAGAGCAGATCTGTATGAATTTAAAAGGATGGGACACTCTTCTGTTCTCTATCCAAAGATGATCATTTTCACAAATCTTGCCCAGTGCAGCTTTAAGATAATTAAGACCAGTTTATGCAGATTTATTCTTGTCTGTCTGTAGTTTTCAGTCCTGGGGTTCCAGTCCCTCTAGATGGTCGGGGATGGGTAGACCAGTGAGAATCGTCAGACACTTATTCCACACGTTGAAGACAGGACACACGGGCTGGACAAAGGAGACGTGAAATGTGTGCAGGTGCTGGGAGCCCACGGCGTCGTAGAAGGTCACGTAACCGGCGTCGTAGTCTAACAGGACCCCGACGCGCCGCAGGTGGGGCGAGGGCTCTATGGCCAGCTCTTTGCTGTTGTGGCGAACCACCCAGGAGTTGTTGCAGCGGCAGAGCACCCAGGAGGCCGAGTTCTTGCCGATCCACTCGTGCTTGGGGGCTGATTTGTAGGCTATTCCCACAGCGTACCTGAGGAGGAGTGGAAGATTCTGTTATATGAAAATGAAAAACCTGGAACCTTTACTCAAACAGACTCCTGAAATTATGACTAGAAATTTGTAGGTCAGCAAAACTCACCATGTGCTCCCTCCAATTAAAGCCTCCCAGTAGTGGCGACCACTGTCGATGTAGACATTTCCCACCACGCCGTAGCTGCTCTGGCTGGTGAAACGCTCCTGGCTGTGGCCTTTCTTGGACGTGGTTTCGTCCCGCTCTACTGTCAGGTTATCGTGGGACACCTTCAGCTTCTTGTGGGCAGATTTGGGGTCCAGCTTGAACGGCTGGCCTGGTGGAGGAGAGGGAGGAAATGAAAAATTTATTTTGAAATACATTGAGATCTATAACAGGCAACATTCTTTACAGAACAGCTCATTTATTTTCAGTTAATTGAATTTCATATTTGCAGACGAAAGAAAAGTAGAGCAAGTGAAAATAATAAAGCCAATAAGCTACTTCTGTGTGGGTGTATGAACATAATTTTTCAGTAAAGGTCGATCCTATATGGAGTGTTCCTTTTCAGTCTTGTGCTTACTGTTGGTCTTCAGAGTCCCTGGTTCACTGCTTCTGCTTCCCGCTTGGTTAATGGCCTTGACAACAAAGATATACTTGGTGCCACTCTGCAGACCGTGCACTGTGTAGTGGTTCTGCTTGATGTTGGGAACAATCATCCAGCTCTCCAATGAGTTACACAGACCTGGGAGGAGAGGTAGATGAGGGCGAGATAAGGAGGAAGAGGCACAGATGAGAGGGAGGGATGATACAGCGTACAGTCAGTTAATTCAATGAGAAATGATTCAAGTTTTCAGTTGTTTAAGGCTCCTAAAAATGCATTTCAGCAGTTATAGCGGATACTGTGTGCTTTATTTAAAGGACAAAGTCTGAGAAGAATAAGAAATCGGTGGAAAACACATTTAATTATAACTGCAGGCACATGAAAAACAACACCCAAACAGGAGAAGAACTATTTACTTAAAAGTTTCCTGGCGAGGAGAGATATACAGCTGTGTGAAAGGATAGTGTACTAAATGATTGGTTGTGTGTGAGCCTGTGGCAGTGGGAACAGGTGAGAGAGTGTGAAAAGGCACAAGAGGAAAGCATTCACACCTCGTTGGCTTTTCTAGCTGCACTATGCTCTCTCTGCTTGGTGTGTGTGTGTGTGTCTTTGGTGTGTGTTTTATTCAATGGTGCTTCAGTACTAAGATAAGATAAGATAAGATAAGCCTTTATTGTCCCCCAGCGGGGAAATTTTCAGCGTTACAGCAGCCAGCAAGAGTATCCTATATAGAAATACAATAAAATAAATAGAAAAATAGTCCTGTACACAGTACAGACAGAAATAAATAATAAAGTGACTGAGTGCAGTTGTAAGTATGAACAAATAGATAAAATAAAATATTGCACATATATAATGTACATGTACATGAAAAATTTTTCACAGCAACAGATGAAGTAGATAACAGTAGATAAAAGTAGATACTGCAGCACCACCTCCTCAGGCATGCGTGTATATTTCCCTGCCATGTCATGGCTTTGTTCGCCTGAGGAATTTACGCAGGAAGTTACCACTATGCTGCTGCCACCCAGAAGTGCAAACAATCTTCCATAATGAGCACCTTCAATTCTCCTTTTAATGTAACAATGTCACATGAAGATGTGTTATCGCCATGTTCATTAACTTCTCCTGAAGACCTGCCACCTTCACCAAAAAACAACCAAAAGAAAAAATAAATGAATAACCAGATATACCTTGACTTAAAATTACAATCTAAGATTTCAGTCCTGGTTGATTTGGAAAGACCTGTGGTTGCTGGCGGTAACAGGAAGTGTGTATTGAGCACTGGGGGCAGCAAACACACCTACTCTGGCTTCCTTGTCAGAAATGCAACAGAAGAAGAGCAACTCATGTACCTGTTTACAGTGCAGCCAAACAAATTATGGGGAGAGGATTCATTGCGTTACATTTTTAAAAAATAAAGAAGGAAGACGGTCAGCAATGTCATCCAACATGCTAATACTGAGCACATAATTAAATTTTTTTATAGTTTTAAAGCTTAATAATTATATCTTTAGATAACCCAAGAAAATACTAAAATCCACTAAATATTAATTACTTTTGTTCTAACCAACCACAACACTAACCAAAAGTGGGGTTAAGACAGATGAGGACATCATAATTGGAGTATCACACTGTATAGGTAAAGTCAATTGTTAAAACTTGTGCTACAACTACTGCTACTACTGCTAGTACTACTGCTACTATTTCTACTGGTATGCACTTTCAGACTTGAAGCAAATACATTCATTAAAGTCAAACACATTTATTTGATGAAGCTTGTAGTCCCATGCATATCAAACAGAAATAACAGACAGAGAGTTCTGTCACTGTCATATTAAGACACATTTCCCACAGGAAATCCAATTCAGAAGGCTGTACTGAACAATTACGCATAGGAGTTAAGGATGTTGTTTTTGTGTTTTTATTAAATTAACATTAGAAGACTTCCACCTCTTGCATAGTGATTCATCTGAACTGCTCCAGGGGGAATTTTCTGGCATGTGACTTTGATGCCAACAGCAACACCTCTGACATTATCGGATGTGAAAACAAGAGGTGAGAAAAATCACAGCATCTTAGTGAACAGACGGAGACAGGGATGTGAAAGCAAAAGGGGAGAGAAAGAGGGAAATAAATGTCACATTAGTTTAATGGCTGTCGGTTCTAAACCTGTTTTAAACTGTAAAGTAATGAGAAGGCAGTGACAAAGGTGTAACCTCGGGTAGATGGGAAGAAAGAAATAAAAGAAGAAGGAATCCCTTAGCATACAGAGTTGAAGCAGAAGAAAAGGGAAAGAAAATGAAGCAGAAAATGAAGAAAAAGAAAGAAAGGAAGGCAGAGATAAATCTATTTGAATCTGAAAAAAAAAAGACTTCAAAAAGGAATAGATGAAAACAGACAGAGAAAAGGCAGTTTGATTGAAAGGGAGCAGAGGAGCTCGTCTTCAGATGCCCTGACCCCATTTTCTTCCTTGTAGTTGTTGCTCACTCGAGTGTGCTCATGATTTTCAGGGTCTTGTGTATATGGGAGTAAGTGTGTGTATGTCAGCGTATACTGTATGTCTGTTGTTGTTCTACAAGACATTGTGTCGCTAAGTGTGTGTCAGGGATGCTGATTCATTTTACAGCTGTCATGTCTCCTAATACGACATCTCACTCCTTCAGTGCTGCTTAAACCTAAACATCTTGCACATGTAGACATATGAACTCCGTATATCCACTGAAGTCTCGGCTGTTACTGAGTGATACACCCAGTGTGCATTCTGTGCTGCACTATCATCAAATCTTATTCTCCTTTCATCCTCCGCAAGCTACAGTCATTTGATGTGTGACAACATCTGAGGGTGATAGTAGCATAAAGGCTAGAGGCTTCACTTCAGGAGGTTCCACTTCCACTTCACCACTATCTCAGCTTTTAGAAAGGCACTTCAACTCCCAGCTGGCTTAAGCTAGTGGCCACTAGTAGAGCACTGTGATTGCGCTGAGCAGATGTCAGGTCTGTAAATAGTCTGTAATTGGTGAAAGTGTGGCTAACAAATCCATTGCAAATGTTTACATGCAGGATGTGGGACAATGGCCAGGGCCGTAGCTAAGATTTCGGAAGAGTCTACGTACAACACCTCTTTCATTTTTCTTTTCAGTTATGATATGTTAAGTGTATTTCCCATGATCTAAATGCTGTTTCAAAAAATCTGAGATGTGGACTAGACTCCCACCAGGTTGTTAAAAACACCAAAATTTCATCAAGGATTTAGAGCAGATTGTGTGGATTGTGTTTCCAAAAATCTGGAAATCCATTAATTTCCTATTTGATTCGAGCATTCCTTTTCAGCCACGCATACTTACTGGCAATGTTAGACTGTCCGGTGAAGATGGCATACTGGAGCTCATAGGACACCACTGTGAATTCATCATCAGACGTCCAGTGGACAGCGATGGTGTCGTAGGAAGCCGTGCACAACTCCTCCCTTATGTTCGGAGCGCTTGGGGCTGCAGAGGGTGAAAAAAGGGAATGTCATCCAACAGGATCTCTAGCTCTAATGCTATATTCCAATTGGATATAGTTACACATTACATTAGTAATATTCCAAAATGATAACACACTCAAAGGTTGTCAGTTGTTATAACAAACAGTAGCCCCAATTAACCTCGTATGTGCTCATTTGGTTCAATTTAGGCGTGTAAAGGCTTCATTACACACAGGATTGAAGATGTTCTTTTCACTAGAGTGGTAGGTTGAGCATTAAAAGCAATGCGGGAGAAAAATAATAAAATATTTAGAAAAAAAGCAGCTCACATTAAGACAGCGGGAAGAGTAAATATCACAATCCTTTTAGCAGAAACAAATGCGAGTCGTTACATAACCAGAGACGCTAGATTGGCTTTCTTACACTCAGGTATTGATTCCTATGCACTTTATTAGTTTATAGTAGATTTTGTTAGTGAAATAAATAAAACAAACCCTTCTTGTATGCAAAGCATGAGGCCTTTATTAGAAAGAATGGACTGAGGTAAGAAATGAAGATACTAAGGCACAGCTTACATTGATTGTAAAGCCTCTTCCTATCTCTTTCTGTGTCTGTCATTCTCTCCCTCTCCCGAGCCTTCTGTCATGAGTGGCTGCACATAGTGGAGTGATTCAGACTGATTCACTTAGTGAAAAGGCCCTCCAGCGAAGCCCTCATGCATCGCAGAGAATAAATACGAGCCAACCATTTCCACAGACTTTCAAATCCACTACACATGATGCCTTGTTTTTGTCCCCAGCATGCTCATAATTCATGCGGTGACATTTTGATGGGTCCTTGCAAATGGGACATCGGAAATTAATGTTGAAAATTAATTTTGGAGTTAATAGGCTGGGGCCGTTCCTTCAAACGCAGTGCTTGAAGACAGAAGAGACTTCAAAAGAATTTTTAAAAATATCAAAATCTGAATATAAAGCTGGAATAGATTCGTAATTAAAGGCAATGTTTGGTTTCATGGTTAGCGAGGAACTGGATTAAAGTGTAACACTGTGGATCGTTTGTGATTTTAACCACAAAGAAAGTAAAAGTCAAGCCATTATGGTGCACATGAATTGAAATGGCCACTGATTTTGACTACAAATTAGTCATCTGAATTTAAAACAGGGGGCAGAAACAGTTCAATGAATAAACAGTTTTTAGTTGAATCAATAAATATCCCTCAATAGACACACTTTGATAAAAAAACAAAAAAACATGAAGGTTTACCTGTAAGGTAATCCAGATTCTCCAGCAACTTCTTCTCTCGGGCAAAGTCCAGGGCAAAAGTGTCGAAGGTGTCCGTTAGGTGTATCTCAGGGATCAGCACTTGGGTTGATGCAGTTGCCATGGAAACCCTAGATCATTACCATTCAAAAAGTGTTTATTATTATCTTTAAAATAAAAGAACTGAGAAACATATGTGAGAATTTATAAGCTACTCCAAGATGTAGAAACAAGGAATTTTTAGCATTTTGCACCAGATCAGATTAGCTGATGGAATAACACAGATATACAGTATTAACAAAGTGCTCAACAGTTGCTAAATTAAAAATACTGAATCTGAATATAATCAGCCCCCTAGTAATTGAGGCTGTGAAGATAAGATTCTGATTGAAACACTACTTTTGTTTGAAGGACCAAAGGATAATGATTTCTTTTTATATCACTCAGCTTTGTTTCTCCTGAGGATGCACATATTGGACACTGGGCTTAGCTCTCAATTGCCAAATCAATTAGTCAGGAAGCTTCAGCAGAGAGTGGAATAAGATTAGGCTAAATAAAAGATGAATTCCCTCTCTACTTCTTTACGTCTTTGCTGTTGGGGATGTCAAGCACACAAAGTTCTCAAATTGTTTCTCAACATCTGTGTGGGCACTCTTTGCCCTTACCCTAAAGCTTGACCTTAGTTTGCTACGCTGAATAATTCTAACACGTGCTGCCAGTGTGTGGGCTGTCTGACCTCTCGTTGATGCACTTGGCAGTCTGCAGGAAGCGAGCGTGATCGGTCTCTTTCAGTGTCTGATCGGCCTGTGTGATGAGGGCAGAGGACCTCTCGATGCACTGCTTGCAGTTGGAGATCTGTTGGGCGAGCTTCCGAAGCCTTTGTGCCTGGACAGAATGTCAAATGCAGAGAAAAGTCTGAGAAAAGTGCCGTAAGGCTGGATCAAACTAATCAAACCAAGAATGCATGAAAATGTCCTCATCCAGGTTAAGATGTTGCGGATCATTAGGGATGAGAACATAATGAGAGAACATGGGGTTTTATTGCTACAAGGAGATGGATGTTAACATTATACACATCATACACTAAAAGGTCAAACCAAGGGTTGACTGATGCAAATAGTCATATATTTCTTCATGTTTTCTCAATTGGTAAGAACATCAAAGATGGTAAATTATAGCAAAGGGCATGGACGTGTCCATCATCATGCTTAGTTAAAATACAGGGACTGGAAGCTGGTTTGTTTTGACCTCTCTACTTGTTTCTTGTTCTATCAGGCTTTGTTTAGACACTTCAATTTATTTCCCTATGCTATAGATCAAATAAAACAAACTATAGGTGTGATGGTACAACTAAGCATCATACAAGAGTTGAGTAACCAAGAAACAAACAAATGGCACGACAAAAATGTTCAAAACGACATGAGTTAAGCTTCTCCCACGTCCCTGCTAATACTAAATCTTCTAGGCGTGTCAATGATTCTATTGCACGCAAATCTGGGATTTCAATTCTCCTCGTTTGACCCCTCAGTTTCATTCCCTCTCCATACAGTGTGAGCTGAGATTTTGAGAGACAGATTGAGGTCAGTGGCTGGATTGAGGTCAAAAGACATTTCATCAGCAGTTTGGCTTGTGAAAACCCCAAAACACTGTAATCTCAGTACAAATCCACTGAAATATGCAAAGTCATCATTGTGTGAAAAAAATAAGGACAAGGAAGTAAGCAAAGCAGGCAGACTAACAACAGAAACTTGCTATTCTTTTTGGTGGAGTGCTATTGATCCTGATCTAGCACTCCACCAAAAAGCAATTTGTAGAAATCTGTTGGCCTAAAAAAAGTATCTCTGTATCCATTTTTGCATCTTCTCTGATGCAGTCCTAAAAGCTAAAAGCCTACATCACATGGTGGGAAAAAAAATCCCTGGTGGGTTCCAAGTCTCATTAGATACAGCTTCAAAAAATCATTCGGGTTTACAAGTAAACGTGCCCTCCCATATGCTCTGGGATCTACTTTTGGCCAGTCGGACTCTTTTTCCCGTCTGTTCAGAACGTGTCCAAGGGTTTGCATTTCAGGCAGCTGAACAGTTTGCCGTCTGTTCGCGATGTGAGGATCAGGTCAAGTGGCTGTAACAAAGTATTGCATTTGACACAAAATGGGGTCTGATGGTAGCTTAGAGTGTTTTCAGTGCATGCATGTGTTTAACTAGTGATGAATAAAGGTGATGACATTAGCAGTCAATCAACTGTAGCAATCCAAGCCTTTGGATTGTGAATGCCTGTCACATAGATACTGATTTGTACAACATTTGCACATTACATTGTATTTACTGCATGAATAAGGGAGTTCATTTGTTTTTATTTGTATGCATATGTCTGTGGAATATTAGATTTGCAGACATTATTTACCCCTTAATGATCATTATATTCGCTAGAATCATTCACTGATGGAAGAAAATATAATTTTCAATGATTAAGAAATTATGTAAATTGGTAGCTACAAAAACATGGCTAAATCAGTGTTAAGCATCAATAAAGAAAGTACATTATGCTGTTTGCGGTGGAAGAACAAAATGACAAGTGGTCCCATTGGTAGCTTTAAAATGGGCTACACATCTTTGTTTATACACTGTTTAGCAGGCTGAAAAAGTGAGAGGATATGAAGTGAAAGATGGGTCTAAAAACAGCAAAGGAAAATAAATGGTATCTGCTATCATACTCCTCCCCCTCTGAGTGTTCACCTCACCTTCCCCTCCTTGATCTTGCTGCCAATGATCTGCCTCCTCTGCTGAATAATGTCAATCAGGACATCACACTCCTCCAGGAGCTTGCCCTCCTGGCGGGACGCGTTCACCTGAGAACCAATTCACACAGAGTATTAGATAAACAAAGAGAGTGATGGATGCTGGGGATGGGGGATATGGAGAGAGATATGTTTAGTGGCTCCACATCATGTCAGTGGAGGGACAGCATGTCATTTTCATCCATCAGCCGGCCCTCCTGTCTGAAGAAAACACTTGAGGAAGATGAGGCATATTCAGCCATTTTGCCTCCCACTGGCTTGAGTGCTGAGTGACAAGTAAAATAAGCAGGAAGCCCTTTGGCTGGTAGAGAGCAGACATGACACTCAGCAATGTGCCGAAGAACCAGACACAAGGGCTGTGTCCGAAATCACCCCCTATTTACTATATACTGCACCATACCTCTGCTATTTTAATGAATAAGTGAACGAGGGTAGCCATTTTGAAATTAGGAAATCCTAAAAACCATATAAAAAAAAAATCTAGGTTGATATAGGTCACATTTTAAGATTATATATTACACTTCAGAAGGTAGAAACTAGCTAACGTACAGATAGATATTAGCTAACATGTAAACTGGATTTAGGTAGCTTCGGTAGTTGCTGTTATTGAGACTCTTAGGCTAATCTGAAGTCCTATATTATAATTTCCCAGCAACCACTGATTTGGTTACTTATTCTGTGATAAAACTAAATAACATTTATGTCTTTCTGTCAGATTAGGTTGTCTTGGTGGTCTTGCTCTCACTTGGCAGAGACAATATGGACCGATATTAGCTTGCCGTCTTTCACGACCTGCTTGTAGTGCAAAGTTGATCGGGCAGGAGGGGTCAGAGACAAGCTTCTGGGATCAGGAATGTCAGCGACCATGGCATTGTGTTGTCAAACTAGCCAAGAGAAGGCGAAATAAAAATTCACATGCTAGTCTTTTCAACAGGGCCTCGTGAGATGTCCTATGGAAGTAGGATTGGTCGTGTTCCACTAACACTACATGGGATAAAATGGCAAAATGTTGTGCCCACTGCTCATTTTTGTTTCTGATACATCAAGTCTGACAGTTTTGTGTTGAAATCATGCAGTCTGATCCCTGCTTTACAGATCAAAAATGCTCTAGATGTCTACGTTTAAACCAGGAACATTTTGGTTGAAAAGTTATATCTTTAGACGTCCAGGCTTTATAACTTGTTTCAGTTTTTTTGCAAACGAAATAAATAGGACATGAAATACCAAATAACACTTTCGTGTGATAAGAATGCTTTATGTTAATTTCTGTATTTGTCACCTTTGTGGCAAAGGGAAGGGTTACCACTTTAAGACTTAGACGTGTTGGGTTAATGAGCTCAGGAAAACAAAATGTGATGCAAAAACTTGGAAGAAAAAGTCTTATTATCATTTCTACAATATTGTGCAGCAGTGGGGTTTGTCTGTAAAGCCAATGTCATCAAAACACAAGGGTTAGGATGGGCTATGGAAACAAGGTCATTGTCACATTTTGGGACATCAATGACTCTGCCTAAAATTATCCTAATTTTATATAAAAACATATTTACTGTAGTTTTGTGGCTGTGGGTTCAAACATCTGCTTGGCTCAAAACCAACTGATGGCAATTAAACATTAGTTTAGTTGGAAGGTGTTTGGGGAAAGTGCAGCTGATGTTGTTGATTAGATTCAGGGTCGTTCTGCCATGAGAAAAATGGCATCCATCTCCATTCTCTGAGGTACTGGATTCACTTTGCAGTTGGAACCTTTACCGTCTGAGCAGGCTATAAAAGTTGTTCCAAGTCCAATTATAATACTGCAGGTCCTAACATAATGTGTAATTGCTCATTGTGGTCATTTCCTAGCGGTCCTTTCAGCACCTTGTAAAGTGTTTTCTTGCTGCGGCAAAGCGATAGCACAGGGAGCAATGAAAGGGAAGTCTGCTGTGAGTGTTGCCAAGCCAATGAGAGACTGCACAGTTATTCATACACACATACACTCTCTCTTACACACACGCATGTTGACAGGTGTTTTAATAATGACATCATGGGGAGTCATTTGCCTTTCCGCCACAGAGCCAAACAAGGCTGGAAAGGACTTCCTCAATATCCTCAACGTGCCCTTCTAAACACCATTTATGTGGGTTTTTTTCTGGGATTGTGTTGCCAACAGAAACAATTTGCCACCTGGATTACATCTCAGTGCTTATGTGAGACATGCTAAGCTGAATGCTTTAGCTGTGATGTACAGAGTAGCTGTAGCAATGCCTTTGCATCTGTCTTTTCAGCACTGCTAATTGGTTTCTTCGACATCACTGTGACAGCTCCGGGAACTGCTTACTCTGTGAAAAGCTTGTATATACAGTATGTTATCTCTTTTTTGGCATATTGTACACCAATTAGCATACGTATACAGATCTAAAAACAATGGTGTTTTGTGGTAGAGGCTTCTCTGAATATAGACCAAAAAGACACACATTGAAGTTCATGTTTTTTGGAAGTCAGCTTCTTTGGTCTCCAGCAGATTTTGCTTATTTTGCTGTGTTTTGAATCCACCATAGGGTCAGGAATAGTTTCTAACAAGTGATAAACAACAATTAAACTAAAATGAAACTGTACTGAAAGTTCTTTGTTTCCACTGAAGCTCTGATTCGCTCTCTCTGACATTTCATGACTGTTTATCTCAAGAACTCAATGTGAACAAGGGTGACGCTCTCTGATATTGCTCATCTGACTGAAACAACCGCCCACAAGGCCGCATAGACACACACAAGTCATCACATACACACACACTGTGGTCACTCCGCCTCCAAATGTTAGCATTCCAGTAAGAAAATGTATTTTAAAATTCAAAGGAAGACATTTTGAAGCCTAGAACAGTATAATAGTCAAATGGTTGACATGGTAAAACTGTGATAAACTAGACAGAGCAGTAGCCACACTGACACAGACACACACACACACACAGTTTGTGACCAGAGTACATCATGTGCCATGTAAAGATGTGGAGCATGTAATGACTGTGGGCAGAGCCCTCTGGAGCATATGATCAGTATGACAGATCGTGCCCTGGCAGGGACATTAAGTGATTCATTTAACCACAGAAACACACAGACACACACACACAGACACACACACACACACACACACATATAAAAATGACTCAGTCCTCGAGGATATCCAAACTTTTGAAAAGGTCCATGAACCAAACTTTCTGCAAGGGAGGTGACGTTAAACTTTACGTGCCTGATATATTCAGTGACACTATGCCTGTTTGTACCAAAGACATCAGAGGTGTTTTGTCTTCTGTGGCTTTTGATACAGTACAAGTATCTATTTTCCCAGCAAAAGCAGTAAGCCTTGTATTTTCTTCAGCTTGGAGTCTTTATTGCATTTTACAAACAAACCAATGAACTGCATGTAATAACCCTATTAAATTATACTTGGATTCAAACATGATCACTCAGTTTCCCCATTTTTCATCATGCAAAAGGCAGCAGAGAATGGTGCAAATATTGTGTGGCATTATTTTCCAACAATTATAGCATCTTGATTCTATTAGTAAGACACGTTCCCAGCTGAAGAAGAATGCTGGGATTTGACATAGCATTAAATCATGGGCATGGTCAAACCACAGCACAGAGAGTGACTCATAGGAACTGGATGTGAGCTTGCAATCTTTCTTAGAACATCACTCGCCTCCTTTTACAACACCATTACGCCTGGTATTGGAGGAAAAATCATAGGATGTTAATGAGGGTTGCCATTCATGCCATTTTGAATTTGTTAAAAAGAAAAAAAAAATCTGAAAACTTTTCCAATTCAAGTTTTCTTTTCTAAGTATGCATGAACAGTATACAGTATACAGTTTTTATACAACATCTGGAGTCTCAAAGATGTCAGAGACTCTCAGCAGTCATCTCCAGTGAAGCTTTGGAATAGATGGATCTGATGTGAAATATTCAGAATGCTGCCTGTACAGAGCTTTTCCTGTGTGACCCTCTTTTTTTAGCCCTGTCACATTCACGCCTCTCATGGG
Source organism: Macquaria ambigua (assembly GCA_008360985.2). Classification (NCBI taxonomy): domain Eukaryota; kingdom Metazoa; phylum Chordata; class Actinopteri; order Centrarchiformes; family Percichthyidae; genus Macquaria; species Macquaria ambigua. The sequence continues at coordinate 463,266 of VMKM01000037.1, read as the reverse complement.
CAGCTGAATGTGCATGAACAGCTTCATTTATTGAGTTTTTATACATCGAGTTTGTGCATTTGTTTTTGGCTCGTGATCACCAGTTCAACATGTATTTTGTTCCATCTTCTACATGTGCAATACAACTTTTCTAACCTAAAGACAACGTGCTATCACTGTACACTTCACAAGCTATTCTAGGGCCTTAGAGTGTGTTGTGAAATCCTACTGTACGTGTAGCTGTGACCATAATGCACTGGGGAAAAAAACAGGTCAAGCATTTTTCGCCCCTTCATATTATGCATCATTTATTTATTACTGATTCTGTTTCCCTTTTTTGGTCCTTTTCTTTTTGGTGATTGGAAGGATCACAAAAACATACTCACAAAATATGCACACAGCACTTTAGCAAAAAAAAAAAAAAAATGTAAATCTCCTTAATAAATCACAATCCTCTTTCCTTGCAGTCTGTAAAGGCCTTGCCAGGCAGAGAGGCTGTTCTCCATTATTTCTCAACTAAGATGTCACTGGCTTTTTAACCCTGTGGCATTACTTTATTTAAAGCTTCTTAGTGGGCCAGCGTAACATGAACAGGCAGGCTTAGCACAGAATTGCCTTCAGTAGAGCTAAACACACACAGACATTCACGCACATTGCTATTATCCTTATACAGGAATAAACATATTAGACAAAACCAGATGTTGAGTAATTGCAAAAGACAATGCAATTATGCACTGCTCGCCCCAGTGTCTGCACAGATAAAACTGTTTGTGGAGAAGAAAAGTTAAACTTTATGCTAGCACATTGTTTTAAAGATGGAATATATTATGCTAAAGGAATATGAACTGTTGCTGAAGTACTGCAGGTGTATTTAAAACACAGTGGAGTGACTTGAAATGAGTCCTTTCTCAGCATTAGCACTGCAGGTGACATCCATTACAACTCTGCAGCTTACTGTAAGTTGCACCTTCAACTTCACACTCCAAACCTAAAGATTTTCCATTTCCAATTGGAAAGCAAACAAACAAACCATCACATTTGAGAAGCTGGAATTTTTTGCATTTTTCTTTTGATAAATTACTAAAACGACTAACAGATCAAAATAGTTGCCAGTTAATTTTCTGCTGATCGACTAATTGATTCATCCGCAAATGCTTTCAGCTCCAAAATACAATCTGTTGTACGATTGTATAATTATTTCATACAGCCTTTATAGTAGTAGTTTAGCTGCTAATATTAGCTACATGCTAAGCTCAAGGATACTGATCTCAATCTTACATCATGACAAAAGTCACATAGGAGATGGGTCAGTGGCTCAATCACTGGGGAATAGAAAACTAATGTATTTTTTTTATAAATAAATATAAAATTAGATTTATTGAAATAATAATAATAATAGGCTAATAATAAAATAAGAACTTTAAATTCTACTGTATAATCAATTCTAAACATAAATGGACTAGTTACAGGCAATATACAGGTCAGTGGGGACCTCAGAGGACCACGAGGACTCACCTCTACATGTTGACAAGTCTGGATCAGTTTCCCCATAAGCGACTCCAGTTCGTTGTTCCTCTTGATCAAATTGCTCAGGTTGGAGTCCAGGGCTTGCTGTAGCAAACATAGATAAACAGACAACAGAGAGAGTGAGAAGTAAAAAAGAAATGGTTGAGACATAAATGCAAAGAAACAGACGTGAAGGGCAGAGCCGTAAATCAAAGGAGGATAAAGATGCAACAGATTTTCCCCTTTCTTTCTTTTTCTCTGCTTATACAAGCTAAAGAAGTTGTAAGGCAACCTCAGGCACTACATCACAAAACAAAAAAAAAGTTGTTAAGCAAGCGGAAAACAACTACATTCTAGAAAATCACAAGACAAAATGATCAACGAAGTTTGATTCCTCAGTGCAGATTCACCAAAGAACAGCAAAGAGAAGCAACGTTTTCCCTCAACTCTTCTTCTGTGCAAGCATCCGCAGGAGTTGCACAGCTTTCTTCTTCTTTTTGAAGAGGTGTGTTTAGTGTCCACGTACCTCTGAGCGCTGGTGATAGCCCTCATCCCTGTACTGCCTCCTCATCCTGCCCCGTCCGAGCCTCCAACAGAGGATCCTACTCTAGGAGAGGATGTGACTGGGACAGCCACTCCACTGAGCACCAAGCCAAGCGCAAACCCGGCCAAGCGGCAAATTAGGCATCAAAAGCTTTCCCTATGAGCGCTCTCGGCTAACGAACCGGCAAACAGGTGACAGCACGTCAGCTCTGTCCCTTAACGCTCCGCCCTGCTTTTTCTTTGCCTTACCTCCCCCTTTTCCCCTTCTTTCTCTTTTGGTGCTTTTCATCGTTCTGGGCACAAGCTGTCTCCTTTACTTCCAAGAATGTCATATTATTGCCAAACCGAGCGTGCTTAAGCCGCTCTGATGCCACGTCTCCACTGTCCCGTTCAAAACTGTTTTGCAGATGAATTTAAGCTGAGATTTCCTGCATTTCTCGAAAAAAAACGGTGTGATGGTACGTTGGAGCAGCAAGGCCGGAACAGCAAACGTCAAAGATACAGTAGCTTCTCTGGGAAAGCACAGGTTTCCAAACACATCTTGAATTTTGGTAAATCCTTAACTGCAAATTGCTTGACTTTAAATAAAAAAGCTACCTAGCTCAATATGCTACATTACAATTCACTGAACCTTTCACCACTTTTTAGCGGCAGTGTAAACAAAGCCAGGTTCAGATGTTATGTTGAGGATTAAAAAGGAGTAACTCCCAGAGGGAATATTAAATACACAACAACAGTAAACACAGATAGAGACGGTGGGGTTTTTGTGTGTTTTGTGTGTGTGCTGTAGTGGCACTGGGGGCTTAATGGATGGCCTTAATACGGCGATGACACACAAAGGCAAAAGCAGCATAAAGGTCTGCTCTGAGAGGAATATGACTCGTCGTTGCTATCATCACTCGTTGCGATGAAAATAAACTAAAGCTCTTGAATGATGATGAGGAGGACAACAATAAGTCAGCAGCTGTGTCACGTGCAGGCCGGTGTATGCAGCAAAATGCATGCATACTTAAATGCAAAGAGAAAGCAGCACAGTGTATAGAAGCACATGTTCAAATGCAAACTTTACATCTTCTAATGCACTCACACAATCTTCAGTACATGAAATATACTGTGACATGTACACAAGGCAACGCATCCAGCAGCTCAGGGATTTAAAAAAATGAAACCTGCTGTCAGTCTCCATGCCTCTTTGTGTGTGTGTGTGTGTTTGTTTGTTTGTGGTCAGAACTGGACACAAAGGGGTTAACCCACATCTACAGTGTCCATGTTGCCAACTAGTATTAATCTCTTGGAGCTGAACTGCCCGCCTGCCCATCAGGTTGATCACCTGTCAATCATCCTGCTGGTTTATCCGCAGTCTCTCTCTCTCTCTCTCTGTCTGCCCTATCCTCCTTTTCTGCTGCCAGTCCGAGCTGGATTTTCAACCCCCCCACCCCACAAAAAAAAAAAGGGTCTGTGTGCAAAGTTAATCTCTGCTCTGAACCAACCAAGGCTAAGCCATGTTGATTTGTTGAGTTGAAGATATACAGTAAGCCAATGGATTCAGATTAACTGAGTGTTGAGCTGCATGGATGCTAAATCATTTCACAAACAAAAAACAGTGGCAGAAAGTAACTAAGTACATGTACTCAAGTACAGCACAATTTTGAAGCATGTTTACTTGAGTACTTCCATTTTATGCTACTTCATATACTCTACTCCATTTCAGAGGACTCTCTACTCACTATACTGCATTTATTTACAATATTTACTTACTTTACAAAACATAACTTGATGTAATGCAGTTGATTGTCTTCCTGGGGTCCACATACAACACAGGGTAAATTTCTGCACATTAAAAGTTACAAAAGCAAAAATGAACATGAAGAATATAAAATGCAGCAAAAACAAGAAAACTAATGAGTTTAGAACAAGACATAGCCCAGAGAGAGATAGAAGACAAGCCGACAAGCCAAGCTAGCTGCTCTGTGAGGCAGTAATGATTATTGTAAAGAAAACCAAACAGTTCCATAAATAAAAGTTGAGGTCCAAAATCAGTATTTGATCTTTAGCTGTTAAGTGAAGTGAATTGGCTGGAGGATGGCATCAGAATAAAGGTCTATATTAAAATGTTTTTTCATGTTGTGAGCATGAAAGTGTTAGAGATGTGTATTACATTTATTTATGTGAGGATTGTGTAAGCAGACAGGTCATCATGTTAAGTCACTTGTGAGGTTTTTGTGTTAAATGAGCAAAGATGTGAAAAATGAGCTTTGACAGATGTAACAAATACAACTTTTTCTGAACATTTAGGGATGAAGTGTTTATAATATGTATGGTACTGGTTGCCATTTCTGCACAGTTTAAACATCATCTGTGCAAAGTAGCATAAACACAAATGTGGATATCAGTACCCAGTGTCATGGCAATTCATCCAATAGTTGTTGAGATATTCCAGTCAGGACCAAAGTGTTGGACCGACCAACAAACATTTAAACCTTTAAAAAAGAAATCCTACTAATGACAAGGCGGTCGGTCTCTAATCCACACAGTGGCGTTCATGGCCACTTGGCAGCAGAAACAATTCTCCTGTTACTCAGCTGTGGGAGACGAGACGAGCAGTGAAATCGCTTGAAATGTAAATATACTTCTAAAAATAAGATTTATGTTCCTAAAGTGTGGTCAGCTGACAGAGTTAGAGCCAGTTTTGTGAGTTGTTGTTGTTTTTTTTCCAAAGGAAAGCTGGTTCCTTCCACAGCATCTGCTCTTAATCAGTGGGAAGCTGTTCTGCTGCAGCACACTCAGATCCTCTCACAGCGTCTTCTTCTATCACCCAGCAAGAATCCACTCTGTGACACGGAGGCAAACTTTGCATATGTTTCATCACCTAACATCTCCCTGTCGGCTTAAGAATAAAAGTTGTACGGCTCTATATTCTACACTGTATCACTTTTGTTTGTTTTTTGTTTTTTTTCTGGATGTTTTCTACCATCTCTATCTAAATGTGTAACCCGCCCCATTGTCATTAGTGTTAGTATCTACTGCTCATGTGTGCAAGAGCGGCTGTGGGTGTAGGCTATGAGTAGGAGCTAAATCACCCTGAAGCAGTGCTGATACGCTAAGAACGTATGCAAGGGGATCTCACACACACACACACACACACACACTCTCAACCATAGATGGAGACAGGTAGGCAAGTGAACTGAAAACTTCAGAGGAGCTACGTCTTTTTAAGACTTATTCTGACACTGAGCAGGATTGTGTTCTCAGGAATCCTCACTGAACTGCCAGAATCTCGCTTCATTCTTTTCCTTGTTGCTCATATATGTGTGTGTGTGTGTGTGTGTGTGTGTGTGTGTGTGTGTGTATGTGAGTGAGAGAGATCAGAGAAACCTTAGTCACAGAGATAAGGAAAGACACAGTGAGACAAGTACAGAGAGAACAAAGGTGGACAGTTGAACAGCAAGAAAGAAATTAAAGAGAAAGTGGGCAGAGGAAACGGCAATGGTGATACAGGACCTGAGAGCTCTGACCATAGGATTCATAATTTATTTGTTTGCTGCTGTGCTTTACAGTGTGTCCACCCATCTTTACACACATCTATGCTGTATTCTCGTATTGCTAAGTCATCATTGTATTGGGTGTTCTGTATTTGATGGAGGACACCGGCGTGTTTGGATGTGTTTGCACGACACCCAGTTTTATACCAGTGAGCTCCTCTGTAAATTGGACACAATATATATATATGTGTGTGTGTGTGTGTGTGTGTGTGTGTGTGTGTGTGTGTGTGTATCAGTCTGAGAGAAACAGTGATGACTCCTGCAGAAAAAAGTAGCCCTGACTCAAAAGCAAAGCACAACAGAGAAAAAAAAGAGAAAACACAGCAAGGAAGGAACATTGTACTGGGGGGAAATGGGAAAGGATGGAGTGTGTGTGTGTGTGTGTGTGTGTGTGTGTTTGATTGAGAGACAAGAAGGCCCCAAGCAAAAGGAACATTCAGTACAGAAGGAAAGAACGAAGACAGTGGGTGCTTCACGATGCACTGTCATTTGTCAAATAATGGCTTTTAATTTACTTCTGGGACACATTTCATGATACCTGACTTCACAAAGTGAGTCCTGATGCTTCACTTCAACGCATGGAGAGTTAACAGACAATGTACCAGGTTAATGGTAAATATATCTATACAACTTCCATTTTTTTTCCTGTAATGCCTTGTGATTGCTAACAAGAGCAACATTGGAGTTTTTTACTCCCATTGTTTATGTCCTGTAGAGAGTTTCTTTTCCATTTGTCCTGTCCTAAATACAAATATCTGGTAAATATAATGTCATTTCCTAACTTTATGAGTTGACAAAGAATCCCTGAATGCTCCCTTAAACGACAGACATTAAAACATAGATTATGGGACAATAATGGGCTGCAAAGGATGCACGTACACTGGTTGTGCAAGAGCCTAGAAATGCGGACTTTGCAGGATCCAGCCCCTAAATTAGCATCCTTAAAGCGGCTATAATTAATATTTTGCCCTCTGTGATTGAAAGTTTCAAGTCTGTTGCACCTCTGACCACACCCAGCACTCATGGATGTGATGTCACAGTGTACTGACACACCTTTCTGCGTCACTGCAGCAAGGTGAGCAGTTAAACCACTGGAGGTCAGACAAACCAGATTTTTTTGCTGGCATTGCTCTTTAATGATTCACTTTAAGGGAAGTTTGTTAAAGTCAAGGTTGACATTTAAAGGTGAAAACTGTCAACATGGACTATATTAAGGAAGTAGGTGTTTTCGCGATATAAAAGATGAATGAGACAGCTGGAGGACATAAAGGTAAATATTGTACTTATCAGCAAGGCTGTGAATCAAATGTTATGTTTTGTGTCTGTTCATGTTTTATTGTGCATGTTGGCACTTGACAGCCTAAAGTATGTTGTTTCAACACTAAAGGGCAGCTGATTAAGCCAAATTGATTACTACATAAACACTACAAACCTATGATTTAAAAGCTAGCACACCCACAGACACACACAACAGTGCCATCTTTTATCCTCAAGGTTCTTTCTCCTCAGATCCAGAGCCAAGGACTTTAAAAGCTATTTCCAGTCGCCTTCTCAGTCAATTTCCTGTGACGGGGGTAATTTTATCTCTGAAAAAGGATGGGTGTTCCCACAATAACCTCCACGGCTCTTATCAGACACACTACCGCTGCCACTGAAAAAAGGAAACTATTCCAATCATCTGATATTCGTTTTTTTCCCCCTCTGCCGAGTGGGGATATCTCAAATTTCAGCGGATCAGGGCAAAGAGTGATATACATGAAATGGTCCGGAAAATATGACCAAAATAGTTTCAACTCGTCAGACTCCAAAATGAAAGAAAAACATCATATCTCAGTGAAAGAGGTGTAAAAAGGACTGCCTGTAACATCTTAAGTATTTCAGGTTTTAACCATTTGGGTTACCTGACAAACAGAGGCTTTCGTGCCTGTGCCTCCTCTTTTAAGAAGTTCTCCCAAAGTTTTCTGTCTTCATGAATTAAAAATCAAATGTGTTGTTCAGCATAAATATTGCATGGCAGTTGGGTTGTTTCTCGTGGTAATTAGCTTAGATCGAGTCCTCAACTTATTTCCTACCCTGTTTCTGTTGCTAGTTCCAAAAACTCTAACTGTATGCGACCAAACTTTGCTTCTTAAAAGCTTCAACTCAATTCAGCATAGCTAGTAATTTAAAGTAACATATACTGAACAATTAAGCTAGCTGAGAAATTATTTCAATTAGAACTGGCTTTTACTGTATGTGTGCCACGAAATGTTGCCACGCGCAGATTAAAAGAAAAAGAAATGTTTACTGAAATGAATTAAGGTTAAGTGAACTGACATGTACATAACTCAGCTTTCTACTTTGAAACTGAATTTAGCCTGAGGCTGAGACATATTTAAAGCCTCACTGTTATTGAGGAAGCCGCAAAACAAGTCAGTCAGTGATAAAAAATAGTGGATATACATATACACACACACACACACACACACACACACACACACACACACACACACACACACACATATATATATATATATATACAAAATAAGCTGATGGATTTAATGAGAAGGGTAAAAAAATATCAGCTTATGACATTAATGCATTATGTTGCTAAAATTTCCATCTAAGAAAGACAATTATCATTGTTGATAATGACTTTACTGTGCAAAATCATTGAAATAACACAAATAACACAATGTAAAGTCTGTTTAAGAGTTAATTTTTCGCTATTATTATGCATCCTTCCCTTCAATGCGTAGATTCTATGGAGGTCAGCTCAGGGTTAACAGGATCTTAACCCGTGCTTTGTATCAAGCTCAGGGGGGTTTTGAGGGCGGAGGGGTGTGTGAGCAAGGAGGTGCTGCCTGTGTCTATCTTCACATTAGTGCAAAGTTAGAGGGCAGATGGGGGGGTCTCTGGTGTATGTGGTTGCAGACATGCATGCCTCTGTGTGCATGTGTGTGTGTGAGAGAGACAGAGAGAGCGTGCTCAAAAGTTATGAAGCAGTCAAACGTGCTTTGTTTTCCCATCTGATCTTACTATCCACGCAAGGTACAGTGACAGCGGCATATGATTATATATAAAGCAGAGTACTGTACCAATAATTTCACATTTTACAGGATACATACTTATGAGGATTACAAAAATAATTCACTGTTTCCTGATCTGCCAACACTGTGTTTAAAGTTTGGTTAGGTTTAAGCACAAAGCCTACTTTGTTAAGGTAGGGAAAGAATGAATCTACAATCTTATATATTTAAATATGTTACTTGCTACTTGCACCTGCGCTTCACACGTGTACCCTCTCATGCAAACTTCAATGCTGAGATGAATTAAGTAATTCTAAAGGGGTGGGAATACACATGTACTGCATGTGTAGTACACAACAGAGATTCCCAAGTATGTCATGTGATGCTTGTTATAATGCGTTATGGTTGTACATCTACTTTACTTAGATGGGCAATATTTTGCCAGCTGTGAGCATGCCGGAGCGAGGAGAAATCTGCCTCGTTCCATTGTTACTTGTGTTTTTAGCAGATAATTAGCCTGTAGGCTGAACTGATCAGTGCGCTGACCTGTGCTATGCTACGTTGTCTCTCCAGCTGAATGGAGGGAGAGGGGGAGAAAGAGAAGCATGATAATTAGATGATGCACTGACCTGTGGCTTTCCTGCTAATTATTCTCCTCTGCTTAAATTAGCCGAAACACGCAAGATGAGAAGGTGCAGACACACACATCAACTGTTACGACAAAGGACATCACGCCCATCATTGGAGGCAGAATGGCTTGAAAAAAAAAAAAAGGCCCATAATAATAATGGCTTCATGCAGACTGAAGATGACCCCAGGGAAATAATAATCAGTGTGTTGTTTTTTTTTGCTGATTGTTTCTTTTTCTTGAAAGAAAGAAACAGTGCAGACACTGAAAATTGATGGTTATAATCATAGATTTTGGTTATTGTTTGGTGCTTTTCTACTCTTTAGTAGGTTTTGGTAGGAATTTTACTACTCAGACATATTACACTCTTTGAAACTACTAAGTCTTAGCAGCTCTGTAATGAAATGTTCCTCTATTTTCATAATGAGCAATAATGTTTCAGAAATCACATCATCAATACCTTTCCTTCTGTGGGAATCAGTTGTTGTGATTCAGTTTCTTCCATCACATCACTAAAGGCATGCCTCCTCTCTGAGGACGTATTACAAACTACTTCACACATGTGTTTCAAACCTCTGGTAAAAGGAAAAACCTGTTTCTCATAGGAGTCACACCCATGGCATTTCATTTAAAGACGCTCAGCGAGGCTGAATAAACACTTTCCGAGCGAGCGTGCAGGAGGGTATTGCTGGGTAAATGGCGCCTTGGAAAAGTTAGATGTATTTTCTCGCTCATTGTTAGGTGAGAAAATCTGTGATGTCTAACTGATGTGCGGGATAATCAGCATGGTCGAAAAATGTTTTTGTTGGATGAGTTAATCGACGCTGTGTCTGAGCCTGAAGAAAACTTCTAGCTTTGTTTTCACCCACATGGTGCAGTTTGGCCCTAATAAAACTGCATCTGCTGCATGTTAGGGGCTACATAACTGGCACCAAGAGATATGAGTGTGTGTATATATATATATATATATATATATATATATATATATTCCCCTGTGCTAGCCAACTTACAATGGCTCCCTGGCAGATTTTGCATTGATTTCAAAATTCTTCATTTTACTTTTAAGGCATTAAATGGCCCTGCTCTGAAAATACAGAATTAATTAGTTGACCCTGTTCGAGGGAAGATGATTGGATTATTAGAAAAACAGCATCCGGTTGACATTCCTAGTAACGTTTCCTTCTGCATGAGCTCTGGTGTAGCCTAAAACACACATCTACACACTCACACAGACACACATACTGCCTCTACGGCCATTACCAGCACACTCTAATAGCCATGCTCAATTAAGCACACCTACACCCGGCAGGCAGTTGGCGCTTGTTAACCTGCAACCTCATTGAAGACACCATGCCTCGTCACTAATGACACTCCCCATATTCACTCTGTGTGCAGGCCTCTGAATACCCTCCCGGTACACTGCCATGGTGTAGTGATTATGCTAATTGCTTAATTATTCAGGAAAGATAATAAGTCAGCATGAGATGATAAAATCTCACTTGATAATCGAGTTAGATACCTGGGTAAGGATAATAGGAAATTTCATACTGCAGAGCAGCATAAAATGAAAGTTTAAAATTCATTATGTGTTAGATAAAGAATGGAGGGAAGCTAAAACCCTGATATATCTGTCGTTAGAGGCCGCAGGTTAATTAAAGCTCAGTTTTGGAAAAATCTGACATATTTACAAGAGTTAAAAGGCAAAATCCATACAAGCCATGTTATTCACACAAAAGCAAATGTAAAAGAAATTCCCCAAAAAATAATCAACTTCTGTGCTTACCCTGAGTTTCTCATAGCGGTCGCTCAGTGCTGCCACCTGGTGGTCTCTGTGCCTTCCGACCAGTTTGCACAGCGAGCAGATCAGCTGATCATCACTGACACAGTACATGTTCACCTTCTCCTCCTCGTGCTCCAGGCACTGGAGCCCTCTGAGGTGGGAGTCTGGCATGGGCTCGATGAGCCGGTGGCCGGTGAACGGCTTCTTGTTTGGGTGCGTCGCTCGGAGGCACTCCTCGCAGTACGACACCTCGCACGTCACGCACGTTTTGACGGCATCCTGCGGCGGGTCCTGCTCGCAGAACTGGCACTGGACCGGTTCAGGAGGCATGCCTGGGCTGGACATGGCGGCACTGACGGGGACCAGCGCCAATCGGTTGCTCCCTTCCTCGCCGGGAGAGTTGGGCCCGCTGTGGGGCGCAGGCAACGGCAGCGGTAGAGGCAGCCCAGCTGAAGATGAGGCCCTCTGAACTCTATCAATAATGTTCTGCAAGGTCACGTTTCTCTTAAGTCCTTCTAGTCCACGCTCTGGACTTAGGGAAATGACATATCTACAGGTGGGGCACTGGAAGGCGCCGATGCTTTGAACAGATTCGTTGGTGGTACAGTGGGAGATGAGGATGCGGTGGGCGCAGCCGAAGCACAGGCTGTGGGCGCAGGGGAGCAGTAGAGGGTCTTCAAAGAGCTCCAGGCAGATTGGGCAGGTCAGCTCTGACTCCAGAGTGTCCATCCTGCTCAGAGGAGGCCAGGCGGGACCAGGCGCAGCGTCAGCGTAATCCAGAAGAGCCGCTCAACTGTCTGTAGGCCAGAGACAGAGGGATAGATGGAGGAAAGCAGAAAGAGAGAGAGAGAAAGGATTTGTGATTAAATGGTGTGAAAAGGCTTACTTCTCACTGCTTTCTTGGGAGGGCTTATATCTCAATGGAGCAGACCACTGAGTGGACTTAAAGAATGGCAGAGTGTTAAGTGCTGGATTGTCTGTTACAGTTTGTCTGTGTGAAAACTGAAAATGGGAGAGACTGATATCTTCAAAGACCAGACAAACAGAAAACTTTAAAAAGTTCAGTATGTTTTATCATCAGACATTTAGATCTTTTAAACCAACAACAATGGTATAGTAGCAAACTTGATATCTTCACCAGTGGTAACAAATCTAGCAAGATTCAAGATCTTCCAAGTGACAGTGTGTATGGCAGCCTCATTTTCAAATGGAAGAGGAGATGAACTAACTTACTGTACACTGACACCCAAACACTCTACAATTATCACGCTGCTTTTGTTTCAGTCACAGAAATGCCGTTGACCCATTTTTGCCCTCTCATCGTTCTCACTGTTGCTGGCTCTGCAGTTGCAAGCAGTGACACTTTAATTTAGAGTACGCTTGGATTAAGAAGATTGCTGTATCGCTGTAGACCATAACATTTCAAACGTTATAATTTTGTTGAATGCACCATCAAGGAACAGTTTTCAAAACAGTGCATGCTTACAACTGTATTGCCACGAGGCAATGGCTGCTGGGAAGGAACTATTTTGTTTAATTGTATATATATATATTGTATATGTCTCTGACTGTGTTGTCTAATTCATTGTGCAGTAGCGGCTGCTGCAGCAATTAGTGGCAATTAGTACTTTTTCATTTCTTCCTGCAGTAAAGGTGAACCTCTGAATCTCTTGGCTAAAAGACAGTTAACTATGTGGTATGTCATTAAATGAAAATAAAACCAGGGGCACTGGAGAACTTATTTCTAGCTTGGAGTGTAATCTTGTACAAATCATTTTAATCCAACTGATGTTTACTTTTTAACACTGAGCACTGGTGTGGTTGTTGGGTGGGGTTTTGATATTTGGTGCAGCTGTAGTCAATTGGTAATTAGTGCACATGTCCATTTATCCCCCTGTAGAGGAGTCTTGATTTCTGTCTGACTGTATGCTGTCATGGTTAAAACAAGTCGGCTATGTAGAAGTGGTGGCTGCTGTTTATTTAATTTGTGTGCACCTGCGACAGAAGACAGCTAAGCCTATTACAACTAGATTGCACCTATTTTAAACTCAAAAAAGTAACAGAGCTTTTGAGAAAAGTTCTCCACTTAAATCACACCAACTTTAATTACACATAGCTGTGGCCAAACATGTCTCAGATGGAAACCCACATTCACACAGGTGACTTCAATCAATCAACGTAGTCTGTCTCTTATAAGATTTGCTGGTGCCATGGTGAGGTTAGAAGATGTTAAATGGGGAGCTGTCTGCTGTTTTGTTAATGTTTCTCTAATTAAAAACTGTCCAGAAATATTATATTTTAATAAGTGAGGCTGGGATCTTGATTACTTCATTCAGTTTTCAGTATCTTTGAGCCTCTTGACTCAAAGTAAAAAAATTCAATGCTGCATGCAAGTTCTGTTTTCTTTGTTTCTTCTTCATTTCTGAACTTAGCCAGAGGGCTGTTAATAAAACAGCTGTCAGTTAGTTTGCAGCAGCAAATTGGGATTTCACAAAAACAGCTCCCACCACAAAAAAAAAGAAACCTAAACAAACCCTTCAGGGGAATGGGATCATTGTTGTAAGCTGAAGAAAATGGATCACTACAGAAGCAAAGAAAACTATAGATTGTTTTTAATGAGTGTGAATGTTTTGAAGGAAAAGCAGCAAACACAGTGAAGACACATCATAAGATGACCATGCTTGATCATAGCAGACATGCAAATGAATGCTATAAACAATGCTACAATAAGTACTAATTTTAATAAATCATCTACAAATCATAATGACACTGATAAAAAAAGACATCATGCTTCCTGCATCAAAAGCATCTGAGGCAGGAAAGGCATCAACTCAAAACCCTACAGTGTGGTATTTTCAGCAGATGTCACTGTTTACTGAGCTTAAGGCTTGTGTGCATCTTAGTGGACTACCACACTCAGAATATCCCTCCTATTCATTCTCGAGCCATCTTTATGCATGCTTTCCTTTTTCATTCTCTGGGGGAAAAAAACAAAAACAACAAGTGCAGATAAACTAAGTCGCCCGTGATGTCTGATGCCAGATAGCATTCATTTGCAGCACAGATGAGCTGCAGGATCAGAAAATGGATGGAAGGAAAAAAATATTGTGCACCGATTTTAGATTTATTACAAGAAAATAAACTAATGTCAGTCAAGCAACTTTGATCTCTTATTTCCAAACAAGAAAGGAAAAGCCACATTTTGAGATGAAGCAAATATGGAAGGCTGTGGAGGGAGAAGAGGACAGAAATTGAGTGGGGAAAGATGGAAGTGATTCAGCAATCACACGCTTCAAATGAAATGGGTTTGTGTTTGGAGGGACTGTAAGCACAGCAAATCCTTAGAGACACACACACATACACACACACACGGCAGTTTCTCTAGAGCACCAAAGAGCCTCCCTCAGGTGTTTATATTTCATCAGTGAAGACAGAAGCTTGTTCCAGTAAAACATGGAGGAGCTGTGTTGAGGTGTCAAAGGAATTCAGTATATCATGACGGTTTAGCCTTTTGGTCAGGTTCAGAACATATAGACACCAAAATCATCCCCGTGTCTCTACTGTAACTCTAAATGATTAGCTTTGTTTGATGTGGGATACTGGGACTTTTCCATTGGGCTGGTCAACATGTGGGAGGATGATGATGATGATGATGATGATGATAACCCCAAAAAATCTCCAATTTCAGGCCTATTCAACATTTGTGTCTCCTGCTGGAATACAGAACTGGAGGACTCAAATGCACGACTCATCAAACAGAGTAAGGTGTATCCAAAATCTTTTACTGAAGTAAAATATAACAAAACGCTCACGAGGAGGATATACAAAGTACAAAACAAAACACTCACAAGGAGGATCAAAAGATAACAAAATCGCTGGTACGCTTGGCTCAAATCTTTTAACGGACGAAAACAAGACGAACTGGCACAGGACAAAGGAAGACAAGGACTATTTATACATGAGGTAGGGGGAAACAGGTGAGACCAATCAGGGGCGGGGTAGACAATCACAACGGCGGGAAAATCACACAAAGGGAGGAAGTCAGGGTCTGAAACGAGAGGGAAAGGTGAGTACAAAATAAAACAGGAAGTGCAGGACGAGACTAGACATGAGTGACTACAACTTAACATATCCGACGAGACACAACAAAGTGTGTTCCAGATCGAACAAGTTTTCTCCAAGACTGCCTCCCGAGCTAAAGGGCCCTGTGGGGTTTTCTTGTAAGCAAACAAAAGTTGTGTTTACATTCAGTGTTACTCACCAAAACACACTGTGTGAACCCTTGAGGTCTAACAAATGTGTGGAATGATTTCCTTCCTCATGAAAGCCAATTTCATATTAAAATCCAGTATTGTTTACATCCATGTGTATTAGCTTACTGTACTGTACTTAAGTACAATTTTGAGGTACTTGTACTTTGAGTATTTCCATTTCATGCTACTTTAAACTTCTACTCCACTACATTTTGGAAGATAATATTGTACTTTTTACTTAACTGCATTTATTTAACAGCTTTAGTTGCTAGTTACTTTGCAGATTCAGATTATTAATACAAAATATAAACCAACTAATAAATTACAAAGTATTATTATGGATTAAGCTACCTAGCAGTATATAAAGTAGCTAAAATTAGCTCCACTTTTACCAGCTACAACATTTACAACATTAATCATCAGAAACAACAGCGGAGTGAATATTGGACTTACATTTGTTGGGTGGCTAGAAACATGACTCTAAATAAATGCTAATGTTGCTTTGTGTGTGCTGGATGTATAAATAGGCAACTGTTTGCGAACAAGTTTTACTGTAGGTAGTGTCAATGCAATGTTTTCAGCTTGTTTTTACTGCCCCCAAGTGGCCAAAAAAATCAATGAAGCTGCAGCTTTAAGTTTGATGCAGCATAATGTCAGAAACTCAAAACTTATAGCAAAGCTAGAGGTGAGTAGTAGTTCTATCAATAATGAAGTTGATATTAACATGCTGGCCAGCAATAAAATGCACCTGGTTCATTAAGTTGCACTCCACTGACAGTAAAGCTGAGGACTGTCGAACTGCTAAAGTTAATATAGCTTAATGGACAACCTGGGTTAAATTACCACTGGTTTAATATGGTCATAAACTTAAATAGCTAATTTCCCTTCTAACATGGCAACACCTTATTTTAACTCAAAGTCCTGCTCCACAGTATTCTCATTTCTATTAGTATATAGCCTGAAAATATGCTGCTCCTAACCCAGTGTTTCCAGTTAAAATCTCCTGGTTTTAAACCCATGTCTATAGCCTGATCATCAAAATGAGAAAATAAAAAGGCCTGTGTTTAAGTCCAACTATTTTATTAAAACCAGAGAAATCTCATGCAGTAATGTATGGGGTGTGTCCTGTACATTGAGCATTGCACAGGGCGAATTGTGGTGTATTAACGAAGCAGGTTTCAGTCATAAAAGTCCAAGGATATTTTATGCAGTCCATCTCTGTGCACAGCTGTCAGCCAAGTCACATAAACAGCATTTTACAGAAGCACAGAAAGTACAGGGGAAAAAAAGTTCCTGACAAAGCCAGGAAAGTTTGACATTGATGGAGCTCTGACAGGTTACTGCTTGACAGGAGGGAAACCTGGAGGCGCTAAAGGATAAAGAGAACAAATCTGCCTCATTTTGACAATGACAAACACACACACACAAACCTAAATTTGTGCTTACACATAGACATACATAGTCACAGTAATCCAAATTGGCAGGTGAGACAGGGTGAAATGCCTCTCAGCACACCATAGGTGACACTGTTGAACCATGCATTGGGGTGACGGAGCACAAAGCAGAAGAAATAGGAGGAAGAGGGTTACTGAGGGAAAGAGGAGCATAGAAATGGGGATGGGGGGAAAGAGTGGAAGAGAAAAGAGGAATGTGAGAAGGGGAAAGGGCCTTCAGACTGGAGGAGGAAATTGGTAAAACCCAGGCGAAGTTGTTTATCTTTCCCACCATCACTTTGTGCCACATGACTGTCAGAGCTGCCACTGTGTGTGAAAGGCTCGTCTTCTCTGTTGGCACCACTGAAACGTCAGTACCAATACTCTTCAGTGGGGGGCAATACAAAGCTGAATGAGCAGGGGAAGAATCCTCCACTGTCTCTTCCTCCTCCTTCTTTTCCCTGCAGCTTCTGTGTGAGCAATGAATGATGTTTCTTACCAAACAGAGACAGATTTCATGTACCATACATACTATTTATTTATGTACTGTAGGAATATACTACCCCCATACAGAAAGTACAAACAAATTGTATGTATTTTGGTCCTTTCTTTTCTCCTTCCTTCCTTCTAATAGTAACCTCAATGGTTTTGCATTAAAGCCATATTTCTGCATTTTTTCACGTCACTTCTGTGATTCCAGCCCCTGTCACTCCGTTTCCATCTAACAGTTAATCTTCATTCTGTCTGACTAGTAACTGAGCGTTACTTCCAAGGCCAAAGAGCATATTATAAACCTAACTCCATTAGTCCCATTCACAACTAGCATGTCTACTGTGTAGTATTTCCCGCATGTGTGGAAGCCACTTCTCCGTGCATAGAGTTTAGGCTAACGTTAGCAGCTCTGTCCTGCTCTTTAATTTATTTGGGGAAGTTTACACTCCAGCAGCCCGAGCCAATGTTACCGGAGATAGCGTTATCTTTGCCAACACATGGGTTAGTCCTCATCCTAAGAGACTGGTCGAAGGTACGAACAAGTATGTATGCTAAGCAGCCAAACAGGGTCATGTTAAAATGAAATAACAGTCTTATCTTACGTTTACTGGTGAGGATGCTGACTTTTTGCCTGGCACATGCGCTCTAGCTTCAGTCTTTTAGCACGATATCATGTATGCAGGCATCAAGTACATATTTAAGATGCCTTTTACAGGGGTCTTGCTTTAAAAAGAGTCAGCTGAAAACTTAAAAAGTCAGTCAGTTTTCATTGCTCTACCTCTCTCGTGTTGCAGGACAAGTCCAAAATGCTACATTTCTATTTTAAGAGGTACAAATGTCATTGCCCTGATGCTACTCTCAAATGTATGGTGTGTTTTTTTTATTTTGAAAAACTTCTATATGTTCTCTGATCCATAAATGTCAGTGAATAACCTTTAGTTGTTCAGTCAGTATAAAATGAAACCTCACTTTTGATATTTTGAAGGCCGTACACTGGCTCCTTGAAAGAAAATAAGCATGTATATGAGAACAGCTAATGAAGCCCTTCAGAAATTACACCTCCGTTCAACTTTTGATCTCTCTTCCTGTTTATATTTGGGCAGACTCCGCCATTAGTCTGCGCTCCACTTCTTAAATCTTTCATTAACTTTGGGTCCGAGGAGGTTGTGGTATTCCCTTCCACTCATAGTTTAAGCTGTTAAAATTTTCATAGGAGCTCTTTCTACCCATTTTCTAAAAAGTGATTCAACAAGAGCACGATGCAGTAAAAACAGCGGCGAGAGAGGGTCTGCGTTTTTTATATGGGAAAAGAATGTGAGTGGTTCCTGCGGGTCTCCATTATACATGGAGCCGCTCATAATGCTGATCTACTGTTAATAATTGTTAATAATTGCGGATCTATCCACAGTTTCTTCCTCCAATGTTTTAACAATAAAAGCTTCTGACTTAGTGATATTTTGTCTTCTTTAAACTCTGCTTCAGGGGAATTTTTATTTCACCGCTGTATTAGCTTTTCAGCAAAATGAATATTTCAACTACACCATCGCTTGACAAATTGAGCTGAAAACGTTACACTCCTCCATGGCAGCGGGGAGTGACTCCATAGCCAGGTTACTCCCAGTCAATCATGTGACACAAAATCACTCAAAAAATGATTATAGTAAGCAGCCAGAAGCTATTTAACCCCCACTCCCACCCCCCCAAAATAAACACATTTGGGTGGGTGGTGGTCCATTTGGTGAGTTGACGTGAGCGGCTGTGGCAGTCCACGGAGCAGAACCAAGAAGTAGGTCATCCCCATTGACCTGGCTCACACAATCAGCATAGTGTGTCTGTATGTGTGTGTGTGTTTCGCTGTATGATTGTGCTGTTCCAATTCTCTCTTAACTCACAGGAGGCAGAAAATAGCCAACACACAGCGAAATGTTGGAACCAAGCGAAAGACGGCAAACCATCTGAAGCAGAGCGTAAACATTATGATATCTGCCTGTCAACCTTTTTATAATGTCACATTTTCGGGCCAAAAAACCCCATCTGGTCAAAATTTGACAACTTGCTCTGAAATATGGTCACAGTGGACCTAAAACTGAAGGTGACCATGATTTTAACAATGAAATTTGGACATTTTACCACTATGATTTAAGCTCTTTACAGCTAATTGCAAATGTGTCGTCATCTTGAATATCAGGTTTGCCCATAAACATCACCTGCTCTCACAGTAGGGACACACAGAGAAGAAACCAATGCTCAATTATTCACATTTCTGTGAAAATCTAAAGAAATTATTGACACTTTTTGTGAATTATAAAACACAACCTCGACCTTTTCTCTTTTTTAAAAACTTCCCTTCCTCCATATTTAACAACACCTAAACCTTTCGACACCTTGTTTACCTCGATCTGTCGAAGAAATTTAAAGATCCATCAACCGCTTATGGGATTTGCAATTCAGGAAAAACCATAATCTGCTTTCATAGCAGCAGGGGATTAACCCTGGACCTCACAGAGTCGCCGAGAACAAGTTGTCTTTTCAGGGTCATGCTTTCCGTGCCAAGGTCGAGGCAAATTTCCTCTGCAAATTGATTTTTTTTTTTAACGAAAGAAGGATTTTGTCATCTTCCATACACTGTATAGATGCAGCCATGTGGAAAGAGTGCTGATATGCTCCCCATACATGTGGAGCAAAGTCTTAATATTTTTCTACAGCGTTTCCTTGCAAAATATTTGTCTTGGGCGCTGCTTGTGGGAAGTATGTGATAAATCTTGCAGTGCACTTTTTATGTAGTCCACAGCATACTGGCTTGCAGGTGTAGGTGCTGAAAGTCCAATTAGGACAGAGGAAGAGAAAGTATACCTGGGTGATGAACATGCCCAGAGCAAAAGCTAAAGAACTCCAAACTCCACTGTTAGACTGGTGATAAAAAGCGTGGAGCTTTAAATGTCAAATTCAAAAAGGAGAATTCGATTTTAAAATCTCTCTCATCTGTTCACATCCCTCCGTCTCATCTCGTCTCCTCTACCTCCATCTCAACTCCCCCTCTTCTCCTCTGTACAGTACAAGGCTGCCTTCTCCAGATTGTTAACAATTTAACAACACTAACTGTTGACACACACACACACACACACACACACACACACACACACACACACGTCTTTGTCTGATTCCAGACACCCTGCCATGTTGATCCCTAATCCGCTTCCTACCACACAAGCTGTGACCAATCACGGCCTTTCATGTTCCGAAGCGGTCAGTCACACCTAACAGGATTGGCTGGTCGTAGTCCGGGATGCCGAGGCTATTAGTGATTATGATAAAGGGTGACATTTGTGATTGTGTGTGTGTGTGTGTGTGTGTGTGTGTGTGTGTGTGTGTGTGTGTGTGTGTGTGTGTGTGTGTGTGTGGCAGGGTCTGTCTGGATCTTTGCCTGTGTGACCCAGATTGGGTATAGTGCCGCATTTGAAATTAGATGTGATGTTTGTGGGCCAGAGATTATAGGAGACAAAAACAAGTCCGGTGTTGTCAAGGACATATTTCATCAGGGTGAATGATCTTCGCACCCAACGCAAACACACACACAGAGAGACAAGCCCCCACAGTGACGTGAATATTGGGTGGAAAAATGTCTCAGTGCTTGTTGTAGCTTGAATAAAGCGCCTCGGTGGTGGAATTCACTGCACTGCAACAGTACAATGCGCCAGTTATTGTCAGATACTTCAGAAAGCTGAATGTGCTGCACTTCAAGGTTACTTCTGTTTCACTTTTCTTCCTCTTCTTTGTAGCAAAATCCCACACAAGTATTTGGTCTATTACTTACTCGCATGTCTTCATTTAGGAAAATAGATACAGAGGGTTACCTTGGGAATGCCATATGGGATGATGGAGTATGAACTGATGAGCACACGTGTGCTATATTTCCTTTTAACACACTACAAATTTAGTTAATGCCTCCTTTTATGATCACAATTATTCTATAATGCATTAATGTAGCCTCAAAATATATGTTCAGGATCCCCTAGCGGAGATGAAAGTGATTAAATATTGGTTATTCCCCAAAGTACTAAATTATCATTGCAACTCTGATTGGATAATGAAATGTTTTCAACATGAAAGCGGCCCCAGAGAGCTGGGGTAAGCTCGTTTATGTATGTGAGAACAGAGCACTGGTCGGATAAATCTAAAGCATGCAGCATCTGCATGGCTCATACAGTGTGGCTGCAAGAGAGTCATGTGACGAAGGTAGATTTTCTCATTTGAAGTGAACTATTCAGGTGTGTACGCTGCACAAATATCCCTCTTATCAAGTTATTTTTGTGTGATATTGAATCCTTAAAGTCTCTCTTTCTTAAAACAAGTGAAATCTGCACTTGTATCCAATATTTCCAACATCAAGTTTACTTTTTCTTTCTTCTATTACAGCAACCTGTTTTTTTTTTTTTTACTTGTCTCAAGATTATTTTAAATATTTTTACTGTGTTGACAGATCGATTATTTTGTTTGAAGAAAATAAAAAATAAAATAATAAAAAAATATATATATTTTTTTACAATGTGGTCAAGGAGGTAACTTGGAGTTCTATTTCCTCAAGAAACCTGTTTCTTTGCACATGTGACCTCAGTTTAACCTGAGCATGCCTGAAATGACCCTGCTTCACAGAGCACCTTGTATGTCATAACACCTAACATATGGGCAGCTTTGGAATATGCTTACAATTACACATGAACTGTTGCATTTTTCGAGTATGAACGAGGACTTCGCAGAGCAAAGTGAGAGGGGAGGGAAGGAATGTCAAAAGAAATGGTATTGAACTCGAGAGGCCTCTCGAGTGGCAGATATTACAAAATGATGTGATCTGACTTTTTAACATCTGCCGGTCTGCAGCAGATTAACCAAAACCCTCGATGCATATCAAAAGGCCCAGACAGATCTTCAAACTCACAATCTGAAGAGAAAAATAACTAAAACCAAGGCCTGTCTGACACCTGTGGAAGAGTGTTTAGGCAGCACGCTCAACGAATCTGATAATTTAGCTTCTGAAAGGGAAAAACTGTAAAAGAAAACATTTCAAAATAAGAGCTGGCCTTCCTTTGATCGCTATTGTGTATGACAGTGTTATTTGCAGTGCCCTGCAGAACAACAAGTGAGTTCGAGCAGGACTACTGTGCTATAGTTTGAAATACGATGCACAATGCAACTTGTTTAGCACTTCTGCACTCAAAAAAGAAAGAAAAACATCAGTTACTTGTATTGCAAGTCATACAGGAAACCAGAGTTGGAGCCTCCCAGCATGCATTTAGTGTGGCTAAATCTGGTGTTTTACTACCTTTTTATCTCTAAAATTACTTGGTAAGAAAAGTGGAGCAAGCATGCAGTGCAAAATGGACAATGATAATAGTTCAAATGTTAAGTTTTGGGTAATACCACACTTGAAATGTGTAAAGCTCCTGACAACTGTTAAAAAGAAAAAAGTTTGAGAAGCCACTTATCCTCTCCACAGCACTGCACAAGCTGCCGAGTCTCACTGAACCGATTGTGCTCATTGTCACAAGTTTCCATGGCAACATTGCACTCTCATCTTATTCGGTTGGTGATTAAAGAACGCACTGGGGTGAATAAAATGAACTGAACTGGAGTGGAAATAGGGGGAGGATGAGAGAAAAAAAGTATTCCAGTCTGTCTTTGTCCTTTTTTTTGAAGGATGTTTAGTTAGCAATTAGCAGTTTTCCCCTCAAGCGTCTGAAGTGGGAGACTGCTGACGCTTTGAAGATCAAATTAACCAATTAGGGAGCGATAAGAGTCTCATGAGTTATACCTCCCCATTTTATCATGTAAGCTACACGCTGGTGAGATAACAGGATATTTTAGGGGCAACGTAGGTGGCTAATGCTATCAGCAACCAGCAACAAAGTTATGAAAACATTTTTTCCAACACTCAAGCAACTCCTTGGGTTTTTGATAAGAGCAAGAGGGCACTTTTGCACCTTTCCCTCCTTCTCAGTTTACACAAACTGACAGATGTGCTCCACACAGGAAAAGAAATGACAATACTACCTTCGCTATATTTGTCTACATGGTTCCCACAGTCAATCTCCAGGTTGGAAAAAAAACAGAAGGATCTGAGGGCTAAGATGCTTTTCTCAAGCCCGCCCCGGCTGACAATGCCACTGAAACGTGTCAGGGGAAACAGGAAAAGAAACAGCAACAATACTATTGTTGCTATATTGGTCGGCATCGTGACAACTACAAACCAAACTTCAGGCAAAGCTTTTTTGTACTTCCTAGCGACTATTTGTCAAAGCAAATGTGGGATATGGCAAACTGCAAATGTATACGCACTGAAAGTATGTATATTAAACTTTTTAGGACAAAGCGCTTTATGACTTCCAGTCACTGTAGGTCAGATCTGAAAACTGAAAGCCTTTTCAAAAACTTTTAGTACAAAAATGTAGATTTTTCAGACTAAAATCCAAGGAATGTGCCACAAAACTTGCACGTTTCTATTTAATGCATTTGCTTTGCTTTGGTCCAAGTTGCACTCATCATTCCTTAACTACAGTACAGTAGCTTCCCTTCCTTGAGTTTCCCATTGTCTCGCAGATCAAACACTGAACATGGATTTCCTTGATCCCTGTGACCCGTAGCAGGTGAGAAGGATCAGTCATAGCACTGAGCCTGTGGCAGCCAGCTGTCAAACACACGCTTCGGCACACACAAGTCGCATGCACACTCGCACACACATGCACAGCTATGTACTAAACACGCCTCAGCACACAGGCGATGCTGTAAAACTGAATAACCTGACCTGTGGGAGGCTCGTAAGAACACACAGTGACAGAGTTGTACAAATGTGAATGGATGAAGAATAACATGCAGAGTGTATAACATGCACTCATGTGGGTCAGTGGAGGCTGGTCCACAGAGAGCTATTTTTGAGAGGCAAGAGGGAGCTCAAAACATAAAAAAGAGTAATTGGTTGAAATGAACCATTACCAAATCTCAGTATCATTTATAAAATGATTTTTCTGTCTTCTTTGGAAAAAAACCATTATTGAAATTCTGATTAAAATGCTTCAACAGTGACACCTGCAGGGTAGGCAAGAGGGCAAAGGGCAGTCTGTGTGAAGTGGTGGGGGGGCAGGGGAGGACGGGCTCCTGCTGTCCTCCTTAGGGTGCGATCTCAATGATCTTATGATTTTTTTTTTTTTTCATGCTCATCTGTAATTGGCCAAAACATGTAAAATGATGCTCCAACGAAGGACGCCCTCCCTAACCAATCAACAACCAGAATACAACATTGACATTGCGTTTGTCCAATGATAATTTCAAAATTTCATCTTCAATTCTCTATTGACTTAAAAAAAAAAAAAGGGAATTGAGCAGTAGCTAACTACTTGCATTAGCCAACACAACAGTTAGCTTAACAGTCCTCCAGCACTGCTACAACAAGCTAACAGCCGCTGGGGAGCAGATAGAGAGCTCCGCCCTGCTAGCGCAGTCTTGGGCCTCACTGCCTCAGCTGTCCAGACTGGACCCACAGGACTAGGGTGGCGTGCTGCTGCACTCCGCTCACCCGGGAATGGATCCCGGAATGGGTGACACACTGCTGCACAGCATGGAGGATGTTCGCGCGAGTCAAAGGTCACAGCTGAGATTTATATGGGTATATGAAATATTTTCTAGTTCCATTTATTGTGATTTTTAAGTTATTTTAAGAATTTTGGGTAAAGTAACATGATGCCGTGGGTTGTTTTTCCTCCTGTCCTCCCCAAGTTTTTGAGTCACCCACCACTGGTGTGGATGTATAATCATAAAGGTGTGTTACATTCACAATCACACAAAAATTTAGAAAAAAGTGCTATCCAGTTAAATGTGTCCTGTCCCCTCTAGCTGGTAAATTAACAGTGTCAAACTTCCTCCCTCTTAAGTGCAAAAAAGACCAAACACTCGGGACCTTTGAAGCCACTCATACTCACACACACTTACAGCACTCAAGTAAACACACATTTTAAGCATCCCTCAAGGCACTGTCTCCTGTCTTTATACTTCCTGGGCTTCAAGCAACCACCAAAACACACAGTGGCTCTTTGAAACTGGGTCACACAAAACAGACTCTCACATGCGATGTAACCCCACCCACCCACACACACACACACACACACACACACACACACACACACACACACACACACACACACACACACACACACACTTACAATTTAATACACTCAATACCTGATCCGAATTTCACTTTAATACAACCATTCCACAAAATTCATCACATCCTCCTTTATGTATTTCTGCATTTACCGAAGGTGATCGCACATTTGGGGCTTAACATTGAGAATAAAACACATAATTAAAGTTTCTGTAAAGCTGAAGTTGCCCAGAACTCAAAGAATGACACAGGAATAAATGACTCATTCATAACCATGTACACCACATTGCTTAAAAAAGAAACTCCTTGTTATAAATGTAAATTCAGCAACTGTTTCTGCAGAAGTTTCTCCCCAACTATGATACAGATGGTTCCACAGCACTCATTGGTTGAGTCCCGAAGCCACTGCTCTATCATTATCATTCCAGTAATGCTGGCACTCAACGCTTCCACTCCTCATTTCCACTGAGAATACAATCTGAGCTGAGATGGAGGGTGAAAGCATGCGGGAATCCCCCAGGGACTCACAGACTTAAGTAAACTAAGAGGAACACAAACTCCCACTGAGACAGCCCCTCAGCCCCTTATACAGTATGCATAAGACAACAAGACAAGCTCCTCACTCCTCCACTTCTTCCCCTCTTACCTTCCACATGATTAAAATCCCATCATCCACAAACAAAGTGAAAAAGAGAGGAAGAGAGGGAGGTGGGGGGAGAGAATGGAGGCTATCTTTGGCTCTCTCTCTCCTCTGTGGGCCGCCGTAACAGCAGCAGCAGAAGCAGCGGCGAGCAGCGAACTTGGGAGTCAGCAAGGATGTGGATACGTCTCCGTGGCTGTGTCATCACCTCTCATGACATGTTTCCTCCCCTGCCTGTGTAAGCCTTTCCATCCTGACCCGGCAGAGAGCGAGTGAGAGAGAGAGAGAGCAGGGACAAACTAGTGCACCGCCCCCCTCTCTATATCCCCTCCCCTCCCCTCCTCCTCCTCCTCTCTGTCCATCTCTCCCTCTCTGTTTCCCTGTATTCAAATCTGCCAGTGGGCTGCCCTGTCTCTAAGTAGGCCAATCACTGAACCACTGCGGGGCGGAGTCTGGGCCGGCTGTGTGCAAGTATGAGTTTGCAGTCAGATGTCTCATACAGAGATTATGTGAGTAAGTGTGTGTGCATGACTTGTCCTTGCTTATATGCTCGCTTGCATGCAAACTCATATGTGGGTGTGTGCATGTAGCCTACACATGCAGGCAGTCCAGAGTCAAGTTACATCTTGCTTTCAGTAAGAAGACCTTACTGTGATCTTCATCCCTTTGTACCGTTTGCTCCATCTCCCATTCACTTCAATTGAAGACTGTATGACTATATTTTGTTGCAATCTCCTTTGGTCAACTTTTCAGCCAATAGAAACACTGTTGCACTGCATTTAGAAATCAAGAAGTCAGTATTCTAGCTATGTGCCATCACCTTGTCTTGTACAATATTAAACTACCTGACAACAAACCACAGCATTGCACTTGCACACTTTACTGTAGTCTTGATATGATATGATAAAATATACATGTAAAACTAAATCTGGTATTCAAAAATGGCCATTTACTGTATATTAACTTTCATCTGTCTCCTCTTTTGCATCCATGACACATCCTCAGCAGCAATTCACCCCCTGTAATTTTTTAATGTCTCCCTGCTGTCTCTCCCTCTACCTTGAAACTTCAGCTGTTTTGGCCGCCACTCATAAAAACAACCCCACTTTTTTATGCGGCCCACGAGGAAAAGCAGCTTAAATTAATCTCCACGATGCAAGTCAGTCACTTACCCTCCCACACAAGGCACGCTGCCCTGCCATAACTGCAATCTTTGGTCAGAAATCTTTAGCATTCATCAGCTGTCTCGCTGTAAACTATACCTCCCAGTCATGTCTGATTCACTGTGGATGACTTAGTCCTGGCAATTGCGCATAACGGAAAGCAGCATAAAGCCAAAAAAGAAAAAAGGAAAATCATCAGCCCTAACCATTATTCAGGACTTTTCAGTCCATGTGATGTGAAAGCTTTGAAAGCTGGCTGCTCATTGGTAGCTAGATCTAAAATAATCCCTAACATTTTGCCCTAGGGGAGTGAGTCCTGTAGTGGAAGTGTTACTTCGGAAAGGGTTATGTGTTTAATTCCATCCTGTATCCTAGACTGCAGGATCGCAGAGCCAGAAATGGCATTTTTGGCCCAAAATTAAGTTTTATGCATCAATTCAAAGTATTTGTTTGGGTCTGATAAGTTCCAGAAAGCATGTCCAAAGCTGAATGTACCACTGAAATGCCAAGCGCTGACAGAGATTTCAATTAGATAAAGAATTCCTGTAAGGTCAACTAAAATGTGCTTTTACCACTTTGGCTGTAAGATCGCAAATGGAGGTTGTTTAGTGAATTCAGTGAAGAGTTTTGACACAAAATAACTTAACCTGAAGTTTAAAAAATTCACAAATTCCAATGATCATAGAGACCAGAGTTATGTTACACCTAAAACAAAAAGATTTTTTTTCATGGTGGTGGATTGTTAGCAGTCTGTGTGTGTGTGTGTGTGTGTGTGTGTGTGTGTGTGTGTGTGTGTGGTATTGTGTGTGCCTACAACATGTCCCTCTGTGGCTGTGTGTTTCTGGCGGTTGGAGTGGGATCAGTCGAGGTGAGGCTGCTGCTAAAGAATGTTCTTCTGGAAGAGGACGAGGAAAGAGTTTCCATCTCGGGTCAGTTCTCTGTAAGAGCAAGACCGCTAACTTTCCGAACACTCTACCAGTCCACCAAGATATGAAATGTTCCCTCAGCACAGCAAGAAGGAAAATAGAGGCACACACATAGTTAGTTAGTAGTATGAATTGAAAAAGAAACTACTACTATGCAGTATGTTCTAACAGGTTCTAAAAACGAAATAGAAATTACACCCAAACTCCTACTCCAATTTTCCAATAGCAGAAATAGAGCAGCTGACTTACTGTATAGCTAAGTTACAAACTAAACTATAAAGGCACAGCTATGCTCAAAAAGACCTAGTCTGTACGCATGTCATCCAGCCACATGAGAAAGGTGGTTATACCACTGCTTTATAAGGTGGCCGTAAATGTTGGATTCTCTGTTTGGGAAAAGTTACAGGAATTGTTGGATGCAGTCTCTCAGATTACGATGTCTGAAAGATGTGGGGGGAGGGGGTATCAGACACTGTTGGACCAACCAACGAGCTCTACAGTTGGCGCCTTGAATCAGCGTTTTAATGCAAAAAGTATGGTGGCCTGGAGAGCAGTGCAGCTACAGAAAGCACATGCAAATGGACAAAACACAATCTAATAAAGGAACAGTTGTGGAGGATACAGGCTCAAATTCTATTACTTCATCGATGCCACGATGTAGATGGAGACATACTGCACTGTCATTGCATTAGCAGGTCTTCAGTTATTTTTCTCCTTGGAGGTTATCCAACAGCACTCTTCAGAATTAAAGTGCACAGACTCAAGGCCTCTTCATTCATTCAAGTCTCTCAGCAGATAGAAAAGTCAAGTGGCTGTTTTTCACCTTGAACTATATGTTCCCGTCTTGCCCCTGGTGATATTTCAACTGTGCTTCAAATGACATTGTGCAAATAGAGAGAGGGTATTGAGTTCAGAAACATAATGACTTAATTTGCCCGGCACAATAGACACTGAATATCTGTTTTGGCAATATTTTTTGCTGAGAAAGATAACTCAAGGACTCACATTCAGTGCAAGGAGGCTTTACAGTGGGTGAACAAAATAAAAGAAACACAATCATACTAAATGTACAAAACAGCTGGGACACTTGAAACATTTAACTCATGTATAGTGATGAAGTAAAAATACCAGGAAGATGTTCTGAATATTTTTGCACATTCAGAAAAGTTTCAGATCTCCTTGTAGTGCTGTTATTGGCATATTCAGAAACTGAGATGTTAGATGAGGTTTTGTGTGGATTCTTGGTCTTCTTCAAGGCTGTGGTTTTGTGCACTTTAAAAAAAAGGTGAGGGTTTTGTCTATCTAATGCAGTTATTTGGCATACTTGAGTCATGAGTTAACAGAGGTTTATTCTGTCACTTGTAATAGCACAGAAGAAATCCAGCAAAGAGAAGATGAAAGAGGCCATGACATAAAAGCTCAGCTATGGAAAGTAAAATCAACATCTTTAAACTTGCTTTTTATTGTTTGCTTCTATGTTAGCTGCTACATTTATTGTGAAATGGAGGATGAGAAACATTTGCCTTCACTCTTGCCTTTCATTTCCAACCTTCCCATGACAACTCTCTCTGAATTTAGGTAAGCTGGCCTCCACTGAGTTTAGAGAGGTCTTATTTTTAATGACCAGGAATGAGTGGAATGCGGTGGAGTCCGTCTCCTCTCTCGGGGTGAGACCATTATGGGGATAAAGCACGTCAGGGTTATGACCAAGACCGTGCAGAGGGCACCGACGCTGTGGGTAGCCTTGGATTTGTAGGATTTATGCCACACATATGTGCAGATGGACATGTGACCACAACACTGATCTTTTAAATGGGGCCAACCTCCCAGGTAAAATACATGCAAATAGACACATACTATAGGCTATCCAATAATGCAAGTCAGCATCCTTTTGATCTGAACACCCACGTATTTCACGCATACATTAAAACATCCATACACACGAGTTCAATCAGCAGATTATCTCCCAGAGGCATCTTTATGACTTAGGAGTTTTTAAGATGCTGTATATCTAAGTCACTGATAACTGGCTTGGACAGTACATTAGTTATGCATTCATATTGCATGACTCATGGGAGGCTGGGAGATATTCTGTGGAGCTGTTCTTACACACATTTGCTTCTGAGTGCGGCCATGTCTCGCTTTGGCCCCCCAAAAAATGTTTGTGACCTTTTTTAAAGCGTCTTGGTAGTCACAGCTAAGGGCCCTGTTGGAAAATGCCAAACACATTTCTCCTCAAACTGACCTCTGGCCTTTTTAAGAGAGTTCACATGCGGGCAGTTAAGCACTGGTTTCAATCAGTGAGGGGAAGATGCACAGCTGGTACCAGCCGAGCGGAGACACAGCAGCTGCTTTGAAGCAGTTGGGAAGGAAAAGTAGGAGAGAAGTTGTTGAATTCAGTATTTCGGAGCATTTTGTGTTTCGGTGAGGAGATTCTGTTGTAGAGTCTGCGCACAATCTGTCTCTGTCAAGTGACCTCAGTGAATAAACTGATCTAATCAGAGAGAAACTAATACAAAGAAAAGCCCTGAAAACAGATTTTAAGAGAGGAGGACAGGGAGCAGGAAAGACGGACAGATTAAGAGATATGAAGGGAGAGCAGGAGATAAAAACGTCTAGGTGATAAACCTTAAATGTAGCTGCACTATTTCCTCTGAAATAGATATTTTTGGTATGCAGTGTAGTGGAAAATCAAGAGGGGAAAAGGGAAAAGAAAACTGAAACATTCTGGATGGAGATATCACTGGGGGTAACTTTTCTTTTCTTGTATTTCGGGTGAACTGACCCTTTTAAATATGCCTTCTAAGAATAGCTGCAACCACCAAAGAGACTACTCATTATCACTGACAATCACACGTTTACTAGCTGAATCAACAGACTCCGAACAAGGAATCCTGAGGTGTGTGTGTGTGTGTGTGTGTGTGTGTGTGTGTGTGTGTGTGTGTGCAATCATGTCTATCTGTGTATGTGAACTGACAGTCAAACCTGACAAACATTCCCTCAGGTCCTTCAAGAGAGAGTACAGGCCATGAGATTCTCGAGAACAAGGTACACGAAATATTGTGTGCATTGCTTCAAACGTCAATGTGAATCAGAGAATCATGCAGAGGTCAGCCGATCAATGAAAATATTTTGATTCATTGCCGTTTGTGAATATCTAACAAGGAACATGAGGCAACTGAGGTCAGAGTGAGTAATAATAAACTCTGAATCAACAGTCGTGAACATCTTTACCCTGCTGGCTCCTTTCAACCATGACATCTAAGTGCATGCGATAAAAACAGCATCATCCAGCATGATGAAGGAAGACAGAGAGTGCGTTCCCTGTTAGATTTCATAGTTTAGATGTGAGAGTTGAGAGCATCCAGTAGCGCGTTTGTACATTATGCATGCACACACGCACACATCAAGATCCATTGCCTGAATCTGACACATTCACCAGAAGCAGCAGCTCAAGGTCATTCTGTCACGCCAAAGAAATTCACCGCAGCATCACCCGGGCTAATGCAATAATGCCCATACAAAGTCAAGCACACAAACGCATAAATGCCCAAAAGCACACGCACAAAGCCATCCATGCAAGGACACACACACATAGATACTGATAACAAACACATACACACACAGATGGACTCACTCACACACACACAAACACACGCATATACTGTATATGGGTGTCAGGCAGTATCATCATTAGCTGTCAGTGGGCCCAATATGTCCTCAAACTGTCACGAAAGGAGTCCTCGCTGCTCGCCCTCAACCCAAACCAACACCAGCTGGCACACTATGACAGCAACACATAATCCCAAAGAAAACAGGCCTGCATTAGCATACGAGTCATCAAAAAGTACAAGTGTCAAGAGAGCTAGTGATGATTTTGTTTTTCTTAAATTGAAGGGGGGAAGATGGTAGCATAATTTAATTTCAGGTCATTTCACTTGTTCTAAAAAAAAATATGCTTTTTAGAGGTTAACAAAAGCCTATATATCAGTTTTAATGGACAGCCTTTAAACATCCTTATAAAGTAACCACCTTTTGAGGTTTCCTAGAACTTGATTTCCATAGAAAAACACTAATCTAGGTATCTGGGTATTGAATCTCACTCTTAAGTTCTTTAGCATCTACTTCTTGCCTGGCTGCTTGTGAATAGAAAACACTGAACATTTGAACACCCAACAGTTCCCCTCAGCTCTATTGAGCATTTTAGCATCTTTCAGCTCACTGGATTGGTTTTACAGCAACTTTGCTGTTTTGATTCATGCTCACAGCTCGTATCAGCGTCATTCCCACACACATGGCAGGCAGCTGTTTCCAACGACAAAGCTCTGATAAACACACTGCAGTACCAAATGACAAGCAGACAATGTTAGCAACTAGCTGGTGAAGCTAAAGAGCCAGATATGTCCCTCAGGAGTTGGTGGAGACCAACACAGAGCTAAAAGGAGAGTGAATATTGGACCCAAAATGAATACTAATGTTGCTCCATGTCAGCTGAATGTGAACTGTTCTCCTGGCCAGTCTACAGTTTATAAAGGCTCCAACCAATGCTAAATCTCTGTATCAAGGTCAACAAAGCTGGACAATTCGTGACCAGATTATGATATGCATTGAAGCGTCAAAATACAACCATCTTAATGAACCAGGAAGTTACTGACTCAAAAATTACATTTTGTAATTAGAGCAAACTTTCACCTGTAATACCGTCACCAATCCCAATCAATCAATCAATCAATCAATATCAAGACTTGACGGTTTAACAAGAGACAAATGCACATCGACTGCAAGTAACTGGATATCATGCCCCACTTCACATCAGAGCATCAACCGGTTCTCAGGCGGTCAGTGTCACACACAGCTGAGTTTGTCTTCAAGCTAATGTGCTATTTCAGGCGTCACTACATTATCTATTAAAATTCTCACATAGAGTAAAGTGCAGTATAGCTGCCATTGTATTGAGTGAAATAAGGGTGTGATGAGGCATAGAAAATTCTCTTCGCTTGCGTCCCTCTGAACCCAGGGTAAAAGCACATCTAATTTAAAATTTGGAGTTCATGGCAGAAAGGAAGATCGTTATGTTGTCCTCCTATTCTCCTGTGAAGTACAGTCATATAACACACAGCCTTTCAAACTAAAATCCTAATTATGGCCAATGTGTAACCCTCCAATTAGTGCGTTAACATACCTCTCCACAATGCTCTGCTTGTATTGTGCACCCAGTCACCTCGCCATTTGTCCCTGGAAGTTGTATAACTCCTCATTCTACATTAAATGGGGGTCAGCACAAGCTCAGTTCATGAAGGATAGCAAACATCATTGGCTGGTGAACAAGCATTGCCTTTCAATATAATCACAGTCCTAATATATAAAATCTGAAGTGCTTCACCTTCAACTGGAATAAAAACTAGCTCAAGTAAAATTATTGTCATGATTTATAAGGCCATGAAATAACTTAATAGGCAGACTGGAAGTTACATCACATATCAGACACTTGTGACCTTTAAGGATGAATCTCTCCAATCCAGTGCCAATGATTCAATCAGCCGAGCCTGAAACTGCTCCAGCTGGGACACCGATTCCTGCTGTGGGCACAAAAATGCATTGATAATACCGTACTGCAGTTTGGGTACAAAATAAAGTGCAACTCTGTCATTTGGAGCCTTGAAGGAGGTAGTAGGAAATACTATGTGATGATGTTTGAGGAGCAGGTTGTTATTTTAAAGTCATATACTGCTGCTTTAGATGAGCCTCCCCGCTATGAAAAAAATTGACTTTTTCCCAGTTGTGCTGACTGACAGCGTGAAGCATGAATAAGTTATAAGTGAAAGTCAGGCTCTCCGACCTCCCCTGCTCTCGTCCCTGCAGTGTAGCGCAGCTCTGTGTGTATATGTGTGTGTGGTTAATGTAATGCAATGGTTAATGTACTATAGTCCACCTGGTGGTGAGAAAATATTCTGATTTATGGGCCTGCCATCACCTGTAACAGGGAGAGTGCACACACTCACACAAAAAGTAGGAAGTGGGAACATCTTACTTTATTCATAGTGAATATAAAAGTTACAGTATGTATCTGCTATGGCCATGAGAAGAATCAGAGATGCTAGGTGTGGATGCAGATGACTATGAAATGGAGTACAAAGTCAGTGAGAGGAATCGAAAGCTGGAGCATTAATCAGTGGACATGCATTTTGTATGAAGGTGGGGAGGGGGCTTTGTACAGTGCGATGGCAGTGTGACTACAGTATAAGACAGCGATGAATTATAAATGGAATAAATGATGGTTTCAGTTGGATCATTAATGGTTTGAATTATTAATCAAGTTTTGTGGACTCAGGTGTGATTTTAATGAACCTAAATCATCAGTTTTAGTAGGTTTAGGGCTTCTTAAAGGAACAATCTGTGATCCAAATGTAAATACAAGAGTTTGTCTCACCTTTTTATATAAATATAGCTATCATTGCACCTTTTGATGAATGATGATTGATGCCATAGCAAGGCAATGAAAGACATGCAACCCTGTGTCCTAGATATCACATTTACATATTACTCATTTGTTTTGCTAATTGGGTTTTAATGGTACATGTACAGTAGTTGCTGCCTGGATTGTGTTCACTGGCAGTATTTTTACAGTGTAGGAAGTGCTGCATTTATGTCTCGTACAAAGCGTAGGATGGTGACACCAGAGACCAGGGTTAGGTCATTAGGTTTAGGCAACAAAAGCCCTTTGGTTAAGGTTGGAGAAAGACCGTGGTTTTGGTTAAATGTTATTCAGTTAAAAACATCTTGTCTTGTGCTTCAAGAGTCTGTTGATGTTGACCACGATCTTCCCCTAATCTTAACCAAGTGCTGCAAGTGCCAAAACATAACCATAACAGGGTTGGCATATGTCCAGACAACGACAACTAATGTTCCAGACTGCAAAAAGGCAAGATTTTACATCTGAATACTTAATTTAAAGAAGCAAATTTCTGAGATTTTTTTTGCCATTTGAAGGAGGTTCAAGAGGCAGAAAGGTATCAAAGTCATTTCTAATGCAGTATTTAGACAGACAGGCAGGCAGGCAGGCACATAGACAGTTTTGCTGGCCCACAGAGATGCATCCCAGGTGACAAAGCCTCTTAAAGCGAATGACATTTGCTTCCAACATGGTTGCTTGCCCTCTCTACGTGTCTTGTTTCTCTATCGAGCTCGAGCTGTCCCCTCAAGCCAAGCCAACACCTCGTCTCTATTCGTCTAACATCAGCACAGATAAATACTGCCAGCCGCAGACACACAGGGCCAGTCTCCCACACACACACACACACACACATACACATTGACCTCAGAGGTTCAATCAATAAACCACCCACAGCACTTTTCCAAAGCTTAGAAAGAGACATTGTGGTACTGTGTGTGTGTGTGTGTGTGTGTGTGTGTGTGTGTGTGTAGGTGTGTGTGTATTTTGCTACTGCTCTCCAAAACAAACAAGGCGATCCATAAGACCATTAGTGATATTGCATTACTCTCCCTTGGAATGCACAGCCTTAGACATCTCAGTGTGTGTTATCTGTTTGCACAAAGAATCCATTCTCAACAATGTGGCTAAAAAGAGAGAATCTCAGTGTTTTGTTCAAGTGTTTGACCCTTCCTTGGAAAGAGCATCGCCTCCTATTTAACACAAATCAAGTTGTAGATGCAGTGGCTCATGAAGCGGCCAACACTAAATGGATCGATCAAACTGATCACACATGGTGGGAGATAAGCATTGTTTGAACCACAAGTTAGCAGCCTTGTTACACCATTGTCGATCCTGCGGAGAAGAGCATTACTTTTGGATGCACGGATACACAATACTTAACTTTTCTTATGCATAGGCAGCATACAAGTTTCCTGGATTTTCATAGAACATGTCCATTCTCTGGTCTCTAGTTTCACTGCGGTAGATAAGAAGAAATAAGCTGTAAACATTGAAAGTAGCAGAGGAAAACTCTTGTTAAATATGCAGTTATCCCGCGGCTAAGATTGGTGGATGCTCCTGCTGTCATAGTAACCCAACGCGCTTTCTGGCACAAGTTTTGCAGATGCACAGCAGTCAGAAAAAACACTGTCATACCAAGCCATGGAAAAAGTGGTCTTTGTAAAAACAGTGCAGCTCAAAGAAATGTTGATACATCTCAGATACCGAACCTGAGCCGGCCAAAATAACTCAAATCAGGCTGCACAGTGAAAGCTACTTGGCTTGACAGCTTTTCATGGAGAGGAGAGGCTAGCTGTCCAACACTGGTCCCACACCGGAATGCCTCATCTGCAGGGAAAAGCTATCATATGCGGCAATGGTGCCAAGTAACCTCATAAGGCACCTTGAGACAAAACAACCTTCTTTAGCTAAAATTACCAGGAGGACGACATGCATACAGGTTCTAGTTCAAATACAGTAAACAGTAAAAACTGTTGACTGTGCACATGTATGTTGTAAAAACGTCAGAAACAAAATACTAATTTGATTTTTAAGATGATGGACCAAGTGTTTGTACCAGCTCATACCAAGTAAGAAAAGAGCACAAAGCACTGTATTAGGTACATTTTTTATAAGACAGTGTGGTTACTAAGTGACTGTGATCCTGTTGACGGGCCACATTCCTTCTGTGGTTTTCCCTCAAGGCTAATGTGGACCAAAAGTGATCTCCAGTAAACATCTATCAGATTGCTTTGCTTTGTTCAGACAGCACGCAAATCCAATTGTTTTTTATAACCGGTCATAAAGGCTGACTTGTCCACTTTGTATTTTACAAGCCTCCACATTGGAATTGTGTTTGGATAATATCATCTATTGTTGACATTACTATATTGGTTGTCTTGGTAACAATGCATTTGTACATGCTGACTAATAGTGTGTTTTCTGACTAGAAACGCTGGGTGCACCACAAATTTCTTGGTGGCATGAAACATCTCAACTTTGTCTCCATTCCTTGTCTTCATTTTTGTTGTCCTGTTGCTGTTTTAGTCAGATCTGATTTTTACCTTCTTGCAGTTAGGGGAACAAGTAGAAGCATAGCTTGAATTTTTGTTGTCTCCACAAAACTAGTTGTAATGAATGAGAGCACACTGGTATGCTTTGAAGTTTTGGTTACAAATCACCACGCAGCACCTGGAAAACCTGCTCCCCATAATTAGGCAGCATCTTTTCCTGGAATCACATGGGGGAGCATGATGTAACATCATGATACAGTGATAAAAGTGCTCATTTGTACCCACATTTGTTATGCTGAACTAGACCCTTCCAGCTCTGGGAACAGCTCTCCAAAAACTTCTCTCCCAGTTTATGAATTCTCCGCGAGGACACATCGATCCGCTTCTGCTTGTAGGCCAGACATTGACTCTGAGCTTCAGCTAATCAAAGAGCCAATTTATGCGGGCAGCAGTATGCACGCCGAGCTGCGGCGTTAATCAATGACATACTAAGCTGCACAGGCACAAAGACTTTGTGAACTAGATGAGACAAATAGTGTCAGATATTATGTTGTTCAGAATGATCTTTGAATTACCTTATGTTGGTATTTAGGAGGTCTTTTCTATTGTTTTCTATTCTGTTGACAATCACAGATAAGGTAAGCTATGAAAATTATCAATCAGTCACATCAGTGTCTTTCCTTCAAAGGCAACGCTCCAGACACCACTGACCATTCATTCATTCATTCATTATCTTTTTCTTATTCTGGGTCACATGGGGCAGCATCCTACTGCATGACAAAGAAATGGGCAAAGACATTGAGACACATGTAAAGGTTGCCATTTAACCCAGTACCACATTTTGACAGAACTTGAAAAATATGTGGTTAAATGGCGCAAATAACCACTTTTGAAAATCATGAATTACAGAAAACACTTCCATTTCACCAAATGTAGCAATCCACATCATTCCAAGAGATGTGCATCTGACGTGACCTTTTTTTAAACACTTTATGGTTTTCTCTGGTGCACTTAGTGAAGCACAATCTCCACAGGCAGCCATTTAAATCACACAAATCTCCCGCTGTCTCTACTGTATTTATGTCATTAAGTTAAGCTAACACCAGCTACCATTCACTAAATTAACTTTATGTTCAGGAATTAACTGAGCTGTCTAGAATATTTCACCTTTATAATGAACCTTGATGATGGTTTCTTGTTCTTGGGAGCATGTGTTAACCTTTATGCTGACCCTTGTAATTGTTTATGCCACAGCTCATCAGGCTAACTACCAGCTGGTCTTGGTTTTACCCAAATGAAACTTAGATGTTTTTTTGTTTTTTTTGTATAACACCAGGCAGATTACACTGATTATATTTTGATTAAAGCCATCTCAATGATTCTGCTGCACACTGCTTTGCCTCATTCACAGGTCCATTCATAGTAACATTATGTCCTGTGTGTCTATGCATGTTAGCATCTGTGTAACTCTGTTATACTATATTATATTGTATTCTATTCTATTGGAAATTATTGTCACTCTGAGTGTTAGTTCTCGTAGCGGTAGTGCTATCTGTTCAAGGTTCCCAGCACATTTAACAATAGTAAGACTCCGCTATTGTCCTGCAGTGGCTGGCACAAGCACACAATGTATTGAGAGAAGTTGGATCGCCAACACAGCCAAAGCTGCAGTGCAGCCAAAGCTCTGTGTTTAGCAGAGACGGAACAGAACAGGGCACTTGACTAGTTCACGGTCCATCTCACCACCAAGTGTCTTTGGCTCTCTCAAGCTTTGTCATTGTGCAGATAAACATTCAAGTCCCATGTTTGGTCACCCATAGAACAAACCAGCCCATTCATACAGTCCAACAGCCCCAGGGTGGATGAAAGGGGGTCATTGCAAATAAAATGCCTCAACTTGCATTTAAACTCCCCCTGCTTCTCTCCAAACTCCCCCCCTGTCCTTTCTCTCTGTTCAAATAAATTTTCTTGAGCTTTGGTATAAGACAAGGAGGTGGCCAGAGTTCGGCTGTTGGGGAGCTTGAACTTGAATGCCAAACCCTCGAGTCCTCAGCAGAGAGATGGGATTTTAAAGCTGGAATGTGGGGGGTTTGGCTGGGCATGAAAAAGACTGGACTCCTTGGCAGTCGCTGATGCCAAGGCCTCCTAGCTTGACACCCTGCTGGGCTCCAAATATGGCAAAAAGGGTGTTAAAACTGAAAGTAATTTGAGCATACTGCAAATAGTTAAGACTTCAGAAGGGACATTTTTAAATGTGTGTTGAAGTAACATTCTTTTTCGTAACAAAAAAGTGATTGAATCTGTGGTCTTTTTAACAGGGAAAAATGAAAAAACAGCAGTGAGGAAGAACTGGGTAGCTATTAGCAGCAGCTATCGAACAAAGAAGAGTGTTACCTCCAGAAACTCGTACAGCTCAGATCAATGTCACAGCACTTGGCACTCAGTTTGATTGCAAAGCGGTCTCGGGAAACCAGAGTACCAGAGCCGTTAAGATGATTGCCTTAAATTACACAAATACCTGTCCTTTTAATTCACTATCTAGCCATCTTTGGCTTTCTCCAACACCTCAACTCCTCACTGTGACTAACCAGAAAGTCGCATCTATGCTCCAGGTTGGTGTCACGTATTCAAACCTTCCTCCACACACCGTTTCACTTCATTTTAGCTCAGCGCCAATAGCTCCAGGTACGCAACTGTCACATCCTGCTGCATTCACCAACACCTCCCGCTCCACATGTCAGCACTGATAAGGGAATTGAGTGTGTAGAATACATAATGGGGAGAGGAGGGACCGGGAATACCTCTAGAAGTGAATAATGAAACATTTCATCCATCTTGAAGCAAAAGGTCCTGAAAACCTAATGTACAAAAGATAAGCATCACCTTAAGTGCCTCAGTCTGCATGAATAAAGTAAAACAATTCCTCAAAATACTCAATATTGCTACTGCCACGTGAAAACCTCCTAAATAAGTCAAATTTATGTGACTCTTTAAGGACATCCTTACATTTCTCTTAGGTTTTTTGGCTTACAAACCCATTTCAAAGCCCACTTGCATGAAGTGAAACATAAATTGCCATCAATCTAAAAGACAAGGTTGTTTTTAAAAAATTATATTTTTTGTCCACAGCAAAGATATGTTTCATTTATCTTACACTTAAGTAAGTTGTAGATTCATACTGCTCGATCAGCCATAGAGAAATCCCACTGACTGCACCATCAGCTGAATGCATTTTACATCATTATTCAATATTTAGAGCTGTGTGTGTTTGTGTGCTGGCCTTTAACGAACCAAACACTTGCAGAAAACGTTGCTACTGGAGTCAACTGTTCCAAAAGAAGTTCAGTCACAAATATAACCTCCTAAAAAGTAGTGTAGGTAAACACACATATTCACCATAGACCTCTATGTTCGGCATTCAGCTTAGCAAAGTCGTGCATAATTGATAACGGCATGTATACACTATTTGTATTATTCATTGGGCATGTCAGTTGCAATTCACTTCAGACACATTGCATTGCAGTGAAGCATGGGAGGGTGCTCACAGAAATTCATGCAGACCTGAAGGAATTTAAACTACTTATCATCATATGAAGTTGAAGTTGAACTGCACTTTCTAATCTTTGCAGAGTGAGTACATATTTGCATGCATTAAAACCCAGCGGTTACAAAGTAGGGGGAAAACTTCACTGAAAGATCTTCAGTTTGGAGGCGTCTGAGAGCACAAATTAAAGTTAAGAATGAATGATTCCACAAATCATCATTATAGTACAATTTAATGAGAAACACACCCCTCTGTCAATCAAAGTTGTTGCTTGCAGAGAAGTTAGAAGTTTGCTTGTGCTTTCAAGTCATTGCTTACATTATTTAGCATTAGCCACTTTTGACAGCTCATGGAACAAGCTAGTAGACCCCTTGGCTTTGTATTTAAAGTTTCTGTCCTAATTCATTTTTCCAGACATGAAGACACAAGATGGTACATCTACTTTAATTTGACTAAAATGCAAGCTGCATCCTCATAATTCAAATACTCTGAGGTCAGCACAGAGACTAACAAGGCCTATTATACTGACTGGCGGAAGATTTTGCTTTATGATACATCCTGTTTAAATGTGGAACAATGGCTTCCATAATATGGACATGAGTCCAAACAAGCAATTTGTCCATTGGCTCATGTGCACGGAGAACAAGGAATAAATTGGATAATATTTTGGTATAAATAAACAAAGGCCTTCGGGGTACTTGCAGGGTACACTAACAAGCTAGTGGTAAAACATAAACATGGCATTCTGTAAATGTAACATCCAATACAGAACAGATAGTTGTAGTCCTCAATTTCAGTTGGTTGAACTATGTTTCAAGCAGTTGTAAAATACTCAAACTCACACAGGTACAAATGTAGACTTGTACCTAACATTTAGTTAATGTGCAGGGGCTATATGTGGATAAATAGCATTTATATATAATGAAATGGATGGATGGAAATAAAAATGTTTTTGTACCTTTTTTAAAATTGTGTATAACCACTGTTAAGTAATAGTAATAAATCATTCAAGTCCCTAATTTACAGTTATTTTATTATATTTAATTAACAAACAATAGTTGTGAACAATAGTTGTTTATGTGTTACTTTTACTGTTCATTTCAGAAATTCATTGCACCATCTACTTACTGTTAAATAAAGGATCTTGTGGATCTATAATGAAGCATTTTGAGTCCATGTTTAACAAATACAAACAATGCAAAGCTAGCCAAAAGTCAGTGAACAACACATGCAGCAAATCAAGTTTAAAACAAAAGACAAAGCTGTGCACAAGCTACGCTGAGACAATGACAGCAGCAGACACGTGCATTCAACTACCACGCTTGGACCACATGGAGCAATCAAGCCTCCTAAACGCCCGCACCCCACCCCACCCCATCCCGACCCACTCCACCCCTCCGATGTATGACATCCCATTGTGCATGTGCTACGAGGAATGAAAAAAAAGACCCTAAACCTATTGCCTCTAAAGGAATGGTCCCAATGAAAGTGAATTAAGCAACAAAGGAGGCACTTACATTCAAGAGCCTCACATGGTCCTCCGACAGAAAAGAAGAGAAGCGTGCAATGATTCCAGTCTGGGAAAACAATAGTGAGTAACCTTGGAGAGAGAGAGAGAGGGGGGGGGGGTATAGAAAGTGAGGGAAAAGGAGAGAGAGTGAGTTAGAGAGATGGAAAAGAAAGGTGAGAGAGAGAAAGGACGCAGATTCATGCATCCACACACCCAGCATACAGGCAAATCAAAACACTTAGGATCTTTTTTCGCATCTCCCCTCCTCCTCCTGTTCAGCTCCCCCCTACCCACCCCCAACCCGTGCCTTCGGGTTTTACTTGTCATGTGTTCAGGCTCAGGCAAGCGTGAAGCGGGCTGAGGAAAGCAGCGCTGCAAGTGCTTTGTCCAGCGGTTGGGAAACTCATGCTTCCATTACGTGGAACATTGAGCTTCTTGGCCCCTTCTGTGTGTTTGATCCACAGCAGATGGATGGCGAGGCAGGAGACGATATCCAGCGTCTTGGCTCGTCCATCACACCTTC
This sequence comes from Macquaria ambigua, assembly GCA_008360985.2. NCBI lineage: Eukaryota > Metazoa > Chordata > Actinopteri > Centrarchiformes > Percichthyidae > Macquaria > Macquaria ambigua. The sequence continues at coordinate 420,698 of VMKM01000037.1, read as the reverse complement.
CTGGGATCTCATCCTAAAAATAAAAAAATAAATAAAAATTCATGTCTCCTGTGGAAAATGCAGATAAATCTCTTTCAAAGGCATGTGTCCAGTTTCCAAAAACAGCTGGCTATAACTGTTCATCCCAGTTAAGTCTGTCCCAACAAGGATAATGAAAGTCCCACTTTGAGTGCAGAGACACACTCACATTACCTCAATTAAATGAAGGGCTCCTGCTGTGCAACCATTTGCAGATTACATAAGATATTACACTCCATATATCATTTTTTCCCTCTCACTTGAAGAGCTGATGCAAACTTCCTCAATTTTTAGTAATGTTTGCAATTATTCCCAGCTTTAACTTTTAGTGGTTATCACCCAAGGGAATAGAAACACAGAGCAGCGGGATCAGCAGATGCTTTCATATGTAAACTCAAACTCCTCAAAGTTGTGCTCAAAGTTAAAAACTAATGATAAAGGTCAAATTTCAACAATTGTAAGTCCTCAATAACTTTGGTCTTAGTGGGGAGCTCAAAAAGCTCAATATTTCAAGGCAGATGAATTAAATTACTTCAGGCGGGTTGTGTCCAGAATCTCAGTGTGCTTCAGGGAATGGAGCTGGTTTAGGTTTCATCGCGTGACCCAAGTTCGGTGCCTCCGTCACATGGTAACAGGTGTTTGTAGATGGGGGGAGATTGTAACCCCTGCCTTTTGTTTAAGGACTGCCTTTGGCATCTGATGTGAATGGCCTTCTTATTCTTTCACCTGCCATTTGCAGAAAATTGTGTGTTCACGTAGGACCCCATGGCTTATATAAGACATCCATCCATTATCTATATCCGCTTATCCTCTAGAGGGTCACGAGGGGCTGCAGCCAATCCCAGGTGACTTTGGGCAAGAGGCGGGGCACACCCTGGACAGGTATAAACCCTGATATCTAGAAGTATAAACTGATGATGAAAACAGATGTTATTTATTTTTCTTAAAAGTGTCTTTAATAGAATAGTAAGGGTTAAAAAGTGGTCTGTGGGCATGTTTGCTTGATTGACAGGTGTCTCAGACTATCACTCAACTGTGGTGTTTACCCCCAACTGAGCTTCACCCAGTACTTGGATTATTTTGTTAGCTCCAGCAAAGATGGTGAGAACAGATACACCCAAATCCAAGCTTCAAAACATTTAAACCTCAAAAATGTCAAAACTTCAACAGTCTGAGACAGAAACCTTTTTTTTTTTTTTTTTTTGGCACACACTACCCTCCCTCTGATGTCTCTGAGACATGAGGCTGAAAATCGGGCTGCAGGTCAGTTTACAGATTTATTCACGCAAACCAGGCCAATGGCATGAAATGAAACTCAACACAAATACCTGAACGAGGATTCTTTCCCTCTGGTTGGCATCATTTTACTGCCATTATACTGCCAGCACAAATGTGTTTGGAGAGGAGCTCATATAGTTAAGTCATACATTTTAACCCATTTGCCCATACTCTGCTTAAGGAAAGCAATTTGGACCCCCCCTGCTGACAGTGGTTAGGATTTGAATGGCCTAAGCTGTTCGAACAGCCCCTAACAACATGATCAGCAGCTAAGTCAAGCTCCACCAGGGAGCATAAGACCTGCTGATGAGGGCAGGCTTGCCTAATCATCCGCTTCAGTGCGACTGAAAAAGAAACAGATTGAAGTGAATACTGAATGTGTCATGCTTTTGAGTGATGGCAATTTCATACTCCATAAAGATTACAGAGGATAGAAAGCCTGTAAAGTCTGTATCTTCTCTCCCTCATGCCCATGGACATGATAATCGCGAGATAATCTTGAGATGTGCTAGTTGCCAGAGAAGTGGTACGATAATCTTACAAGCCACACAGGAGAAGGTCTTTCATGTGTATTATCTTAGTCAGATTATGCATGTGTATCCATTTTTGTATTTTTGCTGAAAGGGTAACTTACCAAAATCGCCCTCTTGTTGCACATTGCTTTGGTGAGGGCTGTTCTTATATACTATAAACAATGCTACAAGAGCGTGAGTGATCTTTGAGGGAGGAAAAGACAATGTACAGTGTAGCTCCCGTCAGACATTCAGAGACATTTCAAAGGCGTATAGCTTTTGTGTGGGTTGCAGCTGTCTCAATATCTCCCCAGAGCTCAAAGATCAGAAGTCAATATATGTTCCATGCCAACCTCTGGCACTTTTTAATACTTTCATCCTTTCTTTGCTGCAATGGAACATATTATGAAAGGCCTGTTGTGTCTTACATTACTTCAACCTAGAGGTGAGTGGGGCATTTGCTTTGATTTTATTACCAGTGTGCCAGCTGTGTCAGGCTGTTGTAGTTAAAACTTTTCTTTTTTTTTTTACACTTTTGTCACATGTCCAGTTGGACATGGTGGTAAAAATGCCTACGGTAAATACATTTCAAAATGAACAATCCACGTGACCCAGTAGTTAAGATGCACTCCATATAATCGCAGCTTCCCTGATTTGATTGCATGTCTTCATTAATTTCTACACCTAAATACCAAGTGGTGGCTGCAGCATCCCACCAAAATGTGACAAAGTGTAATGTAAACAGACTCAAGCCTTTCTGGGTGGGCAAAAAGCTAACTTAGTGTCGACAGAAGGAAAATATGTGTTTTTAGATTTAGCCAACTTAGTGTGGACATGGTCTAAGGTATAAGAGCAAATCACAAACTTTTTCAAACAACAAAAGTTGGAACAGAAGCTCTGCCACCAGCCACTAAGAAAAAATTTAAAAGGAGAATTCAAGGAAACTGCAGTTTAATTACATCTTGTTAAGTGACGTCTGGGTACTCAAGTGTCACAGTTCACTACTTTGCTGCCTCAAGGTGCAAACCAGCCCTCACACAGCAGGAGTTTGGTTTATAACCTCCAAAGCACTGTATATCAAAGAGAATAATTAATGGCAACACATGTTCCAAAGTAAGATGTTAGTTTATTTCAGTGCCGGCACACTTTGCACACGGCACACAGATTCCAGCTGTGTACTGATTACAGTTTGAAAGTGAAACAAACAGGTCAAGGCTGCTTTTAAGTGAGCATCAGCAGATTTTTCTCTGCTGAATCTCCACAGGCAGGAGGTCAGCTCCGTACCAGAAGGGAATCACTGACACACATCCACCGTCTGTTGACCCATTTAGCCTATCTGTACAGCAGAAAAAGGCAAAAAAGTACATTACTGGTATTTGGAGACGATATAGACGGCCCTTTCAGGTCGCCGTTATCAACATCATGTCCTAGTTACTACTGCTTTGCCCTCATGGCATTGCCTATTTCAACAGCATCAGAAAAGAGGGAACATGGTGGTAACAAGTTTTTAGTTTGGAGTATTTTTTTTTAAATTTTCCCCAAGTTTTATGATCCTGAATTTTAAAGGGAAGATTTTACGATATCAGTGTTTATTGTTCCCTTTCCTTACCTCAAAACAAAAAAAAAGCGTGAACATAACAAAAGCAATCAATGCTACACTACAGCCATATGTTCCTTTTCTGTCTTCAGGGCATGAAGAAAGTAGATACCAATTTGTTATTGTCATATACATTTATAGTAAAATGTGGTAGGGTCACATTATGCCCTGCCACTAAGTCATGTCATACATATTTCCCATACTATATCAGCTGAACCAGTAACAACAAATATTCTTTTCTATTTGAAGAGCCAGCACATGGCTGACTGCAGAGCCATCGGAGCGTCATGGCTAGGGGCTGCTCAGCGCAACAAAGGAAGACAAAGGGGAAATTAATGTTTGTTAATACATTTTTCTGAAGAATTGAGGGAACAAAGAAGATATTATGTTCTAACAAGGCAGATGGGCATTGATCAACAGCAAACTCTCCTGTTTCCTCACTATTTCCCACAAGGACTCTCCTTATATAACTCAAAGAAATCAGCAGGAGTCAAAGCGTATGATAGCTGAGGGTTGACGCAAAGTTGAAGTCGCAGTGTCCTCAGGGACTAATCATAGTAACTACATTATCATAGCAAAGGACAAATGAGACGAATTCCCAGATATTTAAGTGACTGTGTTGCCTGTAGCCCATGCAACAGTGCATGGGTGACCTATTTGCTCTTAGTATTGCAATGCAGTATGTCTAAGCTTATTGTATTACAGTGAAACCCTATTAATTCAATGACAACATTTTGTAATAATACGAAAGCTTGGAGGTTCTCACAGAATATTCTTTAATTCAAAGGTATATTTTTTGACACTTTCGACCTATAAATACCGCTGCTCAAGTAGTCCACACTTGCTCCTCTTTTGTGATCAGCATTGGTTGATCACAAACATGGTGGCTGACATATTTGTTTCCTATGTAAACTTTGGGATCTCCACTAGTATTTAAAATGCATTTCTGTGGGTTTGAACAATGTGTGGCTGCACAGCACGAGTCTGTAAAGACAGGTCCTCTGGCAAATCAGTGAGGTTTCATTTAATACAGATTTTAATTTTGAGGCTTCATTTCTGCCATCACAGAGCAGGTTGTGTGCATTGCTTATTCAAAGAGAAGTTGTGTTATGTCCTGACCTCTCCATGTCCTGGATGTTTTGGCACTGCTGCTCTCTCCTCATGTTCCAGTGCATTTTTCTTCCCTGCCACTGTAATGCAACACCACAACAGAAACTGGCATTTACACTCTGCCTCTCCATGCCCAGCCTTCTGTGGCTTTTCCACTTGCCATATTATTCACTATGCATCTGGCTCTTCCCTAAGCCTTCATAACCTCGGGTGATGCCTCAGGGCTTTGGAACATGTATAGGGGGAAGGGCAAGCATGTCATGACCGCTTACTCTTCGTGCCAGCTTCTTGTGCCCAACTCCTTTGACCCATGGACCGCCTTTAATTATCCTATATGTGCTGTGCTAACAGTAGGCAGCGAGACTCAGCTGTGAGAAGCAAACAAGCGAGCTGACCTGGAAAAAAAAAATGCCTTCACTCCGAATGGCCCAGAGGGCACTATATAGAAGAGCGGCTGGCAGGGCTGAAAGCATTGGCGGTATCGCTTCCGTCAACCCTGGCTGTGTTTGTTCACCATGAACTGCTGTTTCGAAACTCGTGTGCAGAAACACGGATGCTAGCCTTCACATATAAGGCAGTGGCTGTGCTGCAGTTTGCCAAAGACTTTGCTTTTCTCTATACTAAATCCAGGTATTATTGTAGTAAGTGAAGGACTCAGAGGACGCTTAAAGACCTTTGAGCATCCCTGCGGCTCTCATTCTCATTAGATAGGGGATTGGATGCTTGCAGGGCTCTGTCTTATAGGGCTACTTCCTACTGCTTCCTCCTCCGAGTGTGCGTGGTAATTTAATTAAGTCCACTGACTTTTCTAAAGGGCAACTGCTAGAACCAACACAATTAATAAAATGGGTGACTCCTCTGCTCTTTGTTGCTCTTTGTTCCCCTTTCCTCATTTGAGTGGGCTCAGCACAATCCCCTCACGGCACCTGACTTGATTTGCATTTAGAAAAGTCAAATCTGGCCTCTCTGCTGTAATTATTTATAAACTTTAAGTACAAAGTAAATAGCACATGAAGAATTTCGCAAGTGGAGTTCTGACAAAACTTCTCTTTTAGGAATTTATACAAGAGCAAGAATCATTAGTATGCACGAGGCAGCACATGGAAGCTACAAAACTGAAGCTTCATTGTTACATTTTTAAACATACATGCACTAAAAAGCATTATTATATGCTCATATGTGTGAATGCACGGCTCTATAGCATGCTTTAAAATCTTTGGCTCAATGACAAGTGATGGTGTAAATGCTGGTGTGTCAGATTGCGGCTCCAACACATCCACAATCCTCGGGGAGTCTGCTTATCCTTCTCAAATGTCAGTGCTTAACTGATGATGTCGCTTCCAAAATGGTCGCTTCTCTTTGGGATTTCTCTCTAAAACTGAGGGTTATTAGCAGGCTGGCGGTGGCTCATAGATGGCTCGGGGTCCCATAGGACAGTTCAAAGTGTAACGAGGTTAATTAGCAAGAATCACGACCTAGACTAAAGAAAGCTGCTCATCATATAAAGTATAAAATGTGTGGGTAATTTATAAGTTGTTAATTTAAGACTTTAGACAAAGAAGTATATAAGTCAGACAATATAATTGAATCAATCTAAAGTAGGGTTTGACAGAAATGGGTTTTTCAAGGCCAGTGCCAATATATTTTGGTGATTTACTCTGTTAAAATTTGTATTTTTTGTACTGTATTTTCCAAAATCTCAAATCAAACCCAGATCTGAATAAATTAACAAATTGCAAGCCATTCTTCCTGACAAATATGCATTTAATCAGTATGTAATCCATCATACCAGGCGTGAATTATTGCACATGAGATTTCTTTACATACAGCAAAATGTGAAGGCACATTTGGGATTAATCCACGGCAAACCAGGAGAGAATCAAACTGTGATGCACAAGGCCACACTTCATACTGGACACACACATATGTATGACATTAACAGTAAAGTTCTTGTATGATTCTCTGCCAAGGCTGAACAACTGTCCAACTCGCTGTTACACGAAAAGACATCGTTCATATCATGTCAAGTTAAATTTAGAGCTTGACCTTCAAAGAGGACGAAAATGATGAAAATGTGGAAAATACAGATCTGGATTTTCATGAAAATGGATTCAGTTTCTTTTGTTGCCAAAAGTCCAGTCTGACCACTAAATTGCATGGAAATGTGAATAACAATCAAAAAGCTTTAAAGAAATCATGCAGACAGTCAACAAGGGTAAAAAATCTGGACTGCTCATTTATTCAAATATATTCCAGCCAGAAATCCCTGCCCACATGCCACACACACACACACACACACACACACACACACACACACACACACACACTAGTCCATAAGGGTGGTTTGAGGATACATTGGTCATGCAGTCACCAGTAGAAGGTCAGCGTCTAGAGGACTGTTTCCCCACGGCGGTAAAGAGAAAGGTTCTAAGGTCAAACACAGAGCAAACACCCACACAGAGACACAAACAGAAAATGAATGGTCTGTGTGGGTGGCTCGGCGGGTCATGTATGTGTTTGTGTGGTCAGTTACTAACACAAATTCAAACTATTTCATTTGTGGTCTTATTTGTGGTTAGTTCCAGTTGCTGTACATTTCATCATCTTGCTTTATCTGCCTGCATGACTTTACGCGCTGCACAAGGGTGGCACTGTTGACTCATGCGAGACATGTTGGGAGGATTATTGGTCTCCCAGTCTCGCAGTATACCAACATCTGTTTTCCATTGCATGTCTTGCATAATGTATTTCCTCACCTGCTTTTAGCATAGAGTCAGTCGCACCGCTTTACAAACATACAGGACATATGGCGCATGTGTGTATTTCTGTATGTCTGATTTTTTTATGTTGTAGTGCATTGGGAGGCCACTTGTGTAGACTTCATTCAAATTTCAATGCATTATTTAAATTACAGCAAGTCATTTTCTTGTGGCTCATCAACCAGCCTTTGAGAGGTTTATTTTAAATCTGGGCTACAGGATTAGCTCAGATATTCCTGTTAAAAATGGGAATATTTACAGATATAATCTATTTTATTTTATTTGCCCCCTTTTTGACTTCCTTTGATTGTGATTTTTTGTATAACAGTCATCTTCTGACTTCAAGTACACCAAACAGTTGACCCTTTGTTTCTGTAGTAAGGTGCTCTGTTTTCCCATAGCATAAAATAGCATTTCTATATCTGCTTTATCATCTGCCTCTAAAATCCCAATTGAGATCATGTTGAGAGCTTTTCAAATAAAAAGGCAAACCACAGCATCCACTTCCCTTCATGCATATTTCATGCTCTCTGATTCTTGTACTGTATTTCTACATCTGTATAGTCTATATTTTTACTTTTACCAAGCAGGTCCTCTGAACAATGCAGCCTTTGGCTCTTAGGAAGCATTAAGGTCTGTCAGATGAATCGGAAAAATCACGCTTCGAGAGGGATTTGAAAAGCTCTCAAAAGCCACATGAAATCTTAAACACTTTTTCAGCACTTTTTTTTTTTTATTTCATTTCATTTGGCGAGCAGCGCCAGCACAGAACCAACTTAAAGGTTTCACTCAGTGGGTGTACAACACTTGTGTTCTGTTTGTAGCTTGATTGACTTGTTTTCTGATCAGGTGAGAAATGTTGACTGTCTTTCTGAACTGTGACTGAGCACAGTTTAGAAAGCGAGTGTTGAACGAAAGGAGTTTGGTTTTGTTTTTGTCACTTACAAAGTGTGAAACCAGTGACTGCATGTTTTTGTGAATCAATTGGAGATCGTGGTGCGCTCAGTCACACTAATGCCTCAGAGAAATGTAATTTTAAGATTTTCTCTAAAAGGCACTTCAAGTATATTCAGGGCCAAGTCTACTCATGTGCAAACCTTGCACTCGCAAAGATAAAAATCCCACTTCACTGTCACATTATTCTCTACCTCAATTTTCCACCTATCTTCACTCCTGTGCTTGAAAATATGAATTTGGTTGGATGGCGTCTTATCTACTTTATTTCGACTCAGTGGACTTAGGTGGTTAATTTTATTTGGCCTGTTAAGGTTTGTGCCGCCCAATTTTAAATTAACCAGAACTTGAAAAAAGCAACATGACCTCAGCAGATGATGAGGGCTGGAAAACCAAAACAGTTAGCTAAAAGAGGCTAAAAAGCTCTGTGGAGAGAAGAACTGCAGAGTCTGTCTTTCTCTGTGGATTTGTTACTATGAGCGGCACATTTAGCTTTAGAAACAGTTGTCTGATCCATTGTTAAAAAAACACAAAGAGGCTATTTGCTTCTACAAAACTGCCAAATAAGCTGTCCTGAAGAGGTATTCAGTGAAACTGCCCCAAACATGCTTTGAATGAATTCTAAATCCTGTGAAATACCTAAAAATATCTTTAAAAACATGGCTGGTGGGTCATTCAAAGGGCAATGTATTCAAACCTGTCCTAAAATTAGTTCCACCACAAAGTTTGTTGAAAATCCTCTTGCAAGTGTTGATTTAATGAGCTTATATTTTGTGCTGTTGCCCCCAATATGGAAATGTCTTTGGCAGATGATGCATGCAGGCCCCGTACACCAGTACAATATGCTGTTTCCACCACTGACGAGGATGACACACACATACAAGGGCATGTTTGCATGTGTACGTGCCACAGGACAGAGGCAGATGTGGCCTGTTTGAAGTAAATGCACAACGTAAGTAAATGTGGAATTGATGTTCAGATCTGTTTGTAAAGAGGCAAAACATCTGTTTGTTACACTAACTAGCAAAATACCATGGTCCTCTGCTCCTCTGAGGCATGTGGACCCACAGCACAGAGAATGTCATGCAAAGCTTTTTCTCTCAAAAACCGATTTGTGAAAGATGAAGAAAAAAACAAAACCAATTACAGAACAACTGAAAGGTAAAATCTTTCAATGAAACCTTCTATCAGTGATCAGACTGGAGTCTTATGCTCATGAGGACATAATCCTTTTTTGGGACTCATCCTAATATGGGATTGAGATCTTTGCTTCAAACAGACTCACACCACGTTAGTCACTTTTTCCACTGTATTTCCAGGAGCCTGTGGCTATCTTAAGCAGTTTTTTGGCAAGTCTAAAGCCAAACAATCTTCATGTGCTCCAACTTTCCTGTAGTCATCTTCAGTCTACACATGTAGAGTTTTAAACATGAGGGGGATATCACCAAACTTCAGATGTCAGTTTCTGGCAACACTCTGCATCTCTTACTCATAAAACTCACAAATCCAGAGCAGATATTTACCAGCTAATTTGGTAGATGTGGATAAAATGTGTTTTTAGCCATGCTAGTGGCATGGCTGTAGGGATGGCAATGTTGGGTGGATGAATGGTTTGCCATGACATTTGCTACAGACATGGTTGCACACCTCAGACCTTTGGTGATCCCTTCACTTTCCATATAGTCATCATTGGATAAAAATGTTTATTTGTCCACTACTTTGGTTTATGGCCAAATACATAAAAAACTAAGGAAATTAGCACGTTGTGTTCAGTGCTGATAAGTAAATGTTAGCATGCTAACACCCTCAACTAAGGTGGTAAACATAATATCTGCTAAATATAAATGCTAACATGCTTACCTCAAAGCAGCGCTGTGCCTACAACCTCACAGAGCCTCTAGCATGGCTGTAGACTCTTAGTCTTGTTTCCCCAAGGCTGACAAAATGTGTTTATCCCAAAATAGTTATAATGCATTCAACACTGCCACCTAATTATGGTCTGATGTATTGTATCAAAACTCCAATTAAGCAGCAAAATATGTCGTCTGTGTCTGTCATGTTACCTCAATAGTAAGCTCCATGAAGCACGATCTAGAAAACCTTCACTGTAATTCTATCCAAGATGGTTTTTCTCAGCATGTATAATATAGTTAAGTAAAAGCTTGAACAATCACAGAAAAATACAAATTTGCATGAATTGCGCACTCTGTGGGAGACTGTCTCATTCATTGTTAATACTTTAAACTGATACAGAACGACAGCAAACTGAGGTCCTGGGAAAAAGCACGGTGGACACAAATTGTTGGCAGAAATCGGTGGGTTTACCCCCTAGAACTCCGACCAAATGATCACTTTGGATTTCCATCAGCAACTGACAGACTGGATGTTTGACATATTCGAAGCTACAGCATCATATTATCGCGGTCGTGGAGAAAACAATAAGACAGTTGCAGTCTGTCAGGGAAATGGAAAGGACCGGATGTTGATGCAGTTGTTTCTAACTTGGTGAAAGACCACAGATGTGGGCCGACACACCCTGCTCAAACCACACACTGGATATTTATTTCCACTCACTGAGGACATGAAGAATTTTAACTGGACTACTTCAGGCAAAACTGGAAAAAGTAAAGTAGTAAAGTATGATTTTATTGAACATATAACTTTTGCTTTGATGCATAAGGGGAATAAATAATGCAGCAGTGTTCTTGTAATGCTCTTAAGGTATTACAGGCTGGGTTTTTCTAAAAGCAGCTTGGTTAAAAGAGAAAGGTATCTCCACTGAATGTGCCTTTAGCACACTGGGTCTTGATACAGTAGAACAACATACTTAAATAGACTGCTTTCTTGTCATTCATCGTCCAAGGATGAAATGCTGTCCTCAGGAATATGGCAAGAGATATTTCAAAATTCTGTGTGGCTATAAACACTATGCCATCCTCCATCAGCCTTGAACACACCTTTAATTCCTTATAAGCTCCATAATTCAGATATCATTGCAGTCAACTCTTTATCCTGCAGGTTCTTTTGAGATCTACTACCCAAGGCCATACACGTCATGTTTTATAAAGCTATAAAAGAGAATACAAGAAGAGGTGCGAGTTTAGATGCTTCTTGAAATAAAATGAAAGTTAGATAAAGCCACATGCTGTATTTGATTAGATATACTCTGCTTTCGTGCTGTTGAAATGCAGAAGTCCTCAGCTCCTCCTGCTCACTCCTGCTACAGGAGAAACAGAGAGAGCTGTCCACATAAATTGTCATTTTTATGGTGCTGTGCATAGCATTTTAATGTGAAGACATTCATTCTGTGACATTTGCAAAATTGCTGTAAACAAATAACGCCCTGGCTTAGATCAGCAGCAGCCATTAGTCATCTAGCTGAAATCTGCTGTTTCATGTATTGCTATTTTACTATAAATAAACAAATTGATTTGGACTATTTTGCACAACCCCGGACTACGTTCAAAGACAACATTTTTCTAATGTCCAAAACCAGGTTTTGGGTGTAGTTATGGCAAATAAACTATTGTTAAGGTATGATAAAAGGTTAGGCAACTAAAACACTTGGTGAAGTTTAGAACCACTCTGACCTGCACAGCCTTACTTTGTGTTTGCTACATGTAGGGCACACTACTTCCTGAATGGGCACTGAATGTAGATTCACCCAAAGTCAGAGGACCACCAAAGTGTTTAGGGTTTATCCTCTGGGGACAATGAATCTCTGCAGCAAATTTCATGACAATGTAGCTGTGAAATATTCCACCATGGACCAGAGTGTTGGACTGACAGACTGGCTGACCGACTTTGCCATCTCCACAGCCACACCACTATCGTGGCTAAAAATAACATAGCAAAGGATCGTATAAGAGATCATATCCCACAGGGGAAAACCCCATGTAAAGTTAGACGTGCAATAACCAAAAGGCTCTATTGTAGATTACAAGCTTCTGTGGCTTCTATGCCTTACAGTTAAGTAATTCATGAGGAATCCTTTTCTTCTCTTCAGTAAAAAAGTGGAGGAAGACACTTGGAGGGAAAGAAAAATTAAAAGGAAAAGTGGAGGTTGGAAAAGAGGGAGAAACGAAAATGGAAAAAGTGGAGACACGATGACCGACAGCGCAGCAATGAAACATTAATATGCCCACTGTGTACAGCATGGGCATCTCTGCACTTTTCTGTCAGACTCATTTCCTGCTGTAAAAAACTGAACCATGCTTATAATACACTGTATGTATGAATCGGTTAAATACATTCTCACAAGCCCAAATTTTTACTGCAGGCATGTACATTTTTGTGCAGTTTCCTCAGGCTTCATAAACACAAGGCCGGCTGGCTGTGGCACAATGAAAATGTCAGAAAGTTTCCCCTCTGAAGAAAAGCAAAAGCAGACACATCCCCTGGAAAACAGCAGTGAATTCAGCAGTCCTGTGCTGGAATGTTTTTTTGTGAATGTTTTGTGGGGATTGATTTTTCTGATATGCCTGGCACAGAGAGTGGGAGGAATTGGCAGACGTGGATGAGAATGACACGGAGGAGGAGGAGGAGGAGGAGGAGGAGGAGGGTAGTGAGTTGCAGAAATAGAGACGGACAGTGGCGATAAGCACGAGCAATATGCTTATTTGACTGGTACAGCTAACTTGGCTTTGTTATCAGTGTCTCTTTATGCTTGTTAGCATTATGAAATGACAGAATATGTTACAGTTCCCATCACTGTAGAAGAAAATGAAGGGGTAGGAGAGGAAAAGCAACAGAAAGTGTACAAAATGCAACATTTTCCTCGAAAAATGACTGTAGAAAGGATACTGAAAAGCATCCTAAAAGGAGAGTACAGGCTCTGGAGGAGGCAGAGTAAGAAAGTGTAGCAAAGCGAGGTAGCGCCATGCTAAAAGAGGAGCAGAAGTGACAGCCAGGTTCTCATATCCTATAATTATAGCACTGCCATCACTTCTCCTCTCTTCACCTCCTGTCCTGTCATCCCTCCCTTTTAACCCCCAACCTCTCACTTCCTCTCTACAATCACCGTCTCTCCCTCTCCTCACACATTTTCTCCCCCCTTCCCTCCACTCTTGCCCTGTCATCTGTCATTTCCATACCACACTTTCTCTTGCCTTCCCCTGCTCCTCCTGGAGAGATCTGGGCCACTTGACACTTGTGCTCACTCATGGGAAAGGCTCGGCTGTTAGCTCACCCAGCGGGGCAAGTCCATTTCCAGACTGCAAGAGGGCCGCTGTTTTGTCACACACAGCTGCTCTAGCAAGGCAGAAATCGAACCGCATTCAGGCTGAGAGGTGTGGGTAACTCAGGGCTTGCCGTCTCTGCCGGGACATTTTCTTTTGTAGTTTTCAAGGTGTCATGTGTCACATTTTGATGCAGATGTACAATACATTAAAGGCCGTGTAAAGATATAAATAACCATGAAATAAGACAATACAATAAAGAATATACCTACAATATAGCATACTGCTCAGTTGCCAGTTTATTAGCCACACCTAGCTAAAACGAATGCAGTCTACACACAATAAATCCTGCCTTCATGAAGATTATAATGTTGTAAAGTGGACTTTTTTTTTAACAAACTGCTGTTTCCAATGTCAAAAATGAACAGAGAGGTGTTTCTAATATTTTGTCCACCCAATTTATACACAATACTCCAAGTACATATTATATAATATGTACAATCATCTATTTTCTACTGACTTACATCAAATATTTGCCCCATTCACTGTAGAAGTATGTTCTTGTATCTATCCCTTCTTATGATGCCTCTACTTGACTTGACTATGTCCCATAATATTGCAATGAATCAAATCTGATGCACCAGTCTGGGCCACCTCCTTAGAGTCTTCAAGTATGCACAACTTGAGACAAAAGCCGAACTGATCAAATTTAGATAATCTCAAGAATCCGGTGCCTGTAGTTCTAAAGTATGTATGAGAGTGCCTGCAGAATGTTCCAACAGAAACTACATGGGTTTCATTTTCATTTCCCTTTTGTATTTTCTTCATCATTAATACAGTCACTGTCCCATTCCTTATTATATAAGATGTCTTTGTGAAATGATCAGAGCTATAAATGCGATTGAGAAAACAATTTCCCAACTGTTGGGAGCTTTCAGTCATATCACATGATCTTCATCAGAAAATTGATCTTTCCCACTTATTATGGAATTGTAGATAATTGCATTTCCATTTTCCACTTTAAGGATTTCTCCTCGTTGTTAGCAGAAAAGCTGAGGTTCAAAGTTCATTCTTGACCTTGCAAACAGTGGTTGAGAAAACAATCTCACCACAAGATCAGTTTAGTAGCTGTTCTGGAGCTTTCGACCATGTCACATCAGCAGAAAGTTTGCCCAGCTGTCAGTTGTGACGATTGCTAGCCTCAACAGTGGTTCTGTTAGCATGTTTCTCAACTATTTCCTTTACGTCCAGGCTTTTGTGCCACAAAGTAGATCCATTATCTGCCTCGAACGTTAAGTATCAATGTTGTTTCATCTGTAACATTTAACATTTCCAATGTCTTAGTCCAGACTAATGTGATTTATGTCTTGTTTTGAAGTGTGGATCAGACCTGAAGCTTGCTTACCTAATCTGAAGTGTGTCTTTTATGTGCTGCAGATCCTCAGTCTATCCAGGAAAGAAAAGGGAAATCTCTGTTCACATCCTACAAGCCAGGCAACATCCACACAACAACTTTTAAGTGGTGAATCAATATTTCACAAAGTCTCCTGTGTTGCACCCTGGGCTGCAGAGGGCCTTCACCAAACAATAGGATCCTGACCTGCATTATTCATCCCTCACTCATTCACTCCTCTCTGACTCAGACACAGAGCACACAGGGGAATTCAACTTTCCCAAACTAAACTTCAGATAAGAAAACCTTTCAAAACATCTGCCTCTCCTTCCTCGACTCTCTGTGGTATTTTGAGTCGCCTCGCACCACCCCTAATAATGTTAACCACGTTGAATAATGCATTGCTGATTCATATCTCACGGTCGAGCCATGCCAGAAGCCCCTCAGTTCGACCAAACATCAATGAGTGAAGCAAACAAAATGTATTGGGAATTTCTACAATCTATAGTGATTTCAGTGATTTCATTTCCAGATGGTGAAAAATCCACATGAACCCAGGTTGCATCACAAATGTCCAAATGTGTCAGAAATGTGTAAAAACCTTCCATCTAATATCAGCAATAGAGAGAGATCTATATTTAGAAGTACTCCAATCATCATTAAATCTAACTTTGGAGATCCAATAAGCGTAACTCAGTTATTACAAAATGGCACAAATACTGGCAGCAGATTTTTAATGAACTTGACATTTAATGCTTCATGGCTTTTAGAAGGTTTCCCCTAATGTCTTTTCATAACGTGTAATTAGGCACGGACTTTAAATAATGTGTGCGTGCAAAGGTTCCTAACAGAGGAGATGAGGATAACTCAGCCTCAATCAGTGTATTATCTCTGCTCCAGACCATTACTGAAGCTGGCTACTTAATAGCCTCTGAATTAGATGTGGAGCTGATTACACATTGATTATAAGTGAATGAGGGCAGGGGACGTCAATCGCAGCATCCAAAGTGACTTCAAAGAGCATAGAGAGAGACACCAGAGGAGGATTTTGTAAATGCAAAGATGTGTCAGGATGAATTTTACTCTTTAAGTCTGACACTAAACTTAACCTAATCTTACAATGCGTCTTGTACAGTACCTCACTTCTGTCTGAAAGTTTCATCCAAGTATATTTTTACAGTATGAAGGTGAAAGAACCACCTATAAGCACTGAATTTATTTGTACAATTGCATAGCTATAATATGACTATTTGCATTTTAGACAATGAATTCTGGTTATATCAATATCTAGTGTGCTGGGGCAGGTTGTAGACTCTTACCCTTGTTTTTAACCATGAGCACAATAGTCCCCTAATCTTTATCAAGTAGTTTTAGTTGTTTAAATTTAACCAAACCTTAACCACAGAGGTACAAGATCAGAAGATGCTCATATGAGTCATTTTGAGTAAGATTTGAGGAATTGTTGAGTGTGCTATAATGACAAAGGACAGAAGGGGAAAGAAAGAAAGATGTTATGGAGGAACCATTTCACTGAGAACATTTCTTCTTTTTTCTTTCTTGCCCCTGTTTTCTTTCTTTTCTTCTCTATCTCACTCACACACACTCATACACAGACCAACCTCAAACAGGAAACAGCTGTTTAAGATTGTTCCCTCCAGTTCTTTTTACATTACTTACAAATTGTGTCATTGCAAACCTGCTACAGCCAGAGCAACACCTGAGAAGTAACTCAGCTGCTGGTGAATGTTCTGCACAGTTTCCGGGGCTATGAGCAGGTAGCAGTCATGAGAAATCAAACTCGTCTGGTGCCAAACAACCAAAGGGAAACCAAGAGGAGGCATCGATACTGTTACATCAACATGGCACCAGTCCCTGCTTCCTCTCAGTATGACTGGGTCCTGCTTTAAAAGGCAGCAGGTGAAAGAGAGGTGACGTGACCTCGGTGGGGCTGAGCTTGGACGGCAGTATCGCAGGACACAGTGCGAATCGAAGCCAAATGGTCAGCTATGATAATGTGCCAGAGACTAACTACAGACAGGATCTTCTCACTATCGCAGCTCTGCACAACGCACAGCGGAGGATTCAACAGAAAGCAGCTGGCAACCATGCTCAGAAGCTCATCCTTTAAAAGCACACTTGGATGCTCAGTTCATACAGATTTTCAAAAGGTCCTTTTGGAGATTGCGTACTCAAAAAATCTGCCTGACAACATTTTTTGCAACGGACCAAAAGGTGCTAAAAGAAATGTAGGAGGAGATGTGATCACAGGCGCACACCTCAGTTCATTTATCTCACACTATAAATAGCATGACTGCAAGGAGTGTCAGTTTTGCTAACATCAGCGTGCAGCAGCATAATGTTGCATCTTGTTGCCTTCAAGTGCTGTGGGAAAACTGTGACAGAATACATGAGTGCAACAAACTAAACTAAAATCCAAACCTTGCTCCTCAATTGTGTTCGGAGGAATTTTGATGAGCTGTTTGTACAAATGCACCTCTTACAAACATGTAAACAGCATCTGCAGCTAGAATCCCATTAAAGTCAAATCTAAGGCTTATAAATGATGATGCTCCTGTTCATTTACGCCACCGCGCATTTTAAACTGTGCTGACATTGCTGACTAATTTAACAGCCCCAAAAGTGAACTCTTCATCTGCAATTTATAATTCAAATGTTTTATTCAGCTACTATAATTTATTCAAGCAAATTTATGAATGACTAACAAAGATCTCTCATTTTCCCTCTCCCACACACATACCTACAGTATGAATCACCAGGCACACAGATTTACAGGATGTGGAGTGAAATTACAGTCTTCAAGGACAGAAGAGTTTCAGTGTGATGTCCTTCACATCTGGCTTAAAGTATTCTCTGCATATGTTCTTATATTCTTTATAGAGGTACCTTAAACTGTAACTACAATTTTTCCCTTAGGCTGATAATTATATGGCCACTTTTGTTGTAGTATGAGTGTATTCAACATTTAGAGGGTTTATATATCTCCAATTTTTCCAGGTTTTTAACCTAGGTACTTATATACATATTTAGATTTGTTTAATCATTTATTTCATCTTTCGCCTTTCCATTTTTTCCTCCATTTTCCACTTGCATCCACTTACATCTGTAGTGCCTCCTCTCTCTGCTGAACTGAACTGATGGCTCATTGATTGCACCTGTGCCTGGTATATTTAAATGACCTGGAACCATGAATCTGTAAGCACAGAGGGAGGGATGGTCTGAGGGGGCGGAGGGTCTGTTTGCAACATTTTTGTGTAGTGCAAAAGTGAAGAATCGATGGCAAAGAAAAAATGTCTTGATCAGAATGTTTTCTGAGGCAGTTTACTCCTTTTTATTTGGATGGATGAAACAGCTTCTGATTTCTTCTCTGTTCTAGTCAAATGCAGAATGTTCTAATGCCAACGTTCTTTCTGCAAGCGAGACCACCGTTTGCCAGCGCAGAAAGCAATGACCTTGTTAGAAATTCAGCTGAATGGAAATAACAAATTGGCCGTGGCAATTAATCTGTCAGTATTCTCCTATAGAAGTGTGCCATGTGGTCGATGGATTGGCCCATTGCTTTCTATAAGTATAAGCTGCTGAGAAAGACCGTGTGTGGGGGTGTTGATGTGTGGCGGGGTGAACATGTGTACAGCATGCCTGTGCATTTCCGCTCCTGAGGGCAGATCAGTATATGTCATGGTTGATTGGACACTGTTCTCCTGTCACATGGTTCCAGCAGTCACACTCATGAATGAACACACGCTGGTAAGAATAAAGCATCTTCTGGCTCCTTACAGTAGCTTTCCTACAGTTCCCTGTGGTCTAACACCACATACACAAGCCTCATGTGTAGTTTAGTCATAGTCCATTCTGAATAGTCCATTTTTGTTGATTATTTTCCCATCATTTTTCAGGTTGTTGTGACATTTGTCACTTTGAAAAAAACAGACAATTAAATGTCATCATCAGATCATAGTTTTTTTCGCCTACAGCAGCACATTATTGTTGATTGACACATGGAGTTCAGCCAGGGAATATTCAATTGTGGGACAATTTCCCTTCATTTTTAGGTTTTGCTGCACCCACACAGAAGCAAAGGATGCCTGAAATCTGTAGGTGACGCTCATTACTCCACCACTGAGGTTGGAGGTCGGGTCCCATTTGTTATTTTGTTTCACTTATTTTTTAAAGTTAGGAGGATAACTCGAAAGCTACAGTAGATTACAGCTTTTCATTAAATGGTTTTATGTCAATGGTCAAATGGTTTAAAGGGATTATTCAGGGTCTGCAACATTTTATATTTCTTAATGCCAGCAAATCCAATGAAAAGCAAAACTAACAATGAATTTAACCTGCTAACAAGTACTGCCCGTGTAGCTTCTGTGTAAGCCTCTGTGCCCTTAAACCTTTATATTGTAATAGTGCTTTCTAGAACATTTTTGTTACTTTCTCATGAACTACACTCACTTAAATGAAAGTAAACTGGCATGTTTCCCAGAGTCGTCCATCGCTAAGAGCATTTTGATCCCGATCCAGTTGTTTAGAACGTTTTTTTGTTGAATTCCCAGGATGGTGCAGCCTTGGTGGAGGTGCGCAATCTCAGAGAGGTGAAACATGTGATTGAAAATGTACTTAAAAACCTAAACTTGTCATTATTGAACCCTCTCATGGCAGTCATCGATCTAGCTGTAGTTCTGTAGTTGTGGGTGAATATATGATGATTTTTGTGTTTTTTTATTTTCTCAGGCAGTGATGTGATTTATTCAACAATGATTTACAGATGGGTTAATTCAGATCAGGAACCTTTCTCCACGTTTCCTAACATTTCTATCTTCAGGCCACTTTTTGGACTGCATGAAGCAACACATGATGAGAATGAACCGACTGTGTCTGCTAATGAGGACCTTGTGGGTACGAATTCCTTTTAGGGCCGTGTGTTTCTGCATATGCAGGCAAAAGAAAAAGCATTGTTCATGCGCTGCTCCGATTGTTGTGCTCATAAAACATGCACTCACCTCACCCGCCCCTCCAGAATGTGATAAAATGAACTGAAATCCACATTTTGTTTACTGACATGCCTGAATTCTTAACTCCCCTCCAGGAGTGGGGCTGAACTCTTGTACTGGCAATTACAAGTGTCTCTGTGTGGATGAGTTCATGCATACCTATTTGTGCATGTGTATTTTTCTGGCAAATTCTCTGTTAGCTTGGCCAACTGGATAACGTTACTCCGGGCCAAGTCATTAGCCACTGAAATAAAGCAGCTTTGTTTTGTTGTCATGGTCCACCAAATTCTATTTAAAATCAGGCTCCCTTCCAGAAACCGACAAAAAGGGGACAAAAGAAAATAGAAGAAGCGCGCTCAGAGTACAGTATCTGAAACAAACTGCCTCTACGCCTTCACTGATCACAATTAATCAGAACCTCCTTGGGCAGAACATGACATGCTCATTTCAAACATCACTGGCACACAGTGCTCGGCAAACGCTTTAATTGTCGTTGTGAGGGATGGACGCTGGAATGAGAGTGCCTTTCCTCGGATACGTAGTGGGAGAGCGAAGTCGAAACAGGTAGCTGACAAAAAAAGAGAAGAAAAATTCAACTAATAAAATAGTCCTCGGGTTGCTCTTGTGGATCGAAAGACACAAGAAAAGATTCTAATTACTTTCCAAAGTTTCCAGACGTGGCGAGAGTTGATCAGAACTCTGATAAGCTGCTAGTAAGAGAATAGTTAAATTGACTTTATTCTCATTATTCCCCGAGTCCACTGCGAGGAATGAGAGAAAGCAAGTGTTCGTACTGCACATTATCTCTATTTCAATTATTAGCCCACTCCCGTCTGTCAGTCACACACTCTCTGCAGTCTCTGTCCCCTCGCACACAGAGTTAGACGCCCAGATGCTCATCCATTACCTTTTCCAATGTGTCTAATGGTCTGCTAGCAGTTAATTCCACTTCTCTGTGGGTCTGGAAGGTGATTTAATATGCTACCAGGCAGGGCTGAGGAGAACTGAAACCAAAAGCCATGAAAACTTTTTAATCTTTCTCTTTATTCTCTTTTTGCCATCACCACACTGATTCCTTTTTTAACTTTGTTATAGCTCAGACTTACCTCTAGCTGTCACCTTCTATAACTAGTTTTGTGTAATTCATTCATTATCAGTTGTGATTTGGGTGATATGCAGTGAAGAAAGAGAAACATTTGTTCATTTGGCCTTGAGAGATAAACTATCTCTTACTTTGTGTCTGCTTCGAAAAGCTATTCAAGGCTCTTGACTGACCTCTAGTGGTAAACATTGGAAGTTACATCCAACTCAAAATCCTGCACAAAATTCAGTTTTCTGAGCTTTTTCAGCATTACAGATGCATTTAATTAAGGACAGTTGCTCAAGGAATGAAAAAGATACTCTATTTAGCCGCCAGAAAATCAGGAAAACACAAACATTAATTGAGTTAATAGTGTACCATTATAGACCACATAGACAACAGCTACAGGAGGCCTTGGCTTGCAATTTCTGCAGTTCCCCTGCAGAACTGTGACATCATTTTTCCACAAGAAGCTCTATCATTTAGTGTTTTGATGACAGTCATGGAAAATGCCACCTCAGGCACATCTACGTAATTCCCCGTAAATTCTGCTGAGCTGGCTTGAAATCTGCTGACTTATGGTCGTATTTGCATCAGCTTCACGCTCATCAAACCATTCAGTGGCCCGGTGAATAGTGGTGTTTCCATCCTGGGCGATCCCCACATCAAATGATGCACATTTGTGCCGGAATAGCTTTGTGCTCCCAGACTTGCTTTGGCTTAAACCCTGCATATACTTCTTTGCCTTTTCAAGAGATGACTCATCTGACCATCTGACATTTTTCCACTGCTTCTATTCTTCGCACCACTTCACTTGCAGTCATGTATTTTTCAGGTGTAATAAGGAGTTTACGCACTATAGCTCAACCTCTGTACCATCAGGTTTTTGAAGGTGAGCCTTTGAAACTGCCTGCTTACGCCTCGCTTTGACATTTACAGTCGAGTGACTCAGAGTTGTTTTTGTTTGTTTTTTTTCTGTTTGTCCTTGCATCTCAAGCCAGAGGCACAGCCACCATCAGCAGCATCTATATGTTGCTTTGAAAATAATGGCGACAAGACACACATATGTACTTTATATCCTGTATTTTTCAAGTGTTTCTCAGGCTTTCAACACTGCAAAGTTCTTTGCCTTTCAGTTGGAATTGAAAATTGAATTCCATCCAAAAATAAATACATTTTTCAAAATGAAAAATACCTCTTCAAATCATAAAATGCCTAGAAAAGTAATTTTCACATTTATCTTTTATGATAGCAAAACCCTGATTAGTTAGTGCACTGAGTGAGTGGGGGAGTAAGTGAGAGACCTCCCTGAATCCTTGATTGGACCACTAAGGGAAAAGTTACACTGCTGTAACCGCACGCTTACACAAACAATAATGGTAAACCACACACCAGCAAGAAAATGTCCCAGCTATCCCTGAACCAGCCAGCCACTGCATGCAGACACACCCAGGACTTGTGGTCATTTGGGACTCTTTAGGGAT
The DNA here is from genome assembly GCA_008360985.2 of Macquaria ambigua. Taxonomy (NCBI): domain Eukaryota; kingdom Metazoa; phylum Chordata; class Actinopteri; order Centrarchiformes; family Percichthyidae; genus Macquaria; species Macquaria ambigua. The sequence goes on along the minus strand of VMKM01000037.1, from coordinate 398,329 downwards.
CTTAAAAAGTACCTAACTAACTGACCTTTCACTTAAAAAGCAATGGTGTCATGTGCCTTTTATAGATATGTAGCCACGTAGTTATATTTTCTACAAAGAGGACAAGACAAGAAGCACTCAACACACTGCTCATTTACAAACTCTGTTCCAGTAGAAACAATGATTGGCATCATGACTGGCATTGCTTTATTAGATAAAAATGAGGGAAAGCACCATTAACACACCCAGCTAACAGCTGTGATAGCTTTTCTTTTAATATGGTTGTGCAGCACTGAACGCAGTAGACAGTTATTCTTAAGTTCATATTTACATGTATGGCTGTGAGGAAGTATATAAATAATGCAGTGAGTGTGCCATAGGCTGTGGCAGAAGTCAAGACGTGATCTGAGTGACTTTGAACATTGTGTGACGGATGATGGACAGGCTGACTGCAGGGTGTCAGAATATCTGATCATAGTGTAGCCTATTGTCACACACCTCACATGGAAACACATCATGACTACATACAGTCCAGTATTATTCTGATATATCATGTCACTGCATGTATGTCATACTGCAGCATGTGCTACTATATATACTGCAAAACATGACGTATCATAGCAGGAGAAGCGCAGCTGGAATTAACACCGTTAATGATTGCTGCGTCCCATTCAGCGGGGACGCAGGTGTTTGCAATAACCCTGACTGATTAGACTTCTAGTCAGGTGAAAATTGGGTGGCGCTATGCACACAGAAATGAATGGGAAGCAAAATCCAGTCTGACTGCAGCATTAGACGAGGTAAGTGAAAACACCTGAGTGGGTGGACTATGGGTGTGTAGTGGCTTTAAAGGCATTCAAATGCGATGTGTGTTTAAATCTGTAGTAAGTAAAATGTAAATCAAAGTGATGACAGACTCCATGAAGTCCGGTCTTTTTGTTTTTTATTTTTTTGAGCTTTAGGGGCGCTAGTAGACGGATAGGATTTGTTTAAACATTTTTAAATTATTTTTTTTTAATCTTTGAACTAGCTGCTTCCCCTCTGCTTGCAGTTTTTATGCTAAGCTAATCTAATCAACTCCCAGCTATTTAGTTCACTGCCTACACCAGCAGCCAGCTCTGAGTCAAAATGTCTGCTGTTAAAAAAACTAAATTAAATTAAATTAAAAAAAAGACCAAAAGACATAAGTCAATACATTTTTCCAAAGCACTGACTTCAACAGCAGGTGTAAACTTTATCATATTTAATTCCATTGTAGCATATTGATGATGACACGCAGTACAAAAGCAATTACCAGACATTCCATTACAACTTGGACCCAGTAAACCCCACCAAAGATATCAACAATAGACACTAAGCTTCTCTTAGTTTCATAGTGACGTCAACAAGACAAACATGATCTTGGTTTGGGGAGACAAAGCTAGGACCATTAGGATTATTCTCTCTTCCTCTTTTTTGTTAAATCTTTTTTTCCCCTTGAATAAAAATTGTTATATTGTATTTATATATTACAACACTCAACAAAAACAAAGTAATACAAAAATTGAACAAAATATGAACCTTGAGCAATGCATGGAGAAACAACTTTTAAGAGCAACACCTATGGCACGTTTCATTTCCTCACACAGATTTACACATTTTCACGAAAGGTGCTTATAATCACAAGCTAATTGATTCTAAACTGAGCACAGATGGATCCCATGGAAACTGAACTGTGGAAGCAGCAACACACTAATGCACGTGGTCTGACAATAGATGGCGCCATAACCCTTACCACAATCCTTCCTCTTTGCACTTGTGAGGCTCTCTTCCATTGACTTCTCAAAGTCACATGCAAGTGACGAGCAAATCAAAGAAGAGGAAGATGTCAAATTATACATAGTGCGTCTCCAGATTTAATGCTGAAGTGGCTTCAAATGAGCAAATATTACACCATAACTTGAGAAAATGTGAAATATTTGCCAGCAAATACCCACTTGACTGTGACATTTGAGAGGATTTGGACAGGTTGGTGGTGGGTATATTCAAACATTTTCTTTCTCCCCCCACCTGAATTAGCAACAACACTGGAATTGAAGTGGGAAAACATACAAGCACACTTTCTTTGTTTTCTAGCACCTCACTTGGACCACTGCACAATCACAAAACGTTTGTGAATTTGAATGATTCCTGGAAAAAATCGTCAAGCCTCTTAGACAGGCAATGTTGGAATTTTCAGTCTAGCATGAGAGGTATAATAAAAATGGATCAGTCAGAGACTCATATCATCATACTGTATTGTGTTGTTATGAAGCGTGGTCAGCTATTGGAAAGCTGATTTTAATAGTTTTTTTGATGAGGTTATGATCTTAGCTAAATGCATACTTTTAGTAGAAATTCACACCAGTATTTATACTTTGAATATGAGGAATGAAGTTGCAGACTGTAGTTCATATTTTGTCTCTTATGTAACCAGATTTAGGTCAAATAATACATTCAAATAATTCAACAATCTCTGGAGACCAAATGGACAGAATTTTCTATATAGAATATGTGCAATGTGAGAAAACATCCTATTCTATCCTAATTCTTCCCATCTGGCCTTCCAGACATTATTTCAAAAGGATAAGAATTATTTCAAAATACTATTTGCTACATATCTGATCTCCAACCCTAAACCTTGCTCCTATTTATACGTACTTTATGTTACATTGTAGTATTTGTATGCACGCACTGATCATTAAAAACATTGTGGATATTAATAATAAGTGGGCTGTTAAGGCTTCATCTTTCATTATCTTAATTTATGTTTGAGTGTTGTTATTTTATGAAATATAATCCTCACACCATACTGATGATGAAATCATGTTTGAGCATCCTGACTCTTATACTTCTACGCTGAACTTCCTCACAAAGACCTGCCGATGGCACAAGCTCTTGAGTTTCTTTCAGAAATGAACTGGATGAAATAAACACAACTGTACGATAAATATCCTGAAGTAAAAAAAAAAAAGAGACTTTGGCACATTGTTCCTGCAGTGCAGTACGTGGCAAGAGCACATATAAGCAAACTTACAGCCGAGTGCTTTATAATTAGGTCTAAGCATTTTGCCATAAGTGAATTATTTCACATTCAATATTAAAGACAAAAAACAAACACTGACAAACACCAACATTTAGACTGCCAGTTAAAGGGCTGACTTACTTTTAGTCGATTGGCAAATTATATACTTTACATGTCAATTTACATATATATTGTTTATGTATGTTCGTCAACAGCTTGTGTATATATACAGTCAAACATAATCTGCCGTTGACAAGTAATTCAACATTTGATCTTTTTAGACAAATTTTGGCTGAACTACATTACCAGTACGCACACAAAAATTCTACATTTAGCAGCAAATACTAATGCGTACATCTTAGTGTCTGTGTGGTGAAAAACGTTTTTAAAAAATTAAAAATGATGAAATGAAGTTATAACAAACTAAATAAACAAATGTTTTCCTATTGTTCTCCATGAGATATGAAGACTGAACTCACTCTGTATATAAAATGGTAACATTCTGAAGAGTTGTGAAAGGATCGTTTTTTGAGGTATTTCTGGTGGGCATTTTTTTAATAGACAAAACATATGGGCTGGGAACAGAAGCAACTTTTTGACATCCATACTAAACAAGAAATACTAGTGGCTCTTGGATGTAAAAGTCTGTATAAGGCAGCAGCTGCACACGTAAACAACAACGCCGTGGCGCTAAGATGCAGGAGAAGCACAGAGGGTTCATGGGAAGGATGAAATCCATGGATGAAAGGCAGGCTGAGAGAGGACAGGACAGGTGAAATGAAGGTAGGGATAAGGAGTGATTGTCACTGGAGGGGTTGGACGCCATTGGTTGGCTAGCAGAGCAGAATCCGGTCTGAGATCACACCAGCGTTTCAGGCAGTGTGTCAGCATTGTCTGAGGACAGCAGTTGCCAGATCTGCCACCGTTCCCTCTGCCAGTCCTGCCACTCTGGGCTGTGTGGCATCATTTGGGCCTCCGTCGTTGAGGCTGAGTTACTCGGCGCCACGCTCAGCCTCGCGTGCTGCAGAGGGGGTCGCTGAGCTGTTGCGAGCTGAGGCGAACTTTGCGAATTAGCTAGTCGATGGTGGGCGTTATAAGGGGGAGGACAGCGGCTGTCGTTAAGCGTAGCAGGGCCACCATCGGCAGTGTTCGCCCCGACTTGAGGTCTGGAGGTCGGGTTAAGTCCGTGTCCGCTTGTTCGATGGAGGCCTTGCGTGCTGTTGAGGTGTGACGTCACAGAGGGGTTGACGTTGAGCTGCGGGCGTCCCGTCTCCACATGAGGGCTGGTACACACTCTGGTGACCAGGGGGTGGGGTCTGCACTCGGTGATGCCAGGCACTGTCTGAGTCCGTTTTAGCGTTGCCTGCTGCCTGCCATCGCCATGGAGTCCGTCGAGACCTTCCTGTGAGCTGCGGGAGCTTCCCTCTGACATGTTGCCATGGGAACCTAGAAACAGAACATCAGCTACATCAGTGGAATTAATTATAGTTTAATGAATCACAAGGGATACACACATCACTTGTAGGTGCTTGACTTACAAATGTACAAAGAAATGCTCCAACACATCTTTTATTGACAAAACTTTTGGCTGGTCTTATTGCATCTTTAATGAAAAGATAGAGAAATAAATAAAAACATAATTCCTTAGAATGATTTGTGCTGGATTTCCATTTCCTGCTGTTTTTCAGACAGTGTTGCATGATCACTGAACTATTGCAGCTGTTCAATCCCGTATCAAAGTGTTGATGTGTTGATGATTTTGTGTCCTCCCTGCTAGTTAATTAGTTGACTGCACTCACCTGGCATCACAGGTGTAAAGTAGTTGCTAATTAGGTGACTTAAAATGAATAAAAAACCAGCAGGACTCTGGCAGCAACAAAAATCACAGAAACTGCAGTGATTTTTGAGCCTTAGGTCCTTGATTTCAAGTGTCCCTCAGGTTTCTGTTCCTCCCTGATAGTTAACAACCAGAACCAGGTGTCTGGCTAATTAACCATAAGGAACACCATTTGCAGAGGGCCTGGACTGATTGAAAATGGTTTACCTGTGTATGGTTGGTCCTTGAGTGCTGGTTTTAGAGTAGTGTGCCACGTCCCCCAAATGTTAGCATGCTCCTCTGATACAGTGTCTGAAGGAAGCAAAAGAGAGGTCAAAATCCTCTCCATACTCAGGTACACGGTAGACAAAAGCACATAGAGGATGAGACTTTAAAAATTAAGTTTAAGAACAATGTATTTCTGATATTAAAATCCAATTATCTGTCACTGAGAGTCATGAGCACTGTACAGTTCACCTTTGGTACCCCAAGTGTCGGCTCCAGGCTCTCTGCTCCAGCCGGTCACCTGGCCCACCAGAGTGTACTGTTCTGGGACACGGAAGACCTGCTCGCTGCCCGGGCTTCCTGGCTCCCCTCTACGCTCACTCAGGACCGGGGAGTTGTTGTCATAAGGGGACACCTCGCCGCTGGACGCCTTGGTGGAGTCACTGGAGGAACGGCGCTCGCTCAGGGTGAAGGGCTCCTCTGTCTGCAACAGGTCGGGACTCCTGTGGTTAATTACAGACAAAAATAAGGATGAAACAAGCAAAGACAGACAGAAAGGGAGGATGGGAGGACAAAGTGTGTGTGTGTGTGTGTGTGTGTGTGTGTGTGTGTGTGTGTGTGTAACTCACTGTGATGCTTTTCTTCTCAGAAGGTAGTCCACCACATCTGGATCAGTCTCCAACAGACTCATCAAAACCTCATTTTGCAGATCAGGAGGCACCTAAAAAATATGTTAACTATTAACAAAACATCAATTTGAGTGAAATAAATGAATAGAACTTTTTTTTTTTCTATTTTAGATGCCTCTCCCTTTATGCCATTTCTACTCTATGTCTATTTCAGATCATACCTACACCTACACTGTCAAGCTGCTTAAAACTTTACAATTAAAATACATTTATTTTTCAAACAGAAGTCAGATACCAATTATTTTTATATTAATATAAATTGCATTAACCTGAATGTGTGACATTAAAGTGTACTTGATTTCTAGTAAATAAAACTCCACATGTTCCGTGTGATAAAACAGGAATTCAACCTCATCAAACATGGATCTCTTTCAGCATTTCCTTCTTATTCATCCTGATTTTATCACGTTTTTATTACATTTCTCTTAAAAACAAGATTAGTGGTTTACTGCTTGTTCAAGGGCCCAATGTGAAAACAACAGAAATAAACAATGAGACAGTTGAATGTCTGTCTTGTTACCTTCATTTCCTGTGCATTTCTTAATCTGATTTTCAGGTGATTAGCTAATTTTATGCTCATCAAACATGTGGATAATGATGCAGAACACTGCCCAAACTCCCACTGTCTACAAATGACTCTCATCCTCACATGCTTTCAAAGTAAAAGTTGCCAGATTCAGACATAAGCAGGTTACGAAACAACTTTCAGATGTCATTCACAGAACTCGAGCTGCCTACAAATCTGTTTTTACTAACCAAGACTGAGCAAGTCAGTCCCAATTCACTATATGGGATTAATAGCTCTTCTTTGGCTTACTGCAGGAATGTAAGCCTCAGGGGAATGGCAGTGGCAGATTACAAAACATTACGGTTTAAGGTTTCGGACCTGGAATGACCTGAACTGCCTGTCTGCACTGTAGAATCCCAGAAAAAGAAAGGAACAAAAGCAACTGATGAGGCGGTAATCCGTGCAAAATCGTGACCTCTTCTGACACCACGTGAAGGATTTAATGCCTTTTTATTTTGGAAATAACAAGTTCAAGTATCTCAATGAAAAGTTCTTGGTGTTTTTGTCAGCTAACTGGCAAGATTTTACTTTCTTTCCTATGTATTTTCTCAAAAGGATTCAGGTACAATTTTGACCAAAAACACTCATCATCATCTGTCATCTGTCGTCTCTTTGTTTATTTCTCCCTTTACTCCTTTTGTCTCTTCTTTCTCTCCACTAAACTAGGCAAAGCTCTGTTTTCATTAACTAAGACACAACCATTGTCTGCTAAGCCAGGAGGGATTGTTTTTCTTTAAGCCTACACAGGAATGTGAGACTGTGTGCGTGTGTGTGGAGGAGTGTTGGAATGAAAGGAGGAAGTAAGAGTTGATGGTTAGAAACACACAGGCTCCATTACTGACCATAAAGAGGGTTTGGTAGCTGGCGATCATCCTCTGCAGCACGGCGATGACGGCCGTGCTCTCCTCGGCCCTGGCTGAGCTCTGGACGCTGAACTCCTTGTCTGAGTTCTTCTGCTTGTGGAGCAGGTTGGGGCCAAAGATGGTGCCCAGGTTCAAAGACGTCATCTTGTTCCCTGTGATCTGTATTTGGAGAAACAGACCAGTTGAATGGTGATCGTAATCGCATAAAGAATGACATGTGCGTGCACAGTGAGAGAAGAACAAAACCTCCAAGTGTGCACCTTCTGGAAAATCACAGAACTGAGGCTGACGTCATTAGTCTCACAGGTATTTGGTAATAAACCAAAATATTGGACAAACTGCAATTTTGACTTGATACTGATAGATGAAAAGTTTGGGGTTCATCTGAGGGGAACATGAATGTCTGAATCAAATTTCATGGAAATCCATCCAATAGCTGTTGAGATATTTCACTCAAAACCACAAATACACTGGAGTAAAAGACAGGGGACCACCAAGGTCATTAGGACACCTCCTCTGGGAACCATGAATGTCTGTACATTCATTTAATAGCTGCTGAGATTTTTCAGTCTGGGCCAAAGTGGGGGACCAACCAACAGTTTGACAGACCAACATTGCCATCAATAGAGCCATGCTGCTAGCACGGCTGAAAAGGATGGACAACAGCAATGAGAATGAATTAATTGGCCTGCTGACAGAGGGGAATGGAGAATGAGTGCAGCATGTGTGCCATGAATGTGTATGTGGTGGTGTGTGTGCTACCAGCAGTCTCAGTGGTGGGCCTGCTCCGTCGCGAGGATGATATTACAAAAATTGTGAGCCCAGGGAAAAATGTCATTTGCACTCAGTTTAGAAGTAGTTTTACATGTGATGTGTTTTCCAACCTCATATAGAAGTAATTACAATGTAGTAGTATTTAGCAAAATTGTTTGTACCAAAAGCTTTGTAAGTTTGCAGACACATTCTGCATTGTTGGAGATATCAGGAACTGTTTCTCTCCCTTATAAGGAGAAAAATAAAAAAATAAAAAACCCTACTGTAGAAATGACATCACAGTGTTTTGCTGCAATTACACACTCCTTGGAGACATTTCCTGTCCTCCCTCCTGATTCTTCTTCTCTCCCCTTTCTCCTCCAGTTCCCACCTACATCTCCATCCGCCATCCAGCCTTTCCTGTTGATTTTCTCACCACTCTCTGCCAAAGTTCTGCATCTCTTGTCACATCTCCCCTCTCTGTTTTCGTCACTTTGAGCAAAAGATGGATAAAGAGAGGCACATGGGGTTCGTTAACACTAAAAGTGTTGGAGTGTATGACAGCTGAATCTGTTTCTACTAGGGTTGGGTGATGGTTTACATCCTGTGCCACAATTAGCATCTAAAGTTAAAAGCCAGTCAAAGCTTGGACAACTTTTTTAGTGATAAATTCACTATTCTGTTTCTTTCCCAGTTTCCTCCCTTTCCACTCCCAGTCCCAAAGGAGAGATGGGAGCCACAAACGGCCAAAAGTATTGATGTGTTGCTCCGAGTGTGAAACGCTCCGACTTCCTGTCACGATCTCAAATACAGATACTGGAGCCATGGAGTCGTGAAGGGAAAAAACACACGCACACACACACATCAATGTTTGAGTCCATTCCCATGTCTACAAACAGAGACAACAAAACACACTTCCATCTGCGCACAAACATGCCAAAACACACTCTCTGCTTCTCTCTCTCACACATACACACTCCCTTGCACAAAGTGGTGAGATTCATGCCCACACACATGCAGACACTAAAACACACTTTCTCTCCTGACACACACATGCCAGAGTCCATGGTCGGGGGGGGGGTTAAAGGCTAAAGGGGCTGTGGGACTGGGAGAGAACAGAGTAGAATATCATTTAAACCATGATCACAGATCGAGCTGCTAGCCTCGAGCAGAGATGAGGGGCGGGCTACAGAGGTCTGGTAAGCTCACTTCTTTCTAACTCCACACCCTCAGATTTTCTTTTTTCATTTTTAAACTTGTAGTCTTCAGTCCCAACCAATGCTGACTCAAGTGACATCACTTGAGGCAATTTGTCTCTGGAGCCACAAAGGGTTTTATGCAGCTTTTTTCACTCATGCAGTAGTACTCCCTAATACTTGTAAACAGGCCGCTCGTGCTGTTTTAGGCCTGACAGGAACGGAGAGATATGTGTACATACCAGCCACACAAACTGATTCCTATCACTTCTTTGGTAATTTCCTCCCAATGAGATGGAAACACAGGCAAACTAAATGCTGCCACGTGTTTGCACACAAATAAAAGCAGCTACATTTGGATGTTTTGGACATGATCTTTTGCTACTTAATTCATGTATTATATAAAGGATTTTTTGGAGTCATTTCCTGTTGATAAAAACTGGCGCTCACCTCCTGCCCGACTTTGTCCTGCCGGTCGTGGGCGTGGTCGGTCACGGTGGACAGAAACTCAAGGAGGCGGTGGAGAGTATCACTGTTGCATGCTGGTAGCAGGTAGACCAGTAGCTGAGTAACGTTCTGCTGCTCATCTGGATCCAACACTGCAACACAGGTTAGGATGGATTGGGTGAAAAGGAAACAAGGAAGAAAAAGAGCAACAGAAGGAAGAAAGAAAAGGAGAAAGGAGGATCAAGGTCAGGAGGAGAGGGAGAAAAAGGGAAGATAAAGCTTACATGTGGTGTTGATGAAGGCCGTGTAGAGCTCCTTGGTGAGGAGCGGGTCGGGCAAGTCCCTGAGGAACTCCTTCAGCAGAGCAGCCACATCGTGAACGCTGTGCTCCTCGTCCAGCACGACGTCAACGCCACGATCAAACTCCTCACGTAGCTGAAGGAGGGACGAAAAGAAAAAGAAGAGGGCAAAGGAGAAAGAGAGGAAGAGGGGGATTCAGAAACATCCTCCGCACATAACAATGGACTTTATTTTCTAGGGGGCGCACACACCCACACACACTCACTTCCTGTTGGCCCTCCAAGTGACCTGTTAGACTCTGCGCTCAAACTAGTTTTACCAGTATGCATCTTACTCTCTAAGCTCTGACCTTTGGATGACTTCCAGAGAATTAGAAAGTCTATTGTCGGCCATGATGATGGATATACAGGGGTCATCTGCGCAGCATATTCACTTATATACCAGTTTTCACATTACATTCACAGTAAATTAAGCTAATAAATTCGTATATAACAGTAAGCTGACAATGGTGCAAAATGGATATTTACACTTGTCGCACATAATATACAGATGTGTGAATACAAACCATTTAATTTAATGAGACAATAATATAAACATACACAGGAGTAGAGTGGTCCATTAACACATTGCTATTATTGTATTTATAGGAGCTGATCCTGAGTGTGTAAATGGGAAAATTTGTTGATTTTTAACAAGTAATTTGGTCTATTTAATTTTCTTCTATTTGCCTCCTGTTCTTTAAATGTTATTCTGCAAGTTCCTACATAGTGACAATTGTGAATAACCAAACCAAACACTGCCTTTCATAACCAGAATAACCTTTTTTGAATGCTGTTGCTGGGTGAGTGACAGTTGAGAAGTTGAAATGGGAAAAAAAGCAAAAAAAAAAATCTTAGCATACAAAATTACCCGTAACACCAGCTGGGGTATTTGAATCCCCAAACAGAACTAACGCGTCACTTTCTGTAGCAGATTTCTGAAACATGTCATCTGGTCAAAATTAAAACAACATTAAGCTATTAAAGAGGCCCCGGGGTCTCCAGGACCCCAAACAGAACATTAGAGTTAAATAAAGATTCAATTTAGACACATTTCAAAATATCTGGTTTCTTTCTTTCTTGGGAAAAAATCCTTTGGCACAAAAATCGTGACTGATTGAGCCCTGCGCCTCAGAGGGCTTTCTTTTTTTCCTGACATTGCAACTTGCTGCTCTGATTAATCACTAAAAATGGCATGTACGATGTGATCAAACAATCACTGTCACCTGATGAACTGAATCAGTGCTAATGCATCTCATCTCGTCGGTCTCAAAAATGGCCTCACTGAATATGTGGCCTGTGCTGTGTGATATGGCATCTCTGCTCGTTTTACCTGAAGGTCAGTCTTATATTTCATTAAAATGTAATCATTTCTTGTAACCTAATTCTGAAAAAAGGCCCACCTCTACTGTAATACAGGTAACCTTGAGGCTACCTGAAGGACAAAGTGTGCCTGTGAGTGAATGAATAATCTCCCCTCCCTCAATAACCAATACGTGTCTCATGTTATGTTATAAAAACATGCAACAGAAAAGATTATGTAAAAGTTCTGCCGCCCCCACTGATTGACCCATGAAGCTTAACCCTGTTTTACATTTTCTTGTGCTGTGTATTCACTGGAGTCAAAGGTAACAGATAATGAAAGGTGTAGGAGTAAGTAGAATAACTTACTGCAATGTTGTGTGTATCGAGCTGGTAAGAATATGTTTGCTTGAATAACAAACACAGCGTTAGGGCCAGCTCTGTTGTACGTGTGTGTTTTGGTTGCACTGTGTTGGTTATCACACAATCTATTCTTAGAGAGGAGGTTTTGTTTGTGGCTGTTGACGTTCGTGGACGGAAAAGAATGTGTGAATAACATTTCGCACAAAAACGTCATTGCACTATCTGCAAAATTAGCCTCTGATTTGTTGTTAGGAAACGTGGTAGTGTACAGTGCTGTGCATCTTATGTGATGTGTGTGGGCACAAATGACACTTATTGAAATGATGCTTCCATACAGAGCATAAGAGGTGAATGGTTTGAGTACAAAAATGATGTGGAAACCTATGGGAGATTTTGAAGCGTCACATTAGACATCACTCTCCACCGCCAGCATCATCACACCAAATAAAGGAATACTCAAGAACACTCACCTGTCGGACTCTCTTCTTGGAGCTTCCCACTCTAAAGATGCCCACAGTCTGCAAACCTGAGTGGAGGAGGGAAAGAAACTCAATGACAGAACTATTGTTGTAGTAACAGAGGATACATGAAAGACTGGATGAGAATACATGTTGGTCACAGTGGTAAAGTAGCTGCTCACCGTATTTCTCGATGTGCTGGCAGCAGCTGTCGACCACCCGGGGCACCTGACGGTAGATGGGATTGAGGCTTAGCCTTTTGTCCCGGTGCTTCTCCTTCTTACTCGGCGTTTCGGCCGGCAGAGAGAGCTGCAGAGCCTCTAACAGGCGGGACTGGTTGTCGTCCAGGTCTGTGATCGAGTCCACTGACATGCCTCCCTGGAGGTTAATTGCGCATTTCACTCAGACATATTCAGCTTAATAAAACACAAACACCTGATCCCTGGTCTGTAGCTGCAGACTGGGATTAATTATATTATGTTGTCTCACCCTCCTGCGTGCTCGTGGTGCAGCCTCGGGCGTGTTGGGCGACGTTGACTCATTGGCTGTCTCCGATGTGGAACTCAAAGAGGAGTTACTGCTGGATAATTCCTTATTGGATGGCCGCTTGGTGGCAAACTGCAGGACAGATGACCAAGAGTTAGATTTTCCTTCATACAGTACAAATTTGTCTTATTCTATATAGTTCAAGGTAATAACATTTGTCCTTAACAATTCCTTAAATAAAAGGAATTATCTCAACCCAGCAAGAGGCATGTAATTGACAGATAAACTGATAGACCTGTAAAATGGACGAGACGAGGTCAGAGGAGTCCTTGTGCTCCTCGCGCTGTGGAGGGTCCTGACGATAGCCGTCCTGACGCTGCCTATGTGCTCTGTCATTAGCAATGACCTGGGAGAGCGGTATACTGAAGGCCTGGGGTATGCATTCTGGAGAAAAAAGGAGATAAAGAAGGGGAGGAGGAGGAAAGAGAGAAGAGGAAGAAAATAAAGGCAGGAAAGGAAGGGGAGACGAGAAAGTTGAATAAAACTTTATTCTGCAGGAAAACTGAACAACAAAAGCACAAAGTTAGCTGCAAGAGGATGAAAATAAGAAAAAGAAAGCTCTATTAGCAACTTCCAAAAATAGCTCTTAGAACTTTCATCAGGAACATCAAACACATCTCCAGTTAAACTCTTTATTATTTCTGTTGGAGCTCGCCTTTTACATGCGATAAAAGCCTCACAACACATGTTTACTATGTCAGTTAAAACTACATCTGTTTTCCAAAATAAGACATCACAGAAAGAAAGTTGGCAGAAATATGGCCATGACAGACCACTAATTCTAGTGCCTTTGACCAAAATAACAGTACTTTGATGACTCTCGCCCACAAGCAATGTCATGTTCTCCATGCAGGTCATTTTTAGAAGCAACAGCTAGCGTGTTATCTAGCGATCTCTGATTCCTTTGTTCCACTTTCACTCATTTTTGCTTTGACAAGAAGCTGCAAGAGAGTTGAGCAAAAGTTTACGGTGCAACTTTGTGTTGTGCTTCTGAGGGTGAAAACACATGAAGATTCACTTCAGAGAGAAATTATGTCATACTGGGCCATCGCAGGCTATATATTCCATTATACAGAATCCCAAAGTATGAGCCAGCAGCTGAGAAAAAACAGTCCAGCTGTTTAGTCGATATGGTGTGTGTGTGTGTGTGTGTGTATGTGTATGTGTCTGTGTGTATGTGTGTGTGTGTGTGTGTGTGTGTGTGTGTGAAAGGGAGGCAAAGGAAAACAGAGGGAGAGAACACAAAATGCATTCCACAACCACAAGTGGAGGGCTGTGGTTCGTGAACAACATGACCACTAACACTGTGACACAACGAATTTGCTCTGCAGCCTCACAGCGTTAACAGGGCTTACGTAACCTGCGCGCACACACACACACACACACACACACACACACACACACATATACACAATCTGGATCGAATAATGTACTGTACTTTGCCAACATAATGCACAGCACTCCACAGTGCGTCCACAGCCAGACCACATTTATCAAGCCATGTCAGATTTTCATAAATCTACATTTTCCTGGCCTACAGCACCTCAGGAACAAGTCTTGGTTATCAGCACTGTTTTTTTAATAACTATTTCTTATTCATGTCCATGTAGTGTGTTTATATTAGCTGGTTGTGTTCAAAGTCCATGCAGAAAGTCTCTCACAGCCTCAGGAAAGTTATAAATAACATGAAACTTTTGTTTTAATGTGCACAAAGTGCCAGATGGGTGGAGTTTACCACACAGGACAAAACAGTGAAAGTGCCAAAAAAGTATTTTAGAGTCCAATTAGTAAATCTTTGCTTTGTCTGTCAACTTGCTTGATGCTATCTGAGGTAAAAACTCACCCATAAGGTACTCAAAGCAGATTATAACAGCTATTAAACCTTATTTGCAAATAAAGTTTGACTGAGGTCTGGTCACAACAGCTCAGATGACTGTGGCTGCATCAAAGAAGCCAGCATTCTCCTTGTCTCTGTGTTTCTCTCTTGCAGAGAAAAGGCTGAGCCTTCTTCAAAGTGAAATGCAGGGCTGGTATTCAGGGACCTCGGGAGAAAATTAAACTTTGAATCCGTTTTGGCATGTTAGACCACAGTTACATCTGAGCCATCTGCTCTGGAGGGGTAGAGCCAGGCATGTAGTGGAGGGAAAACCCAACTACACCAACATATATGTGTCAACATATATAACTCAAAGTATTTGTCCTAACAATGAATGATGTTCTGGGAATAAGACTTTTTGTTTGCCTCATGATACTCATCAACTGGCGGTCTGAGGTAACCAGCCAATATATTCACAGTTGCCATTAACAATATCCAGTTCTGATTGGCCAAAGCATGTGCATTATTTTCAGACAGCACAGCTGTGGCAGGCTGCAGCAGCCTCATCATCATTCCAATATAAAACTCAGAGCCTGACAGCTGTTTCTCGTACTTAATGGAGCACGAAATAATGTTAATTCCAAGGCTGACAAAGATAGCACTGATGAAAGTCCAATTTTAACACCGCATTGGCTTCACAATATAAATAAACAATACTTACTATCTTGATTTCTGATTATGGCAAATAATAAAAAATCCATTACTTGGTTTTTTGATACTTTGGCTATTTTTGCCTACTTGCCACAGTCAGATGAAAGCATGACTGCTTGTTTTGTGTCTATATAAATACTTAGCTTAGCTCTATTGTTTAAATGATCCTATGTAACTTTTGCTAAACGGCAGCAACTGTGGCAACCAGTGGCAAGTACAGGATAATGGAAAATGCTAAGAAGTAATAGTAGCACAAACATACAAGAGTCATAAAGCCTCTATTTAATATCCATTTAAAGTTTGCTAACCTTAGCCACCACAGTCTACTGATCAGACCAGACCAAGTAAGGCTGTAGTAACAAAAGGAGTTATGTGTTTTTATTGCTTATGGATTGAACTTTTCATTTGTAAGAGGAAGAATGTGTGTGCTTTTTTTATTAGTTCCCCATATACAGCACTGTAGCACTTGCAATGTGTCTTGTAGTTTTTAAGATATGTTCAAATCAACATACAAATCTCTATACAAATACTGTATATGCAGTACATTGTGATTCACTTAAAACAGTAATAGTTCGAATGATAAAGTCTTTTTCCTGGTTAGACTGTACCGTATTAGTCAGTTACTTGAGAACACTGCAGGCTAAGCAAAAATCTGCACTGCTGTGTGTATTTTTGACATTTCCATGTGTATTTATTGTAAACAAGACCTGGGATCAGCCACCACACTCTCACAAATTTGACAAGAAAAGCCCAGCTCATTTTATCTCCTGCTCCTCTCTGCAGCCGGGCTCCTTTCACTAAGATCCTTTTCTCTTTCTGCCAAATATGCTTTGCTTAATGCAGCAGAGTGGCTGCTTCTCAGAGCCAGTCCCCTTACAAGGAGTCCCTTCACTTAAGCTAAATATAAACTGTCAAAGTTCAGTAAACAGAAACTGTGTTTTTATAACCTCGCTGTTCACCTGCCTGAGGGGTGGAGACCACAGACTGGCCGTCTGTCTCACTGGCAGGAGAGCAAGATGTTAGAGTCGTGACAAAGAAAGACTGAAACAGAAGAGATGAAGAGAGAAAACCCTGTCAACTGGCAAAATGTCAGAGAGCATGTTAAAAGAACTTGGCGTACCTTTGTCTTTACTCTTCTCTTTTGCTAGAGAGTCCAACTTCCTCCTCAGCGACTTTTTCCTCTTCTGTCCATCTGCGCCGGGAAAAAAAACAAGAAAATAAATCATCTGAAACAAATGGTTTCCATATCTGCTGCATCTTATCTGGCTCATTATCTAATAAGCTTATGTCAGGAATGCAGACATAAATTAACCACAGGGGGAAAGCTGTCTATGAATGCAAATCCATTTAACTGTAACATCAGACAGGGTCAGCTTTGGTATTAGTCAGCAGAAAAAACATCTATCAAAGCATATTAAATCATAAATATTGTTTATCTACACAAAGATGACTTGAGAAGAAGTGTACTAGTGTACTATTATATATAGACATATCTGATGTACTACATTTGCCAAAAATGCAACAAGAAACAACACTTGGGTTATTGCAAACATTCACATCAGTTGCTTTGAAAAGGTCGTTTATATGTGCATACGTGGGCGCTTCACATCCAGGTTTTGGACTGGGGTGCTCTGAAAGGAGGAAAGCCACTTTGTCAGCTGTCAACATGATGAATGACTCCTGAATTTGCTGATTAATGATCAGGGAAATGTGGAAATCGTGGCACGTGCAGCTTGAAAGTCTCGGGGCCAGGATGTCAGTTGGTGAAACCTCAGCAACTTTTAATGCTCATCATTCGGGTCACTCAAAACACTGTTTGGTTTTTGGCATCCAGAACCAACTCTTTTAAACATCAGATCATTTTGGACCCGTTCAGAGAGTCTTTGCCTTGATCTGCTGGTTTAGCAACCTCAGTTTGAACCCCCAGATGTTCCCTTCTGCTGTATCAAATGAGTCACTTGTGGGGCTCAGGAAATTTTATCCAGCTCCCACAATACTCCGTGGTAGTGTTGGTTTGTTACGTCAGCGAGCAGGTTCAGTTTCCCCATGTGTCCAAGCATCTCTGACAAATCTGAGTTCAACATTGCTGCTGTTCTTTTATAATCAATTTATTGCCACTGGAGTGATGTATAGGAACGTGCGTGTCCCTCCAAGACTTCAAGCTGTAAAGAAAACCGCAGCCTGTCAGGACAAGAAGTGAAATCGTAGGTTGTGTGAAAGAAAAATAGGTGGGAAACAGTGAGGAGGGGGTGTGACATAGGAGAAAGAAAGCAGATGTTGTGATGGAGAGTGAGGGCTGAGAAGAGAGAGAGGGAGAAGGGAGAAGCAGAGATAGGAAATGGTTTGGATTTTTGACAGATGGCTCCCAAAGCCGTGCGGAAATCCCCTGAACCTCCAAACCTCCCCAGTCCAACTCCCAACCAGTCTGAGGAACCTTTGCTTCTTTTCTGTCTCGTCACACCCTCATCCCATCTCTCTTTGTCTCTCTCAGTTCTATCTCTCTCTAATCTGTTTTTCGTTCTTGAAGAAACACTAGAAACATGACCCCTGACACTCGGATAAATATGAGAAACAGCGGGGCTGAAAAGCCCACATTAGCGGTGCTGCAATAGCACAAACACACACACACACACACTCACACACACACTCTCTCTTACACACAAGTTGAAATATTTCCCTAGCTAGCACATGGCGGCCGTTAGGGGCTCTGGAATTCATAAGCAACACAGACAAGTACGTATTAAATCATGGTGGGGAGAGGTTTAACCTTCAGCTGGAATGCAAGGCCCTGGATAATCCACTGGCTGCACTATACTGCTGCTATAGCGGCAACTCCACTCCTATACAGTGCAGTGAAACAATGCTGCACAATGTGCATAATGTGCATCTGTGTGAGCACAGACTGACCAGTCTAATAACAAGGCTAAATCTTAAACTGAAAGTTAAAGTAAAATTCTGGTTTATTAGCTACAATCTGGGTCTGTTTTTGCAGTTTAGGCCATCATTTCTATTGATTATGATAACATTATACTGAACAAAAGTAATTGCTGAAGTCTGAAAACAGCAACAGCACTATAACGTGTTTGGTGGGGCAAGAAACAAGTGTTCAGACAATCAGACGGGTTGTAAACAAGCCAACCGTTTAGCCAGATTATCTAAACTAGTGGGCATTTACCAGCAAAGAGAAACCAGACGAAAGGTGTTATTGAGTTGCATTATGGGAAATGCAGGATCCAGCGTTTTTTGGGTTTACTAGCAAGTAAAAGTCTGATTCAGCCTCTGCTGCTGCCAATACTAGTAGTCCAATACTAAATCACTGGAGTACTCATTTAAAACCTGTCTGATCATCTGACTGCTCGTTTCAAGTGAGTGGTATGAAAACAGAAATTCCCTTTAAATAAATCCCACTTCTGAATATTTTGTGCATTCTAGTATTGACTTGTTCTATCTCGCCCACTTGTTTGCTTTACATTGAGTGGGATGATCCATATTTTTCTTTTCTATCTATAAACTGTGATGCATGTAGACATTTTTAGCATGAGCTGGCCCAGTGAACCACCAAGTCTACCAGTTTCAGCTCTGCCCATTTCTGCTATATCTGGATTAATTTGTCTAATTCTGTCATTTCCAAACCCTTACTCACTTAAAAGACTAAAATACAGTTGTTTTGCTTTAAGGTAGGCCCACAGGGACAAATACAGCCTGCTTCTGCAACATTTAGGACTTTTTAATATATGGTGACTAGTGGGGTGAGTGCACTCAGCTGCAGCGGAAAGGGAGTCGCATGTCGTTATGAGGAGGGGGGGGTCAATGGATACCACGTCAAACAGGAAGCAACCGGTCCCAATGTGAAGTATGGTTTACATCTAAGTTCATGTGTTGTCACAGCTTCCCCAAACACAGACCATACATGACTTCCTTTAAATACACTTGAGGGATGACAAGAGGATGTGGTCAGAGGCTGGAGAGTTTGGCTTTACTTTTTTGGGACACTTGAAAGTAGCTGCACAAGCTTACACAGCAAACTGGGTTAAGAATATCAAATGAGTTGCGTTTGCAACATAGTACAGTTCCAGAGTCAATCACAGATGTGTTTTGTCACATAAATGTCAGGGTCTTAAAATCCTGATGCTATCTAAAGTATGCTGAAGCAGTAAATCCCACCCATCCGGAACTCACAAACATAAAAATTGTGTAATACTGTTTAACTCATGTCTGCAACATGCGTAAAAACACACGAGTGCTCCCACCTTTTGGCATGGTTATCTGACAGCCCAGGTCATAGTCCTGGTGTAAACGGGTGTAGGCCACTTCCTGCAGCCTGGCCCTCTCCAGCTCCGACAGGCTCTGGATGGCAACTGGCGTCAGACGCACGCTCCGCCCCGACAGGCTACTCCAGGTGAAATCACCCTGGGGTGGACAAAAGTGAACACAAAGAGCAGGATAAGACTACCAGAACATACAATGGATGAATAAAATGTATAGTGGAAAAGAAATTTGGTGCGGCAAATTCTCTTAATCCTGCGTTAACTATTTGTTGGCCACTTGGGGGCAGTAGAAACAAGCTGAAAACACGACCCCAACATAGTATCACCTTTTAAGTTGATAGATCGTTAGCTAACGATTGCTTATTTACACATCCAGTAGGTACGGGGCCACCTGGCAAAGTCCAACATCAATATCACTCTCTTTTTAGCTCCGTTTTGGTCTCCACTAAGGCTTTTTTCCATGTGATTCTCATAGATGATGACCTTGGGAGTAGATTATATTAGATCAAATGTACTACAACTGTAGAACATACATAAGCCAAACTAGCTAAATGTATAAAATTGAAGTAGCCTACAGATAAACAGAGAGATAGCATGTGCCTAGGAAAAAAGACGTCTTTCTCTCAGGAGCAAGTGAGGACATGAGGTGGCCTTGCACTGATGGATTTGCAATATGTTCTCCACATGCATAAACTAGCACTAAGAACGCACAGCATACGTGGAGGAGGAGATACTACTGGGGCCAGAGCGTACAGAAAGCAGTCATCACGCTCATTTCTCAGCCGCAGACAGGTCAACTTTGCAGCTTTGGCTTAATCTGCTATCAAGGTGGAATTGAACTTTAGTGAATTGTAATGAATTGGTGGAAACCCAGAGAGCGCTTTGGCTTTGATGAACAAGTCATCTGAATCTCTGGTCATGCATTCCTCTCTGTCTACTGAGAGAAGAGGTCAGGAAGAGGGAGAGGTTAAGAAAGAGGGGGGGAAAGAAAGAGAGGAGACATTGCTGCAATTTATCTAATGCCTTATCCAGACAGAGGGCTTACAAGTGTACTGTAATGTGTCTGTGTTTATATGGTCTTGATTTTGCTCTGCTGCAAGCAGAGATAAACCATTTTACATCACAGTTTATATCTTGAAAAAATACAATTTCATCATGTTGCCCCTTGAATGTTTACTCTTCAAGTCTTCTAGAAAAATGGGTTTCTCTGAGACACGCTGAAGACTTTATGTCAATAACTTTGCTTTGCTTTTCATAATTAGACCTCTATCAACAATATTTTCTTGAAGTCATTCCTCCTGCTGTCAACTCTCTTGTTATTTGACCCCACTCAGTGCAGTGAAGCAACAGAGCCATCATTCAGCCATGGGAGGAAAACAAGATGTGGACACAGGCAACCTGGAGAGCCACCTGTGTGTGTGTGTGTGTGTGTGTGTGTGTGTGTGTGTGTGTGTGTGTGGCCAGGGAAAAGAAGTTGCCCCTTGTAATAGAGCATTTTATTCAACACAGCTGTTATGTGTGTGTTTTGTGTGTGTGCGCGCCTCTGTATGCCATTCCTTATCGCTGGCTGAGGAAACCCTTTTCCCTCCCGCTTGACCTCACACACAGCTTGAGGGAGCACACACATATGCGCATGCCTGTACGCACCCACAAGTACACACACACACACCGCAAAAGACAAGACAAACAGTTGGAAAAGTTAAATAAGAGGCCTCTCCTCGGTCGAGCTGGTTCTGCCCAGCAGGATTTCTGAAGGGGATGGATGAGCTTGAGTTCTTAAGTGACAACCTATGAAACCTGTAGAACGCTGACAGAAAAGTGAAGGGGGATGACTAAATCCTGGTGTCACTGCTGGACTCTGGCAACAATGAGCTTGAAAGCCTGTGTGACGTGCAGGGATGGCCATTCAAATTTACAAACCGAGACATTCCAAGGCCAAACCTGCCCTCTTGTTAAATGATGTTATCACTCTGATATATTTCTTCACAAAATGTTCATTTTAGAATAAGTTCTTAACCTGTATCATTTCTTTTTTTTTTTCATTTCCAGGAATAACATTCTGGTAGGCAAATACAGACTCGTTTTTTTGGCCAAATATAAGTGTCATGAGTCAAAAAATACTGAAATCAGCCTTAAAAACGTCCATTACGTGTTAGTTTTTTTTTTGGTTGTAGAATGAATAAGACTTTCCCAAAGGTTGCTAAAACTCCCAAATCCTCAGAAAAAAATACAGAGATCATGACTTCAGTGTCCTCAGTGTTAGCTACAGCCCCGTTCTACACCAGAAAAACAAAAGAAGAAGCCAAAGTCAAAAGGGAGAGACACAAAATTGCTCAAAGACGAGGATGAACATTATTTTAGAAGCCCTCACATGGGTGAAAGAATTTTGAAATAAAGGAGGATTCAAACATGATGCAGAATGTGTGGATAGTTACTTTTCCACATTAGCACTACACTCAATGGAGCAAAAACAAAAACAAAAACACTGCATTGGGATCCATTTTGGCCTTCAAGCATTTAGAGTTGACAGCCAAGTTTACCTAGTCAGACATCCAAGCCTGGCCTTAACAGCAGCAGACACAGACACAGAAGCTGATTGCAGTGGTGAAAAGTCATTTTGAGTTCACGATTAAATCTTTAAGAGTAGAGATTCATGTTGTCTTTTCATCCTCCCCTGTTAGAAAACTGCTCTCATGATAGTCAGCTACTATTATATATCACAGTAAATGTTAATTTGTTTGGCTGCATCAGTGGAGTTAATGAGCTACGAAGCACGCAGGGATGATATTATCATAACCAGTCCCCTAATGTTACAGTCAAACCCATTCAGGTTAATGGGATCACATGTTACTGGACCACAAATCCATTCGTTTGTTCATTCACTGCTCATATAGACTGCTCATCTCACACATACAACCCAATTCATTATGGTGGCTCTCAGTATGACGTACAGGCTTACTGAGATGTATCGCTGTTTGAATAGCTTGTATAGAGACAAATCTGCCATGCAGCTACTGTCACAATCCTTCAACTCCTAATGTTTGTCTCCAAAATATAGCTGGTTGCTAAGCCTTTACACAACTGTCATCATCTGTTTTGCTCTGTATTTATTAGAACTATTCAACCCCCCCCCCCCACACACACACACACACACACACAGGTGATGGTGATGTTTGCTGGAGTGGCTGCGCACATATAATCCGATAAGTTTAACAAATGGTATTTCCTGCCAGTTTGCTACAATTAATCCAATTTTGCATTAACAGAAATAAATCAGTATAAATCATGAATATGCTTTGCAAGAAAGAAAGGAAAGTAAAGGATGAGATACATGGAGTAGAATAGGAAAAGAGAGATTTAAGTGTGTGTGGTTCATTGCTAAATAAAGAGACTTAACGTGCGCTGGCAAGACTTTACTTCATGTATGTAAAATGTTATGGAAAGCCTTAGTGCAAAGCTTCTATTATCCACTGGATTCAGCACTTCTGTTGTCATTGTTGCCATTGCTTTGTGTTCACATCACACAGATGTTACACTGGAAAAATTAATGACTTTGCTGACTGGACTGGCACCGTGCAGTTAGATGACTAATGCCATTTTCGCATACAGCACACTGCAGCAGCATGTGGTTTCTGTTCTGTTTCTGACAAAGGGACAAATGGCGCAAAACAGCCACGGGAAAAATAATATGTCAGTTTCCGTGGCAACGCATACACAGAAATTCAAAAGGGCCAGGAAGTGAGAGAAATATTTCTATGGTAACGCACCTGCAACACACACACACACAGGCAGTGGGACACTTGCTGTGATGCACTGTGCAAATTATTCCCAATTCAAGGTGAATAAATCACTGTCGATGGAAAGCCTCCTCCACCTTTTACGTCAAGCTGATTTGGAAACAGTAATGACATCCTTGCATGTTTGCACTTACAAAACAACTTTGTTAATAATATGCATCATTACAGTTATACAGCATGTATATATGTATTTTTCTACAGAAAAAAAAAGTTGAATGCCACTTGAATGTGACTGTCCTCTCTGGATGATTATTGTCCTTGATGACTTATTGACAGCACCATGCTATTGTAGCCAATAATAAACAACACAGCTACTCCTTTCCCGCTCAATATTCCATATACTAGAGAGACATCAGCGTGACCATTATTGGCCTGGAGCGCCATGGCAACACATTGACAAACCTAGTGTTGTTACTGGTCCCCATCCGGTCACACGCACATCTGACCGTATGACTGTGTGTGTGTGTGTGTGTGTGTGTGTGTGTGTGTGTGACATGGGAGAGAGAGCAAGAGAAAACAATCCCCGCTCCTCAAAGAAATATTACAAACGCTGCCTTAAAGTGCTGTTGGAAATACCCTTATTGCAACCCTGTACAACAGTAAATAGAGACAATGAAGCAAATCCTCTTTTTGTGAAAACAAAAAAAGCTTTTGATCTTAAAGAAAGCCCATATGACAAATGCCAAGGCTGAAGGCACTAAAGCTTCAGTGTTTCAAGGTGAGCCTTGTTTTTTTGATGCATCAATCCGTATTTAAACTTGGGATATCTGCCGATACTTGGTACCACTCTAAGACCTTGGTCTGTCGGTCGGTCCACCACTTTGCAAGCTGAATCTCATCACCTTTTATATGGATTGCCATAAAAGTTTGTGCAGACATTCATGGTTCCCAGACTTTCAATTGAGCACCATCATGAGTTCAAAACTTTAAATTTTCCAGTACTTTGGTTTTCCTGTAAAACAAGTTATACATTTGCAATTACAGGTCTGCCAGTGGGAGGAAAACACAGGTATCCACTTAAGGCACGGACACTAGAAGTTACCAGAGGCCCAGGAAGAGATCACTTATGGCGAATAAAAACACTAAAATTCTTCACGTTGTACCTTTGGTTTGTTTTTTTCCCCGTTTGCGTTGCAGCTGGCTTTAAATGACCCTTGAGCAGAGTTTCTGTGCCACAACACTGATCCAGAGGAATGTACAAGTATTTTTCAACACTTCTTCTTTTTTTTTTGTCTTTTACAGGTTGGCTTCATGCATGCATGTAATAGATTGCTTTCGCTGACCTGGAACCTCAGGGTTCACATCTGCTTGTAATTACTGACCACCCTCGCTTGTCAGCCTGTGTTGTTGGTATGTGTGCGTGTTTGTGCATGCTCATACATGTATCTGTCACATACTTATGATTAATAGGCTTCTCCACCTGTTTTGGGTTGTCACTGACACCTCCTGAAGGGAAAATAACCACCGAATTATGAATCCCTGTTATCCACACACAAGTTACATAATCCAATGCGAAAGTAATTCAATGGTATCAGGCTTATCATTGGTTGCGAAATGTGAGGTTATCAACCACCAGTGTGGGAGGTCATGCAGATGGGGTATTATGTGAAGAAAACAACCTGTTATGGTTATGAATGTAATTATCATACCATCCATTCCAACGCAGAGGCAGGCAGCTGCTGAGATTTAGACATAACTGTCTGTGTCTATATGTAGCTATACCAGATATGATTTATGTTTCTTAGTGCTGAAATGATTAGTTTGTATATTGATATAAAAATTACTCAACATTTGTACAGTCTGGAAATTAAAACAATATGTACATTATGTTTACATAAGTTGCATTTGGTCTGGCCAAGAGTAGGGGTGAGTATACAGTAATAAAACACACCTCCATAAAATCAGTAGAGAAAAGAATGCACTCACTCACAAGTTTCTCACAACAACTTTAAGCCAGTTTGTCCTTTCCAGCATGCATAAGAGGACAATCTGTCCAGCCTTTTCTTCTGAGAATCACATTCTGAAAACAAAAGTGATGTTTACTTAAGCATATTGCGGTAGTAATGTATCTTATTTTCTAAAAGGAGCCAAAATGCAAAACTTGGCTGACTGGTGAACCAGCTTTTGTGTTTTCCACACTTGATGCTCTTGATCCAGTGAAGAGTTACACAATTTATTCCAAGGATGCAGCTTGATTCAGTTGATGTTTATGAGCCTTTGTTGAATTTCAGTTTTATATAAATATTAATACAGGATTTGAAAATTAGCACAAAAGCACTATGTGGGTATCAGCTTTCACTGCATATTGTTTTTCATCTGCCTCTGCATTTAATGAGGCCTTCCTCGCTCGGTTGCAAGAATGAGCAACTTGGAGTGTGTGCTCCACATATTCCCCCCAATCACTGGCAAGCACATCTAAAGCCTCGGGCGAACTTCAAACATTTTAAAGACAGATTAATGTGAGGGGCCTGCAGCAATAATGAGGCCCGACCTTGAAGACTTAGAATCTTGCATAATGGTTACATAAGCTGCAAAAGCAAAGAAAATCAGGTATTGTATCAACACCACAGTTGATAGTAGAAGGAGAAGTTGTCGGTTTGTGTGTGTGTGTTGTGTGTGGTGTGTGTGTGTGTGTGTGTGTGTGTGTGTGTGTGTGTGTGTGTGTGTGTGTGTGTGTGTGTGTGTGTGTTGGCTCAAGGTGATGTGTGGATGGCAGGCTGACCACATATCCAAAGATCTGTCAGGGTATTTCTCTATCAGCCGTCATTGGCAGACTGGGTTTCTGTCAGAGACATTATACTCCTGTTTGCAACACTGAACTATACACATAATAACCTCAAGTATTTAGGCTGTGTGTTTGTGTGTGTATTTGTGCAGGAAACAAACTTGAGACATTTGAAATCCCCACATAGGCTACTAATGTTTTCCCCAGTTCAAAATTACAACCACTATTTTTGTCTCATAAAAGTTGCCATAACTTTTCAACAGTAAATACGACATATTTGTCATGCTGTTTGGTCTGTTGTCTCTGTTTTGTCTTTTCTTTCTACGCCATGATACACAGTTCTTTCTGTACACGTGTGAATTGTGGGAAGTGCAACATCACAGCTTAAGTGTGAAGAACCATAAGAATTCAGCTCCTGCTTCATACAAACTAGTTATTACTCAGTGAAGGATGTCTTAAATTACACAGACAAGTGACATATCTCATCCTCTCCATTCCCATAGTGATGTCGTACAGAGACATGTTGATTCCTCTGTTCACAATGAGGTCAGCGTGTCTATCAAAGGAAACCCGGGCGAGGTAGAGTAGAGTACAGCTGTGTTTAACATGCTAGTAATTGGTCCTCATGCCTACTTTGCCTTGCAAACCATTAATTTGCTTGTAAGGTGTGTTGGGAAACCTTCAGATTGCTTGGGATGGTCCAGGAGCCCAACAACAAACAACTGATAACTTCACTGTTTTATTCCTTTCTACATCGTGTTCATGAGTTAGCTAATGTTCTCCTTTGATCTTTATTAAAGCAAAAGTTTGCTTTCTTTTAGATAACGGGTGAATCAGTGTTGATTCAGTGTCAGTCATGATTGAAAATCTGATGTTTATTCAAGATTAAACATAACAAGTGCTTTGGTTTCATTGTCAGGCATCAGTGTAGATTCAATACTTCTGCCTGACAATATATCACTGTTGATTGGATCATATTTTGTTATCTGGGGTGGATTCCTACCTGTTGCGGAGTTAGAAGAACTCCCAAAGAAAACTGTCAACAGACCTAGAACAAGAAGGTAGTCTAGTATTGAAGTCACTGATGAGCCTGAGATACCAGAAGATCATTAAGATTCTGAAGATCAATGTTACTACTACTACTCACCTGGACAAACATCAAACACTGACTTAATTGAAATAAGAGTCTTGACCCGGTCAGAACCAGCACCTTCAAGGGAAAGAGAGCTGATCAAGGACATATAGGACTTCCAGTTGAGGTGCATCCTGCTCCTGTTAATCCTGAAGATAAGGAGGGATACTCCATTACAAGACAACTGGATAGAGAAAAGAGGTATTCATCTGAAAGAGGAGCAGCAGAGTGATACCCCCCTCTGGAGTTGAGAACACTCCAACTCTGAGAGTTAACACCTGAACAGAGCTCAGTCCAAACCGACTTGAGAGCTCTCTGGTTTGGAAAGAAAACTCAGCAGCTGCTTAAAAAGAAACTGTGATGTTCCCAGAACCAAAGTGTCAGATTCCCCTAAAACAAGAGTATCGTTTGGAAAATTCCTGGAAATCCCTTCTGACATCTCAGGCACATGGAATGAAACCTTACCTGTTCACCCGAGTATGCTGGACAGCAATTCTAGCCGGAGTAAGTCTCCCTCTGATGAACCCAGTATCATGGATGAAAGTCTTCCTGTCTCAGATCTGTCATTTAATGACAGAGGCAGAGGTGAGAGATCACTTGGCATTGAACCTAGTCAAGAGGTATCAGTGGAAAGGAGCCTAAAGCAGTGTTTAGTCAGTCATGTAGGTGTAACGGGAGGAGGGAGGAGAGTGTAACCCATGTTACTAGGCCTTAACTAGTTAGAGTTAGCAATAGATTATTATTGCCAAATCCATATTTTCCATAAAGGAAATAAATTAGGAGTTGATTACGAACAAAATAGTGCACTATGGTATAAATGAAAAAAAAAATAGATCTTAAATATAGAAATGTCTCAAGTCATTTCAAGTGAGGTGAATGTTCTTAGTTTGAAATATGTGTAAAGTTTCAGGTGACACTGGATTGGAATAGCTCTGAAATCGGTAATTTCACCATCCAACACACGCGTCTGTACCACCCAGTGTCTACTATAGTAAGCTGGAGCTCAGCTCGGTTACAATTTGATCTCACAAACACACACACAGACCAAGCCTTATCCAAGCCGTATTCAACTGTATACAAGTCAGTAAATTCTCCTGCTCTCGCTCTCTCTGACCAGACTTGCCGGCTGAGCTAATGAAGCTGGTTAATCATTACTAATCCTGTATGGAGAATAGAGCCCTTTAAATGATTGGTGTGTGTGTGTGTGTGTGTGTGTGTGTGTGTGTGTGTGTGTGTGCAGATTTGGAAGGTGGTGTGGGAATCATGAGCGCTTTAGCATAAATAAGTGGAAAAATGCATTGCTTGCTCCACTTGAACTGAGACAAACTGATTGTGGCCTGATGGTAGCAGCGGAGACTGAGACAGCACTAAACTCCTGCATGCATACATGCATGTGTGTGTGTGTGTGTGTGTGTGTGTGTGTGTGTGTGTGTTATGGAGTGATTTGAATTAAGGTCACAACTCAGCGGTGGCCCTAACCACTGCCAAACAGTACTGAGCAGATGACAATTGCAGTCTTTCAACCACCAGTAGTGAGCATGATTGTAGTCAAGACACTTACAGCTGAGGAAATGGAATGATTATTTGCAAGGAAAAAAACAAGTGCCTGGGTGTAGATGGGAGTATTCATCTTTTCATTAATCAGTGTTTAATTCAGATACTGATTATAGTTTACCAAACTGCAGACTTATTTGGTGTTCGGCATTTCAAGCTTTTTGAAAAACGGTTTTCGGCTCCAGTCAATGAGAAAATGACTGGAACTGCAACTCGTTATACAGTGATATAATGACTGTGGATCATGCATTCATTTTTCTCTGTCTGTCCATCACATGCAATATCAAATTTCAAAACAGATTGGATGGAGAGATTCATGCTGCCCCACCCTCAACCCCTCCCAGATCCCACCATCCCCCATGCAGCAGCCTGCAGGAGTCACTGACTAAAATATCTCCCCAGCTAGACAAAATAGTCCCTGATTAATTTCATCATCAATTAATGTGCTGATTTATTTCTCAATTAATCTGAGAAGCGTTTGGTCTACAAACTGGCAGAAAATAGTGGGAAAATGTCACAAGTTTCCACTGTGAATACCAAAAGAAATCTGCATTTATGTGAAAATAACTGCGCACAGTTTTCATCCGCTTTCAGCAAATATGCAGCTGAGATCAAGACTGAACTGGATATAAATAAGTATACAGCTATGGAATAAAATAGTTGAATTCAGTGTGCCTCCATTAACGCAGATAGACATTCAATACATGTAGAGCACATGGTGTGTGTCTGCACTTTATCTGTCAGTCAAAATGGTTGTATAAGTAGCCCCATGGGCATTACTTTCCCATCTATCCCTTTGCAGTCTGACCGCTCTACTATGTCGGCACCGTGAGAACAGGATCTCACACACACACACACACACAGAGAGAGAGAGAGAGAGAAACCACTCCCAGAGAAATATTGTGCCCCTCCATCAATCCTGGAATGTTAAATAGATAGATTCAGAGATTAGAACTGGCATCTGTGCCAAAAAGCCGTAACGCATCGGGCCTCAGATGTAAAGAGGGAATGTGACTTATGCGGTCGCGACTCGCCTTCTCTTATTCGCCACAACTGTGAAGAGCAAAATCCGACATACCAGGATACTTGCACTTGATACTTGCTGTTATGGTTCCTCAAGTTTCCTCCTCATACCAATAACACACACCTCCTAAACACCTTCTAAGTCGCCAAGAACTTTTCAGCGATCAAATGTCGAAATATTTCAGTAACAGGCAACAATGTACACACACACCCATATACAAAGATATATATTAACAGTCACAGAACAACCATACCAGAGACCTAGAACACTTTGTCCCATTACTTCCTGCCGTCCAGACAGACACATGACAGCTATGACGCTGGAAAAAAAGAGGGGAAGCCTTTTTTTGTGACTTCAACACAACCAAACAACCAAAGTTAGCATGTTTCCAGAGGCCAAAGCACATAATAAACTCAAGAATGTCTGGCAATTAATTTCTAATTCCAAGCAACTAGTGTCATTTATCTGTCATTTTTGTAACAGCTGCCGTCTTCTGAACACTTTTTATACCCTTCTTAAGAGCTTGACATTTTTCTCTGCTTGACGAATTTCACGACAAACTTGATTTCACACAGTCTGGCTGTGGACGTTTCAGTTGAAGGGTGGTTTTGTAACCTTGACTAAGGAGATTTCCTCACTGAAAACGTCCACGCAAAAAAACTTTTCATGTAGGATGTGTTGGTACTTTTTGAGGAAGTGGGGTTACAACTGTCATTTAAGATAAGTGTGACTTCTGACTGAACTATTTCAAAAGCACATTCTTGAAATGGAGTTTGGATGGATGGATTCTTGAACTGATAAATGCAGAGTTCAGTTGTTTCACTTTAGCCCTTTCTTCTCATATTTTCTGCATCTATGTGCATTTACTTAACACCTCTGTCTTTATTTTTGTGTAAGCGTGTGCAGCAAGATTATATGTTGATCCTATTAGGAATAGTTAGTTTATTTTTCACGGTAGTGGAGAACATGAACCGACAAAAGTACAGCACATTCCCTTGGTTTTGCCTCTCTGTGCTTCTTCCACCGTATCCATTTAACACAGCGGGATCAGAGTAAAGTCTCCGTAAGACTCTATTTTCCACGTGGGTGCCGGATCCCCCCACTCCCAGTTAATCCTGTGAGGTAGTTAAAGAGCAGGGGATTATAACCTGCTGGTCTGCTCCTCCGAATCCGGATGATGTTGATG
The DNA here is from genome assembly GCA_008360985.2 of Macquaria ambigua. Lineage (NCBI taxonomy): Eukaryota > Metazoa > Chordata > Actinopteri > Centrarchiformes > Percichthyidae > Macquaria > Macquaria ambigua. The sequence goes on along the minus strand of VMKM01000037.1, from coordinate 367,530 downwards.
ATGAAGATGACAGAGTGAAGGCAGAGCTGTGGTCACTTTATGAGACACATGGCAGCGTTTACGCACAACCTCAAATGCAATGTGTGCGCATGAGCCACGCATGCAGTCACACGTGTTCGGAAGATTGCACACGTATGCTACAGGGGAAAGCATGTACGTGCAGAGAAAATCTTGCACATATGCTTCATAGACTCTGTAGAGAAGCATGAGCTGCTTTTAAATGGTGCAAAATCAAAACACACAATAAGCAGTCATGTACGTGCAGTTGGGTTTAATGTATTAAACCAAAAAATACCAACTGTCTAGCAAAGTAAAATAATTTGTTGTTGTTTTCAGCGTGGAGTAACCTTTGTTCATTCAGACGACAACAGCCACCATGATAGATGTAAATGTAAAATTAGTTCTGTCTTGTGAGTTTGACAATCAATGTCTTCACCACGTCTGGTAAAAGCAGACCTTCAGGAAAGCAGTCTGTATCCCTGTTATCTTCACATGACAGTGTGTTTCACTTCATTTCTTTGACCCCAAACAACTTAAGGGCCCCTTTTTATACTGCAGGGCTCTTCCTGCAGGAGGAGGTGGAGTCTGGACTGACTGTACAGCTTCTGTTGGAGATTGAGAGTCTTGACTGGACTGGAATGTGTGACCGGTCTGAGACACGGCAGGTTTCAGCTCCTGGGGCTACTGATGGCAGAACAACTAGAGAGCCCTTTCTTCATGCTTGATACTTGTAAATGCACATCATGGGCTTGCATTTGACCAAATGCTTTTGTCACATATATACATATATCTGACACCTCTGTGTCTCTGTTTCGCCACATTTTCATTCAATCTCCACTAGAACGTTGATATCAAATGATGGAAAAATGTCAGACAAATAAGATTATGCTTATTAAAGCAGTGAATTGGGCATTTGGTTATTGTTTTTATAAGGAAACTGTAGCAGATTGTGTACAGTGTGTAATGTGTGTAAAGCTATATTATCCACAGAATGAGCCAGTCATTGGATAAAAGGAAAAAAAGTGTTTCTATTGGAAAAATTGGACTAATATGTACGTTTATTTTGTGGACGTAACAAAAGTCAAACTGAATTTGATCAACAACAATGTGATGTACATCACATAAACACAGTGAGCCACTGCATATCAGAGATCAGCATTTAAAACCATCAGCCTTGTTTGAGTCCAGGAAGTGTAGCTTCCTGGAGACCCACGCCACACCCGTCACTGCCCAGCGATGCTTTGTTCTCTCTGGACAGTGGATGTGACACTGCATGTGTGTGTATGTGTGCGTGTGTTTGTGCATGTGTAACACGGGTCATAGGCGGGTCAGCTGGTCTATTATTGATTTCCTAGCAGAAAGAGAATGAACACAGCGCTCCAGTGCAACTGTCCTGCCCAACATACCAACTGACCGAAACGCGCGTGTACATGCATGAGTGCCAGTAAAGAACACTACAAAGTGTTAACACTAATGACTAGGTGCAGAACACTTTAAACAAAGGCTGATAAGTGCTAATGGGGTGTTTAATTAACATGGTAAACTACTTATCACCTTCCCACCGGCACTGCTCCGTGAGACCAATCAAAAGTCAAACAAAGTCTGTTTCTCACTGGGTCTGTTAAGTGTAGGTTTGATTGGTGGTGAGTGTTGGGAAGCTGGATCAACAAAGTATGTACCACAAGGTTTAAATAAGATCCAGCACAGAAACATGATGACAACAAAATCATCCAAAATCTGCTCCACGGTCCTTAGCTGACACACACAAAGTGAAAACGTTTGTAGCAGTTAAGGGAATGTATGGAAATGATTGGGGTGGGGAGGGGGGCTGAATCTTATATTAGACTTTTTAAGCAAAACCCTCTCCAGAATTATTCAGATTTGCTTTGAATCCTCCTCTTGACTTAGAAAAAAATTGCATTGACTTCTTCAAGATTTGATCATTTTGCTGTTTGCCCTTGAGCTCCTGCAGTAAGGAATAAAAAAAAAAGAAAATCTGGCACAGAGGAGAGTGAAACTGACACAAACCATCTCAGTACTTTCCAGGGACTAACGCTGCTGTTTTTATGGGAGCCGCAGAGTGGATTTGCTCCCCTAATTTAGTTTGAAAAATAAACGCTATCAGATACAGTGAGCTTGAGAAAATATTTTTTAAAATAATATAAATCCATTAGTAAAACTAAAAAAGTCTTACTTTGGACAATGCTACTTGTAGATGCCAACTATCAGTCAACACAGTGTTTATGAGTTACCATGGAACACTGAAGTGAACTATTTAATTATCTAATAAATAATAGTGCCTCAAATGATCACTGGCAGCCGCTTAGATAAAACTAAAAACACATTTTTCAAAATAAAAGAAACCTTTGTGACATGGTGACATGGGAAATTACACAAATAAAATAAAATGCTGGTTCCTGGAACATATGTTGCTGACTTTGTTTACTCACCCAGCATAACTTTGACCTTCAAACTAAGTCCGTCACAGATTGTGGGGAGATTAAGAAGAAACCAAAAACAATTTTTACCTTTTAAGAGCCTGTTTGTTCTGTTCTCTTCCTGACCACAAACGTGAGAATTCAGTTTGTCTAGAATACCGCCATACCAGCTTCAGGCTTTTCATGGATTATTCCAGGAAGAATTCACGACCTGTCTGCCAGTTTCACTATTTTGAAATTCTACTAAAAGCTGCAAACAACAAAATGTGCAAAAATACACATAACGCTGATGTAATGAGTGGTGACACGCTGACTGCAGCTGCATAAATGAGTGAAGATGCAGCCTTGTATAAGTCAAACATTTCTTGATAGATGGAGTTATTTGTCTACTCATCAATCACACACACACACACACACACACAGACTTTTCCTGTTTACATACTCGCATCATTTTACTATAAACAAGTGTCTACCAGCGCACACGGTGATAACGCACCCTGAGGATTTCCCATCGATTTAGTCTTTTCATTCATTCGTCTTTTAATGATTTATTTGCCTACTTCTGTTCATTTTTATTCATATTTTTGTGATGTAATGCCACCTCCTGCTTTTTTCACAACTCTTTGAAAAGATGCATGGCAAAAGCACACTTTTAATAAAAAAAAAAAAGAAGCTGTGAATAAATGTGAATTTAAAACATTTTTGAGGTTGTACATTGTACATACAGAGAGAAAATAGAACAGAGGAAGAGAAGGGGTGGAGCAATATCAATAGACTGAAAGGTAAATAGTGAGTGTGCCACGATGAAATGGGCATGTGTGTGTGTGTATGTTTGCGTATGCACTGCCACAACAGACTTGTTGATCCTCACATTCCAGTGGCAGCCTTGAGAGCAGCTAATCCAGTCTTAGTCAAAGGCCCCTTGAACTCCTGGGTCACCCGGGTTCTACACACATGCTCCCGAGCTAAATGCATGGGCACACACATTAAATGGGTTTGTCCTCTGTGCAAATATGTGCATACCAGGCACACGAATGCACACACCCGCTGCAAGTATAAACTGTGCATGGTATCCCCAATGCAGGAAAATCTGTGCCTTATTCCTGTCACAAAAAAACTGTTATTCCTGGCATCATCTGTGTTATTCCTTGTCTGATTCGGAATATTTCCTTTCAAGCATATTCGAGGCTCTCTGAGATGTCACCAGACTGGAAATATGACTTCCGCCTTCCTGTCTGTCAAATCATCTGTCTCTATCTGTCTGGCCTTGATTCTGTCATTCCATCTGTCTCCATGCATCTGAGTTTTTTCTGCTCTCCGCTCTCTGCAAACAAAATCACCAACAATCAATGGCGCGAGCACCTTCGGGTGCCTTGTCAAGTCAAGTCAAGTCAAGTCACTTTTATTTATATAGCCCAATATCACAAATCACAATTTGCCTCAAGGGGCTTTACTATCTGTACAGCCTTCACGTACACATGCACACCTGCAACTATCAGCTAATCTCTGACAGGCAGCTATCACCATCATGACGCTGACTGTGAATGAGGCACTTTGTTTAAAGCTACATATGCTACCTTTCACCTCGAGGCTACGTGTTCACACTCATGAACACTCTGTAATAATAACTCGATGAGCTGCCTTGAAAACCTTGAAACGGCATTCTATTCTGACTCTGAGGTTACCAACATCTGCACAGGCTGTATTGTGTTGTCTAAATCGACTCTACTGTACATTGCATCTGCTACATTGCCTTGTCATGCTCTGAGACTCAATGTGCACAACACACAAGATTAACAGAGACCAGAAGTCATTCATTCCAATGGAGGGTGAATGACTGACAGCAACAGACTAGTGCCCCCTTGCAGCTGTTGGATCTGCTAGCCATCGGATCACAGATACATTGGATTTTTCCAAACTTTGCGTTGAAACCATACGGTACAACCAGAAGTAGGAAGTGGAGCCCTGTTGTAAACAAAATATGCTGGCTTTATTTAGACAAAAGAAAACAATTTTAACTTATTTTCCAAAGAGAAAAGTTACTATGAAAACTTCAAGGAAGCTGTAGTTTTTAGAATGCCAACAAATGAATTAGTGGACCTGGAACCAGGAACATGTTGTACTTTTTCAGAAAGACCAATAAAAGTAAACCTAAATGATAAACTGCATTGACTTATTGAAGCTAGTGGGACAGCACCTAGCCCAGATGTGATGTCAGGACTTTGGCTCTCGTCAGTAAATGTGCTCCTGAACCGGACCACTATCATGTGAATGATAATTAGGTCATCTTCCATCAATGTACTGTATGTCTGTCTCATGAATTCGTCGTTATTCGATACAAAGACATCCACTGTGAGGTCATACAGTATGTGGCACAGATAGGTACATGAGCTTTCTCTTACAAAAAGACACAAGCACTCACAGACACACTTTGCCCCATGACCTTTGACCTTCCCTGACACACCGGTGAGGTAAAACAGATGATATGATGCTTGACATTTTTGACTTGTTGACCTTTTGTAAAACTTCCCAGGAAATTTCTAACCCCTAATAAATGTGATGAGTCATTTCTTTTGGAATTTGTGGCCAGTTTCACTGCAGCCTCAAGTCTGCGAGCATTACTATTCCTCATAAGACTGCTATAAGATGCAAATATGCTGTTCTTGATACAAAAATGCGCAAGGCCGTGAAATGTATTCTGCTGAGAATTAACAGCTTTGGCTAGTTTTGGCATAGCTGTGTTGCTAAGGTCCACTGGAGAGCAACAGCTGTCTGAAGTGTTGAAAATATGAGCAGAGATTTCTCCACCGGACAGCACAATCTGTTCTTATTATTTAGCATCTAGTTCCGCTTTGTGTGCATGACTCATGTGTATGCGTGCATCCATGTGTGGTAGTGTGCAAACGTCAGTGTCTCTTAATACCCAGGATGGTAGCTTTGACTTGTTGTGTCTTGATTCCAGTTCATTACACCGTTTTGCAGCACAGGCAAATCAGGGAGAACATGCTGTTATGGTCCTTTAAAATTCCCAAGTTATGATGTAATACTTCTGCACTTCACACAGCAACATGGTGCTTGACATCATGCCCTCATGGCTTTTACATAAACAGCCAGGAAACATGTCTAACCTTTTCTTGAACCTACTGACCAACTCCCTTAACTTTCCCCCGAAGAAAGAAACACCTCTGGATGAAGTAATGAAGAAACCAGGGCAAGAGCTTCAGCTGTAAATCAAACTCCTTAAAACATCTAGAGCGCATATTTTGTTCAGGCGCAGAGAAAGACTCCTGCCTCTGGTAGCACATCTCCCACAGCGAACAGTAGATCAGATCTTGCCAGAACCTTCTCTTCTGCCTTTCCTCCGCTCTGTTCTCCCCTCAGCCCTCGACCATCTCCATAAAAAGGCAAGTCTTGGGGAGGGCGGACTTCTCTTTCACTGTTGATAATAAAACAAGTGCCTCTCCCTGACAGGGTCTAGAAAGAAAAACGAGGGACGGACGGTGTTGTCACAACGAGCCAGAAGTGACGGCTGTGAAGCATGAAGAGGCAGCTTTCGACTTTGCGGTTTCTCTTTTCCTGCCATACTGGAGCGCTGCTAGACATGCAATATCAGAGCAAGAATCCTTTCAAGTGAGAGGTTAATGAATGCAGAGGTAAGTGTGTCACAACACATGGCATACATGATAAGAGGTCAACAAGCCCTGAGTACAGCACTCAAAAGACAGCTGACCTGAAAGTAGGATTTTGCACAAACATTAAAGAAACATTTTCCCCCAAAATTGGACTGACAGGCTTTTGTAATTAACCCCAAAATGTATAAATTAATTCAGTATCTGTGTGCATTCCTAGTAACTGCACTCCTGCGAACAAAATGTCCACTCCTGCTAGAAGTTCTCCTTCTAGGTCAGAGTGTGCTTAGGAAAACTTGTGATCAATGTAAATAAAAGCTGATGACTAAGAAGCCGCATGGATGGTTGATGCCATGCACCCACACGCACACACACACACACAAACACACACACAAACACACACACGCCTGCATGAGCACAGCTGTTCATTACAGTCACTAGAGCACCAAGGATGGGCATTCACGAAACATTCTCTTTTGGATAACACGGCAAATTAATAAAGATTTCTTCATTCGTCCATCCTGTAAAGCCTCCTTTCAGTTTGCCATATGACCGAAGGCTTTTGCTTCTGCCAGAGCTGTTTGTACTGGGAGTGGCACGGGAGTAAAACAAACACACCTACTGCAATAGAACAAGGTCACATATTAGCAGGTAAGGGAAGCACAGTTTGCTCTCAGCATTATGAATTTAGAGAGGGAAGAATTTGACGTTTCTGAAAACAATGGCGAGAGAAACGGCAAAGAGAAGAACAATTGGAGACAAAAGGGTGGGATTGGGTGCTTGTCTAAACAGGTAGCTGCAGGCTGACAAGGGTCCCTGGATGGCTTGAGGAATACAGAGCATTTTTCTATTTGGTCAGTGATGAGAGATAGACTCAAACATGAGACGGAGTCGAAGATGAAACAAACAATAGTGAAGGAGGGTAATCAATCACTTCATCAGTACTTCCTTTGTGTCGCTCTCTCTGTCTGCCTCTTTACTCCTCAGTGTCAACCACAGCAAGGGCACATCTGTCAATCCAGTGGAGTTTGAGCTGATTAAAAATCAATTTCAAATCTTTTTCAGGCTCTTTTCACACTCAGATCCTCTTGAGACTGAACATTCAGTCATTTCAGCTGTAAATGCACACAAGGAATGCAGCACTGGACTCTCACATAAATCATTCATTTGAATTATAGCCTAGTTTAAAGTGTACACGTTATGTGTTTGCCAACACTTGTAAACACAAAACAAGAATTCAAGACAAAGATCGTTATTTTGATTGTTGGCAAAAGCCTCTGCGCTGGCTGGCACCTCTTCAGGATTAGCTCATTCATTTCTCTGTAGTCATTACGTGACATCCAGACCGCACATCATGGTAGACATGACCTATGACTCAACTTCAGTTAAGAACACTAATCAGCAAGTAAAAAACATTCTTGTAATGGTTATACAGCAGATCATGCTGTATGGATCCAATATTTTCAGTGCAAATTCAACATAGGTCCTCCAGAAAGAACAGAGCACGAGCCATGTAACACTGAGATATGGAAAATTGTACGGGACAAATCCTACAGAAACAGGTTAAATAAACCACCTTGTTTAAAGCGTCAAATGTGATTTGTGTCTGTTTGGATCAACTGACAACCTCCTGATGTGGCATACATGACTTACATTTCCTACCTCTAACTAATGTTATGATTCGTAATTTGCTCATAAATTAGTTAATAGCTCATCTGCTGAAGCTAAATCAATCTACTGGGCTGAACAAACAGTTTAGTTGTTCAAATGAGACAGAGACAGACAAGATTGCTTCATTTGTTCAATTGGTTCAATTACACATTAATAGTGTGTGAGTTTGTGGCCACACAAACCATTCAGTTAAGTACACACTGGCCTGTGTGATATGGAGACGTGCAGTATCGAATACATTTTGTTAAGATATTGCCATGGTAATACAGAATCTTCAATTGGCACAACATTTTTTACAGACATTCATAGTTACCAGATGATGCATCCTAATAATTTTGGGGATCCAGAAGCATGACCATGAGGTTGCACCATCATCAGGTCAAAATTTTAACTTGTGCAATACTTTGGTTTATGACCAAACACCTGCAAAACTAATATAATTCCTATCAGCCTCAGTAGTGCTTTGTTTTGTGCTAATTAGCAAATGTTAACATGCATGTATAAGGAATATAGCGCCTATGTGCATTCACTAGTATCCTGTTCCAATCAATCCACAGAAAAATTGCAAAAAACTCTGCAGATGCTCATTCCTTAACAGACAACTGCATGATAGCAAGTCAGCAATGGCGATTGGTGGACATGTCGAAAAGAAAACAGAAGAGCTAGTCTCTCACTGTCTTCAAAAGCAAACAAACATGAATTTGAAGCCAACTCAGCCTGGTGTTTTTACAGGACAAATACCTTTTGTTTTTGATAAACCATTAGATAAGGAATGATTTGTTCCTCTTGACAATTTTATCACCTCTGCATGTGATGAATCTTGCTTACGTTGACTAACCGTGGAGGCCTGCGTATCATTCTTATAATCCTCGTAACACCATGTAAACCTGTAATCAGGAGCTGAGTGATCAATCCAGACTGTCATATGTTATCTCTGATGGTATTCCATTAGCATAATGCCTTGACGCCATAACCAGAATACATCACACGTCACTACAAGTGGAACAAATGCACGGCTGCCTCGAGGGGGGATTAAACGTTTACGCACTGGCAACCGTGAGGTGCTGTTACACATCTCTCTCACTTGCGTTCTGGCTCTGTCTCTCCGTTTTCTCCATCCCTGTGTCCCCAGTCTGCTAACCGAAAATCTGAAATATTTATCTGCCCTGGCAGGAATGACGAAAGCCTGCATTTGTTTATCATCGGCGGACGAAGAGTAGCTTGAAGGGGCATAATCCTCCATTAACACAAATGCAATTTTCTTTGGAACTGCTTCTTTGTCATATTTTAACTGCATTCTTGTACAAAGTTCAACTAAGTGTTGAGGATTTATGAGACAGCAATGAGCAGCCTGGCTAAAAGTCCACTCGTATTTGATTATGATGCGCTGTCAGGACATAACTCTTATGCTTTTACCTGCTGCTTTTTGTAATAAGCGGTGGTTTAAGGTTTCCTGAGGAAATATTTCATATATTTACAATCAATAGATGCTGTCTGACTGAATTTCTTACCTTATAAAGCCTCCACGAAGTAGATTACCATCCTTGACTTCTGTTTAGACACATTTTCCAATGCAAACTATATTTATTTTTACAGCTTGGCAAAGTCACAGTGCACACTCCAGACTTACTTGCTAGATTGCTAGATTTTTACTGCTTGCTCATGAAATGTAGAGCATCAACAGAAACTTTGCAGACGTCATCATGTGCCTTCGACACACCCACATACATATAGTGTATCCTCATGCACGGGCTGCGCTGGGAAACCAAGTAACAATCTGATAAATCAAAGAGCTGTGGCACTGTCTCAAGACCAAAGAGGAAAATATATTCAAAATGAAGAAAGGGCATACAAGTGGCATTTAACCATCACTTACGCGCATATTGGCTCCGATGCTCAAATATTCTCCTTTAAAGCCTAATAATAGGTTGCCATTCAAGATTTTTGATTCAAAGCTTAACGGTTTTATCCAAACAAGCTATCTGAGCTTTCTAATATCGTGCCATAATAACCAGACTGCTGATTAGCCATAACTCTAACTTGGATAACTGATATAGAGCTGAACCGACTAGTCGATTAGTTCATCAACAGAAAGTGAATCAGCAACTATTTAGATAACTGATTAAACGTATCAGTAATTTTTCATGCAAAAAATGCCAAAACTTCACTGGTTTTATCTCCTAAAATGTGAATATTTGCTGGTTTTCTTAGTCTTCTAAGACATTAAACTGAATATCTTTGGGTTTTGGACAGTTAGAAAAAGCAAGTTACTGCGATGTTACCCTGGCCTTTGGGAAAGTGTGGCAGCAACTAATGATTATTTTCATTATCGATTGATCTACTGATTATTTTCTCGATTAATTGCTCTGTCTAAAAACATGTTAGTTTGTTAGTTAGATGGAGCCCTAAACTGATACATTACTTGACAAATATTTCTACTGTCTATCGTACACTACTCATAATACTTATAATACTCTTGTCTTCACATATATCACAAAAAATATTAATTGAACGTATGACTTATTCATCCATCCAGACATTTTCTGCTGCTGATCTGGAGCTCGTAAAGTAGCCCACATGGTTCTTTACCTAGTAACTTCCACCAGCTCTTGTTGGGGGATCTTGGGGCATTCCCAAACAAAGTAGGATATATAATCCCTCTAGTGTTTTCTTGGTCTTCGCCAGGTATCCTCCCAATTGGCCTTAACTGGAATACCTCCACAGGGTGGCATCCAGTAGGAACCACAACCTACTGGGTTCCACTACCTCAACTTACTACACTCCTTCTGTATGTCTGAGCTCTTCACCCTGACACTAAGGGTGATCCTAGACATCCAGCACAGGAAACTCCGGACGCTTGTATTTGCAATCTCATTCTTTCGGTCACTCCCCAAAGTTAAATACCATGGGTGAGTGCTGGAAAACTGGTATGTCAACTCCATTTGTCACCAGCACTGTCTTAGGCCATCAGAATTATTAGATGCTATAATCATATAGGATTTCAACATATTGTGGCTTTTAACAAATGTGCTATATAAATAAAGCTGCCTTGCCTTAAATGCTATTAGTTTTGCTCTCAAGTCCAATCAGATGACCCATTCTGAAGGCCGTACGTATGATTTTCTATCATTTATTTATTGGGTTTGCAAAAGGAGGCCAGAATTTGAATAAGCAAATAAGAGCCCAGATCCATCAAATTTCATTTCTCTGGAAAGATGACATGCACTGTAGTGGAGAAGTGCATCAAGAACAATTTGGTCAGCACACTGGAGCCTCATCAGCCTGTGTTGGATGAATTTTAGACACCATTACTGTGGGCCATGTGGCTTTCACACTGCATAGCCACGCTACAAAGCACAAATCCAGGCCGCAACGTGCTGCCAGCCGAGCCAAAGAAAATTGTATTGTTTTCCAATCAATGCTCGTAGCTTTATGAGGGCTTCCAGCCACAGAAACATTGCTCATAAAGAGGAGACAGACCGCCGGAGCAGCCAGCAGAGGATTCCTCACCACGGGAGAGGAGGAGAAGGGGGAGAGATGGAAACAGAAAGGGCGGATGATAAAATACTAGCATGTGTGCGTGTTTAAATCTGTGTCCACTGCACAAACCAGCTCAATTCCCACATTTGAATGAACCTGTTCTGCAAGCAACCTGTTGCTTCTTCAGACCTTGAAAGCTTTCTAATCTTGGTCAGGAATATGCCAAATAGCCAAATATGAGCTCCAAAATGCTGAGGGTTTCATTTTGAAGGTGTAGTTCTCATCGGAGCCGTCATTGGTCCTCACAGCCTTGACCCATATCTGTGTGTGTTTTGCCCTCATGTAGCCACCGAGCTTTGCAGTGTAGAGTGTCAAACACAACACCTGTGGCTCTCTAACAGCAGTCCGCTGCAGGTTTCTGTGTCTTCACCGAGCTGCTTTCTGAGCAAAAGTCTCCTCTTTAAACCAGGAAACATGTGTGGTCTTGTGTGCCTGCATGTGTGCTTGCTCTATATACCACATGTCACTTAAAACGTTCCATCACAGGAAGTTTTTGCATGTTGAGGCCCCTTTGCTCTACTCAGTTTCATATTTCTGTTTCAGAGTCACTGACATTTTACAGGGAAAGACTTTTAATTTGTTAAAATCTTAAAGTCATATTTCTCTTCTGCACATCTTAAAATTCATGCAAGATTAGAGTGTAAATGAGGTTGTAATGAGTGTCAAGTAAAAATACAGAAAATACAAATTCTGCAATGGCACTTTTATGCATAATGTCAGTTATACAGAGAGACAGAGAGGCTTTACATTCTGTATGCAAAATTGTCATCTTCATGCAGGAAACAAACATCTGTCTCTCTCTGTTCCTCACACGAGCACTCTTACACACTAGACCTGCACGCGCCTACGCTCTCTCAGACAACAGAAGATGTAAGCCCTCAAGCCTTATCACGTCCGAGTCATTCTAATTAATTTATGGCCAATAAACCGAGTACTTACAAGATAGGAATTCTGCCTGTCGAGGAACACGGAGTCTCCCATGGTCCCGAATAAGTATCCACATATAGTAAAGACCCAAGAATGTAGATGCAACAAATGATATCCTGTTAGAAAATAAGTCCAAAAAAGTGTGTGTGCGCGTAGGAGCGGAGCGTAGAAAAAAAGTCCACGAATCACTTGTGTCTTCTCCCTCCTCTGCATTAAAGACAAACAGAGACCTTGGACTTTTTTTTTTTTTTTACTGCAAGTCACCGCAGCGCCTGCTTTTAAGAGTTGATGCCTTTACAGCAGTCAGAAGCGCGTGTCAGAAAACCATCTGTGCCAGAAAGGACACGATAGTGCGTAATGCGTAACGGATCCATACTGCGCGCTCCGTGGACTCTGGTGAAGACAGATGCTGAACCAAGCGAATAGAGGGAGAGAGACGACTGCCAAGTTAGCGACAGTACGAATACGGGCTTCCGGTAGAGATTTTCAAAATATAATCAGCTTTCGTTAGGGTTTGTATTTCTACACAAACTACGCTACTACGCGTATTACTGAAACAAATGTCTTGACACAGACGTGTTTTTTTTATCACTCGAGAAATTATGTTCGGTATAAAGGAAAATTACCTATTTCTAGGAAATAATTAAAGAAATGAGTGGCAGTGTATGGCTGGTCTCCTTGCAAATTAAAAGTCACCATAAAAGTATCAAAAAATAATAATATATTTTATTTATATAGCTCTTTTCAAGATACTCAAAGATGCTTTCCAAGACAAATTAAAAAGATCCTATAGAACTATAATCACAGTAATAATACAAGGTAGCATGAGACATTAAATCAAACATTAAAAGTTCTAAAAAGGTGAGTTTTGAGTAACAAAAGTGACTATTGACACTCTTACAAAAATGCTTTCAAATTCTTATTAACACATCCTCACATATACATCATAATGATCCAAATGCATGTTATGTTTTCTACTTTCAGGCAGCATGAAATGTGGCCAATGACATATCTTGTACTGCTTTACACCCAGGAAACTTGTTTGTTCAGCTCAGCCCTACTTCCGCATGTATTGCATTTTAGCTACAAGATAATCATAAGGTATCTGACACTGAAAAACGGATGGAGGCAGAGGGTAAGGGGCGGGGCACTACAGGAGGAGGACTAGCAGTGGAAGAAGCTCTTGATTATCAACAGCAGGGCTGTTCAAATGTTTTCATGTCAGTGACCCACAAATGGAGCTCCACAGTTGATAAGATTTGACTTGGGAAACACCATGTAGGGAGATTTTAGTTTTTGGATATATACAGAACTATAACTGTTTTTGCAGTAGGTGAGGTGGAAACAGTGTGGTGTTACTCTGCCAGTCATAACTTCAAATTAATGGCAAAATAAATACATGAAATCACTATTCCTTTAATTCTGGGATGATTCATGTGGTATAAATATACATTTTTCAAGAAAAAATTGAAGTACAATGATGTTGCCATATGAATTATGGGGATTTCTAGTCTTTTTTTTTTTTTTTTCTAAAATGGATCTCCTGCGAGCAGAGTAATTACTGCCTCCTCACTGGAAATATTGAGAAATGCATTGTGGTCAAGCTAAAAACAAACTCATTTATCTTAGTTTCTGGAAAGCTGATATTTCAGAGATACGAGGTTACTTCCAACTGTGATAAATAGCTTGCTGGAGGCCTAATTAACGCAGCAAATAAATCACAGCGGGGAGAAGTTACTGGACAAACCGCAGAACCAAAACTGTGATCGTTTGCTTCCATTGCAAAAATCAGTGGTAATTTTTATTTATGAGCTTCCCCCTTTTCAAATATGCTCTTAAGGGCAACCATGAAAGGCCAGTCCACCACTGGAAGATCCTGAACAGGAGGAGGGGGAGGGGGGGCTTGTGTAATACTTGATGTGGAACCAGCATTGGGCAATCTGTGTCCAACCTCATGAAAAACAGAAGTATGCAAAAGAAATAGAGCACAACTCGGTTTTATCAAGGACACAGTGGCTGAAGAGTATGTGCTGGCCACACACACACACACACACACACACACACACACTTAGTGAGAGTTAATGAAAACCATTTGCTTTGCTCTGCAGGAGTGGGTTTATTTAGAAAGACCCAAACTAGCCTTATTCTTTTCTCTAATTTTATATACAGTATGTGTGAATGAATGAGTTAATGAGTCAGAGAAAAACAACAGAATGCCTCTCTGCTTATCAGATAGTGCCACAGGCATTTAAAGACTGCTGAGAAGTTAAGAGGAACACTGCTTTACTCTGAAATCTGGAGATAAGACTGACTCAGCCACAAACCAAGTGCTGCACAGAACTGGAGTGTGTATCTCACACGGGCATCACCAAAACCCTACGGTGTTATAAAGTTACGGGCGACAGAAAACCTGTTCTTGCAGAGAATAGCTCTTTGATAGGCTGGCTGCTTATCAGATCTTGCCTAAATGAGGTTTTCTCTAAACATATGAGGTGTTGTATAAAGTTTCTCAATATAGAACAAAAATGTCTTTGGATTGAATGAAACTGGGACAGAAGGTGGAGTTGTGTCCAGATGTATTGTATTGATGTATACAGTGTTTGACGTTTAACCTTATCAAGTGCACTTGTGACTTTATTTTGAACACTGAGTCGTTCAGAGACACTCATATCTGCATACAGATCACTTGAGTTACATGTGTTACATCATTTTTTTGACTATGCAAAACAAACCGTTTTGTTATTTAATCAGCTGCATGCAAGTTATTTGAGATGAGAATTTCTTCTGATGTGAGGATATGAAGAAATCAATGATGAACATGAAAAGTTCCTGTTTATTGTGACATTGTTTTTAGTGTTCTGACACAGTTTTTTGAAACAACTACTTTGAACCCGAGATTCAGATTCATAACTCATGGTTTGGTTCACTAAATAACACAACAATAATCATGCACATCTAATGTAACATCTAAAGCTAGAAAGTACTGAATCAAAATGAATATGAGAACATGCAATCCAGCCGAACTAGCTCAAACCCAAAAGTGGATCATAGCCCAGTCTGAATATTTTGACAGAAGAATCCTTGTGCTTTCAGCCATATCAGATAGTCTTCTTCAGCAGATGGTGTTTAATCAGTTGTCCTGGAAGTTAATCTGTTGGTATGCAAGCTCAGTAGCTGTTATGATTTTATCTGTATTCTCTTAATCAGTGTTAGCAGAAAACGTAGATGAAGACAGTGCGATATAGTCAAATGATACAGAAAAAAGCAAGTAAGTGGACCTTGAGTTGGGATTGTTTTGTCAAACTGCTATTTCCAAGGTCAAGAATGAACTTTCATGCTTAAGGAGGTGAGCTGTGATGCAATTAGTCTTTTAGAAATAGCCAAAAACAAAATTAGCCAACACAAATCAAATTAATTTATAATGAAAGGTGAATACAAGATCAATATTTGAGTCGCTTGAATTGTCGAGTTAAATAATTGTCTTGCTCTTAAACAGTGACGTCTTTGACCAAAGTGTGAAAAGAAAAACATACAGAAAGAAAACAATAGTCCTAAAGAAATGGACCTATGACTGGCCTAAGGTTAGAAGCTGTGTTTTATGGTCCTGTTGGAGGAGCCAGTGTGACCATGGCTCACACACACACACACACACATACACAGAGCCTGTGGGAGAGGGAGGGAAGGCTGGAGGAGAGGGAGTACAAGAAGAAGAACAGGCAAACATATGGATGTGTGGTTTTATATGCATGTTGCAGTTGGCAGGAATCAGCTACTACTGCACGTTAGAACACGATTACATTGTTTGTGAAGGCCACTGCAAAGCAAGGTCTGAATCTACGCGTCCCCTCAGCTGGCCATCACCTCTCATATCATCTTGAAATTGTTAAAATGATGCTGAAATGAGGCCGGCGCATGATCGTATATCAATTTCAAAGCACGCTCAGGATTTTCCACTGTTGAACTTGGCATGGCCTGTTTGTGTTGATCTATCACATCCCTGCTATTAAGTGCCGATCTAGAGAAGAAGCAGCTTGGAGTTTAGGCAACAGAAGTGACAGTGAGGAGTATTTACAGCGATTTAGATCTGCATCATGGTTTCTTTTTTTCTTTTTGTAATCCTAAATCACCTCTAATACACCTATTCTCAAACAAAAAACAAAATATGAATTATTTGGACCTTCACTGCTTACATCACCTCCTATAAATGCACATCTTGAGATTTCTAATATTATTTTACAGGGAACGTGAGGCTAGCCTACAATTCCAGTGCTGTATGGTCAAGGCGGCCTGCAAAAACGCTAATGTTTACATCGTTCAGCCGGGAGGTGCAGCACCCTCCTTCCAAAGGCCGAATGCCTGAGTTGTGAAATCACCCCATCGAGTGGAAAGTATTCTGTTAAAGTGCTTTAAGACAATCCAGTAAATGACAGAGAAAAATCCTGCGAGGCCTTCGATCTGTTTAATAAACACTCACAAAGTACATGTCGCAAGGCCCAGATCAAAGTAGTTGCATGTGTTGCATCACATACACAACCTCGCCTCGCTCTCAGGGGACGCTGGGTGAAAACTGTGAGCAGAGGGTCAAGAATCATATCTCATTATAGTTCATAACTCATAACAACAGCTGGAAAGGTTCATCTCAATTAGATATCTACTACATGTTTCCAAACAGCTGCTGGAAATATGACCTGGCAACATAACGCATGATTTCTACAATTTAGTGATACCATCGTTCACTTAGCAGCAACTGAAATACTCTATCTTTTGAATATCTCAACAACTATTGGATGGATTGCATAAAATCTGGGTACATATATTCATGGTGCCCAGAGCGTTAATCCTACTGACTTTGGTTACCCCCTGGCCTTTCATCTAGCACCACCGTGAGGCTGACATTTTAATTTTTTTGAAAAATATCTCGAGAACTATTGGATGGATTGCCATGAAATTCAGTTCAGACATTCATCTTTCCCAGTGGATGAATCCTAATAACTTTGGTGATGCCCGACTTTTCCTCTAGCGCAACCTGCTGGTCCAATACCTTCATTTATGACCAAATACCTGCAAAACTAATAAGACATTCCCATCAGCTATGTTATGTAGCATGCTCACATGCTGAACTAAGATGGTAGCCATGGTTTTTCTACAATATTCACAAATATAACTTCCTGCCTACAGTCGTGTTTTTCTAGGTATCTGAATAAGATTCTTATTGTTGTAAAAAGGAATACAAGAATTATATTATTAAATAATAATTTAATAATCTTGCAGTATGTGATCCCATGCCAGTTTCTAACTGTTGCCTAATCAGACACAGCTGATCAAATTCAACAAAAAAACAAGAAAATAAACACAAATCATACAGCTGATAAAAAGGACAAAAGAGCAAAACTGAGGAGTTTAGCTTATGGTCTTTGTGTTTTATCTCGCTTTCTTTCAGGCGATTAACTTTGACCTCGGTTTCACAAGACAGCCCAAAGAACGGGTGTAAGAGAAAATGAGAGAAAAGGGGAGAGGGTGAGGGGGTATGGTAAAAACTGGGCACACATAAACGAATTTACAGCAGGAGCTGCACAAAGCAGCTCTGGGGGATGACCTCAGTACTGGGGAATGTGTGTGTGTGAGTAAAAGAGAGACAGACAGTGCTTCTCCACCAATGTGGGTTCACTCCTTCACTTGGGAGGTAAATACAGAAGACACACAAACGCAAACAAATATTAATGAATTATGCCTTGATAAGGGTCTCAGACCACAATCTCCCTCCAGAAACGACCCACATCCAGCGGAATAAGTGTTTTTTTTAGAGGAACTGATCACTCAACATCCACCAAACACAGGACACACACACTCACACACACACATAACGTGACGACAGCGTGGGTCTGGATTCAATCTGGACGCTTCTATCAACAGGCCAACCCATTTGTCCTAAATCTCCATACTGTGTCCTGAGGGCCAATAGACAGAGAGAAGGGGAGAGAGGGGCGGAGGGGGGATGTAAGTAAGGAATTTTGGGTACTAGCCCAGTATGGCTATATGGCTTTCATCTCCATACCACCTCCATTAGACCATGCTTAAAGCGGCTGGCAGGTCAGGACTGTCCTGCAGTGGAAATGCCCGGCCCTGACCTGAGGGCTACTACATTTCAGTGATAATATCAAAGCAGAGAGGATCACTTTGTTTAATTTCTAGTTGCAATTTGGAAACACACACCCTCAGCATACGTTGTGTGGAATATTTGATTCTGTAGTAGAAAATACATATTTATATTTCTTTCTTTCTTTATTTCTTGACATATGTTTGAATTTTTTATATTTTTAAAATTACTTTTAATCATTCCCTATGCATGCAATGTTGGTTTATAATGTACTATTGGTATTATCTTGAGTCAGGCTTGGAGGTGTGCATTTCCAATGCAATTGGTTGTAGCCACACCTGTGGGTGGGACTAAGGCTATTTCTTCAATGACACACACCTGAGTCTGTTTGATACCTCTGCTTGATAAAGAGCCAATTTGGGCTTGAAATGTTGTACCTTTCTTAATTTAATGACTAAGAAATCTTAAAGGAAGCAGATGACTGTGCCATGAGTACAGTTTTTTTGACTTGGTACCTGGACAAGATAGGTGTACAAATGTTTTCACTCTGATTGTATGTAATGTGTTTTATTTCAACACAGTCTCAGGAGGTTCTGTGTAATATGATACACGTGGAGTAACATCAGTATGCCAAATGGTGCTCCATCCCTCCATTATGTGTAAATAAATGTACAAACTTTTCACATCCAAAAGTATCTAAAATCACCTGTGTCACAGGTTTTTGAAGGGAGCAACTGAACACAGTTTATTCAAAACTGCATTTAGAAATCTCTTAATTTAAGGAACCAGCTGAAGGAACAATAAGTCTGCCTCGAGCAGTGAGGACAAGCAATTCCCTTTGAGCACTTTGTCAGAAATTCATTGCGTGTAATCTCACGTCATTTATTTTTGTAGCTGCTGAGGAATAATTGATTGAAATCAAGCGGTGGGTTAAGAATTAGGTTCTCCAATTCTCTTAGTTGGACCGTTGTTTGCCCACACTTTATTTTGTTACACCAAGCTCTCCAAACACGAGGAACCACTTGCTATCACATGTCAGCATTCATTCTCTTGTTTCCTGTTGCTGGTTTGGCTTGTGTTCGTCTGACCAATGAATAAAACTAAACTGAAGGAAAGTACACACCACACTGAATAAAAAAAAATGATCCAAACATGCATGGCATGAATGCACCAAATAAGAAAGCACTTTCATGTTGATGTTATTAGAACATAGAAAAAGAACTGTGTTTATTTTCCAAGCAAAAAAAAAGGCAGTAAATGTGTTCCTGGTCTTGTTCCAGTTGAAACATAGTCTTTTAAAACCAGTATTGTTGACTCTGTCACCTGGTGAGTGGACTGAATGAACTGCTACATGTATAACAACCTCTAAGAGTCACAGTTGTACATGCTTGTTGAAAGCAGAGTCGGTTTAGTCTGTTTTAAAATGGATAAAAGATCCCTAGAACATCATAGAATGTATTTCAGTATTTTTCAGTGTCTGTCTGTAACAACTTTCTAGAACAATATAAACATATAAAAATAATCTGATCGCAAGACAAATGGAATCTAGTACCAGCATGTGTTTCTCAATGTTTCTGTGTGTGTGTGTGTGTGTGTGTGTGTGTGTGCGCACAGGTGTTATTCATGTCAGCATGCATACCTCTCTGAGCCTGTGTGTTTTCATCACCTGACGTTTAGTGACGTCATCTCCGAGGAAGAAAAGAAATCAGGTTTTTGTTAGCAAAGTCCGCCTGTGCCAGTCTTTCCACTCATCTATGTATATGTTTATCTGTGTCTGGTTTCATCTGTCTGTCTCACTCGTGTATATATCTGGTGATCTGACCTTCCACCCTTCTACGCATCTATCCATCTTCCTGCCTGCTGCTCTGTCAGCTTGCTTGCCTGACTGGTTGGCTGGCAGCTTTCTCCCTGAGAATCCCTAAGTAATGCTGGGTAGGTTTTCCATTAGGGTCAGGTGCTGGAGACATAAATAGAGCATGAACAACAGGGTGTCTTTCTTGGTCCTGCGATATTCTAACCTAATTTTTGAAATCTCTTATCTTTAAATCCTCAGCTTTGTTTATCAGGTACTACAACACAAGACCGTTGAAATTCACATGAGAAATATATATCTATCAATTTAGCACCCTCAGCTCAGAAATGCATTAACATACACTGGCAATTGAGTTCTCAAATTATTTGAAGCTTGGCAAGAATGAACCCTGGGACTTTTTTAAGAAGGGACATGTAGTTTAGATATTCAGAAACATTTAGAAACTATTGGAGAAGGAAAAGAAATGGAGAAGGAAATAATCTGAATCTGGGTGTAGAGATTTTTTAATTATTGTTCTGTGTGTTTAAGTGTAGCTGTGTATGTTGGGTTCCCTGTGTCAGACCCTGCATGCAGTTCATGCTTTTGCTAGGATGGCTCAGTGCCGATGTAAATGTAAATGATGGGTAGGCATTGTATATGTGTTTATGTGGTATGATGTGTCTTTAATAAAGACAAAAAATGGTTTTAAAAGAAGTTTGCCTTTAAAAAGGAGGTTAAAAAAAATCTATTGCATATTGGATAACTTGACTTAAGGGCCAAAGCAAAATGATCAGATTTTAAAGTCTGATATGTGGTTGAGGTTTGCACGCATGGAGATAAAACTCACAGTTATTTTGATTTTAAAAAAAACAGGAGAAAAAAGGTGGTGGAGCACTATGCTGTTTGATGAGATGAGAAATGGCACCGTTCATATGGAGCTCATGTGCACGACAAGCTCAACCTGTTTCTCCCTCAAGTGCGACTGAATGGCCTCCTTGTCTGTATAATAAAGGCTGTTTTTCACATACAGATACCTTGTCTTTCAGCTCCAGCTCCTCCACCTTAATGCACACGTGCATGCACACACACACACACACACACACACCAACACACACAGCGTCCTCCACCTCCCACGCCTCCTTAATGTTGTCTGCCACAACAGTTGCCATGGTGTCTCAGCTCGCCAGCTGTGCCGGACAGCACAATAACAAGGACGTGTGTATTTTTGCGATAGTGTGTGTATGCTTGTGTTTGTATATTCACGTGTGAGCATATAATGAGATGCACTAATGTAATCTAATAGTGCATTTTACACCCAGTAATGTGCTATGATCCCTCAGAAACCATCAATTATGTTTTTCACATGTGGTCAACTGTGTGTGTAATGTCAAGTCTGACAAAGTAATTGCAGAGATGTCTGTATTTTTGTGCCGTGTGATGCATTTGCTGGCAGCAGGAAATCAGAAAATAGCCTTTATTTGTTGCCATAGCACCACAGTAAAAGCGTCTGGATCATTATGGGAAACAGGGAGAGCGAGGTGAGATCAGCATGCTCACATGAGCTTAGATTTTGGACACAAAGTCACAGAATAGTCTTAAAAACATCAAACTCCAAAGTTGAGTTATGAAGTCTAGACATATTCTAGAAAAACTAAAAATAGACTATGCGTCAAAATAGGAAGTTGAGGTAGATAAAACTTCTTCACTCTTGTGCAAAATGTGTTTAGTGTCTGATCCACAATTATTCCTCAGCAGCTACAACTAATTTCTCTCTCTTGCAAACTCAAAAAAAAACATGGAGGCTTTAGACATTTTTCTTTAATGAAAAGTGGCAGAACTTAAGAAAACTCCAGCTCCACACCTGCTATAATACGTCAAGTGATCCACACTTTGAAAAACACCAACAAAAACTCCTTTTCACTTTGTCTTCTTTCTTTTGTCGCCAGCACAGTTCTGCCTGACGCAAAGGGTTTGGACCCACTCTTGAGTAAACTAAAGAACCAGCCGCTGAGGAGTCTCACTCTCTCTGTTGAGCGAATCTCCAGAGACGCCTGAGTGGAGGGTTTGGAATAGCTTGAATAATAGAATAAAATGTCCACTGAGTGATGTGACGTGAGTGTGTTGGCTCAGCCTCCTTCAGCTGAGGGATAGCATCTCTCTCGGCACATTTTACCCAAACAATTTGTGTGCCTGCGTGTGTATTTGCACACAGGCTTTTGTGTGTATGAATCTGCCATCATGGAAGTTTGAGATCTATTAACAACCATTCTGGGACATTTTGAAGACTCCTATTATTCTTGAGATTGAGTTTATGAGAGTATATAAACTTACACAAACTAGACATTTGGTTTCAAGTATTCCGAGTCCAAGATGTTGACCCAGGCTAGATTAATAATTGTGCAAAGCGGGCAAGTGTCCAAAACCCCCAGTGGCCTGAAAAGCCTAAAATTTGCAGTGTGTCAATTGGGTTTTGGTAATTTGATTTATTGCAAATTTGTTAGGAAAGCTGCATCATTTCTGTACATTATGAGCTAAGGCAGCATCTACATTATTGCTCTACATTATGCTCTTGAGGCCCTGGGTAAAAAATCACCTTTATGATTTTAGTTTATATGCCAGACTATTTCTTGGTTGGGAGTTATAACTTGCCTGGCAGCTGCCAAGAAATAGTCCAGCACATATCACCCTGTAAAATGGTAAATTGTCATTTTTACACTGCGGTTATTGTACGTATTAAACAAACAAGATATAACATGTTACTCAGTGAGCTTTAGAGGTGCTGGTAGGCCAATTTTGTTGCCTTTGGACAGAGCCACGCTAGCTGTTTCCCCCCATTTCCAGTCTTTGTGCTATGCTAAGCTAACCTACCCATCTGCTGGCTGTCACCTTATGTTCAACAGACAGACGTGAGAGTGGTATTGGTCTCCTATTGGATAAGAGACTGATCCATGTACACAGGGTGATTGGGTGAGTGTCCATCCAATCACCTGCTTGCATGCAAATTACTTTGCTTAGTGTTGCCAGCGCTTTGTCTAATCGATTGTTTTTTTATGCAAATCCAGCTGAAATGAAATCACACAAGCACCAGATACAGAGGGGAGGGCATCAGTGCCTGAGTATAACATACATGGCCTCAACTGCCTTTATTATTCTGCTCGTTTTCTATGATCATCAGCTCAATCTGTCGACCATTTCACTTGTTTCCAATGCAAATCAACTTGTCTCGTGGTTTTTCAGGTGCCAGGTGTTTCTCGAAGCTAGTACAGGACACGGGTTGCTGCACTTAAAATGATGCAAAATCCAAAATAAGACAATCCATCTTAGAAAATGGAGTGGAATTATTCAGAAATACAAGATCTGAGGACTTGTATTTTAACTCCTCTCTCTTTCTTCTGTGTCTTCTTTCTTTAGTGGTTGTGTTTTTGGTACAGTGCGTCCCACCCTTTACCTCATAGTGTATGTCAGTGTTAAACTGTTGTTAGTTATATGAGGACAGGGTGTTTTAAGGAATAAATGCCACTAAGTTCTTCAACCTTATTTTGCTAAATATTGTTAGTTGCTATAATACAGTTTACAGTTCTCTCTGTCTGTCATTGTTACTTTGATCAGGCCTCTATGAACTATTTTGAACCTTTAGAGCCATAACAAACCAGCACAAGTGACATTGCTTGGACATACCTTTCATCTGTGTTAATCAGAGTGTGTGTGTATGTGTGTGCGTTTGGATTCCCAAGATTTTTCCAATATTCATTTTTTTACTAGCCTGCATGTGTGTACAGTATTCATACATTCAGTACATGCCTACATGTGCTTGTGCATTCACAGAACTGCAGGTACGCTGTGTACAGTATCTTTGCATAGCTGCTTACACACTCAATGAATGTGGCTGTGTGTGATCTCTGCAGAATGTAAGTCACCAGGCCTAAAGCATCTCAAACCTTTATCTAAGTCAAACTGAGCAGCCTCAGTTCTTCTCAGCTCTGGGTATAAATATTTAGTCTGCAGTATAAACACGGCAGCCTTCTAGGCATGCTCTGTTCACAAACGACAGGGATGCTTTTATCCTTCTACTGATAATATGGGTGAGAGACAAAACTGTTGATTCATCCAAATATGCGACGCATGTAGCTATGAAGTTACGCCGCTCTGCTAAACTGTCAAGTCTGAAGCAGTCCTTTGAAATGATCTGTCTTTATCAGAGATGTGATATCTCCGAGAGATGCCTTGAAACAAGCTGCTCATTGGAAACAATCTGCAGTAAATTGACACAAATGAACATTATGGTTTTGACTGATATGAAATTCTGACATAAAGAAATACACAAAGAAGCGTCCATATATCCTCACTATCATTATTTCTTGTGCTCCATACTAATGCCTCAACATGTGATATAAGATGGCTTATATATGATTTAGTGTAATACTGGGGGATTACAATTATCTTTTAAGTGATAAAATGCAGCTCTAAAGCTAAATTGTAGGTATTCATAAATAACATGTGGCTTATTTGTGAAGTAAATTAGTAGATTCCACATGAAAAATAGTCTGCTGATCTGAACTCCCAGGAACTACTTTCCTCTTTGCACTGTGGAGGTGGACAGTGGACAGTGGTAGACCCTTTACAGCTAAATGTCAAGGCACAGAGGGTGCACACTCACCTAAAATAGTTCCAAAAAATAAACCTGGCTACATCAGCCATGCTAAATTAATGATGTTTTCTTCTTCTTTTCAATTCCAAGTAACATTTATACAAAAGGTTTAGTTAATACTTAACTTACTAGTGTCAGTCTTCTTCCTTTGGGTTGTGCTAGTCTTTTTTTCTGTTTTCTTAGTGTTAGCGTGGAGTACGAAAGTTGATAATATACTACATGGATGAATGTGATGTTTACGCTCATGTTACTTAAAGGCTAAGGTTGGTGTCATTTTATGTTTTTCTTATTGTCAACAAATCCCATAGAAAAACCCAAACTAACTATGTGTTAGTCCCGTCTGTGGCATTCATTCCTACTGAAGATGGAAATGTTTAAAAATGGATCACAAATATAAAGCGTCATCTTTTGAAAAAGCTCAGTAATTTCCCAAAACAGCTGGACACTGTGATTTTTAGCAAACGTCACTCAAACAGGAGTAGGTAGAGCATTTGTTGGGGACTATTTCCAGCTGTGGATGAATACACATTTAGCGCTCTTGTGAGTGTTTATGGCAGCAGTATGGTGTATGTGGGACTGACTCAAAATAAACTACAGTGACTGTTTTCATGGTAATGAAAGTCATGTGTCACATGTGGCTCATTGAAGTTTTTAATAGTTTTTGTACTATGGGGACTATGGCATAGAGGAATAAGATCCGGCTTTGGCTACACAGACAGTCCTTGTTGTTAGAAGGACCAGTTTATTGTTGGTTATTAAACAGGATTTGTTGATGATAAGAAAATATTTGAATATCGCCTGCCTTGTCCTTTAACAAGTTAGTTAACCTACCAGCCAACCTCCCAAAAACCTGCACTGTTCGTTTAAAGTATAAACTCAAGATATGTATGCAGACACACACACTCACACACTCAAACGCACAAAGGTTTTATGTTCTGAGGAGGCTTTTAATTTCCCAGACAGTATTGTCATGTGGTTTAACATGAGCTTCACCAAGCAGACTCACTGTGTGTGTGTGTGTGTGTGTGTGTGTGTGTGTGTTTGGGTGGAGGCGTAGGATGAGTAGAAGAAGAAATAAGTGGAAGAAAGACAGGAGATGGGGGTTGACGGATCCATCCCATCTCTTTTTCTCTCTCTGGAATGCAGCTGGAATCCAAGCACGACTCCCCTGTTGGCTCCACCCACACTCCCACCACCTCATATCATGCCACACACACACACACACACACACACACACACACACACACACACACACACACAAGCTGTGTTTGCACTAGCTATTCCCTCTGTTAGGTTATTATAACCATGAAATAAGTAGTTGCCTGTTCTAACCTGTCCAGATGATATGTAGCCTCATGCACACTCCTTTTGTTGTTTGTGTGTGTGTGTATGTGTGTGTGTGTGTGTGTGTGTGTGTGTGTGTGTGTGTGTGTGTGTGTGTGTGTTTGTTAGAGAGGGAGTCCATTCCTAGAAGAAACAAATTCACAAACTAGGCCTTGACAGTGAAGTAAATGGTTGCCAGGTTCTCAACCAGGCTTCAGATTTTGATTGCCATATTTTAATAGTTGTTAAATATGTTAAAGCGGCTCAGGTTCTCTAATACTTTTTGAAAAAATAGAGCTGTTCTGGATGTGGAGATGCAGTGAAGGTTAGAATAAATTATTTCACTTGTTGCCAAAGAATTTCACAGAATATGTAAATGATCCATATCTAATTCTCTGTTACTGTTTAACTCTCCAACCTGTCAGTTTATATCAGCCTCTTAAGCTTTATTTCAAAGACATTTTCCTTTTGCTGCTTCGCAATATTTCAATCGATAAATCTATGATACGCTTTTGTAAGTAACACAACATTAAACTTTGAAATCACAAAATTGACTTCATCAGTGAAAGAGAAGCAGTGTTTGAGGTCTTTGAGTTCTTCCACACTATCAGCATGAATCATTCCTAATTTCTCCATTTTCTCTGTGGAGTTCAATACTGATCCTTGATATTCAAGATGCACTTTCATATACCCAACCATAATCTCCACAGTCAGTAACATAGTGGTAAATAAAAAGAAAACTAATGATCTTCAGATGATTTTGGTTTCATTTCCTGTAAAATGTGACATACTTTCCACAGTTTGTTGTAAGGATTTGTACTGAGACCTATGGAGGTCACACATTTTGCACAGAAATCAGTGCTGAACCTGTGCTGCTGAGTAACTCAAAAATGTAAATGTTCCCTGCAAATGCCACTCTCAATCACTGCTATACATAACATTACACGGCCATAATGTCAGGTAAGGTATGAAGGATGTTTAAGGTAGATGACGTGTCTTTATTGCTATTTTTAATTCTATTCATAATTTCAGTCGATGTTCCTCATGTCTGATTTTTTCCATTGCCGAGAAACTTGCACCAACTGCGTCAGAGCCTTTGAACATATAAACCATCTCTTAATGCTTACGTTCGAGAGGGATGCTTTCTTTGTTCTCACTCTTGCAGCCAGGGTCAGCGCGGTGTTTACATCACTGAGCTGTTGCCATGGCAACAGACAGCATCTCGCAGTCAGAAAGATGAGAGTCTGCAGCGTTGGATTTAGAAATCCTTGAAAGTGATATGCAACAAAGCAAAACAGGAGCAGATCCAGTGCAGGTGCATTAAGCTACACAGAGCTAATTATCAGGAAATTATCAAGAAAATGTTAAATATGTGTTGCCTTTTGATCTTAAAAAACACAGGTCCAGCAGAATAATTAAGTAACTTTATATGTTATGCAACATTGTTCAATTTATTTGCATACAAAACAACATTGTATTAATTAATACTGCTATTGGAAGTATAAAAAATAATTTCACAAGTAGTGACTAGCTCCTTTATAAGAGACATGATTTGAAGAAAACAAGTAAGCTGTGAGAAAGACTGATAAATAGAGCACTATACCAAAGTAACACACACCCAGATTAGGTGCCGCTTTTAAAAACTGAGCTACATTTCAGCAAAACCAGAAAATTAAAGAAAACTGCCATTATACGGTCCATAAACATCACGGTTTAATAGCATAGTGACCTGTGGTCCAACATCGGAATACATCTGTAAACACAGATTATCTCAACTTAAATAGAAAATCAGATTTAAGATGTGGTGATGATGGGAGGATGACTAAGGCCATTACAAATACTGTACACAGAGAGGCAGAGCTACGGTAAACGGGAAAACACTAGAGCCAAAAGCGATACATCAGCATGGTCAATATTATCAGTCGATTTTAGCTTATTTTAGATATATTGGTACCAGCATACAGTATATGTCGCCTGTAAGTTACAAGAAATTGCAGTACAGAAATGCATTTGAAGTAATTTAGAAACACTGCCATCATCACATAGTTTGACCACCAGAGAGCACTGACAAGTTGAATTTTTTTATTGTAAAATGTCCCACTCAGCACATATATTGGTCACAGTTCTTTAAAAAACAAATTTATACCACATTGTGTTATATAATACACAATTATATATATTATGTGTGTGTGTTCATTTTCTCATTTTCAGATTTTTAAGAAATCTAAAACATCGAATCAGTATCAGTCGGGCTCTAGAAACCGCAGTGTACAGAGATGTACAGTTTACCAGCATCCTTAAATCCACTGTAGATTCCCAACTAAATCCTGTAAACACACTCAATGAACCAAACCCAAACATCTATTTTGTACTGTTATGATTGCCCAGCGTGTTGGCTCTTTAACAGCTAACTGTCTCCGCTGTGAACAGAGAGCAAAATGGAAAGATTTAATAACTTCATAAAGCCAAAAAGCATGAAGACATGCAGGTAAACATCCAAAGTACAAATTCAAGCACACACTGCACATCTGCACACACACACCGTTTGACTGCGGTAAGTCATTTCAGAGCCTATTAAATCTCCATTAACACACAGCCTCCCTGCTAGCCTGAGCTAATCCAACCCAGGTGTGTGTGTGTGTGTGTGTGTGTGTGTGTGTGTGTGTGTGTGTGTTTGTGAGTGTTTTTACCCCATCTCTCCACTGCTCCCTCATTCTCCTGGCCTTTCCTTTTCTTTCCCTCTACTTCCTCTCTATCTCTTACTCTCTTCATATCTCCCCGTTTCATATCTGCGCTCCGACAAAAGTCTCCATTTCCCACGCTCTCCCTTAAACCCGGCAGCTCTGCAACAGCAAACCTCTTCCAATTAGGTCAAATTAAGACAAATTGCAGCTCTCAGTGGGGAAACCAGACTGACACACCTCACTGTTAATCTTACACAGTCCTTTCTATAGTCACCCACAGTCTGGAGAAGACAGCCGAGTCGATTCGTCTCTCCTCATCATCACCTCAGGCTTTTATTGATTCTTTAAATGTGTATCGCATATGCTAGTTTACGCCTGTGCCGCCACATTCATCCGTGAGCCATTTTCATCCCTTTATCTTTATTTAAAGCGTCTGAGAGTGAACGACAGAAACAGACAGAAAGAGATGAACTCTAAAAGACAACACATCTGCTTTCTATTCAGCTGAGTGCCTGAATGATGAGGCCGAAAGATGATGCACAGTGACAACAACAGGGTTATAAAATCGACAGAGTGATGAACTGAATAGAGGTAGAGGACAGAAAGATGCAAAGACGAATGATGGCTTCTTCTTGGGAACATAAAAGTGGCATGCATTAGTATACTTTTAGGTTTTCTTTAGCCACGGTGGCGATTGCTGCTCATGTCAATGGCCCGCTTCTTCTTCTGTTTATTGCAAACAAACCACTGTTGCTGCTGCTGGAAATTTAAAACGTATCCCTCCCTGCGCTGGTGGAATTTTTCCAGGAAAGACCTACTAGACGCCAGGTGTTCAGAGAGGTAAAACCCTTCCTGAGCTGGCATTAGGCTGATTTGCTCTTGTGTTATAGCAATCATCCAAAATTATCATTTATTTACAGTATTAGAAAAAGATATATAAACAGCTTTTAGCCTCTTAGCATGCTTAAACTTCATTTTACTTTAACCCAAGCCCAAACGCAAACTCCTCATTTAAACTTTTTCCAAAAAAGTAGGCCAACAATACAGTTTTTTTTATCTTGTGGGGACTACTGGATCTCGAAAACTAATATCTTACACACACACTCACTCTCTCTCAAACACACACATATTAATGTTCTGGGAAGGTACTCTGCAGGAGAGAATATGATCTCTGCTTGGAAGTGACGCTGTTCCCTACTAAAGCAGTACAAACACACATTGTTATGTTGTGTGTGTGTGTGTGTGTGTGTGTGTGAGTGTGTGGGTGTTGGTGACAGTGCAAACAACTCCACTCCACTGGAGAATACTTTGCAAGTGTGTAATAATAACAGCGCAGGCCCACATTTACCAGAAGACTTTATTGTTTGAATGGTTTAAACAGCATGGAGGGAGGGCTGTATTTATAGGAAAATCTATGCAGTTTGATTATTTAAGTGCTCTGCAGCCCACATCAGATCTTGTAAGGTTTATATGTAAATGTCTGCGGTCTAACATACTGTCAGCCTGTAAAATATCCTTTTAAAGTTAACACATTTCAGGAACTAGGATCAAATTGTTGGGTTTGTCTCCCCATCCTATGCATTTTAAACAGTTTTATTTGGCCCCAGTGCTGTGAAATCTGTTCTGACTGCAGCTGGTATCAGCTATTGTAATGTTTTTGTAAGATACTTATGACATAGAGGGGCTGAGGAGACAGATGTGCGCAGCTGTGACTGTCCACAATGCAGCCCACCCACATTTGTACTGTTATTCATCATTTGTGTGTGAGCGTGTGTCCAGATACTGCTGCTTGATGTTCCCAAAGTCCCTCTGCCTCATGGAAGATTTACTGGAAGTTAACTGGCACCCTCTGGTGGCAAAAACAACTCTTTACACTTACTTTTAGTCTGCACTTTAAACGATAATAAAAGTGGTTGAACTGGATTTTAAAACTGGCTTATATCTGCTTCTAAATCTAAAGCCTAAATTTGAAGCTTGGAAATTTCTACTGAAGAGTGATTGGAAGTTTGAGTTAAATGCAAATAAATACAAAGCAACCGTGCTTTAGTTACAGATAAGGCGTTTTAAGGTGTCAATGGTGAGGTCAAGTTTGTTTTTAAGGTGTTTTCCTTTCACTTACACACTTCTGATCTTAATTTGAGATCTTAAATGGAGAGAGGATGAATTAATTGATATGTGCACGTTATAAACAAAGTTAGTTATTGCCCTGAACTGGAAGAAAGTGATAAGTCTATTGGTGTATAAATATGGCACATTGTATGGGATTGGACAAAAATAACATAGACCTGGAATTTGGAAAGGCTAAGTGAGTCCATAAAGAACTGTGTCGTGTTTAAATAAAAGTATACTGTATCATTACACACACTTTTTATTTTAATTTTTTATTTTTTTTATTTTATTTGGTAAATTAGTTTCTTGTTGTTGTGTAGTATCTGCAAATATATGTGATGGAAGGTGAGACGTATGTATTCTGCAAAGACTGATTCTTTCAAAAAATGACCACTAGATGGCGTTAAAACATTGTGACACTAACTCTCATTCAGAGTTCTCATAATAATGCCTTTCTGATGAGCCAATGCTTCAGAATTAGAAGTGGTTTCCTCACATTGTTCCCACAAACTTCCACAGACTTAAATGAAACACACATCACATTTTAACTGGAGGTACATGCATAAGCTGCACAATCCTCAGCGCACACACACCTGCAACCAATACGACTCTCCCAGCCTCGCTCCTGGAACTTGAGTGTCCCTCTGCTGAGCTATTTTTCTATTTATAGCCGCAGAGCTCCGGCTGTGTCTAAAATGCCTGCTGTCTCATTCTGCTTTACTTCCTTACTGTTTGACAGATTTGGGAGGGGGTTGGGGGGTGAGAGGTCCCTCAGGTTTAAATCACTTTGCTTTTCAGGGCCTGGAGGAGTCACATTTATACGTATCCTTGGATGACAAGGATTTGCTTCCACAGAGGCTGGTGAGACAGGCACAAAGGAGTAGGACGAGAATTAGAAGAGTTTGTCGCTTCTATGCTAAACAGAGATCAAATTATGGCACGTCCATTAGAAAGTATAGTGTATCTGCATCAGTGTCACTTGAGTATCTGCCTTAACATGACTTCACTTCTAATCCTTACACCCTACTGACCTCTTGACCCTTAAAAGAAACTTGCAGCAGATGTATGCAGCTAACTGACTCCTCAGTGTGATCAGTTCAGAGCAGCATGGATGTTTCTCTTCCTTATTTTATGGCTGAACAAAAAACCAAAATAAAAGCCAAAGTTTGTGTTGTGCTTCGTTACACAACTGAGTAACAAATCAATTGCTTTGGGAACAGTCCCAAAGACAAGTCCAATCGAATTCAGTGTTGGCCAATTGTCTGAGCCTTAGTTTGCTCCCAGCAGATAATAGTGACTCCTGCCAGGCCGGCCAAGAGGAGCGAGGAGAGAGGAGAGGAGATAAGATGCTGGGAAGAAGATGGCTCTCTCTCTCACAGTGTGTGTGTTATTGTGGGGAAATTGTATTCTGTACATCTACACCACATGCATGTCTGCCCATCCTGGGAGAGGGATCCCTCCTCTGTTGCTCTTCCCTTTTTTCCCATTAAAAAGCTTTTTGTGGGGAGTTTTTCCTCATCAGAATCAAGGGTCTAAGGACAGAGGGTGTTGTATGACTTGACTTAAGTTACACTTGGTTCATTGTGAAAGTCTGAATGATGTCTTGTCCAGTTGTCTTCCTAGTTCCTCATCTTCTCTCTTATAGAAAATCACTTTTAGAACTGCAATCAAAACATCTTTAGGAGAACATTTTTCTGCATAATGACTACTTTTTACTTTTGATACTTGATACTGATAATACATACTTTTACTTAAGTAAGGTTTTGAATGCAGGACTTTTACTTGTAGTGGGATATTATTACAGTGTGGTATTAGTACTTTTACTTAAGAATCTGATTACTTGTTCCACCACTAATAGGTCATCAAAAACATTAAGATTCATCCACTGGGGACCATGAATACATCAAAACACTAACTCATGGCAATCTGGCTCCTAGTTTTTGAGATGGAAGTTGAGTTTACGGAGAGAAAATAAGTGGAAACTACATAAACACTCTATAAAAAGGGTTTGTTTGAAAGATGACACTGATTTAGCCGAACTCAGCTCCTCAGGCAGGTCGGTTCAAAAGAGCCTCCATGTCAGGGAACAAATTGCTGCATGCTTTCAGTGTAGTCGTTGGAAGGGCAAAGCTGGGCCTGTCCAACAAATTCAGGCTGTGATCCCAGCTTGGTTCTTGTTTCCTCAAAAGTAGAATCAAGCTGGTGTGATCTCATGTTTTTGCTTCAGTTGCTGCATTAAGCGTAATCTGGAGATTAGAAAGAAAGGGCTTTAGCGGTCCAAACGAGAAGGGGAACATAGCCAGGATGTCTGTAAAAGTGAGTCAATAAAAGTGAAGAATGGACGGGTGTAAGCTTCTGTGAAGAAAAATGGAACCAGGCAGAAAAGGGATGGGTGGGTGGGTGAGGAGGAGAGGAGAGGAAGTTGGGGGGTCACTCAGTCAGTAGCCACCCCTCTTTCAGTAGGAGCCCCGGGGCCTCGGCATGAAGCTCTGACCTGGAATTCCAAATAAATAATTCCCTAAACCTCCCCACTGAAAGAGACTCACACACACATAAAGGAAGTGGGTGCACCAAGGAAAAATGTACAATTTCTCCAAAACCATGGCTTATTTAAACCAGTTTTCCAAGTATTTGAGGGTATATTTGATCAACAGACATTTGATAATTCTGCGAGGTAAAATCACACACTCACAGGTATTAATTCTCGAAGCTTAGCTCTCAGAGCAGCCTAAATCCTGCATGTGTGAGCAGGAACATTCAGTTAATCCTTAAATACAGCATGAAACAGTTCTGCAATAAATAGGTGTGCAAAGGGAGGCACGACATTAAGGTCAAATGATATGAAGTTTAGAGAGTGAAAGAGAGACTGGGCTACCATCACGGGTAAAACAGGCAAGACTAAAACCAAGTAGAACAACAGAAACAACAAATAAAGTTTAGAGTACATCTGTGAGGGCTGTAAGCAAGATGTCCTTCGCTGAACTCAGATCAACCAAGTTCACAAACCACCATTCAGATAAAAACCAGAACTTGATAAAATCAAAAAACAAAATTGGATTTTATTCCTTTGGGCTCATTTTTCAGCAGCGGCACAGGATATGAACAAATGAATACTCGCTGAAACACAGACACTCAACCCATATCCATAACCCTGAGCAAAATGTCAAGAGAGAAAAACTCTGATTAAAAATTCAAATGGATGCTGCAAAATGCTGTAAAGTTGTCCACATTCATGATGAAGGTCAACTGTGGGACCAAGGGGATTTACGGCTCAATACGGTTCATACTTTGCAGAAATTAAAGGATGATTCTGGTTTATTAAAACTTCATTTCTATTGATTATGATAACACTGTGCTCACCAAATTGCTGAGATCTGGGACATTGTTGCTCCAAAGTCAGATGGAACAAGAGGCAAAGACTCAAACGGGCCTTCCTGGATGTCATTTCATCAAAGATATGACAATAAGACCCAAGTTGTAATAAACCAGAATTAAGACCTGGTCACACCAGAAAGTACCACAGTGAAATTCATCTGTGTGTCCTCGTGAAATAGGTGGCCTTTATCCTTTGACATCAAAGTGTGAGCTGTTTGCTAAAGCACCTGAAAAGACGATATCAAGCTACAGAATGAAAGTAGATACATGGAAAAGGTTTTCTAGAAGTGAAACAATGTGCAAGAAGCACGTTTCCCTTGCTTATCTGATCATGATAAAAACGGTTGCTTCTTTTCTTATTGCATGCTTCTTACAAACTCTATGAGAGGGGATTTAGAATTTAAAAAAAAACCTTAAAATAACTCTGCAGTCACTAAATATACTCAACCTTTTTTTTTCTATCTTTCTGTTACTGTTCCAAGATCAGACAAAGAGCGGGTGTGTTTGAGATGTTGTGAAACGTTTTCACCCAGTGTGAGTATCATATCACCAGAGTTTACACTGATTGAGACAAATACATAAATGGGAAGTTGTAAACTTAACACACCACGCACATGTGAGAGGATTTTATCCATGCTTCCCCTCTGGCCCATGACAAACCACATTAGAGAGAACATTAGTGGACACAGGGGTCACTGTAATGCACACATACTAATACACAAGGGGACGGACATTTTTGCCTTCAAGACTGAAAAGTGTACAATTAGATCATCCACCCACTGCCTTCGGATTCTCTCCCACACACATGAAAACACATTCGTACTCACTAAAAGTAACTCAACACTGCTGCTTTCTCACTGGAGGAGAGGTTTAATCTGCACCAGACAGAGAGATTCTGGCTGCGGAAATTAATGTTTACTTTTCAGCCGTCTCTATTTCAAACTGCTCTCTTTTCCTTCATTGTTGAGAAAACATCCCAAAGGAGACGTGAGATTGCTAAACCAAAACGCTGCCAAACAAACGCCGCTGTTTCATATGGTTCTTTTCAACGGAATACCACGCAAACTTGTCAAAAAATTGCCCTGTGAGGTGTCATGTTTCTGTGCACAAATGAGGAGAGGCTTAAATGTTTTGACACATTATACAGTATGTTGGGGTCTCCCTCAGGTGCTAGTTACATCTCGTTGGAATCAAATGTTGATGCATTTCATACTGTGTGCTCTGCTGTGTTAGTTTGTCTGATTACTTTACGGCACAAAGGGAGATTTCTTTACAGCACAAAACAAGAAGATGAGGCTGTTCTGCGCTCATAAACTATGTAAGAGGTTAAAGACCTTTTGAGAAATCTTTGATTCATGAAAAGCCAATATAAAATGTCTTTTTTACGGAGCACCTCCTCTAAAATGCAATTACTCATTGGGGCTATGGCGTCTACAGAGATACCGTGTGGAGACCGCAAGAAGCATGGTTGGTCAGATTGGGCTGCTTGTGTTTTCTCCTAGAATTGGTGAAATCTGACACTGAGCTTTAAATGAAAACCTGCACAGTAGGTATCTGCTGCAGGGCTGCTGTAACCACGGCCATAACTCCTTATAAAGTTTAAAAATCCAGCTTAACACTGTAGTGAGATAGAGGCTACCAACTGGCTCCTCTGGTGTCTCATTTGTTTAGTGTAATCATGCCAAGCTACCACAACACATATACACTTTAGAAACCTTGAGTCACTTGCATTCACCTTTAGCTTCCCATAATTCCCCAAATTTTAGTCTAGGGTCTAGCCTAAGTCTGTACGGAGAGCAATCCTGCAATACTGTCCAAAAAAGAGAATTTCACTATTGCAGTTACATGATGTTAAGATGCAATTATGTCAGCTGCAAGAGCATGTTTAATATTACTCTGTGTCTTTATTGCTCTCTATTACTCCCTTTGAAAACAGAAATCAGTCTGGTCTGTCAGTAGGTTGTACATGTTAACAACCAGGCCCATTAAACTTAATGAGGACCATAATCAAACTACAGCCCATGCAGACCCACATTCATAAATCCAGAGCTTCTCCCTGGAGGGGAACTGTACTAGAACATGCTGCTGAGGTCATCTATACCACGACAAGGAATGTTTAGCAACAAGAAACAACAGGTTCAGTGGTGTTTTTTCAAGGACATCTTAGTTCATAATGTTAAAACTGTTGATTTAGCAGGACGTGGCTTCAAAGTGAAGACATTCTCATTCTGTGAACAACACAAGCAAAGAGAAAATCCACCCTAAAAGCAATCCTTTTGTGTCAGAGACATTTCTATCTCTGCTCACTTCTCACCAATTCGTAGTGTTTTATAATTTTGCATATTTAATAAGCTATATGTACTAAATATTGTAAGTTGATCTCTGCTATCTTACCACATGTGTGTTGTAATCTCACTCTTTAGAACTATATATATTTAAAGAGTCTTTGCGGCAAAAATGATCTTTAAATTCTATGTAGATAAGAGTAGTTGATGTAGAGGTGCTTGGGCTCGCTGCAGCTCTGATTCGTGATGCCGTGAGATCAGACTATGACTTTAAGACGACTGTGAACAGATCCAAATCAGAAAGGACTGCTGTAAGCCAAGAAAATCAACCTGTACCCCATCACAGTTTCAGTGTTTTGACGGATATTCTTGCAACAGCGTGCTGACATCCTATATTTGACTCTTTGACCTACATTATGGCCCAGTAGCTCTGCACTCTTGCTATAGTCATACTGTTTGGTTAAACCGATTGGCTGATCTGTCCAAGGTAGTGTGTGCATTTGTTTTTAGTGTGTATTTTTGTACAAGCATTCCAGAGATGTCCAACCATCAAGGTCTTGTTCCTCCAACGCAGCCTCCTCACTTTGAGGGAACTTAGGGAGGAAATCGGGGAGGAAAGGCAAAATGGATAGCAGTTAGGTTCACAAGTTCAAGCCTCTCTGTTTCCTAGCACATGTCGAAGAGAAAATATACTGAAACAGGGAATCTTGCATATCCAAATTTCAAATACACAGTATCAGAACAGCTTTTTTGGTTTGTTTTTTTAGTTTTGATTTTCACTGGAGTTGCTGAACCGTGTCGTTCCTGAGAGTTTGTGATAGATGATGCAGCAACTCATCAGTGCAGGGAATATGAATCTATAGGAGAGAGAGACACAGTCGGGAAGAGGAAGTGTGGTAGACTTCTACATCTTCTGTTTCTGTGGTATTTGCCCACTGTGATTAACTAATACTGACCTTTATATAGAGAAGAGCTGAAATGATTAGTTGATTAATTGGTTAGTCTATAAGCAGAAAATGAAAGTTATTTTAAAGTTATTTTTCAAGTGAAATTGAGTTGAAATCCTCTGATTCCAGCTTCTCAAATGTAGTTGCAGCCCCAGAGAGAACATTTCAAAATAAAGTTACAAGATTTTTTTACAGCTAAAATCTTAAAATCCACTCTAACAAGTAACCAGTGAAAAAATGATGAGTCTCTCCTCCTAGTTCTGATGAGAAGCGTTGCTGCAGCATTTCTTTCCAATGCTCAGACCATGTGTTATTGTTGTTATAAACACTTCAACGTGGACCACTTTTAGAAGAAAAAAAAACACACAACTGCTGGCTCCTGGCCGACAGCCATGACCTGTGTCAACGCCCCAGCTTGTACGGTTCATAGCATAAGCAATGGCAAACATGTGCAGCAGTTCATACTGAAATGTCTCAGAAAACATGGAGGCTGGATCAGAATGCATGAGTTCTGATAAATGAAACAATATGCCAGATGCTTGAAAAACTGTTTTTACAGGATGAGTAAGCTTGCAACACAAATGTTTTTTCAATTAGATGTTTCACATACCATGTGGGGGATTCTAACAAAATATATCACAGCAATGTTATGCAGGAAATTCTACCCAATAGCCAACAAACTGTGTCAATTGATCAAATGTTGTAAATGTTACCTTTAAAGGAAAGATTTTCCCTCTTTCTTCACCAGTTGTCTTTTACTGCAAGTGCAGATGAGTTTAGTTCATTACTGTCAAGGCCAGTGAGCATTCCATCCTTTTTTAAAGAGGTAATTCTTGAGATTTCTATAGCTGAACGCTGACATCAGCGTGCTAACACGCTCACACTGACAATGCTAACATTCTGGTATAATGTTTACCATGTTCACCATCTTAGTTCAGTGTGTCAGCATGCTAACATTTGCTAATTAGCACTGCAAAGTACAGATGAGGCTGATAGGAGTGTCATTAGTTTTGCTTATATTTAGTTATAAACAAAAGTATTGAACAAGTTGGAATTTTCCCCCTCATGGTGGCGCTAGAGGAAAAGTCAGCAGATCACCAAAGTCATTGGGCTTCATCCTCTGGGAACTACAAATGTCTGTACCAAATGTTGAGATATTTCAGTCTGGACCAGAGTGGTGGACTGACCGACCGACATTGCTACATAGAGCCATGGCGCTAGCATGGCTAAAAAACAAACAAATTAAGTGATCCTAAGAAAGCAAACAATAGACTGGTTAGACTTTCTCAAAGACTTTCTCTACTTCTTCTCTGAGCTCTGAGCACTCTGACGTAGTTCAGCAATGATGCATAAACAGTTATCTACATGGGGGCATTTAGACACAACTATGGTAACAACTATATGTAAGCAACTGTAATTCTAAATGTTAGTTTTCCAAATGATGACACTGGTCAAACTTCATCTGTGTGGACACTTTAATAAACACTCAAATGATGTGTTTTTTTTCTCCACTTCACATACTTTTCCGAGAGTGATTCCAAAGGTTTTTGCTGCTCTGAAAGCAGCCAAACAAGCCATCCCAATCCACAGAATAATCTGAAGTAGGAAACAGAAAATTCCAAATGGTAATCTCCTAACTTCCCAGTTGTCATGATCATGGTTAAGTTACAAAAGTGGGATTTCCTTTGTGCAAACACGCAGAAATAACCACCTACTGTATCATCATGGGTGTCACTAAAACTCTCAAAACAGACTAAAGTTCGGCAAATGTTTTTACACGCTAACAGCAGCTCTTTAGCCTTTACAACTAATATTGTAATACTTACTTGATCAGATTACTGGTGAGGCTCCACTATGTGTTAGTAGGTCAGTGTGCAGTTGTTTGTATAACATTTTAATTGCGATTGTGAATGCATGCAGATTACACCACCACAAGACAAAGAAACACTGCTAAATTGCTATAAATCCTCTGCTATCAGTCATTTAGTCGCAATAGTTGTAGTTTTGTTTTAATGGTGAATTCATTTTGATGATTTTCTTCACTTAGTCTGTCTTCTAAAGCATTAGAGTAAGTGGCTCTAAAAATAGACCGTACAATGTCAACATTCTGGCGCCCCATAAACAACCAGGATTAAATTAGCCGACCGCTGTTTCCTCTCCGAGCCTTTGTGCGTGTACGTCTGTGTGCGCGTATATGAGCAAAGTATTGAAAAGACTGTGTGTCATACGTTCCTGTAAAAACTTACGCTGTTTTTAAACTTGTGCTATTTTGCAAGAACGTGTGTTGATGGGATGTCCAACTCGAGAGCCAATCACTCCACAAGAAGACCCACTTCCAGTCACTGACCCTCCTACTGTAATAACACAGAGGGTACTTTCTGATGATTTTTTTTTGCGTCATTGTTCTTTCAACATCAACAACCTGACCATGGAAACATAGCTATTAAGCAATCGTGGC
The DNA here is from genome assembly GCA_008360985.2 of Macquaria ambigua. NCBI lineage: Eukaryota > Metazoa > Chordata > Actinopteri > Centrarchiformes > Percichthyidae > Macquaria > Macquaria ambigua. The sequence continues at coordinate 327,607 of VMKM01000037.1, read as the reverse complement.
CAATATAACTGGCAGACGTTGCTTTATGTAAACTATTACATCTCCACTTTGCCTCTGCTTCTCCCTTCCACTCTTCCTCACTCTCTCTGCCTCTCTGTCCACGTCTCCCTCCTTAAAAAGGCATAGCACCAGACTAATCTGCACAGGTTGCCCTACACACACACACACATACACACACTCAGTGGTACACATGCAAATCATTTAAAGTGGGATACATGAACACGCACCTACATGTAAAACCTGATATGGTCAAAAGTCCCTCTGATAACCTTTCAGATCTTTCATTACACCTGATCGGCAGAGCACACCTCCATCAGAGCTAGTAAAAACAATGTGAATGTGTGAATTACGACTGTATCTGACTGAACGTTCTTTTTCACAAATGTAAAAGAGTATAAACTACTAAAAACATGACTAAACTAATCAACTAAAGTCAGGACAAGGATGGCATGGACACACCTGAACATGCATGCTGATCATGTACATTTCAACATTTCTGTAATTTAAGATATATGTAGTAAATGCCTGTGACATGCTTTTTCAGTTTGCAATAGGGAAAAAAGTGCATTGCAACTAAATCAATCTAAAATCTGCTACATTCAGTACATTCCCAACATAAAGTCTTTGTTTACACTTAATTTCAGGATTTTACTTCACACCCAACAGTGTGTAAAACCTCCCAGCAGACCAGCAACACTTCTTGGCTCAGTATTTTTACAAACACTCTGAGGTGCAATAACTTCATGGTCCAGATTGTACTAATGACTCCAAACTGATGGCCTCATGTTATCCTCAGTGGGCCGTAGCAGGGGGGGAGAAACGGCATGGAAAATAGAGTTGCAGCGGTGGGAAACTCTGCTGAGTGAGAGCTTCTTGACATCTCAGAGAGGAAGAGAGGGAGGAAAATAGAGTGTGGATGCGTGCCTGTGTGTGTGTGTGTGTGTGTGTGTGTGTGTGTGTGAGTGAGAGAGAGAGAGAGAGGCACACTGCAAGAAAGTGAAACAGAGAGAGTGAAGCTGGCGCTGTTCTTTGTAATAGGAAATGATGGGAGAGCTGTTTGAGGGCTGCATGGTTTTGACCCTGTGACCACTTGCAGTCGTGAGAACCGAGTCCCGAGCCATGTGTCCTTAAGACCCTCACATCAGCACACACACGCGCTGCAGCACGTACACACACACTTACACTCAAGAGAAGCAAAATACATATCAGCTAAGGCAGAGACAGAGACAGTAAGTCCACAAAAGAAGCAGGAAAATTATCATACCTTTTCACCAGTGCATGTGGACTTGTGCCAACTATGCAGCCTATAAAGCCCCCCTGCTAAAAATAAGTCGCCCAAGTATGTTTTGTTAAGGATTTCATACGCTGCCTTCCCCTTATTCACACTCAATTTGAAGCCGAATGACGACAACAGTAGGAGAAAAATCTGTGCACTTCATTGCACACTTTGTTGGAATTATTTAATCCTTAGAAGCTCCATAAGAGTTTCTTTAGCTTTCCCACAAGTACTTTTAAGGAAGGTGTGACTCTCACAAGGACTGGAAACACACAAAATAAATCCAGGTGGGAGAAGTGAAGCAGTGCTGCCTGCTCCCCCTTCCCCTGGTTAATTACCCATGTGCCTTTAGGCAAGACCAAGACAACTGCTCCAGTTGTAGTGGACTGGTTTGATACTGGACGGCTTCCAGGTGCAGATGTCAGTGGCGGGTCAACACACCCTCTTCAAAACCCATAAATCTTCCTGTCTGCTCCACCATCTCCACACACACACACACACACACACACACACTTCAAGTCATGATGTCTGACTCAATACACAGTCAAATTTCAGATGCACATTCACATTTCTGGGTCCAAGAGTCAAACACGCAATTTTAAGAGTCTGGCTTCAGGCATACAGTGGATTTGCCTGGTTTCTAGCAGAAATAAACAGTGTGTAAAGTCTGCTGATTGCTTTTTCTAACTGTTCCAGGAGCTGTCATATAGACCTGCTAATTCAAATTAAGGGATGGAGTTGGAGGGCACCTAAATTCTGTTTAGCCATTTTTCTATACTGACATACAGCATTTTAGTATGCATCCATAATATTGAGGAACTTACTGAAGAAATAGGGAATAAAACATAAATGATTTAGGATCAGGTGGCTGGTTGCCTGATGTCTTTATATGTAACATTGCACTGAATACGAACTGAACACAATTACCTGCAGGATGATTGACTTACAGCAAAACCACAGAAGAAGAAACGTATGCACTGCACTGCAATCAAAGTTTAAAAAGTTTACCTCTGACTTCCACACAACGTACGCGTGAGAGCTGGACGGCTGCACTTTCCTCTGAAGCCACCTCCGCGGGGAGAACAGCGTGCCGGTGCTCCCGGACGGCGCTGCACCGGGACCCCTCACCAGAAACGGTAAATCCCCGGCGGTATTCCTTTTGGCACGCTTCTCTATATCATAGTCAAAGTGGAAGTTGGAGGATGGAGAAACATCCAAAGGTATGGAAGGAGAGGAGAGAGACGGGGTTATGGGCTCCTTTAGTGTCGGAATCTTCGTGCGTAAACTTGGTTTCACAGCCAAGCGCTCTGGAGACGCACCTGCGTCCGCAGCCGCCGCTCCAGAGAACGATGCACCGCTTACTCCTTCGGTCCCGGTGCCACAGTGTCTTATGATAGCGGGGTCCAGGCTCCGGGTTTGGCGTAGCCTCCGTTTGGTTATGGCTTTGGAGGCAGGAGAGGAGCAGGAGAACACGCTGTTGAGAAGTCCTTGAGCGGCAGACATGTCTCCTTATTTTGGATCTCACATCAGCGCTGCTAAAGGCGTCTCTCTAAAACTCACCTACAACTGTAAGACACGAGTTTAGTGTTTCCCCATCAACAGGAAAGTCCAAGTACAAGCTGGTGAAGGGCTGGACTGTGCTTCATGTGGCTGCAGACGCTGCGCAAAGTGTCTTCTTTTCCTCTCCGGTGTTCCTCTCTGCACGTCGGTCATTCCCAAACTGGAGCTGAGTGAGACGACAGTGTGTGTGTGTGTGTGTGAGAGAGAGAGAGAGAGAGAGAGAGAGTGTATGTGTGTGTGTGTGTGTGTGCTAGAGTGTGGGAGGGGGTCAGAAAACTTGAGATCAGTGCTTGCATGCTGTATAGTATTTGCCTTATTAACAAATGTAATGTCAAAATATTATATTATTAAGCACTTGGATTTTGTTTTCAACCCTCCAGGTGAGTTTGCATTTGAAGAGTCAACGTTAGACCCCCATTCCTCCTCTTTTTCTTTGTTAATAAAATGTAAATTTCCTCCAGATGATCATTGGCGAGCAGAAAACCTTCACTTTATCCTCATTTGATTGAAACCATTTACACCGCTTTGACACTACTAGATTTGTTTTCTGCTGCCTTTGCCATTAAAAATGTGGGGTAATATGAGTTTCTATAATTAATAAGTTCATTTTCATAAAGGTAATTAGGCATGTAGACAGACACGATAATCAGACAGGCAGAAGGTCAGGCACACGGACAGACATGATTTAGCGAGGATGAAAATAGGCGTATTAATCCTCGTCTCCCATTAATCCACCTCGCTGTCTGGGAATAATAGGCCTATCAGTGAAGCCTGCTGAGTGCTATTATTAGCTAAACAATAAGTGAGCCATTGGATTAATAGCCAATGCCTTTCTTTATACACCTGTGCAGCAGGCTATATTCCAGACATTTGTTTACACAGATGCTTGTGGAGGAGCTCAGTAATTTCAGTGTGTATAGATGGCCGTGTGAGTGTGTGCATTTGTTTAAAGGGGAGAGTGTGAGAGAAAGAGAGCATGTGTGGCCACAGTGCAGTGTGTGAAAGTATGGGAAAAATGAAAAGAGACAGCAGGAGTCCGGAGAGGAGGGTGCCGGTCGGCTGATAAAGGAGCTTATGAAGCTGCGCTGCATGACACACTCACACATACACACAACACAGCATGACATGACACTGATAACAGCTGAGATAGATTTGACCCTTCTAAAAACAGTCTGCAGGGGGAAAGAATGAGACACAGACTGAGTGAAAACACAGAAGCAGGAATTATAGAAAGAAAACATGGTGTTTTGCATTAGTTTATAAAAAGGTTTATGGAAAGAAGCCAGCACTTGAGGCATTATCGCCCTGAACTGTGCCCATACTACTCCTCCATTTGGAGAAAAAGCCAAAAACAACAGTAATATGGAACAATACTGAAAAGATATTACACAGACATGTTCCCATACCACAGATTTATAAGACCTTTATTTATAAGATTATATTTATTTATTTATAAGATCCTTGACTTTTCATTGTGCTGCCTTCAAGCTCTTCATCATATGTTAAAGACAATCTGGGCATTGCATGACTCAGGTTACTAATGTGTAACCATGGAAAACATTTAATGTGAAACAGTGATCATTTGACATGACTGTCAAAATATATCAGACGCGGTCAGGGCCGAGGGGAAGGAGAATAAATCAACAGGGCTACACTTCAGCCAGTCACGTTCAGTGTTATATACACACTGTCCATATTTGGTGTACAATAGTAGAGCAGCGCTGCCTGAAACCATTTTAAGCAAAATGAGCCTAAATTCAGCTACAGCTGTAGAGACATGGTTTCCTGTGCCGGGGATCAGTGTACATTTCATTGTCCAAGCCTTTTAGACAGATATGAATGAAAAGGTCACAAGGTCAGGAGCAAAAGAAGTCAAATTACATGCAGGCCCAGATATGAAATAGGCCTGTGAAACAATAAACCAGAGATACAGGGTCTATTTTTATCTGTTAAAGACAATTAACATTATTATTCCAGATGTATTACCCTAACAAATAAATAATCAGATTTCTTTGAATGATTAAACTCTGAGAAGTAACTGAATATGTTTGCAAACTCACAGGACGGTCTACAATAAAAGAAACACACAGTTTGTACCCTAGATCGATGTATCTATCCGACCAAAGATTTCACGTGTTCCTGGCTGCACATGTAAACATCCCCATACTGTATATATTTAAGAGCCGCCATATTGTTCCAATAGAGGAATATCAGATTATTGAGACATGGTGAATTTACTTTTACTGTATTTTGCCTCAAGGAAAGGGGTTTTTCCCCAAACTGTGTTAACTGATTACCAAAACAGCATGTTTTGGTTCTCTCAGGTATGGAGTGCATGATACCTGGGTTGCTTAATTTGTGTAGGGTGGTTTAATATAGATATTTAATCTTAGAATATGATCAGCAGAGTTGTAATTGAGGCCATTTGCAATAGTCCAATATATCGCCCGCAGGTTCTTAATAATTTTCATGTCATGGATCCCTAAACAGACACATATGGCTTTCCTCTTTGGGGAGATTGTATCCCACGGACCTTTGTAAGACCTGTTTTTTCATATGGATGTGGAGAATATAAAGATGATGGTAAAATGTGTGTTTATATTGGGATGAATACAGGTGAATTATAGTAAAAACTGTTGTTTGATGTGGGTGCTTGGACATTAGTTTGGAAACCTAATATTCATGATGTCACTTATACACATAAAGAAGAAGAATTAGACTTAATTAAATCTAATTAAACAAATGGAACAAAAGCAGTCTGGTGGTGACTTTACAATTGAGGCAAATGAGTTTCATGTAGAATTTTTTGTGCTCATATACTGACATCTACTGGCCAGTTTTTGTAATTGCACTACCAGTACGGTGTCCGTGAGAGATCATCTCAACTTATTAAATTGCGTTTTCTATGCTACCTTCAGTGTTATGGGAAATGTTGGGATCGAAGTTGTGCATACATAAATGATCCAACAAAGCAACAAAATGGTACACAATGGATGAGGATGAACGGATAGATGTACATTAGATTACATTAACTTTTGAAACATTGGTAGTTTAACATAAATAGTGGACCTTATATTGAAATTGTGATAATTCAAAGAGTGTGATGTTCAGTTTCAAGCTCGGTTTTGTAATGAATGTGTATAGCAAAAGGTATCCACTTGACATGCAGTTTCGATTATGCACAACCATAAACAGTCTATGAGCACAACCCAGAGCTGTTCCCACAGGCTTGAAGTAGGAAATTACGAGGATTCAGTGAAGGCAACAACAGAATGGTTGCATTTATCCCACAACAGCGCCATCCCTCCACCGTATGTTTTGGTGGAAGACCCCTCACGGAAAAGTGTTTGGCAAGGGAAGAGTTAAGGAGTTTATAGGGTCCAGATCGATGCTCCGTCTCTCACACGTCGCCATGAACAAATGAATTCGCGGGGACTTAAATATCAGTTTCACAAAGGAGAAAGAGTCCTGTGCTTTGAACCCGACCCTACCAAGGCTAAAGTGTTGTATGACGCTAAGGTAAGTTAACATAATGTTTTGTGCAAGTAATTTAGGTCTTCGGTAGCGTATTTAGACTTTGTACAAACGAATAATTTATACTGATAAAGCAGGATTGTTTCTGTAAGTCGTGGGATATATGAATCAACCCGGGGAAGGCCTCAGAAAAACAATGCTAGCTGTTAAAATAACGCTAACTGTTATATGGTTCTTGCATGGTTTCCGGGTACGTTTGATTGCACGTTTCTTCTTGAAGCGCATGTTTTTAACGTTACGTAGTGAAGCCAACTATGTTGTAACGTTAGCTGTTAGTTAATTTCTAAGGAGGCTGCTTGATGAGGCATTTCTGCCAAAACTATTACCGATGCACGCAATAGCGTTATGTAAATTAACTTTATAGATGTTTAGTAGAACAGTAACGTAGTTATAGCTGGGTGTCTATCATCCAAAGTAGTTTGATGCTAACGCCTAACGTTAATAAACAAACGGACCAACACATTTGCTTCGCTAACTTGGCCATCGCTGATCAATATAAGGTATCAGTTATTGCTGTCTGGCTATTTTAATTCCATTGCATGCGAGCTTAGAAGATAATGTTTGTGTTTCAAGCAGACAAATGTCAAGTTTGAGTATTATTTTCTTGTCGGCTAAGTTAAGCGCGCTTTACTAGCTGGCTAGTTAGCTAGCTAACGCTAATAGAGGGCAATTTATGGTATGTTTACATCAACGCTTGGCTTTTGCTGACCAAGGTTAGCTAACAGTTAGCATTATCTGTTGTTCAACTGCATGTTTGTGAGTTGCAGTGGTGCAAGAAGCTTCAAGTATTTTACAGTTAAGTAGCAGTAATACAATGTAAAATACCGACTTACAAGTCCTGCATTCACCATTTTTGTAGCAAAACATAGCTATTTCGTATCAAAAGCAAGTGATGCATTTTATTATTGATACATTTTATTATTGATAATTCAGCCTGTAACGTTCAGCATAATTTCAGTGTTATAGCCGGTCTATTTGATGCTAAGTTAAATAAGAGAGAGTGTAATTGCAGGTGGACTGGATATACATTAAAGGCCAGATTCTTCTGATATCCCCTAGTCCCTTGCAGTACGAGGAAAGCTTAGGTTTCCAGCTCCAAGCTTAAGCTAGCTGTAGCTTGCATCATTTCATGAGGTTATGATAATACTTCATTAGCCCCGTAATGACTGAATTTTGTTTTCATTTAAAGTGTAATCTGGAACCAGGAGGCAGATGTTGCATGATGTATAATCATGATTTGCAAAGTAATTATTAAAATAGTAGCATAAAAATAGTGTGATATTTCAGAACAGAGCAGTACTTGAGTAAATGCACATACATTCCACCTCTGCTGACTTGACCAAAGTGTTTGAGTAATGACACCAGCTGAATTGAGAGGAAAGGAGCCTTAAGCAACACTGTAGTTACTGTTGTGTGTTCACATTACAGGTCCTTGATGTCTTGATAGGTACAGATGAACATGGAAGAAGAATCCCAAAGTACCTGATTCACTTCAACGGTTGGAACAGGAGGTAACATTAATTGGCTTGCTTTGATTAACAGTCGGTGAACACGGAGTTACTGTCACCTGCCTATTTAACTATGTCATACTCATTGTAGTGTTTATCATTGCAAAATCTCATGTTCATCAATTTGTGTAATTATGTAGCTATAAAACACTGCTGTCAAACCATGCAGGTCTGTGTGATTTTTTTATTTTTTAAATGTGTGTGTGTTTTTGGGTAGTTGGGATCGTTGGGCTGCAGAGGATCATGTCCTAAGGGACACTGAGGAAAATCGTAAATTGCAACATAAACTGGCTCGCAAAGCTCTAGGTCGCATGTAAGTTCATATTATGTTCATTCAGTCGTGGAGGTAAATGCGATCAAAATATCTAACCACTGAGTGTATTTTCTTGTATGTGTATCACTTAGGTCTGTCGTAGGGCTCCAGATAAGCAGGATGTTTCCTGATTACATCAGGAATTCAGAGCATTTATCATTAAATGGATTTTGTTACTTGATTATCAGGCTATAGAGAAGTTTTATTGTCAATTTCAGACAGGCACAATGCTGTCAGTGACCATACATGACACCTGTAACTCAAACCACAAGTATGTCAGTGTCTGGTCTGCATCCACATGGTTTGCATTTGACCTTTCTATTGGTTTGTTCTATCTTTAGACGGGACTGATACAGATCGTGTGTTTTGTTTTCTTTCCTGGCGGTAGGAAGAGAAAGGGATGGGCGAAGCGGCGTCGTCGTCAGTCTGGTACTAAATCTTCTGTGAAGACTCTGCCTAAAGAGGACGACAGTGATGACGCATGTGAGAAATCTTTCCCTGTCTTTGTTTTTTTGCTCCCAGTCTCCCTTTGCAATCAAATTAATTCCTCCGTATTTTTCGGTCTCTAGGTTTGATTTCGTCTTCAGGGAGCAGTGACGGGGACGATTCTGACCCTGAATCTTCGAATAGCGGGGACAGCACCTTCTCTGAGGACATCAACAAAATGGTGAAGTGGATCAGTTCAGTTTCCATCTCAGACAATAGACCAACATTTACATTTTAGGCCTTTAGTTGATGCTGTTACCTGGACCAACCCGCAGTGAGTGCCACAAGGAAATGACTTCATTCCCTTGTAATGTCCATTTATAGTAAACTCATAGTACACCTGTAGCCTTCCAGGTTAAACATGTTCTAGATCTAGGTCTTGGTAAGCCAATATTTCTGTGCAAATTGGCTGATGGACCCAAATCTGGTTAAGCCAAACATGAGTTTTATGACCGTGACTTCTATCCACATCTTCTTAGTTTCTATAGACCATGTACCTGAAGGTTCATATCTTGTTTGTTTCAGAGGGTTGAGCCAGACATGAATGTTAAGAGGGAATGTGAGGAGAAGATCATCCATGTTGACATCAACATCCCCGATGTTCTGAAGAAGAAACTGGAGGATGACTGCTTTTACATCAACAAGAGAAAGAAGGTACATGCAACAGAGATTATGCTGCGTTTGATTAGCTTGATTCTGGTAGGCATGGTAAGATATGGAAGCTTGCTTGAATTGAATTGACTTGAGGCTTGTTTTTTCTCTTCTAGCTGGTGATGGTTCCCTGTCAGACGAATGTCGTGCATATTCTAGAGTCCTACGTCAAGCACTTTGCCATCAACAAAGCATTCATGGCCAACGAGAGGTACCGGCGTCAGCAGAGCACCACACAGAGCAGCAGCCCACAGCCAATCCCTCCAGAGAAGAGGTGAGTCTGCACACACTTTGAACAGAAGAAAAAAATAATGTGATGGAAACAGATTCCATATTCATATTATGGTAATTCTGATATTTATATTATGGTTAAACTATATGATTCATTTCTACATCTGGTACAGACCCAGCTTAAAATGTGCATCAATGATTATATATGTTAACTAACTGTCCTTAAATTTCCTTTGTTTTAAGTGAGGAGCTGTGTAAGGAGATGGTCGACGGCCTGAGAATCACGTTTGACTTCACCTTACCCATGATCCTCCTCTACCCCTGTGAACAAGCTCAGTTCAAAAAAGTCAGCTCCTCCAGGCTTTTCCTGGCCATCAACGAAAGCTCCCCTTGCTCCAGCAAGTAAGTGTGATAAATCAAGTCTTATGTGTTGTTTCAGAAACCACTGCTCGGCTGTGATGCACTTGATTTCATTTTTGTGCTCTGCCATTAAGCTATAAGCCTTTTTCTCTCCATTTGTGTCCGAAGCGCCCAACGGGAGCGCAGTCCGAGCCCGTTGGGGCACAACCCACCCACCCCCCAGTCCACAGACAGCCAACCAGCTCTGAGCGACATTTCTGCCACCACGCCCACCGCCCCAGCCCCCACCCCCACCCCAAAGCGCCGTCGTCACCCTGACATGGACTGTATCTCATACCAGTCCCAGTCACTCAGACGCTCCACCAGGAACACGTCTGGAGGTGACCGGCCAGCCGAAGGAAGCAGTGGAGGTAATCAGTTTTTACTGGATTTGATATTCTTTTTGAAATTATCTAACAATGCATTGTATTGTTTGTGTTTGTGTGTGTGTGTGTGTGTGTGTGTGTGTGTGTGTGTGTGTGTGTGTGTGTGTGTTTTTTTTATTTTTTTTTTTTTTTAGCAATTTGTGTGATCTCTTATGTTTTGTGAAGCATATTGTACCAATGATTACACTTTAACTATGTTACTTGGCTATAAATACAATGTATGTAATGATCCAGGTGGAGGCAGCGCCACAGCATCCCCACAGCTCAAACGCCGTTTGGTCGACACCTCATCCCAGCCCAAGTTCTTCCTCAACCTCGACAGAAGTAAGCCGACACCCCGTTAAAAAATTATAACTTCAAATAAAAGCTTATTGTGATATTACTCTAACTGCAACATTCAACCTGACCTCGACACACGTGACGTCATGATTAACGTTATTAGTTCCACCTGTGTTTGACAAGTCAAGATGTACACAGCCGTATTGTCCTAATCAGATTCATATCAAAATAATGAATTTCATCAATCATTCAGTGAATTGACAAGTGTATGTGTTTGTAATAACCAGTTTGACCCAGTAGATGGTGCTATCCTACTTCTTTTCTCCCCCTTTTGCTGCTTGCATTAATTCTTGCTGTCGTTGGTTTTATTTTGTCAGCCGTATTTCAGCCGTGATAAGCTACACAGCAAGAAGTTTATCTGCAAACATGGTGTTTTTCTCTGTTCTTTCTCTTTACCCAGAAACCCCAGTGCACAGTGGCTCATCGTCCCCGTTGCCCTTGACACCAAGCAAAGAGCGAAGTGGGCCTTTCTATGGCCTGGAGAGCCGGAGAAACAATGAGCTTAATGAGGTGTGATGAAATTGTGTGTAGTGAATATACTAATAGCTGGAAGGGAAACAGTGTCTTGCTCAAGGACACTAATATAGTTACATAATGGCCTCCCTCATTGCAGAGAGAGAATTTAAGCAACCTGTATGAATTGAAATTGTTAGACCAAGCAAAACACCCATTGTATAAAACAGTTAAATTATAATTGATTCGTACAGGCCTATTGTATTGCGAAGTTCACATTGATCAGTCAGTAGAAACATATTGAACATTGATCATAACCTTCAAATGCAGTCAATTCACCACTGTTTATGGCATTTCAAAGTGTTTCTGTTAAATTAAAATTTCCTTTACTCTGTCAACCAGGTCCTAAGTTGGAAGCTGACTCCTGATAACTATCCCCTGAATGACCAGCCGCCTCCACCCTCCTACCTGTACGGAGCACACCACCTCTTGCGGCTTTTTGGTTGGTTCACTTGTCATATGTGATTTCATTGTTTGGATTGGGGTGGAGGGGGACATTTCCCTCCTTATCTTATGATTTGATCGCATTCTCATCCATTTCTTGTCCCTTTGTGCAACGTCTTGCTATTCCCATTCTCACTGTCTTGCTTTTCTTCCAGTGAAGCTTCCTGAGATCCTGGGAAAGATGCAGATCCCTGAGAGGAATCTCCGAGCCCTGGTCAAGCATTTGGAACTATTTCTAAGGTAACTGATCATTGTGTACCAATATTATTACCTTTATGCATAAGAGGCAAGTGCTTTACAAAGCAAGAGAGGGACAGAAACTATTTAATTAAAATGGGTTAAAGACTACAGGTTTTTAAGTTTCTTCACACTGTGCAGATGGGAGAGTACCAGTCCTTGGTTCACAGTTTCTTCACTAAAACATTCAGACATAATATTGAAATCTCACCCACCTTTTTGAAAAATGGATCGTGCCGTCAGGTGGATAGAAACTGAGTGAAATCATGTGTAATTCCCTTAGAGGATAAATCATTAAAAAGATGAGGTGCTGCGTTCAATTAACAGGACATTAAATAGGAAACGCTTAGACTTAAAATGTACCTTGCTAATAACCTGCACGGTTCATTAATCAAGGTTTGAGCTAGCTAAGCGGGAAAGCTCAATAGTAACTGCCAGTGCTGAGCTGCAAGAAGTTCTCATTTCACAAGGAGGGGTGGAAGGTATCTGTTGAGTCTCTAGAAAACCCTTGACAAACATATTTTATGCCCTATGCACATAACCCTGATGTACTGAAGTGTTTGGTAGCCTGCTTCACAGTAGAATAATATAAGCAAGACATTAAAAGATGGAGGACAACAATAGAATTGTGATTGTCAGGAAATTATCAATACACCAAAATAACCCAGAAACAACTAAACAAAAAGGCAAGGAAGAGTAAGTAAATGAGAACATTGGTGGGGTAGAGGGGAGGGAGGGATGAGTGAGAAAGAGCATGTGTTAGAGGGAGGGAGATGAGTGGGCGTTACACAAGCGCGGGAGTCTAATCTTTAAATCCTCCCTAGCGATCTTCAGTTCAGCTGGTCCCAAACCTGGGGGATTTAGGTCCTCTCATTCTCTAATCCACCACATGCAGTACCGCCTTCTGCCACCAAGCAGTGCTGTGGAGCGACACCTGACCTCACCATGGAGTGGGCACAGGGACAAACCTGAGTCTGAGAGCCAAAATTACCTCTATTCCGCTGCTCAACCAAAAAAAATGTATATAAATAAATAAACCGGAGCTCAGTACTTCGTGCCACACAAATCGCAAGGTGGTCTTCTGAAAATAGCTACAGCTGGCATTCATGTCAGTTTGTGGGAAGAGAGTGGTATGAAAGGATTACAGCATTCAACTATGGATGTGATACATCGCCTTCACCAGATTTTTTTTCTCATGGCAGGACAGAAGGAAGCAAAACTGTATTGTTAACACGAGAAATAGACACATTTCTAACCACAAAAAAAACCAATACTGTACCTCATTCTTTTCAGCAGCATTAGCAGTTCCTCTTGGCAAAGCATCTCATGCAGTGTCATCAGTAGTAGGGGAAACATGCGTAGAAAGTCTTTTAATTCACTCCAGTGGCACTTGACTGCAAATCACTGGTGCTTCGCTTTTCATAGAACATTATTCAAAATGGCACAGGCTATAACTTGGATGTAAAGAAGGGTGAAGCGCCTAAAAGTAAATTACTTTTGCAGTTTCAATCTCCTCTGTAGCTCTGTGATGAACTACAAGTTGCTAAAATAGGACTGATAATATTCAATACAGAAAACAGACATTTTTCCTCAGTAACTAATTAATATTTTGACCGTGTTGGAGACTCTGCAGGACACTGGACACAAACTGAAATACTGGTGTCTTTTGGGAAAGCCTTCATGCCTTTTACTCTGAAATCAGCCTCGTGGCAGATTGTGCAGAGCGGGCAAAAACCTGATTGATGTCGCAGAGACTGAAGTGCAGTGCATTCTGGTATTTGGCCACAGTTGATCTCTCACTCTCCCTTTCTCCACAAGAATGATTATGATTAAGTGCGGGTGTGTGTGCACATGTGTACGCACCCGTTACGCTGATTTACAATGTGCATGCCTAAAGCCGCTTGCCTTGTGTTATTACTGATCTAACAGCAATAAAGATTAGCACAAGCCTGAATTTCTGGCACCAAAGAGCCAAAAAAAGAAATCCCCAATTAATAAATGTGCATTGAAACTGGTTTAATGCCTTTCAATAAATCTATTTGAATCAACTTTTTTTATTTGCAGTAAAGAATTAGGCTTAAATAAACTTAAATTTCTTTAAACCAAGTCTTGCTTACTTTTGCTTCATTCACTGCGGGGTATTTACATTCCCTTTATTGTCCCATTAGGTTGTGTTGTTTGTTATTCGTTGTCAAAGAGTTCTCCTCTGATGAGGATAATTTGTTTGCATTGAGATTAGGAAGGCCGGCGGAGCTAAGATGAGATGGCAAGATTTAGAGGATTTGGCCGAGTAGCGGATACTAAGAAGATTCCGGATTAGTTTTCCCCGCTACTGATTAGATGGGAGGGGGGATTTTTCACTCTTTCCCTCTCTGACTGTTGGGCGGTCGTTCTCATGTTCTCAGTCTTTCTGTCATAGCGATTGGTTCTCTGGTGGTGGTATACGGATGGACGAGGGGGCTTTGTCTCTGACATATATACCCCGGGCAGAGGGCAAGGGGTCTAGGATTTATGTGCAATGAGCCAGGGATATCTAGGAAAACCAGAAATCAAAGTGAACTGGGATGTGACATTTGAGATGCTTTCCTGTCATTGCTTTTTTGCTTCATGTAAGCCTACTTATGTTGAACAGATATATATATATATATGAACGGAGAGGACTGCTGAACATTGCTGGAGTCAAAATATCTCACCATATTTCCCTCTCTTGTACTTCCTTTTCCCGCCCCCTCTCTTAGGTTTCTGGCAGAGTTCCATGAGGATTTTTTCCCTGAGTCTGCATATGTGTCAGCATCAGAGGCCCACTACAGCATGAAACAACCAAGGCCAATTTATTGAAGGAGATGCTGGCCATTGTGCTTCCTTCCCTTGCTTGCCTCTACCCTGACCTACCCTTCGGCTTGTCTAGACCGACCTGTCTGGGCTCGTGTACAGAGGAATCATTAACAGCTTTCTCTGGAGTTCAGCTGTATTGTTTTCCTGGACCAACTTTTCTTCCCCTATGGCCTAACATTAGTTATCCTGCTGTTGCCTTGTGGAACCAGTTGCTTCTACCATGCCACTAATCCATGCTCTGTTTGTGGGATTGTCCTGCATGTCAAGCAACCCTGCGCTGCTTTGCTTCAGTGTACTTCTCCAAGGCATGTCGAGTGCTGCGTGTTGCTGTGCGCTACCTTTTTGTAGGCCCCATATGAGATTTAATTCATAGGAGACGGCTACTGCTGAGTCCCCTTTCCAAGCCTTTCCTCTGTGTCATCTGCTTTTTTGTTACCTGGCCTACACTTTTGAAGACGAGGCTGGTTGTCGAGCCTCTCAGATATTAGAGGCTGGCCAAAACAAAATAAATCACTCAGCGCTGTTTGGCAAAGCCCCATTTTCTCCCGCTCTGAGGGAAAGGGACAAGCCTGCGTTCTTGTTCTACCTGCCCAATAAACTCATTTTGGATGCTCTTTAGGACATTGTATGCTGGTTTGCCTGTTTGGTAGCTTGGCCCCTCTGTATGTAGTGACTTCCTGTAAGCGCTTCCCATGCAGTGCCGCCAGTGATCCTCTTCCGGATATGATTCTGAAGCTACAGTAGGACTTGCTCTTCCTATCGGGGAGATGCTTCACTGCTTTTGCTGAGCAATTCTAATTTACTGACTCTTTAAAACTTTCAGTCAGGAATGTTGTTTTTCCTCTGGATTCTACACTTTCTGGATGTGTAATGTCCACTCAGTGTCCATGAGAGATTTTCTTATTTCTTGCTTTGTCTTGCTTTTGATGTTGTCCCATGCATGTCTGATAAATGTGTAGCAGCTTTTTATTTAAATTTTTTTCTGCCTGTTTGTCTCACTGTGGCCAAGGCACAATGGAGAAAAATTGAAAAGACATGCTATGTACTAAATATCTGAAAGTAAACCGTGTGTTTCTCCTTCATATTCATACACGGAGCAATGTCATAATATCTTTTTCTCAAGGTAATCTTACAGGTAATCTGTTAGTATTTGCAAATATTGTTTTACACCAGCTCAGTTCATTGAGTACCGGATTAGACAATCACTTGATTGTGTCAAAAACAAATTTAGGATACGTGTGTGTGATTTACAACATAACACCTGATGCCATTTGCTTAACATTTTATGAGAAAGAATCAGTTAAACAAATACGAGGAATTATTTGTAAATGCAACAAAAGCGATTGGTATGCTTACTCGTCATGACATTGTGAAAATGTAAATACAAAACACCTGTTGATCAGTTATTTATTTTTCTTTGCACACCATGGGATCACTCTGTTCATGTGTTGTTTGTTGAATTGGTTATAAACTATATACTTGACAGAAAAGGCCCATTCCAGACTCGTTAATACACAATTAGTTTGTCTCGGCTGTTTCTTGAACAAATAACATCTGTCTATACAGTATCATATACAGTAAATCACTGTATTGTGACACACGTGTATGTATAATACAATGTATATGTTTCCCGTGTTATGTACAGAGGTATTATTTGCATAGCCTGTTAGACTTTTCTATTGTGTTTGTTTTGAACGTTGTCTGTTTCCTGTTAGCCCTGTTTTCTTCATAGAGTTTAAATAAAGACTTTTGATGCTTATCAACTTATTCACATATACATAAAGCACCATGATTGTGTATGCCTATACACAATACTCTGGCAGATGCATCTGGTCCCCCTCCCATTCAGACAGATTTCCAGCCGACCTGACCTGGGTAGGGCCAATCACAACCGTTGATCTAAAATGGGGCGGGTTTGATACGATGACTGTACAGAGGAGCGCCGTTGAGGCGTTATCGTAAACAACCAAGATGGCTGCCGCTGATGTGGAACATTCTGAATCTGCTATCGCGTCAGTACCAAATGAACTGGGCGGTATATTTCCTCTAAAAGAACAAACAACTGCACTTAATGCTTTTGTTGATAAGAAAGATGTGTTTTCTGCACTTGGGTCTATCCAGTTGCGTCCAGAGGCATTTTGGTCTGCGCCCATTGATAACGCCCCTTAGATATCGAAAATGAACTGAGTGGTTCCAGACTAATTTGCATTTGCGTATTGGTCTGGTGATGTCAGGCTACAAATGGATTTGGATCACAGAAAACCTCCCAAAGCACTCCTCTATTAAAAGTTAATGTAGACCGGAGAATTTTATCAGCTGCCTTGACCTTCCACATCCCCAGACTATAGCTGATTAAAACTTGGACCCTGAAAATGACATTTTGAATCTGCTCTCCTTGTCAGCGTGGCTCTTCTGTTTGTCTTTGAGCTACTTGAAAGCTAGCCTTCTAGTCTAACCTAGTGGCGCTCATTTATATGAAAACTTGACACTATGACACTATTTAATCAAAAGTGATTTAAAAAAACCTACCAGAATAAAAGCCAAAGAGCCATAAGCCAAGACACATCTACTATTGATGTGGTATGATACTGTCACTGTTTACCTGGTGAGCATTACTGAACAACTTGAAATTTTGATCTAATCAATGTACCCAGCAGAGGTGGACGTGTTTTTGGCAGAGATGAAAGTTCAGTATGTTGTTCTCAGTCAGACACTTTTGGAACTGGTTGTCCTGAAACCCCACTGTGTTGAGGGCTCAGCGGGCAAAATTACAGTACATAGCAGTATTTTATATCTACCAGAGGAACTGTTGTGGCTCTGACTGTCAGCTCTCTTGGAGAAATTGTTCTTTAAGAGAGCATTTTGGGAAATGTGCTTTTTCGCTTTCTTGCCGAGAGTTAGAAGAGAAGATCATACTGCTTTTATTTGTGGGGAGTGGCATCAATCTCCTCATCTAACTCTCAGAAAAGGTGAATAAGCCAATTCCCAAAATGTCTTGCATATAATAACATAATGTGCCTCCATTTGTCATTGTGCTGCTGTTAGAAAATATACATTAGACTGCAGAAGATTTGCTATTTTATGTAGTTAGTTTGGACAAGTTAGATGGGAAAAACAGAACCTTCTAAGCTTAATGCTTCTTTCCATTCTAAAGCTAAAGTTTCCAAATTGAACAAACCTACTGTATATTACAAATCTGATTTATTGGCCAAGCTTCTGGTGTAGTTGACCTTTCGTGTGCACGCTTGAATACCCTGAAAAAGGTAAAGGAACTTGGGTTTGATGTCAGTTTGATGTGTGCAAGTCTCTTCTTCTATACCTGTATACTGTATCTTTACTGTCTGCAGAACTATGCTCTTAGTCTATTCCCAATGTACCTATGGGAGGCTGGCTAACCTGGCCTTCCCACATCAGGGTCTTAATGGGTTTTAGTGGTTAGCCCTAATTGTATTTGGACTGGCTCAGACTTCTTGTAATGAACCGCTTATCACTGCAACCCAAGACAGCACTCTCTTGCCTGCTGCTATCATGTAGCCGCAGAAGCCACCAGTTCAAGCCTCTCCATGCATCTCAAATCGATTTCCCATCCTGCGCCATCTCTACCCACTTACCACATGATTCAATTGTTGGGGGGGAAAAATGGGATGTAATGAGATGTGAGCTATCACCTCGTAAGTGCTGCTGCCCGCACCTTTCACCTGATTCTGCCTCTTCTTTTGTTTATGTTCACCCCCTTCTTCAGCGACTGGGTCCTATCTTTCCATCCCACTCTCTGGTCTCCTTGTCTGGCTTCTTTAGTCCCTGAGTGGTTTTCTTTTCCTGCCCTCACATCCATATCACCATCTCTTTTGTCTAATGTTTCCTCTGATTGGTCTTTTGTCTTTCCGTTCCTCTCCTCAGTCTCTTCAGTACTTTATTGAGACAGAAGAGAAGAGAGTGAGACGCTTTTGTCCTGAAGGAGTGCGCAGACATATCTCTTTCCGTTCATTTATCTAATTTGGAAGTGTTTTCTGCTTTCCTTCTGTTCATCCACTCAAAGATTTTGCTTCATCAAGACATCCTTTGACGCATTCATCTCCTTGCCCATCTTCATCTAAGTCTCTGGCATTGTTTCTCTTCATCACTCATCTTCATTCTTCAGTTCTCGTTCTCTCCATTTTCATTCTTGCACCATGGACCTAGGATATGGATTGCAAGAGGAGAAGGTGGACAGCAGCCCCTCTGCCTCCTCTGAGTCTTTATCATTTGACATTAGCACTGACCTCACATCAGTCAGCTCTGACCAAGTCTTGACTCCTGTAACAGCTCCCAGTGGCAGTAAACCGTTCGAGGACCAGCACCTAAAGATGTCTTCTTCAGTCAAGGTCTCTTATAAAGCGCAAACCAGGGAGGTTGCATGGAGAGAGACATCTTTTCTCGGGAATGACAAGTAAGTACATCACTTAGTCGCACATATTCATATTGCTGCCTTGCAGACATCCGTTGTCTACATATGTTGCATATTTTACAGGAAGATAGATTTATGCAATTTGTAGAATTTTTATTATGGTGATCTACCAAAAAGAGTCTACAGCCATGCTAGTGGCTCTGTGAGGCTGTTCTCAGGCACAGCGTTGCTTTGAGCTAAATGCTAAAGTCAGCATGCTAATATGCTCACATGATAATGTTGACATGCTGATGTACAGGTATAATGTTTAACATGATCACCCTGTTATTTAATGAGTTAGCATACTAACATTTGCTATGAAGTGCAGCTGAGGCTGATGGGAATGCCATTCATTTTGCATGTATTTGGTCATAAACCTACGTATGTAGTAGTAAGCATCAATCATCAATTCATCAATCATGAATGTCTGTTTCAAACTTCCATCTAGTAAATACCAAGCTAAACTTTGACCTGCTGATAGCACTGTATTGGACTCATGGTGGCGCTAGATGAAAAGCCAGTGGATCAAGTCAGTAGGATCCATCCTCTGGGGACCATGAAAGTACCAAATTTCCAGGTAATCCATCCAGTAGTAGGTGAGATATTTCACTCCGGACTAACGTGGTGGACAGACCAACCGACAGATATCACCATCTCTAGAGTAACACCGGTTGCGTGGCTAAAAATGGATCAACATGGCTGCATGTCAGAGTGTCCTTGAAAACAAGGCACATTGCACATTGCATTCCTGTCACTGTCACAAGACTCCCATGGTAAAATGCATGCATGATTGTGTGTATTAGATTCAAATTGAATCAAGGCAGCAGTAAACATACCATTCTCCATGATGCAGTCAGCTTTAAATATGCCAGCTTGGTTTGACCTATAATTGTAATAACTCTCTTAGGCTTGTCAGTGTATTTTAGTCAATGCCAGAATGCAGCATGAGATACACTGTTTATCACATTTTTGTCAGTGGATTAAATCTGTTCTCCTATCATTTATGTGTCATGTATTACTCTGATGTAGACAACAATGGTCTGATCAGTATGTTTTCATTAAGCCCACCAATATCAATATGTGGTTCTGCATACTTTTTGAGCTTGTGACGGCATACCATTGACACTTTGATAAAGGCATCTGATCGTCTGAGTCATTAAAAAAAGTTTTGTTCGGTGAAGGCAAGGTTTTCTAGTTGAGAATTTAGCAGCAAGAAAAGTGACGCTAACCTCTCTAGAAAGGATGGGAGAGAAGAGGATAAAATATCTCGACCAATAGTACATGAATGCAAGTGCTCTCAGTGAGACTTAGCTTTCAGCCCACAGTGGCGATGATTATCTGTTTCATCTGGTTTTAATCATGAGTGGTTCTGTAATGGGAGTCTTGATTCCCAGTAGGAGGACTGCAAGAGTGGATAAAACAAGCCCTGCATTAGTTTAGGTAGAGACCATAAATCACCTCTCCTCCTTGAATTCTTCAGATAATCTCTGGCAAGTGGGAAAACCCGGGGTGTTGTTCATCAAGCCTTTCTTTTTGTCTTTCCTCTCCACTCTAGATCACTCCACCATGCCCTGATATATATAATTACCCTTCCACAGACAGACAAAAGTCTGAACACACTCACTGGCTGACACTCTCACCGTGTCTTTAAATCACCCCGAACGCCCTGTGGACTGTTCAGTATCTTTACACGGAGACTGATTAAACTATGGTTGAGGAATATTTCAGAGCCAGCTGAGGAATATAAATGCATTTTGCTCTTTTTGTCTCTCTTTGTCAGTAGCTGGGTTTCCATCTTTAAAATGGAATGTCTGAATAGAAATGGCAAATGTCGGCTCGACTCGTTTGTATCGTTAAACATTTTCGCATTCAGGTGTGAAGAAATGTCAAATCGTTCTTTTAAGAAAACCCATTTGTTCATGTTTGAAAAATAGCATTTCCATATTTACATGTTCTTATTTTTTTTCAAAGGTTTTAGCAAAATTTGCTTGACAGTTGAATGGAAACATCTAGTGACCCTCCACTCTTTCTCTGCCTCCTCCTCATATCTCCCTTTTTGCACTCTCTGATCTCTGACTCGGTAATGTGCAGGGAAACGGTTAATGTTCTTGTGCTGTATTTAAAGTCTAAAAAGGTTACAGCGGTCAGTGCGCTTAAACCCTATTGGCTGGTGCAAATAGGGAAGCTTAGTGATGATTGGACCATCTGGAACAAGATGGGATGCCTCATGTGAGAATAATAATACAAATAATATTATAATTAGCATAAATCTGAGTGCAAGTTACTGTTTCTTTGACTACAGTTTTTGCCCACGCTGTGTCGTATTTAAGAAGTGGGGTGAGGGGTGGGGTCAGATAAAGAGATTGAGTGACTTGCTGCTGAATCACCTGACCCCATCACCACTCTTTGGGACCCTCTGCCCTAGATTCCCAGCTTTCTCCAACTGTCATCATTTCAGCATTTCAGCTGCTTCACGGCTACATTCTTTATTTTACTTTTTCATTCGTCACCCCACCCCCACCAAACATAAAGTAATTTTGCTGCAGTTGTGGTTATTGTTTTTGTTGGAGCCTGCCTGCCCCTCCGCTGGAGGCAGCCTGAGGGTTAGGATACAGCCGGGCAGAGAGACGCAGCATGATGATGGCACACTGAGCCATGAGGTATTTACTCACATCTCATCCTCTGTGATGTAATGATGAGCTTTGTGGATGGAGTGTGCTGCTATACACTATATGGAGGAGTGTAGTGAAGGTGAAGGGGGTGTTTGTATGTCTATATGGAGTGAGTACATACATACACATTTGGCTTTGCTTGTGTGTGAGTTTTTAAAATTTCTGTAGTCATTCATTTTATATTCTTTATTGAACAAGTTCAGACTTTTGTGCTCAAAATGCTGTGTCTATTCCATCTTGCCCACTTATGGCACAACACAGATAATCAAATATCACAGTGTGTTTCCATGTTCCAGTGCACTTAGTGCCTCATTTCATCCGAGCAGAGGCTGTAAATGGTTAGGTCTTCTGGAGAATTTTTGGAGAAAGTTGCTTCCATCTCTCCAGGCAAAGCACAGTGTGTGGCAGACAGACATTTTCACAGTTGGGTGGAGGCACTCTGATCTGAGCCCTCCCACTTGTCTTACTGTAGTAACTGCATTTCCTACTTCTTTCAAGCTCTGTGGTTTTGACATCAAATTTGAGAGGATTTAAAGTCCAGCTTTAGTGTGAGGCTCTGCAGTGCAGTCTGTAGGATGGCCGCTGCCTAAACCCACATACAGTATGTACACTGCTATTTCCCAGCCTAGACTTATAGAGGTAAACAATATGAACACTTAATATTTCATTTGAGCCATTAAAATGTGATGGATGATGGATTATGGATTATTCGGTGTTTAATGAGCTATGTAGCCAGTAGAGAATCTTAACAGTGGGCATAACGTTAATATGAACATATAGTAAATGTTGTACAGTCTAATATCATTATAAATCATATGTTCATGTCTCACATACTGTTGTAAATTGTTCCACAAGTGCAGTCAGAGATAATATGTCCAATGAATTATGGCAGAAAGTTGACCTTTAATTGGAGCACCCTCATTGGACCACCGGTTGAATTCGTGAGCACAGCTGGGATGTGTGCGGAATACAGACTCGAGAGTTATGGCCTATCAAAATGAGGCATTTTGACATTTAATTACAGTGCTTTTATAGGGATAATACACGCAAGACTCATCAAAAACTAGACATTTTGTCTTTTTGACAAAAGTTTGACCTTTCACCAGTAATTAGATGTGGAGAAAAGTTGTCAAACTTGCAGACAATTGAGCAACGGTATGGAAAAGTGAAGCACAGGTGGCAGAAGCAACAGATTTTCTGTACTGGTCAGCTGGCGGCTGGGTCAGTTAATTCATGGTGTATTGTGACTGATAGAAGAGGATGTAATTAAAGAGAGGATGAATCTCTTTCTCTTTTTTAAACAGTAAGGACCTTTGGCACTCGGGAGTGAGCCGTCTGTTGCATCAAATCCACCAGATGAGACTCTTTTAGCTGTGAATGATATAGATGATATGATAATTGATGACAGGTTATTGCTTTGGTTCTGTTGTATTTTGCCAATTACCCGTCTCTGCACCTTGAATTTAAAATCCATCATCTTTTATTTAAGCTCCTCCTCCCTCCCCTCATCTCTCCATCCCTTTGTTCCTGCCTTCTTCCCTGATTTTACCCTCCTTTTTCTCTCCTACATTCCTTTCATGCCGCCTATCTCTCCCACCTCCCTGTCTTCCTCCCATCCTCTCCTTTCCCATGACAGTCCACATAATATTACATAAAACAGAGCATGGTAGGAAGTGGATGAACACATAAATTGCCTTTACTTAGGAGCAAAACAGACAAACAAACAGGGTTACATAAAGTCCACAAAGCCTCCAGATGGACATGACCAAGGTCCAGTCATTTGGCCAGGAGTCATTTCCAGCATAATATGCACACAAAACACACACATACACACCTGAATGTGTGTGGGTTTAAAGGCATTTAGGAGCTCATTCTCATTCCTTAATCCCATATTTGTTCCCAACATGCTCACCTTTGCCACCGCCTGACATTCACCTTCATACCTGACTTTAATTCTAAACCCTAACCTTTGATTCAGTGCGAGCTAAAACATTGATTTACGTGAGTTAAATTAGGAAAGAAATAGGATTTATATGCAGTTTTTCATGTAGCTGTGGTCAGGGAGGAGCCTCCATATCTGCAGTGGAAAACGCTAGCTGGTTGATATCTGATATTTCGACAAAATATACCGTATCAGCAGATATTTCAGTCTAACCTTAATTTTTTATCGTGCTGTGTATAAAATTAGACACACAGGGGTCATGGGCATGTACAAATCAGTGGTTGCATCCCTGCAGACATGGCTATAGATAGCTCCTTGGCCAAGAGTCAGTACCAGGTGGCATCTCAGAGGTAGCAAATGGAGCTGGCGTCCACTGAACTGCAATGTGCAGGGCCAGCATTATATATGCAAATACACTATAATATTTTGACTAGTTAGTGTGTGGAATATTATATAAAATAATCATTAATAATTACCATTGTCCTGCCAAAACTGTCTTCAAAAGAAAGCTGAAACTGATTGATTTTCCTTT
Organism: Macquaria ambigua; assembly: GCA_008360985.2. NCBI lineage: Eukaryota > Metazoa > Chordata > Actinopteri > Centrarchiformes > Percichthyidae > Macquaria > Macquaria ambigua. The sequence continues at coordinate 303,323 of VMKM01000037.1, read as the reverse complement.
GACTGTAACTGATGTCATTGTAATATTCTGTGGAACCTCCATTTGCATTTTGTAATACAAAAAAAAGTGATATTGCAATATACAGAAGCCAGATTCAGCTGTCAAAAGAATGGTGTTCTCACCCACAAAGGGGTGACTGTAGAGGACAGCAGACCACGCAGTCATAAATCTGAAGGATAATCAGACAGGCAGCACTTTTCACCAGCCAGCTAGATGTTGTAAAGTGGAGTGTTTGAGATTGTAGGTACTGTATATCACTTGGGTTGTCAGAGTAGTGCTTGCTCTCACAGATGTTTTTTTTATTGAATTAGGCCAACAATACCTCCAACAGGCTGAACGGTGATTTCTCGCATCTCTGAACCTTCCACCTTAACAGAAAATGCAGCTAAACTCACCTCCTCTACCTTTTTTTTATTCACTAGAATCACTCAAAAAAATCAAAACTCACTATTGTTCTTGATGGGAGAAAGCATGCGCTGCTTGCATCACTTTAAAAATAAATTTGTAGCAGGCCACCACAGCATTTGAAAAAAATAAATACTGTGTTTCGGCAGCCATGCTACGGGCAAACAATCAAAATTGAAGATACAAATGTGTAATGAAACAAAACACGCTTCTTTCTAGATCCTCTTCCTCAGGAGCCTAGATCCTGTGTAATAGGTGCTGCACACTTTTTGTCAAGCCTGTACACGACATTATTGGGGCCTGAAGCAGAGATCTTGCCATTTTCACTACTTCTTGGTCTGTTTTCTCTGCAATCTGCCTTCCATACCTGCAGAATGTATCTGTGAATTTTATAAAGTGTAATTTATGCCCTTGAATTCTTATTTGTCCACATGTAAATGCAGAGGGAGGGAAGATTATCAGCGATGACCCTCATACCCTATAGCGCCAGTGCCTTACACCCCCACATAGATCAGACAATGTTGATTTTTGTGTTTAAGTAATTTCATATAGTTTGTGCTCATCCTCCTCTTCACTGAGATCCCAAGAGAGAAAAGGGAGGGTAAAAGTAGTTTATGTGATGGTGTGTGAATACATTTTCTTTCTCACTCAACACAATCAGATTTTATTGTCACCAGTCCTTGTTTATCTCCTCTACTGAGTCAGCAAGGGTGACTGCACTATTATGTTGTCCTTCTCTTATTGTATATACGTTATTGTTGTGTTAATCTCCCGCTGCCTGCTGTATGCCCACAGGCACAGCTGACCTCTGTCTGCTCCGACCAGAGTGAATCACTTCACAATCATTGATTCTCATGCATTCTCACACACATATATACAAGAAATGTCTACTATATGTCACACACACGTCCTTGCTCTGTTGCATCAGGGTTTTAAGAGTGGAATCAGACATCTTTGTGTCTGAGATACGCACACACTCGCGTGCACATGCTCGCTGTAAGTACAGCTGCTGATGTCTGCGCTTAGTAGCAGCTCTAAAGTTGGCACACATCTGTTCATGCATTGATCCACCCGCTCTGTGTGCAAGCTGTGTGTGGGGAAAGGGGTTGTGTGCTGGAAAACACTGTATATCACACATCTTGTCATCTCCCTGATGATGCCGTGTGGAGGAGGTTTTCCCAACATTGTCCCCTGCGATCTCATGCCGCATGTCACTCTCTGCATGCATGTGTGTGTGCGCCGGTGTCCATGCATTTATGTGTGTGAGTGTGTGTGAGTGAATGGAGTTTATCCCCGCTGGCCCAGATGCCCCGGCTAAATCCATCACCAGCGGTGCTGCGCAGTGGTGCTAAGCTGGAACATTTGGCACCAAGCTAGGAATGGGAAAAAAAGAAAAACAGAAACACACTCAGACATACACATACGCACACATATGCACGCACACACACACACACACACAGAAAATTGAGTTTGGGGATTTTTTAAAAAGAGATTCAGAGGTGGATTTTTTAGTGGAGGAGTTGGACTCAGGGAGCGGGACAGGAGCTCTTTTGCCGACGCTCTGAGCCTTTTGGTGGTGGTGGGGCCGGGGCGTCCATCCCACTCTCTCCACCCGTTCATTCTTTCATCTGTCCGGTCTGGCTGACAGGATGGAGCCATGCGACGACGATGATGAACTGGGGATGTTAACCGCTTTCCAGTAAGTTCTCGTGTCCCTTGCTGCACAGAACGCATGTCATCGCTATGTTGGACTTATCTGGAAAGTAGAATTTCTTTGAGTGGAAGATGCATTTCCTTATTCTGCACTTCCTAATCAGAGTGTTGAAGCTTTTTAGCGAGGGCTTTGTTGATTAAGCTCCTTGGGAGGTTTCATAGAGGTTACTGTTGGTTGTTGGAGTCATTATGGGCTTGTTGCTCAGTGTCACAAATTCTTTATGAATACTTTTGTGCTGTTTCAGGCCCATTTTTGCTGATTGATCTTTTGATGCTGTTTTTGTTTTCGTCTAAAACATGTAGTGTACATGGTTAAGTGTATTGTGGATTAAGTGTCTGTGCTTTTTTCCTGTTCTTGTTAGCCAAAGGCAGCTCTGCATGGTGTCTAAAGATGTCAGAAGTTGAAACACTACAAAGCTGGGAAATTAATTTTATCTACTTCTTGCACTGTTGGGAAGTTTAATCTATAATAATGCATCTTGTTTTATAGTTGGATCATATGTTTTGCATGTGAAATCTTGATCTGAAAAGTAACTGGTAACTATAGCTGTCAAATAAATATAATGGAGTAAAAGTACAGTATTTTCCTCTGAAATGTAGTGGGGTATAGTAGCAGTATAAAGTAGCATAAAATGGAAAGTCAAGTTCAAGTAATTGTACTTAAGTACACTACTTGAGTAAACTTACTTACTACTTACTACATAATACACAAGGTTACTATAGAAAACTGCTCTCACAATCATCATTTACATTACAGAACTTTTTTTTCTGGAATGTTTGTCTCTCTCTTTGCTGATACTTTGCTTTTTTAAACCATTTTTATGGATGTATATTGTTTTACAGGGTGCTCAACTGTACGATTTTGCATCCCCAATCAAATTGAACTGAATGGGATGCAAAATGCCAGTCACACATTGACAGGCTTCTCTGTAGTGATCTTTAATATAAATTAGATAATTGTTTATTGATGTGTTAAATACTACAAGTTGTTCCTGACTGACTGACTGTTAGCATAATTGCTAGTTATCTCTTTGGGGTCGATAGCAATATCATCTCTTTTTTCTTCATCACCTCTTGACTATCATCATAGCTGATCTGAGCAAGCTGATGGATTTAACGGCAGACCCTTGCTCTTGCCGCAGGCTTTAAAGCAGCCATATTGTAATCTTGCTCACTGAATTGACGGCACGTGAGTCGTCCGTTACGTAAGGCTGAGGTGGCTCCAAGCAGCAGAGGAATCCAGGACCTTGTAATTACTGAACACACTTAGAGATTACATCATGGATTGAGGGGGTTTAGCTAGCTGGCTGCTGGGAAGTGTGGCTGTGTGTGTGTGTGTGTGTGTGTGTGTGTGTGTGTGTGGTTGTCTCATAAAATATTATTTTGCACATATATTTGTATGCATGTTGCTTCCTGTGCATGTTAAGTATGCAAATGCAGTCTGTAGCTATGTATGTATAGTGTATGTGTTTTGCAGGCTGTAAGATTCAGTTGTCTTCACTTACCATACTGCCATACTGAGTAACTGAGGCTCAGGAGGGGATTTAATTGTTTTAATATCGTCTAACTGCTACTGGGAGTGGTAATCCACATATAAACCCAAGCACACATTTAAATAATGTGATTGATGAACCTCTCAGTTAAACATATTGATTTTTGACATTAAGACATCACATATAGCCCAGCAGTGATTCTCAACTAATGTGGAAAAAATAGAAATTATGATTTTATTAAAATATATATCCACATGTTGACTCAGCTGTAACATCTGAACACCACCTGTTGAGCGTGTGTGAAAACTAATTAGCAAACAAGTAGAGATGTCTAAACAGTTAGCCAAAAGTAATGGATAAATTGTTGAAATAGATAGCTAACAGTGATGAGTTAACAGTTCAAATAGTTATCTAAAAGTAAGACAGTTTAAAAAGACAACTACAAATATTTGATAAATTGGGAAATAAATAAAAAAAGTAATGGTTGAAATAGTTAGCTAAAAGATCCCTACAGGATGTGATGCTGTGCACAGTGTTCACATTTAGAGTTGTCATAGTAAAACATGGGTCTCATAGTTAACTGAAAAGACTTTCTTCAGCCGCTTTAACTTACAAAAAAAGTGGGATGCAACTGATAATACATCCCAAATTTGAGGTGTTTTTAATCCTGAAAATCACACTTTTTCTTCCAGTATCCTGCCCCGATTAACAACAGAACGCATGTGTTTTCAGGAGTGGTGTAGAAGATTTTGTTTTGTGGCTACAGGATAAATTATAAATACTCATATAAAACATATAACTTCATGGTATTTCTTTTTAACTACTGCAGCTGGCAGAGAAAAAGTGGAAAAGATGTGATCTTGCCCTTCTGTCTCCTTTTTTTCTTTCTTTCCACCTGAACATAAACCCATGCAGCTGCTGGTCAGCAGTGGACCGAGATTGAGGAAGTGCCAGATCGCAGCATCATTGTCGAAGGATTACAGCAACGAGGTGATAGGTCGTTGGCCAGGAAACATGTGGCCCAGAAAGCAGACAAATGAAATTTGATTCAGATTCAAACTCAGTCAGTGCTGTGTCAGTCAGACAGACAGACAGGCAGGCGTGGACTGATTTTCTTTCAGTCTCTCCACCTGCTGTTCCTGGTTTTCAAACCACTGATATTCCAAATATTTAATGTTGACTCAGCAGCTGCAGAATGAGTGACACACATTGTTATACAAGTGAAATCAAGTGAACCTGCTGTGCTGCTTTTCTCATTCCTGTTGCACTACAGAAGGCTTGCAACAAAACTACAATCTGTTACTTTATTCTGTATTCTGGAATATGAGATAGCTACCAAATGAGCACATAACATAAACCAAATTCACACTGTTAAAAATATGTATGTTATTACTATACATAGAATAAAAGAGAATTTGAAGTATTTTTTAAACAAGCTCTGTGGGGCTTAAAGAAAGATGATTTTGAGGAATTTAGTGGCTGAGACTTGAGGTATTTCATTATTCAAAGGGAGATGTTTGATACATCTTTGCAATATGTCTTTTTACCATCACAATAGCAAATTGAAGAAGCTTCACATTCTGAGGTATGGCAAACTTTATATAACATTTTGAGTACAAATTGAATGTGATGAAATTCAGTGGTTTCCTGTAGTTACTGTAGCTTTATTTATGTGCTGCTTTGTTAGCGACCGGATCCAATTCCCTCATTCTCAGAAGTTGTGTGTCTGTCGAAAGTGCTCTTCCTTTGATTATAATCTGCTGTCTCTCCACCTCTGTGCCCCGCTGCACCGCAGGATGTTTGTGCTCAGATTGGTCGGGTCGACTGGAAGGGCCTTGAGGCCAAATCGGTCTCGGTGGTATCGGCAGGTGCTCAAAGTCTAGTCCTCCTCCTCCTCCTCTTCTTCTTCCGCCTGTCAGATGGAAATTCATGTAAATTCCTGTTGGCCGCAGAAAGCAAGCAGAAAGTATTTGGAAGGCATCATGAAAAAACGCCACAGTAACAATCACCTTCTCTGCTCTTCCAGTTCAGATTTTAAAGATCCAGCATCTCTGGAAGGAAATATACAAACCACACACAATAGCAAAGTCTTAAATATTCCAAATATTATTTTGAGTTTTATTTATTGCCGCTTCCTGAAAAGTACACTACAGGGTTGCAAATCTGCCAGCAGAAATGGGCTGTCAGCTGCTGCTGTAGCTTGGATATGATAGCAAATGTCTAGTAAATTACCTGATGCTGTTTGCATCCATAAAGCATGTGGCTGACTCTGTGACTGTTAAACTTTCTGCATTTGTAAATACTTAGAAAATTGTTGACAACTTGCCAAAATCAAGCTGTAGCATATTTTCCAAGTTGCATTGTGATTCACCAATGCAGCCACAATGAGCCATTATTTGTTCCCTTCCTGCATACACTCTTTGTATCTCACTACTCATAATGTTTGATAAAAAATAGTCAAATTTGGAAAATTTCCTGGCATTAGTGAAGTCCATTCTCAATGTTTTGACCATGATCCTGAGCAGGCTAAGGGATGTTCTAATAGGGCTTGTAGTAGTATAATACCATATATTTCCAATAACCTTATTTGAGATGAAAACATTGCAATACGTTCTCTCCTTTCCTTCCCTGACACATTATCAGATTTAAAATTAAACTATTGCATTTACACTGTATTTAATGTACTGTAAACACTGCTACAGTTGTGCTGACGTGTGTATGTGTCCTGTAAAAGATGGACTTTTTCACAAGAAACCTCATCACCAAAAAAGCTGACCACATCATTGACCAACAAGGCTGAACTGTCAAAACCACATTACGAGCGGAAAACCCTGAGTGTTTGTGTGTTTGTACTGACGAGGCATCAGCAGGATGTTTGTCTGTTATTCTTGGTTGGTTGTTGTTGGAGTATTTAGTCTCATTGTTGTTCATGCAGGAGCTAATGGAAGCAGATGATAATCTCACTGGGAATACCACTTATCACGCACACACAATATCCGTAGTCCGAGATATGAGTGCATGAGTTTGTGTGTGTATCTGGACGTGTGGACCAGACGTGTAACACTAAGTGGGGATTTGCGGCACAAATCCGTCCTCTGTTTCCAAACAGAGATCTTTCATAAATGTCAGATGAGCTAATGTGTAAAGCCACAATCCTTTAATGACTAAATGCAGATATGGCAGCGGCCCCCGCCAGTTAAAGAACGTTTGCATTCACCAGGGTTATCGCACAATGTTTATCTCTGCATGTCTACCGTTGGAACTGTGAGATTTAAAACCTGTATGCCACTTATTCACATATGTTCTGAGCTGTGTTCCCTTGCATGTTAAATGACTACACCAGATGGTTAAGATTTGGATTAACAAGTTTTCTGTCACCCGTAATATTTGTTTGTTACATTATATTGTTTGATGTGACAACTTTCATGTCAAACTGACTCACAAGTGTATTTTTTGGAAGTAGAGTTGCGCTGAATTTTGATTAGAAGCTTGAGCTTTATTGCAGGAATGTGCTGAAAAATTCTGTTTCATTTCAATTTTGCTTCATTAGTATTCAGACCACCACACAAATTCAGCATCATTGAGCCAGCAGTAATAGTGTACATCGTTTAGGGCCTTTTACAGCCAGTTCTCAAAATCAGTATTCAGTTTGTGAACAGGTAATATGATTTACTGAAAACTGCCTGCAAAGCAAAATGAAATAATAATGTGTGGGTCTCTTTTCCCTTTGCACCATGCTTGTATTGTGTGTGATATATACTGTACCTCAGCCAAAACTGAGGGTGAAAAGTTAATTAATTTTGAACTAAAAGCTAAATCTCGTGGTATAAAGTCAGGAAGGAAAATGGAAGGGAAATGGTTTTACTCTATAGATAACTCCTTTATTTCGCTGAACAGTATATCATGACCACTCTGCATCAGTTACTGTGGGCTCAGTGGTTAGAAGAGTTATCTCCCAATGTCTGTATCTCCGTCCTGATTGTCCTAATTAAGATGTTGCTCCTTTTTTTTAACTTCAGGTGAATTAGTGATTATAATTGCCCAGCAGCTGTTAACTGTTAACAAGTCTATTTGCTGACCTGTACAAATCTTGTTCTCCCAAACTGTTGCCTTCATCACTTCCTGCAGCCGCTTCACTGTAAATGCCAGTTATGTGCCTATTGTGACTATTTCTTGGCTGGGCGCAGTGACTTCCTGGAGTCTTGATGTCACTGTGGCAGCCTGCAGAGTCTCAAGGAAGGCACTGCGCCCGGCCAAGAAATAGTCCCGCACATAACCCCCTGAAAAACCACAACTTGTCTTTTTTTACAAATTCAGACACAGCTAAGCTGGCTGTTTCCCCCTGTTTCCAGTCTTTCTGATAAGCTAAGCTAAGCTAACCGGCTGCTAACTGTAGCTTCATATTCAGCATACAGACATGAGAATGATATTGATCTTCTCAAATGTCAAACTGCTCATTTAAATGTGATAAAGCATGTCAAGTAGCATTAATTACACGCTATCGTTGGCTAATCACAAAACAAATATTTACAGTTTGTTACCACCACCTCTACATGCTTGGACACGTCTGATGGTAGTGCATTTTACAGTTTGCCAGTTTCTGATGTAATCCTTATGGAAGGTTTCCATCATTTTGTACCGTCACACTCCAGTCCATACACACCTCAGCAAGCAAAATTGCTTTAAAACTGCAACACAGAAAACACAACAATGCGGCCTCTCAGCTTCTGTTCCAGGAAAAAAAAAACTCTTATTTATTACTTCCACTCTTGCCCAGAACACTTTCACCATTACTTTGACTCTCACTTTTTTTCTCTCATCACTGGAAGCGCTGCCCGCTTATGTCCAGCAACACTGGGACTGTTACCCAAATGAGAACCCCTCGGCCCCTTTGTCATCACACATTATTGGTCCTTAGCCTGGTAATCACACTGTTAGTCCATACATTCACTGAGCAGCAGTTTTTCACATATAGTTGAAAATGACTGAAATTGGTTGTTAAAATTGTATTTCTATATTTTCTCATTTCCCTTTGATTAAGCTATTTTGTTTTATAAAGAAATATATAAAGAAACGTACCACTATAATGAGTTCCTTAATAAAAAGTGAGATGTCTTTCACTGAGACAGACAGAATTGCATGCTTGTTTGTGTGTCACAAAAAAAAATCCCACATCTCTCGTCAGCTTAATGAGTGTGTGCATGCGTGCGTAATTAAATGTCATGCTGGGCTTGAAGAATAGCTAATAGCATTTGATCAATTTGTTCAGTCTACATATGGGTCTCCATCTCTGCATTTTGATGTGTGTGTGCACGCCAGGCATGATGAGAATGTGTGCATGGCATGCAAACAGCGAGTGGATGTATACTCCAGAGGAAGAGGTGGTTGTTTGCTCGGAAGATGTTTTTTTGTGTGTTTACAGCTCCTGCGTGGAAGAGACCCTCACAAAAAGCTCAGGGGTCCGGGGCAGCCAGCAGCTTGCTAATATGCTGTGAGGTGACAAATAGCTCCCGTCATTTCCCACTCTTCCTTATCTCCTAAGTGTCTCCGACAAGCTCCGTTATTGAAGAGGGACGTTTAGTAGTCTGACAGCAGGAGGCATGAGGAAAGAGGGAGAGACGGACAAACAAAGAGACCTGAGCCAAATGTATTATTTGTTTAAACCCGCATGGAGCACTCAAAGGGTCTAATGCGTCAGAAACCGTCTGGTTGCTGCCAGGTGCAGCAGCTATGCCAGGTAGATAAAAACTCCCTGCTCTTGGAGAACATTAGACAAACTTTTAATATAAAAACAGGTTTCTCATGGGCCTGTGGAAAAGTTTTACGGGATATTATCTTTAGGAACACCAAAAAGGCCTTAAAAGTTTCAAAATGTTTTTGAAAATGAATGAATGGGTGGATAGTGTGTGATATTTTTAATCAAACTATAGCACCAAAGTACACCAGTGATCTGGAAGTCATTGAAAAGTCCTTGCACTTGATGTTAAACATCAGGCTCAGCTCAAATGAACAAGTTTGCAACAAGTTTTAGCCTTTAACTCACTGTCAGTTAAACTAAATCCACTTTCAGATGTTGTCTTGACATTGTCTGTCCTTGTTGGCATGCATTGTATTATTTATGCTGGAAAACTCCCAACCTGTGTGCCTATAATGTATCAAAACAAGTGAACTGAAAGATGTTGAAAATCCACCTTGATCCATGTCTGGGACAGTGGATCAGATATTATCCAGAGACGAAGTATTTATTTTAGCATTGCTGCCTATTTGATTGTGAACAGTTGAGAGGTGACAGGAAATAAGGATTTATGTATGCTTTATGTATAAAGCTAAATTTATACATAATGATGGACAGAAAGTGGAGTTGTACGTAAGGCAGGTAATTAGCCAACAACAGTGTTAACGTAATGTGGATATGTACAGTAAGACAGATTATTTGTTTATGACGGATATCAGTAACGGCTTTCACAAATCAGCCAGAGCCCAGTCTGTGTTTGCAGACCTGGCGGCAAGCAAAGCCAATCTTCTTATTGATGATCCAATGAAACCTCCCATACATTTACAAGGATAGAAACTGATTTCAAGTGCTGTGCTTGAAGCAATTCTCCTTGAAAGCCTGTTTTTTAATGCTTTTTCCATAAAATACCAGCTTCGTTTGCTGACCCTCTCTCCTATCTGACCAAATCTCAAAATAAACCCCCCACTTGATCTTGAATAGCATTATATTGTGTATATATAAAGTATAAGCCTTCTCACTTCTCGTTTCCTCCTCTTGTCATATAATCCCTTCCCTTCTTGCCCTTTCTCCATCTCTTTCGTTCATTCCATCCTTCAATCTCCTTCGCTCCCAATCCATCATCAACTCCCACATCACACCTTCGTCTTACAACCCCTCACTTTCAAATATCCATTTCTCCATCCACCTGTTTACCCTCCCTGACCTCTCTCTCTTTGCTCTCTCCCCCTCACACACTCATCATCTCTCCCTGCACCTCCCTCTCTCCCTCATTGTATCAATCCAGTCCATTTCTCCTCTTTCCCACACCCTCCCTCCATCTATCCCTCCCCTCCCTCACTTTAGGGTTGTCTGCCCTATCAGATTAGGCCTGTGTCATAAGGAAAAGAGAGAAAGAGAGAGATTGCCGGTTGGATTAAAGGGGGTGCGGGAATGAAATTCTATGATCTCATTGTTTAGACGAGTCACATAAAGTTGGTGTGTGTGTGTGTGTGTGTGTGTGTGTGTGTGTGTGTGTGTGTGTGTGTGTGTGTGTGTGCATGCGAAGGGTGGCGTCTGCTTTATCCCCTGTGATGAACGCCTTGCCCCACACTGTTGCATGCTGGGAAATCGTGCATGTCTTTGGTGTGACAGAAAGAGAATTTAATGAATGACTGATTTGCACTTTTACTGTATTCATATATCATTATGATGTAGTGTAGATTGGACAGCATATTAAATCGCCGTATGATGATGGATTAGGCTACAGGAACTGCACGTTACAGAGCGATCAGGTATACATTCCAATAACCGAAAAAAACAAAAGAATTAAAGTAAAGGATGTGGTAATATTATTATCGAATGCCTCACACAGTGCTGTGACCCAGTAAAGCAGAGTGTGACATGATTTATTTATTCATTTAAAAGAAGACACCACCTGTAAAAATGAAAATAATGATAACTTAAAGGGAAACTCCGGTATTTTTAAACCTGGGCCATATTTTTATTTTTTACAAATTTTGGGGTTGAAGTGACTAATACTTACCATTAGTTTTGGAATTGGTCCAGCAGATCGTCTCCGCCAGAGGCACTGACAGGCTCAAACTGTTATTCGAAGTGTCTGACAACATTATGGAAAGAATCCCTACAGAGACAGACCGTTTGCTACAGAGTAAGATCCTTTTGTCTTCCTTGCAACAACTCAACCTCTCGCAAGACTTTTCCTTGAGCGAGACTTTCTGTTTCTGGTTAAACAAAAACGGATCTTACTCTTTAACAAACGGTCTGTCTCTGTAGGGATCCTTTCCATAATGTTGTCAGACACTTAGAATAACAGTCTGAGCATAAACGTATTTCACATGTTTTCCCTACAATATCTGCTTGAGATAACTAAAGCATGATTCATATTTTTAGGCAACTCAAGGTAGTTGGTTAACCACGAAAGGTCTTGGTTAAATGTTGAAAACGTTAACGCTGACTTGAAGCATGAAATGTGACGCGATTTATTTTTCCAACCAAGTGTTTCAGTTGTCTAAACCTAGCCATACGTGGGATGCAGGATGCTAATCTCGGTCTGCGGAGTTCCGTGCTTTGTACGCTTCACCATCCACGCTGACCTCCTCCCTGGGACAGTATAACGATGTCACACTTCCTGAATTGAAACAAAGCATTGCCAGTGAATGTAATCCAGGTAGCAGTAGCTGTTTCCATCAAAGCGTAATTTGCAAAGCAAATAAGTAGAACATAACCATATTTTGCAGCAAATTGGCTCTGTATATTTGACAGTGATCTGCAGAATACAGAACAAGAAGAGAGGTGGCTGTTGCAAAGGGGACGGTGATTTATGTATGACCACCACCACTCGGAGACTCAAGGGAATGTCAAAGTCATCAAGGTCCAGATTCTACTGGTAGCAAAAAGAAACAAAGCTTTATCAGCCAGATGTTTTATTGTATGGTAGATATGCTTCAATACATAACATTTCAACTGTGTGACTTGTTCTTGAAGCAGCCTCTGGTGAAAATCTCATTACAGGATACTATTATGATGGTTATTTTGTTGGACATGCTACAACCTGCTCTTTTAAAGGAGACAGAAGGGATGTCTCGATACAGATAGACCACACACACACACACACACACAGAGAGAGACAGGTTAATGATTAACTCTACGTGTGTGTGTCAACCATCGCAGACCACAAGGCGAATGAGTGCTGAATGCCAATGTGGTGTGTAATAATGCAGCACACACGCTTTGTCTTTCTCGGTTTTCTGTCTCTCACACACTCGCACAGTCACTCACACTTGAGTGGTGACCTTGGGCTATATTGTTATTCATTAGTGGACAGAGGCGAGCGGACTGCCTTCCCTCCTCTTATCTCTATGGGACACAAACCAGCAGTGGGATGCTAGTGGCGTTCCTATCTGTCCTCACTGTAATAAGCATCGCTGTTTTAAATCGGCCGAGTGGAGAGATCAGACAGCAGCCTTGAAAGATAAAAGAAAGGTCCTGCTGTCCTGTCCGTCAGGTGCTTAACACTTTCATGGACAGTAAAGATTATTACTTTTTAAAATAAAACTGTTTTTATTTTATTTTATTCAGAATATTGGGAAGCAAAGATGACCAGAATAAATTGCGGATAGGCCAGATTACTTTACATCTCGCATATAGAGAGAAATAACAGGCAGAATAATTGGCAGCCTGGCAATTTGTATTAATCACCACACCTTCTGATCTATATTCAGCTTCAGGCAACCCTTTTTCACTTTGCACTGCTGCACATACATAAACCAAAAAAGCAGGTGCGCTTTGCCCACAGAATCTGTGCACCCTTCACTAAATGTATTGCCATTTAAAAATATTAAACACAGGAAAAGTTAGTATAGATTTACAGAAATAATGAATTTAAATTTTGTATTTATAACTTTCAAATGAACTTTAAAAGCAAAGTAATCAGGTCACAATAACAATCATCTGAGCTGATTGTTTCTACTGTTGCTGTCAGTTTTTTGTTGACAACAGCAGAGTCTTTCCATCCATGTGACAATCTGAGGTATCATCTGTACCTCAGATTGTATCATCTGCTGGTCTGCACTGCCAAATGCACCTTTCCCTTCTGCCCGCGGAACATGAATGCATGCTGTTGGGTTGATTCATCAGTTGACAGGAAAATGAAGAGTTTATTCTCTGCACACTGTTTTATAACATGCTTTTTGGGCTTAGGAAGGATATCAAGTCATTCCAAATCAGTGTGTCAATAGTGTCCTATAGTGTGAGTTGTCAAGAAGCAAAAAGAAGTGATTTTAGGAGCAGAAAAAGAAGTTGTAGAAAGAAAATACTTTTGCTTGTATGTTGTTGTAGTCTGAGAACTTGTGTTTCATATTGCAGTTTTCAAAGTTGGCACTGTTTGAGTCCCTCCCCCTTGAGATGGAACGCTGTTCATAACATTTTCAGAGAAGCTTTGAAAGTTGAATGGGTGGGCAAGTAACTGGAGGTGGAATCAGTGAAGTGTGGAAGTGAATTACAAGCTTAGAAGTAAAAGGTCCTGCGTGTCCTTCACACACCCCACTCAAAAAGTTAAGAATGCAGACTTGTTTAAGAAATCTTTTTTCGTTCTTTTGCAAATTTGTTATGTATTTCTGCCTCAGTGTGTGAGTTTTAGTGAACTGAATTGCTCTTTCCTTCTTTTGAAGAAGAAGAATGATGCATAACAAAATCAGAATCAGTTTTACTGGCTCTAAAATATTAGATAATATTAGATTTAAGAAAAACAAAAGGGGGGGGGGGTCTGCAGTTTGAACCAAAATCTTTACAGACGTTATCAGATATGGCACAAAGGCAATAACACCTCACATTCAGCTCAAGGGGGTTAGTGGAAAACATCATGGGTAATGAACAAAGTCTTTGTCCTGAAACAAGTCATAGTAATAAAATGGGAATTTGTGGAGCTTGGCAAAAGTTCATTCACTCTCCCCCACTTCTTCATTCATTCCTCCCTCTCAGCCCTTGTGCCTCTTGGCTCATATCCGTCCTCATAGATCCTTGATTCCCTTTATTATCCTGTCAATTTAAAATTAGGCAACTCCTTCCTCAATCACTTTATCCAATCTCTTAAGCCTAAAGGTAAAACTCCTCTCACTTACCCACTCAGGAACCAATCATTAGTCACCGTTTCTTTTGCCAATCCAATCAGCTCCTCCTGTAGTGCACTGCTTCCAGCTTCTGATGCTGATGCCAACATCCAGCCACCACCTCACACACCAACACCATCAAGGCTCCATCTAGAACTACAATTCTTTGTCGTGTTCAGAGACTTTATTTTCCGCATCTGATGCTAAAGGTTGACTTTTTGCATTTTAAATTACAAATAATTGAATTGAATGAATTTAATTGAATTTGTATGTTTAGATTGTATAATCATACAAATGTAGTACATATGGGAGGTTATCCACTAAAACACAGCCTGACACAAGACACAAACATGATTTATTTAACAAAAAAGTTGCTTAATTTCAAAGCTCAAGCATCAGGATTGATTCCTGAAAACTGTTCTCTAAAAGCTCCCGTTGATGCACAACACCAGATATCCCAAAATAGCTTCCATCTGTAATAAATTCTGACAGGAAATTGAATGTAACAGATAAAAGGGTCTTCATTCATTTGTCTCTTTCTTGTCCTGAGATGGGATGTGACCAGTATGAAATTATGAGAGGGCAACAAGGCCTTTTATATCCTGCCACCCACAAAGTGCGTTGAATGCATATGCTTTCGTGTGTGCCTAAAGGAGGACGAGGGTCATCAAAGAGTCTTTGCATCAAAGCTGCATGACGTAAATCTGCTGCTTTTTTGCTATCACTGCTTTGTACTCATAGTAAGAGAGGGGACACACATGATGCCTTTTTATTTATAGACTTACACTGAACATACTGTACATTTCCACAAGGTCAAGGTTAAGTTTAACAATCAAAATGTTTTTGCATGTTTTAGGTTAATTTCCATCCACTAAGTGCATTCATGCTGGCATTGTCGTAAGATTTATGAGCTTATTCACAGTAGAGGTTTGAATGAATTTCTACCTTCCAGGAAGCCACTGGTTTTCATTGATTTCCGCATCATATGAAGACGGGGGAGACGCGATATCATTTAAATATGGGGATAACGGTGCACATTTTCAGACAGCGTCTCTCGGAAGGTATTCATAGTGTTGCACGTGGTTGTTCACATGAAAGGTGACAGAAATGGTTGTGCCAAGGATGAAAAAAGAGAGCCAGAGAGAGAAGTTCAATCTTTGGCTCCTTTCTCACCTCTGCACAGTCGGCATGAAGTGGTTGTGAATGTCGGATCGTCAGTTTCGGAAAGTTACAGAAATGGTCGGACACAGCCCCCACCTTACCAACCTCGGAAAGGTGTTTCCGAAGCTATCCGACAAGCAGTTCTGTATACCGGCCCCTTAAGCCTGAAGAGACACAACAAGCAAAAAGGGACATCATGATATCAAAAGATTAAGTGACTCTTACAGCATTAAATGAGTATGAAAGTAGTATTAATGATAGGCCAAAGCTTGTTGGAATTTAGGGAAAACACTATCTTTGACAGCATGCTTTAGAAAATGATAATGTAACGTACATGATTTGACGTGTCACTGTGTAATTATTTAAGATGGAACTTTATGTTGTGTTGTTCCTGTATCCAGGGACAATCTGAGCAATATTCTTGAAAACTTTTAAAAAGAATACCAAGACTCAAACTTTTAATGTGATCAACCAGTCTTGCATTGCTCCCTGGAGAAATGTTCACGCCCATAAATGGCAATTAGACTGTCCTAAACCATCAGAATAACTTTTATGAATTCTTATATCTTGTGGCGTTCAACTTGAGGATATCTGCTTCCATTTTTCTCATTTCATGAGTCGGTTGACATTATGTCTCCCCTCTGCTGTCCTGATCTGACAGCTGTGTAATTACAAATTTAAGAAAATGCCAGGATCCAATCTAGTAATTATTGTCTCCTAAGACTGTCTGTTGACAGTGGGGAAACAGGCCAGGTGACTAAAATACTGTTACAGCCTTGTATCAACTGATAACACAAAAATGTACTCGTTTCATTCATAAGACAACTAAAAAACATGTACATACACACCCAGTTGAGTTGAGTTGGATTAAATGGCATGCTAAACAAACTTTCCGCCCTTTTGCGTTCAGTTAAAGTTTACCATCACCACTGAGGTTCGTTTGTGGCTCGTCCTTGGCCCCTTGTGGCACGGGGCCAGCGGGAGCAGCTTCTCGTTAAGGCTGAACCATCTGTGCGCGTGCACACACACAAACACACACACACACACACACACACACACAAGGCTCTGACTTGTTAGGGTTTGATGACACACACATCCCTTCATGACTGTGTGTATGTGTGTACATGCACAATAAAAAAAATAAATCCTTGAATGTTCAGAAACAAAAGGCTGACTGTCAATTCTCTTATATTAAGTCTATTAAAACACATTTGTTTTTGGTCCAAATAAGGTTTCGAAAGTAATGGATGGAAGACAATATCTCAAGAAAATTCTAAAAATTTCATTTGTGCTTTGGAAACACATCAGATACAGTAAAAGGTAACTACATGTTGTTGATCAGTCACATTTTCAGTCTGAAAAATGATCGAAAGCCAAATGTTCCTTCTGGACCGGAATGAACAAGTCTGTGGTCTACGAGACTAATGCATGCTTGCATCGTGGTGATGGTGTGTGAGTGTGCACACGTATGAGCTCACTTAGTAAAACCAAACAGGAGGGGGAAAAAAAAGAAAAACCCGAGAGACGGGGTCTTGCTCCCATCAGCGTCCCATTCTGCAGAGTCAGCATTCCTCTGCACATCACAGCCTCCCTCCTCCTTCTCTGTCTCTCTCTGTTGCTTTCTCTTTACAACCAAAGCACTTTTACTCTTTTTTTTGTCTCTCCTCCATCGTTCATCTTGATTTCCTCCACTTGTACCCCTCCTTCCGCTGCATCCTCCCCCCATCCTCTCCTCTGCCCTGCAAAGGGACTCGCAGCCCCGATGAACGGAGGGCAAAGCCGGAGCCAGAGAGCATCCGTCATCCATTCGCTTTGTCCTTCCCCCCTCCCCCCCTCCCTCCCTCCGCTCCTCCCTCTCCATCCCATCCCTCTTCCTATTCTCTCTCCCTCCCTCCTCCTCTCTTCTCCCCTGCTTGCCGCGGCTAGGATCACTGCACTTCTCCATGCGCTCAGATGGGGAGCACAGAGGGCTTATTGCAGCTCAACTAAGCCAGGTGGAGAGCAGCAGAAAGGGCTGACTCGTCCCAGAGAGAGCAGAGAGGTGGGAGGTGACTCTCACTGTCTCTGTCATCACATTAGAACGCAAAATTGTGGAAAGACAGGGAATTGGACTGGCTCCGCACCAGATGGGGCATTCAACAAGGATGATACTTGCTGCCGTTTGAGTTTATTTTCTTACACTGCGAGAAATTCTGAATTCTGTAATTGAAAGGCTTTTGTTGACTCTTGATATGGATCCGGGTTGAAACTGGATTGTCTGGGTTTTAAATGTGAAGGGATTTGGATGTGGATTAGAATGCTGATGTGGAGCACCTAAGCTTTGGGACGTAGCGCTCTGTAGCAGGACCACATGGACATGTTTGGTTTCTCCAAGATGCCAAAGCTGTCTGGGTGAGTCTGTGTGTGTGTGTGTGTGTGTGTGTGTGTGTGTGCGTGTGCGTGTTCTTCTGCTGCTGTTGGGGTGCTACAAATTGTGTGCTTTTTACTTTTTATTCCAATTTCTTGACAAATGTGACTTCCATGGGAACAAAGTCAAGATCCAAGATATTTCCAGGTGAAAAATCAGGCTGATCAGTTTTTGCAGGGTATACACGTCATGTCAATAGCTAAGAAATGCATTCTGCCTTCACCTTGTCCGCTGTTGTGTGTTTCACCCAAAAAGTTTTACGACTCTTACAGTGAATGAAATGAAAATGTTTCCATTGAGAGACTTTGGTGATAAGGCTAGACTTTGGTGATAAGGCTAAAGGAAAAGCAAAAAAGGAAGCTGCGTCTGATGTGTTGTGGCATGTGGTGTGGCCTTAATATCAGAGGTATTGATTCATGGGTGTATGTTAGGGGTTGTAACTCATGTATTCTGCTCTGTGAGCAGGCAGAGGCCTGGTTGTGTTTTTGTCCTGTTATTTGTGTTATTTGAGTGACTAAGAAATTCCCATGTTGGGATCTATAAGATGATACTGAGATTTGCACAGTGGCAGCAGCAACAACAACAGAGGCGCAGCGAATGTGGGAAATGAAAGGAGGAATACAACCAGATAGTCCGAGGGATTAAGAAAGAGATAAAGAAACAAGAAGGGACGGACAATGGTTACTGAAAAGGATGGGAACACAAAGTGAAGCAGTGGAGAGCACAGAGCCAACGGAAGAGTTGTAACAGGACTTCTAAGTACTTCAAAAGACAGCTTGGTTTAAAACTCTGTCCCAGAAAAGGAGGTTTACCCCTAAAGTATCCAGTGAAGCAGTTTTGCATACCGAACAAGTTGACGTGAACCAACCTGAGGCCTGAAATGTGAAGAAACACTAAGAAGTCTTAAGACAGAACAGACTCTATAAGCAGGAGCTGCAGCGATAATGAAGAGCTCAGCACACAACAATCCCCGCTCGCTGTGATTTTATATGCCGCTCACACACAAGTACACACTTCACGATACGATGCGTGGGCACACATGTACATACAGACATGTTTGCATGATCCTTGACTCATGTGTGGTCACATCTCTAAGCCCACTAAACATGGCTCATGACAAATCTTTTAAACCTACTCATATACACACACATACTTTAGCATCTGGAGTGCATCTTCTGCTCTTCTCAGGGACAGAAAGAAGGAAAGGAAGAATTTCAAGTCTCCATAGTGGTTCAGACTTGAGGTCATGTTTTTCTTAAGCATATTAAAACACCTAAAAAAAACTGGTGGCCCCAACAATTCCCCCCAGGAAGAAACGACAGCATCAATCTTTTCAGCAAGTGCCCCAAAACCTAGTTTTAAACATGACCACAATTGTTCCCTATCCTTAACCAAGTGGTTACCGTAACCCTGATGACGAAGGTCCCATAACCATAGTGAAGTAGTCATTTTAAACCTAACCAAGTCGTGTTTGGGCCTAAACCTTACCAAACTTCTCCAGTGCTTCTAATGCCTGTGAAGCACAGTGTTAACATCCAGCATCTTTTAGAACTATCCCTGTAAATCAGGTAGGAGAGAGATAAACAGTTAAAGTGTTCTTTAAATGAGTTTTTCCCAGACTTCATTTCAGTGAGTATTGCGATCGGCACATAAAATGGAGAACATTCATATTTTGCACATTAACGTAGATGAATGTGTCACATAGCACAGAAGCAAGTGCCTAAAGTGTGCATGTGTGGCATATTATGTATCTTTATTTGACTTCCTATTTGAATAAATAGCTTCCATTCCTCATAAGAAGTGCTTCCCCTCCCCTTGTTTTCCAAGAGTTTTACCCTTCTGGGAACCACTTGCACTTCTCCTTATGCTTTAGCATTTTGTCAGCCAGTCATAATGTTCACCACACCCACTTTTACACATTTGGCTCCATCCGTTGTCGACAGACTGTAAAGTGGCGAAAATTAATAATGGCGTAACGCTAACAGGCACCAGGAGAGTGTTTGCATCACTGGCAAGTTAGCTGTACTTTGCTTGTACCCAGATGGCCGTTGTGTATCCATGAGCTGTCATTATACAAATACAAATTTGTTTGCAGATGCCGTACAAGCCAAATTTGCTTCATAAACTTTAATGAGGAGTGGTGGATCGTTTATCACCTTATAATGCTCGTAATAAATCATTCATGGTAAGATGGGAAATAAAACAGCTGCAGCAGGTGAGAGAGATCTGTGATCTTTCTGTTTGTGTTTGTTGTTTTTATTCTAACTATGGACTAATGGGAGTTTTGTCATCACACATCTGGCTTTATTTTGGGAACATTAACCTAATCTCTCTTATCCAGTCCAATCCATGCAACCTGAAGACAAAGACAGGACCTGTATCAGCGTTTGTAGTGTGGGAAAATCTTGGCTGTAGTGTGTCGGCATTTGGCAGTGAAACTAGCCAGCAGGGCTTGTTTGTGTTCTGAATATCAGATTACAATAACGCGTGCCAAATTGCCTTCTGCTTTATGCCAATGCATGCTGCTACTTCAGAGGGCAAAGTTCTATTGTACTGAGAGCCATCTGACAAGTCGTGGCATCCTAAAGAATATTCTATAATATACTGTAAGAGTGATTTTCAATTTCAATTAAGTCAGGGCACTCATTACTTGAAATCACTTCAGACATTGTGATGACTCCTAATATGTAAGAACATGTCTTAAAGTTGGTTTAACTCATAAATTTGGGCCACAAGATCAACCTTTCTAAAAAAAGCACATTCACTTTCTCGCCAAGAGTAAATTGGACGCAAACAAGCTAAATATGAAGCTACAGCCAGGGCAAAGTTAGCTTAGCTTAGCATAAGGACTGGAAGCAGGGGGAAACAGCTAGCTTGGCTCTCTCCAAAGGTGCAAAAAACAAAAACAGACCTACCATCACCTCTAATGCTCACTAATTAACACATTATATCTCATTACCTTTGGACAGACCTAGGTTAACTATTTCCCCCCTTAGTCTTCACGCTAAGCTAATAGCTTGCTGGCTCTAGCTTAATATTTAGAGTACAGGCATGAGAGTGGTGTCGATCTTCTCATCTGACTCTCTGCAAGAAAGCGAATAAGAGTATTTCCCAAAATGTCAAACTGTTTTTTTTAAGTTTAGCTTAAAAAGACTTAAAAATATCCAAACATATCCTTTAACAGCACATTAACATTAGATGTCTCTATAGCTCTTATTTATCAGCCACTTGTATTTTTTCAGAAACATGCGGTTATTTGGTGTAGGTGGACGTGTCGCTGCACAGAGCACATATGTCAAAACACACAAATCAGAGGCTGGAGAGGAGAAAATTAACATCGGACTACAGCGCTACCACCCTCCACTCCATTTCTCTCTTTCTCACTCTCTGCCTGTAGCCCTTAAAGTTGCACGATTTTCTTGATTTGAGTCTGGATAGTCCTCCTAAGGGATTTGGTCGGTGGTCACTGCAGGAGGGGCTGGCAGGGTGAACACACTGTTGGCTGTTTCATTCACTATATGAAATCACATCAGACATCTCTCTCTCGCCCTCCCTCTCCCTCTTTCTCCCTTACCTATCTGTCTACTTTATATGGCAGGACACCCATCCACTTATCTGTGTATCTGTCCCTGCCTGTAATTTAAACCAGGTACAGTCTGCTTCATAGATCCATCTTTCAAATTGAGAGTGATGTTTTTTGATTGTGTCAGGATTCTTAAATATATTTAAAGGCATGTTTTATTTGTACAAAAAGTGTAAAGCCACAGTAGCAACTTTAATTTCAGCCCTGCAGAATTACATTACATTATTTGTTATCTCTCAGTGCTTGTTTGATTAAAATATACCAGCTCTGAAATGGGATACTTTAATCAGTCCTTCATTCTTACCCGTGTCAGGGATTCATTTCCTGGTTAACACTAATATTCTGTTATGTTATGATTACCACATTTTATTTCCCGTAATTCCAGTCATCTCTCGCACCAGAAAATACTGAAAGACTGGAGCGATGCGCTTCATGCTTCCGCTCTCCTTTGACGAGAGACCAAATTTGATCAATTATGCAAATGAAGTAAAAACCCATTTTGTTTCATGCTTCGTTCGGATTCAAACTTCCTTCCCTCGTCTCTGCTTCGCCAAAACAAATAACTTTTAGAACAAGCATCATCTCCCAATTACGCGTTAATTCTCAAACAAGCAAGCACACTCAAATTCAGACACAATAGGCCAGCTGATCAGTGATGCAAAAAGTGACGCTCGTATTGAATTTTTTGCCCACAGGAGTGCGTCACATGTTCTGTAAATGTTAAGAGAATTCGACACGCAGCATGTGTTTCTCTGTTAGCACTTTCATGTCTCATGTATTCTGCATGGAGCCTCGGTTAGGAGGCAAGACTGCTTAGTGCATTATTTCATGACACATTGGTGCATAGGCTTTTGCTGCATAAATGGATAAACGCCTTGTTGGAACCAAACTGTGACTGCAGGAGTCGAATTTGAAGCGTTTCTGTATGCTGAGACAACCTTCTCTTTTCCCTAACGCCCTTCATAACAAGGCATGTAATGGTGTTCAGCCTTAGGTTGAACCCCATAATAATCCCTTAGAACAAAGGCACTGAAACCACCCATGTGTCCCATGATGATTCACCCAAGTGCCTGATCTTTTTTCTGAAGTTTTAACTTCACTCTGACACTACAGTCGACACTATGTTGAGTTAGCAGCTGAATACAATACTACATCTTTTAACTGAATATTCTGGGGCTGGTGTATTCAGGTTCAGCATAGTTCCAGAGACTTAGAGAATCTTTACCAAGGAGCACTGAAGCTGTTCTAGAGGCTCATTGTGGCCCAACACCTCAGTGAGGCACTTCATGATGGTTTTTCCTTTTAATTTGTCACCTATCTGTAGATCTGCATTATGGAAATTTCCATATTGACTCTGTTCAAACGTGACAGGATTAGGGGCGGAGTCACAGTGCTCATGTGATAAGGTAAATTCACAGCCCTTTCTTTCCTTTTTTTTTTTCTTCCTTAGCACAGCAGGAGCCCTGCTGTGAGTTTGAGAATAATCAACGAAAATCATCCAATGTTCACACAGGCTACTTAAGTGTTGGCATTTAAACCTATTTGCCGCTGGCTGAGTGACGTAGATTAATTGCCAACCATATACAGTCTGTGCACCTTGCCACCTCCCCAGTTAATCTTCTCATACATTTCTTCACTTTTTAGATATGACATGAATTTTGATGCCAGTTTTGGTTCTCATTTGTTCCCTTTGCATTTCACATAATACAGAAGACAACACTGGAGTCTTGTCGTCAACGTGAGGATGCCAGGCAACCAGCAGAGACTCCAGGAAGTTATCGTATGCCTGGCCAAGAAATAGTCCAGCACATAACCCCCTGCAAAACCTCACTTTTTGAGTGGATTAAACAAACATGATATAACTTGTTAATTAGTGAGCTTTAGAGGTGCTGGTAGGTGGAGCCAGCTGGGTTCCCAGCAACATGATGCCGACATGTTACATTTCCAGTACATTTACACAGTGAAGTGCATGTCTCAATGTACTGTACCTTTGCCCTCCACTTTCCGTACCATTTGCCCTTACAGCTGCTGTTCTTCCCTTTTCAGATAAATGCTCATGGGTGCATTCATTCAACATAGTGTATGCTAAAGTGTTAGCATAAAAATACAAGGACACATGGGTGATTTCGGCATCTGTGTTCTCACTATATATCAAGTAACATCACCTCCAACACTATGTATTTCTTTAAGTGATCGCCAAGCTTAAAATACATTGAAGTCTCCACAGATCTGACCACTCACATACTGTCGAGCAGAATGGCCGCGGTCAGTGTATGACGATGTTTCACCAGCACAGTCATACTGTACATGCCTCTTAGGAAGTGCATACTCAATAATTGATCACTTTGGCTATGTTTTACTACATACAGTGAGCAATTCTGTGGTTGTAGGACAGAAGGAAAGTTAAAAATATCTTCTACATCTTACATTTTATATTATCTCACACACTGGTATTCTGGGTGAGGTTTGCAACAGGAAATGAGATAGCACTGTGGAATAAATTAATCAAACATCACAGAAAAGATGTGGAATTAATGAATCTGTCATTTATCTTTAATGTCAATTATTTAAGCGGTGGAATTTTATTTAGTTTTGCATTTGTATTGAGGAGGTGGTTTCATGACAGTCTGGATTTCCCACATCTGAGTGCCACATAAGTTGTCAGCTATAATGAAGTAGACAAAGTAGACCTTCAGTTGCTTAGACTCTCATCCATTCGCCTTTTAACTGATTCTGTCCAGCAGGCTGATAGATTGAAGGTTAAATAAAAAAGGGTGACTCGTATAGCCTTACATTGACAAATAAGATTTAATTAAATAAAGTCAAAAAGATGTGTAAAGATAACTAAGTGACAAGGCAGATAATGGATGAGCTCACACTGAATTCATGCAGTTGTCTGTTTGCTGATGCATCTGTTTGCTAAAGAGGCTACTGGAGTGATTAGTTCTGCTCCAAATACTGTCACATAATACTTAAGTGCCACTGTGTATTCTCAGAGCCATGCTGTCACACACACACACACACACACACACACACACACCAAGTGTACAGTAAACCTACATACAGTACAGTACACGTTCGTGCCTGGCATTTATGTATATATGTAAACATGAGGTCAAGAGTCCAAAACCCATTCCTCCACTGATTGAGCGTGGCTATTACTTTCCCTAATTGGATTGAAATGAATTGACTAATTCATTTTAAAGCAAATTGAAAAGCCAAACATCAGTTCAGCCGTCCTGGTTCTCTGACCGTAGCAGAGTGAAGCTGGTTGGAAATGGGTTAGAGTTACAGCTGAGTTGCACATCTGCATTTTTCATGTGAAAGCGCCACAAATTAGAAGACAGGATGCAGCAGATTGTCACTTGTTTTAAAACCTTAAATATGTTGGAAGCAAACTATGAGTGAATCAGAAACGGTTTGGTTTCTTATTGGTGTGGAAACAGCATCCGTTTCCAGTCTTTATGCTAAGCTAGGCTAACCACGTCCTGACTCCGACTCTCTACTTTCTATGATTGATATCACTCTTCTCATCTTACTCTAAAAAACTGACAGCAATCAAGCATATTTTGCAAAATGTTGAACTATTCCTTTGTTTAGGGTTTGGTGTCTGTAAGTGCATCATTTCTCAAAGTGCTTCAAAAAACACTTGACATTGTGGCAACATGTTTGTCTGTGGCACATCCTACCCTACTGCACTTTCTATGTTCTTTCTTTCTTTTTACTGCAAGTGCACTCGGAGAGCAAAGAGATTTTCATTCAGATGTTACGTTTCAAGAAACAAGACACGAGCATAAGTGTTCTTTATTCACCCTAATGATCACCAGCCTCCTGTGTAATCTTATTTAGGGAGCGTTTAGCGACGCTTGTTCTGCTGTGGTATTTTTAGCCTGCGAAATTATGCTTCAGTGTTCGGTGCAGATGTTCTAGTCAGCTGTAATGTTTTCAGCCCTTATGTATTTTGACGTGGACTGAATGCACCCAGTGACAAATGAAGTCACTCGAGTGTATTTAGCGTAGCCGCACACTCTGCAGCAGTGGATTCTTGTACACACTGTGCTCTTTCTGTAACCTTTCCAATTGACTTGAACCAAATAGGCAAAGTTAGTCAATGCTTGGTCGTCATTACATCACGCGAGTACAGTCAACCAACCAGAAACAAGCTGGTAGTGAAACTCCCCATAGGCATGACCTCAGTTAAAGTACTACTCCCCAGTCCAAATATGAACATGAATAAAGGGCTTTGACACAGAAAGCAAAAATAATTAATAATGGAAAATCTAAGCCCTGGTGTTTTCTTTATCACAGACTGGGAAAGTAAGGTGACTGGTGAGTAATTGCCTTTAGTCGTTTCTGGGGACCCATCCCTTTGATCCTGGTCTTTAAGAGCTCATTCTTGGATCCCTTAATGGACAGCCAAAGGGTGCAGGTTGCAAAGGAAATTCAGTGTCTTATTATTAGTTTTGTTTTTTTCCTCTAGCTGAAAAACTGCATTTTATTTGACACTTACAATAAAGGTACAGGAATTTATTGGCATTATTTTAACTGCAGACAGATAGTAGTGCATGTTTATGTAGAATACAATAATACAGAAGAATAGTATGTATGAGTTTTGGTCTCAACAGTGAGTTCAATTGCTGTTCCAGTGGAGCTTTAGGCCAAACACAAAAATCATTGAATTGAACAAGAAACAGCGTAAACATAAATTCAAACAGCCAATCATCAGATTTCTTTTAAAAACATCATTTAAAACTCGCTCTGCTGCCCTTTGTATTTTCTGCCCCTTGGTTCCGGTGGGCTTTATGTGACATTTACAAAGAATCAATGTGGTGTTGTGCTGTGGACTATGCTGTCCCACAGAGATGTACTGCTGTGCTGCAAAGGTTGAAAAGCAACACTGTAAAGAGTTGTAGGTCTGCTGCTGATACAGATACAGTGGGAACTAACAGTGTGTCACACAGTGACAGGTTGTAGACACAAGTGAACTACAAGCAGGAGAGCTTATTCCCTTAGCAACATATATTTCACCCCATTCATCTTGTCCTGATACAACTGAAGGCATTTTTCTTGTCCTTTACTCACCTCATGTAGTTTTCCTTTTTGTGACCCGCCCTTGTGACTCATTTAGAATTATTAGTGGATAAAGGTAGTTTTATCCCAAAGACCAAACCATCATATCAGTTCAGTACGTAGTTCTTAGACTTCTTCCAGATCTAAATATTTGTTTCTATCATAATATGAATAAATGCTGTGAATGAATCGTAAGTGAGATTTCCAGACGGGTTCATTCACACAAGGTATTAAGTCAAAATATATAACACACACATGTGAAATCTAGCTGAACGAGCCCGACCTCCTATTGCGTTGTAAGGTCATTATTGATCGATATTTCAGCTTCCCCATTTTCATCACACCAACAATCCTGTCAGCCAGTCAAAGCTTTGACTGACATGGCTCCCTAAGGGCAACACAAAATTTACACAACAGACTTGTCTAAATAGTCAGAATAAATATTAAATGCGTATACTCAGGTTTACCTATATTTATCCATAAAGTATATGTTTTTTCTTCATCAAGTAATCTATGCTTTCATAATTAATTGATTGAAGTAATGGCAAGTCTTTACAAGTAAGTATATGCCAACCTATGCAGCACACGCACAAGTAACTCCACAAATCTTTAAATCTGTTTAATCAGTTTTCTTTTTTATGGTTTCTGGCTCATTTATATTCTGTTTTCGTGTGCTTATATTATCTGCCAGATCCTGTATTTTTAACTCCCCCACTGGGATCTAGAGGTTTCATCTGATATTATCTTATCTTATAAATGAATACACTTGTAGCTGCACCTGCTGTTGTCCAACCAAGCGCAGCTTTCCTCTTGCAGAAAACTTTCATTCTGAGGAGAAATGTGAGTTTTCGACACACTCACGCGCTTGTCTCAAGCCGTTAAATGCCATTTGCAGTGCAGTTGAGGACACTCATTGAGCGGAGATGAGTATGTGTGTGTGTTGTTTTGCTACGGTCAAGAGTCTGGCCAGCAGCCAGTGGAATAGTCCAAATCTTCGCATTGGGAAAGGACAGGGTGTGCCCAGTTCTAGTCTGGTACACTCACAGTGTGTGACGATAATGATAAAGAATGAGTGGACAAATAGAGCTGAAGCCCTTAAAAGTCTTTTCCAGATGCAGTGTTTACAAAGACTGCTCTCATGTACTGTGTGGTTGAGGTGATACTGATGGGAGCTTCGTTGTGAAATGAGGACGCAGTGGCCGGAGGTTTAACCAGGCCGGCCAGCTGTGATTGATGCAGCTGACTGTGTACTTATTGACATAACCCTGGCCTGTCTTTGTGCTTGTATATTGCTGTGTGTGTATGTCAGTTGATCATAAATTATTTTTTGCACTGCACTGACTTGAAAATCAGTATTCCCATCCTGAACAGTGCTGTATAATGGGAGGGGAGCTGTCCGTGGTCCTGAAATCAGCTGAATGAAAGCCTCAATGAAGCAGCTCCCTCGCTCACCTACTTTGATGTCTTTGTAAAGAGTAGCGTTTTATGGTGAGATTTTAATTGATCATCACGCGCTGTTGGCACGTTTCCACATCAGTGAGACTGGCCAGTGTTTGTAAGGAGCTGAGTTTCATCTCTAGAGGACATAAAGGTCCAAATCCCACTAATCAGCTCAGGTACAGTTCAGTCTGTATTATGATCTCAGAGGACAGTTAATTTGCAGGGAAAAGACTTTATAGTGCACAGTGCAGCACAGTGCAACATGACAAATGCAACATTATCCACAACCATAAAATAGCAGAATAGCGGTGACTCACTGCCTCTGCAGTTAGTGCTGATAGGCTATGGATTTAGCAACTTTGCGGCTGATGGGGAAATACAAATGACTGCATATGGTGGAGTATTGTAGCCTGATGTGAGAGGACAAGGTATATGTGTGTCTTTGCAAATTAGCGTGGTGACATAGTGACGACTCGCAGGGCTAGTTGGTGAACTACTGTAGCCGGTGAGCTAATGGATAACACGCTAGCAAGCTGGGAACATGCTAGCTCTAGTCAGTCACAATAACTCACCAGGCTTCTTTATGTCTCTGTACTGGGCGGCTTACTCCTTTTGGTATTTTGTTCTTGGGATTGTTCATCATTTCATTAATTAAGAGGTATAAACAGTTTGACCAAGGTCAAATGCCCCCCTCACAAACAGACATTAGCTAAAATAAACACAAAGTCAGACTGAATAACTGAAGTGAAACAAAATGGCGGTTCAGTCTGATTATCAGGCTTGCCATTAGGAGCTTGAATGCTGTAGCTTTAGAAATGATGGAGCCTGTCCAAAGTCTTGATGGCCGAGTGCTACTCATGGTTGTTGTGAAAGAAAATCTGAATGTGGGGAGTTTTTCAGTTTCAGATGAATGGTTGGAAAAGTAAACTGGAATCATCTGAACGGATGGATCCATTAACCCTTTAGTTTATGAGTGAATGAGACTGTTCTTGAGAATAGTTTTTTTTCCTGCATTCAGTGAATGTATTATTATTATTTGTAAGTGTTCCCGAAGCCTCTGCTGCAAATTAACAACTTTGTGAAACATGCAGTTTTTTATATCTTTTTTTTTTATTCCATTATGCTTGTTTAGCAAACATCCTCACTCTGCAAGATGTTCAGAGAGCATGCAGAGTGGAGCTTAATGTTCAAGTGGGGGAATTTATGTGCATGTGTACGTGCGTGCATGCTTGTGTGTGTGTGTGTGTGTGTGTGTGTGTGTGAAATGCACTGAGAGCCAAAGCATGTTGTCTTCAGATAGTAAAGCTATATAAAGGGAGAGCACTTCTAGGGCAACTTTTAACAACGTGCACCAATGTTTCATTTATGAACAGCTCAAAGTCGAGGAGAAAGACTGAGTGAGTAAGAGAGAGTGAAAAAAGCCAACAAACTGAAAGAGGGAAGAAAGAGCATGTGGACTGGACGAGGGGAAGGTCGGGCGATGGCTGGAGTTGTCTTGCTAGGAGCTTAGAGAGCGTTAAGTTGGAACATTAATGAGTATAATGAGGAAGACTGAGAGGAAAGAAGCTCCATTGGCAAGCAATTAGAAAATTTCTAGTGACACATCAATGCCAAATTGACCAATCATATTCTACTGACAACAGCATGCAGCATGGAGCTTAACATTCAACGTGTATTTACGTGCATGTGTATGTGCGGGCTTCTTTGTGCGTGCGAGATGCACCGAGAGCCAAGGCATGTTGTCTTCAGATAGTAAAGCTATATAAAGGGAGAGCACTTCCCGGGCAACTTTTAACAACGTGCACCAATGTTTCATTAATGAACAGCTCAAAGTCGAGGAGAAGGACTGAGTGAGTAAGAGAGAGTGGGGGAAAAAAAGGAAGGAAGAGGATGTGGACTGGACGAGAGGAAGGTCGGGCGATGGCTGGATTTGTCTTGCTAGGAGCTTAAAGTGCGTTAAGTTGGAACATTAATGAGTATAATGAGGAAGACTAAGGAAAGAAGCTGCATCAGTAAGCAATTAGAACATTTCTAGTGACAGATCAATGCCAAATTGGACAATCATTTTCTACGGACAACAGCACAAATCCAGTTAATTCAGCTTTAGGTGTATCAACTGTGTAATCCCCATAAAGGTGCCACATTACATGCTTTTAATAACCACGATTATCATACTAGTTGCAAATTATTTTTCTGTTGATCGACTAATTGTTTCAGCTCGGATGTGATATTAAATTTGAGACTTCAGCATAATTCCGATTATCAAACAGGTCATCTTTGAGACGACTGACAGCCCCTAGCAGATCTCTACAGTATAACAGTGGGTTGGATTTCCCAAGATGTCTGTTGTACTGCTTTACAACTGACAATCAGGAGAGGAACGTGGTGAAATCTTTGGTCGACAGTCGAAAAATGACACTGGGATGATGTTATGATTCACCAGGCATCATCTCACAATCTAACATGCCTCAAACTTCATATCCCCTCTGACACAGATTGCACCTGACATTTTATTAGACCTATATCACACAGTCTTACATGCAATGAACCTGCAAGCTGTTATCTCACAGTGTATTTAAGTCTCTTATACCCTGCTATTTTTTTTCTGTGGTGCTCTTAAACCACAACCAGAGAAAAACACCCTGCATTTTTATTCTTTCTTTTTTGGGCCTCTAAACCAGAACCAGAGTGTTTTTAATGGAGCTTCCTGCTGAGTTTGAAGATGATACTTCTTGAAACACGCACGCCAAGAGTTGCTTTAGGCTAATTGTAAAGTTTTACAGAAGTTTTTTTTTTTCTTTTCTTTCTGAGATTTGCGTGTGCATTTGTGTGAAATCACAGCAAGTACAAAGTTGTCTCTTTGCATCTCATTTCAAGTCCCTAGAGCTGAAATACCTTCGATTGGAGTACATTTTCCTAAAGCACTTAAGTCATTATATCGGTCTATAAAGGGAAGACGTTTCTATTTAGTGCAGACTCAACTGAAATGTTTAAAATGAATAAACTGAGAAGGAAGTGACCCAAACCCTGATTTACATGTTCTATGTATATTTCACACTGCCCCACCCACCACTTAACCTACATGTCCTTGTATGCTGAGGAGTCTTCAGCATGCAGGACACTTAGCAGCTGAGCTTTTAAGAATAAGAAAAAAAGTCTCCCATAGAATTGTGGTTGAGCTTAAATTACCCTAGTTGTTCTGTAGAGTGTAAAGTGGTGAGAATTGGCAGGAGGCGGTGGGTTTTATGCTACTGGCTGTAGTAAGCATTGTCATAATGTAGGCTAAAGCATCTTGGGAGAGCTGTTTGCCTTTTGTGCAAATTCAGTCAGTCTCGATAAAGATCTTGAGGGGTTTTACAAGATTTAATGTCCCGTGGTGAGTGTGTGTGTGTGTGTGTGTGGTCTATTCAAAAAAGGAAGGTCAAACAAAATTATTTTCACTCCAGCAGTAATAAGTAGCCAGGCCGTTGGCAGGAACAGCCCTTTAAATGGCCTCAATCCCGAGGCTGAATCTTTGAAATATTAAAGCGTCTTGTTGAAATTACAATTCTGCCCTCCTGATTTTCCTTTGAAGAGACAGTCGGACGGAGGCTGACTAATGTTAGGGTTCAGTGGCACAGTAGAGTCCAGACTAGACATCAGTCACACATCAGGTCAGACAAAAAAGCAGAGAGCCTGCTAAGTCTCAGAGGTGTGTCCTCAAATGTGAGAGGATTGCAAAAAATGTCCATCACAATGTCCCAGATCTCAAGGTAACGTCTTCAAATGTCTTGTTTTGTCTGACAAACTGTTCAAAACCCAAATGTATTCAATTTACAATGATATAAAACAAGGAAAAGCAGCAAATCCTCACATTTGAGAAGCTGGAACCATAGAATGTTTGGCAATTTTGCCTGATAAATGACTTAAACGACTTATTTAATTATTAAAACTGTTGCTGATGAATTTTCCTGACTAATTGACGAATTGATTCATTGCCAGATTTTTCCGCACTAATCTGAATATCTGGCGGTCCTTCCACCTGACACCTGCCGGGCTCTGTGAAAAAAACTGCAGTTACTGTTAGACCTATTTCTATTCTCTATGAAAGCCACAACAATCATATTTACTGATGAAATGTAATAAATGTCAGAGAAAGGGGGATTATAATCTACTCTGATGGACTATTACATGTTAAACTCGTGTATGTGATACTATAGATATTGCCTTGGCTGAACCCTGTGATGGATTACTTCACTGGACAGTAACAATCTGAACCAAAGCTGCAGCATGTGACGAATGAAACATTTGTTGCGATGCACCCGGAGTTCAGTGTTTGAGGCTATGCGTTCTTGCTGACTGGAGCATGTGTTGGCTGAGCAGGGGAGGTCTGCGCCAGCTGGCTCCACTGCTTTCTGTGATAGGGAGGTCTGACATACGATGCAGCAAAAAAGCAACCTGACCAGCTCCAGTAAGCACCATCTTTGTTGCTAAATAAGGATGGGCATTTATTCGTGATGTGGTGACATATATGCGGGTGGGAAGTTGCAATGATGTTTCACTGACTGACACACAGTGACTGTGCTTATGCGAGAGGTTATGCCTTGTCGTGCAAAACATCACTGCGATCCAATCTTTATTCTTAGTGTTTTAAACAACCTAATGAAAATAGAGAGAGAGGATCAATATATGTAATGGCAGTCTATGAAGGACTAGCCATGACAACTCAATTAGGCTGGGGATCAGGATTCTAATTTCAAAAACACTGAAATGAAACATACTATACTGCTCTGTAGATTACTTAAAGATAAATTGCAAAAAAAAAAAGTGATTTTAAAATAGGCTTTCTTAGTTTGTTTCTGCTAATTTATTTCCAACTGCACGTTTAGCTCCTGTCTTTCTAGCAGCAGGTCGTTCAGTCAGTCCACCATCACCACAATATTGGATGGATTGCCGTAACATTTGGTAGACATTCATGGTCTCCAGAGGATGAATCCTAAGGACTTTGGTTATCCAGAGACTTTTCCTCTAGCGCCACCAACAGGTCAGCACTTGTGGTTCAGAGAGAAATGTCTCGACATCTATTGAAGGTACGGATATTAATGTTTCCTGATGCAAGCATTGAAAAATAGCAATTAAATCGTGTTGCACCTTTTCAAAATGGTTCTTGTCAGTATGGTTTTGTCAAGGGAAGAATGAGAAGTTGATTGAGCGGTAGTGTGACTGAGAGAAATTGATCACTGTTTTTGAGAGAAACATGAATTGATTAGTTTTTTTTATGTCACATCAATACACTGGCCTTTTCAGAAAAGGCAACCCTAAGAACAAAGCACCCTGCCGCTTCTTTTGAATGCATATTTTTAGATTCCTGGTATGTTGAAGGGTAACGCATCAATCAGGCGGAAACAGGGGAAAAGGCCTTATGTCAACACAGAAAGTTTGTGCTACATCAGTTGGACAAAAACTCTGAATTGCATAGTTCAGCGAGGAGACAACTTTCATGACGTGAAGGCAGGGGTTACATTTCTCTTTTCCTTCTTTGTGTTTCGTTGTGATCTGTCAATGTTTGTAAGTTTCTGCAGAGATTCTTAAGTCAGTAACCTTTTGCATTCACATTTTAGAAATGAAATACTGAGGGAGAAAAAAACAAGAGCAGCCAAAAAGAAAGCTGAACCATCCCAGCTAAAGGATAGAAGATGGGGTTGTCAGTGCTGCTTGTAGGGTTTCCCTTTAAACATGCAGCTGTAAAATTAGTGTGACTGTCACTGTTATGAATGGTAAACACAATTATCTGATTTTGTGCTCTCTTTCAGAGCAGTTTGAGAGTGCTTGAACTTGAATCCACATGTAAATCCCTACGTTCTGCATCACAAGCAGTAAGTGAGGCAGGTGATACTGATAGAGAGCAGCTTAGAGGCAAAAGGCCTTGACACTGAAGTTACAATTGGGTCTTAAAGTGCATTTTTTGCGACTAGGGATGGCAATGTCAGTCAGTCGGTCACTTCAGTATACCACTTGGTCCAAGATGAAATATCTCAGCAGCTCTTGGGATTACATTTTGTGCATTCATGGTACCCAGATGATGAATCCTAAATCCCCTGACTTGTCATCTAGCACCACAATGAGATTGACATTTTTGGTTTTTAAGTGAAATATCTCGACAGCTATTTGATGAATTGCCATAAAATATGGTACAGATATTCAAGGCCGCCAGAGGATGAATCTTCAAGACACAATGAAGAGCAGTTACCCGCAAAGTGACGTGTTTCCGAGTGAAACGTCATGCTAACATTGGCATCCATCTCAACAAAACTTTCTTGTCTCAACTATCATTTTTGTCTTACTGGCAGGACCATTCGCCCTTTTCTGTCTCAAGAAGGAAAGAAAAAAAGATGTACACTTTTCTGGAGGCAGACCAAAAGTGAAGAGTGAATATATTAATGCCGTCCAGGTGGGCTTCAAGAGTCAGTTTCCTCTTCCCGCTTCCTGCTGTGAGGCTCCAGCTCTGAGATGGAGCAGTGTTTCCATACATGTTGTTGCTCTCCGAAAATCCTCTTACTCCACGCACACACTCACACACATCCTCGCATATACATGCACCGTTGCACACACTGCTGTCTCTCCCTCTCATTTTCTCTCTCTCTCTTTCATACAAACACACAAATACTCATACTCTCACACACACACACACACACACACACACACACGGCGTGGATTTGTTGTCTCTGTGATGAGAGGGATTATGGGATAAAGGAGGCGAGGCCGCGGCAGTTTAGTTCAGTTTGGACCAAAGCTGCTCTCAGCCGCAGCACAATGACAAACACAGATGAATCTCTGGTTACACACTGGAGATCTGCACAGACGCTAGCGCCACGGCCTCTGTATATTTTGAGCACAAGAGCCTCTGATTGGGATTCTGAAGTGGCGGTGGATCTGTTTTTCTTTCGGATGACTGGAGATCAGCAGAGAAACAAGCATCTGACTGAAATCCACGCATGGCAACAGAATCGAGAGGAGCTAAATTCAAAAGCCCAGGAGTGTTGAACTGGATCTGTTCCTTGAGTATCAGCTGTTTTTGTTTTCTTTGCACTTAATGGAAGCATGGAAGCTGTGTGTATTTCTTTAGACAACTGAAGTATCATTAGTAAACTTTTTTCTTCTACATGACAGCTGCTCAGCAGGACGACTGAGAGTGTCTTACACGTTCACCAGCAGCTTCACTGTACTCCAGTGGAGCTTGTTATACACTTTTAATCTAAGGACAATTTTCTTTTTCACACACTGCAAGCTATGACATAACTCACTGATGTATTCAACCCATCAACAGCACAGTATGGGAATCGATCGGCTGGACTCGTACGGTGATGACGTCCTCATCTAGTACGCATTTTCTTCTATTTTAAGATTCTGTATGAGCCTTTACTCTTTTCAATGGTAAAGGCCCAAGAGCTGTGACTGTGATGTGTGACGTCTTTCTGATTTAAAGCACACAGTGGAGAATATGCTGCGTAACAGAATATTAGTCTGAATTTTGGCACTGAAATGCCATAAATCTTTCCATTGTTACTGTAGCTCTGCATCAGCCTGCTATCGTAGATTTGAGGTCAGGACAATAAACCCGTCCTCGTGGTTTATGGCTGTGTGAGGAAGTGTTCTCCAAAATAAATCAAATATGAGAATGAAGTGCATTGATGCTTAAATTCAGTGGCATCTCTCTGCCTTGATGATCTTTTATTGCATTTGTGATTATTTCTGCGGAGAGTTTTCGGGATGGGAACTTTATGATCTGTGCATGATTAGTCACTGTAGCATGGGAGACGTTGGAGACTTGAATTTTTAACTAAGCGCAGTTGATTCAGGAGGATGATCTGTTCATTTCTCATTATAGGGTGAACTATTTTTTGCATAATTTACGCTGAGGTGACACATTGGAGCCACTCTCTTCTCGTCCCTCTGCTTCTCTCCTGAAATGCTCATTGACATTGTTTGCGTAATCTGCAATAATCAAATCAGCTGTCACATCCGTGCTTTTCCTCACTGCACACGTACAATTTTGCAGAGCCATTGATCGCATATCTATGGACCCGTTGAGCCGTTATTTGACTGCGGTCGATTGCACTAAGCAGTGCTGTCTCACACTGCAAGCCACACAGCGAGAGACAAGAAGTCACACTAATTGGACTGAGAGGGATCTAACCAGAGCTGTACAGAGTGTTTTTATCCAGAGAGGGAAAATAAAAGATTTATAAATTCACCTTTGATTCTTTTCTTAAATGATTTAACTCTTGAAATAAGATGATACAGGTTCTGCTCTTTGTGGATCATCTCCCTGCATAAAAGCCTTCCAATCAATCGTAAGATTTGTTGCAAGTCTTTCGTTTATTCCATTTAAAGGTTGTTAAATGCTTGTTTTCTTAGATTCTCTCAGTTTTGTATGTTCACTTTCTCAAAAAATATCCATCTTACCAGGTTCACTCTGCTATGATTCAAGATACTGGTCCTTGTCAAGTGGATTTACTTAGAAACAGTCTTGCTTTTAGGGAAATATTGACTCTCAAATAACTTGTAATATGTGATGATCAAAAGCTGATTTTTCCATCCTTTATGTTTCAGCCATAAGAACAAAATGTCGGGCTGGCCGCCCCCTGGCCCAGGCTCCTGGGGTGGACTGCAGGGGCCTCCATACAGCTGGGACAGCATGAACAGCACCAGGGAGGGACGGGACTGCCTCACCAAGTATGTACAGTATGATCATGAACACCAGCATGCATGTGCTTACATGTTAGTACATGTCATTTTTACAGAGTTCCCACAGTTGCATATGGTTGCATCACGAAGATCCACTGGAGGATTGTGTGTGTGTGTGTGTGTATGTGTGTGTGTGTGTATTAAAAGATATACAAAGCATAAAAAATTGAAAATAGACAAACATGGAGAATACACAGTATGAATGGATATAAGCAAAGCCATTATCTACTGTTAAATACAAGTTGAGCTAAATAAAGAAGAAAAATCAGACAGTGCAAATACTGTAGGCACTCTAATCACAAGCATACTTTTATACTTTTATGCCCCTTCCTCCCCACATGCACAAAAATTAGCCATTGTTCAGGTAATTTTGCATTCTACCTGCGCGTGTAGTGCCTGCTGTCTGTGCAAATTTGTTCTGCAGAAAGAAACTTTCAGCCAGACAAACATGCAAGTTGGACTGGCATGGAGGGCTTGGCACACAGAACGTTATGCACAATGACTCCAGCCACATGTAAACACTGTGGAACTGTAACTAGTAAAACTACACTGTGAATTAATTGACAATAGATGCATATGTGTACCTCATCTGCCTCTCATTTTTCACCAATTCTCTTTCCTCCTCTTCTTTTCAGCCTTCTTATCATGTTTTCTTTCCTCTCCTTCTTTTCTTGCACTTCCACTTCTCACTGATACTTTTCCTCTCGTCTTTTTGCCCTCTTCACTCTTCCTTCCATCTCCTCTCGTTGTCCACTAGTTTTATCTCTTGTCTTTTCCGCCCCTTTCCTCCTCTTTGCCACTCCACCATTAAATTCTCCCCCTCCTCTCCTCATGCTGGGGGAGTTAAATATGACAAGAGAGACAGCTCTGGTTATGTGGCTTTGTTCCCAGAGAAAAGCTGTTGGCTTTAGAGGAGGTGACACAGATTTAGTATCACAATTGGATTTCTGCGAGACAGAGAAAGAAAGAGAAAAGAGAGCGAGAGTGAGTAAAGCCAATGATTGATTCAACTATATTGGACAGATAACTCCCCTAACCTTACCTAACATGATCTTGCTGGTTTTTGAATGCTATTCTCCCCTCAAGCGTCAGTGTATTTGAAATCCCTGAAATATGTGTGCAGCTAGGCTGTATTCATTTGCACAAACAGTATATAAAATGGCTATCGTTACAGGTGATACCTCATACAGTACTGTATGTCTAGTCTTAAAATCAAATTTTAAAAAGAATTACCTCTCCTATCATTTTTACAGTTTTGTTTGGTAATGGGCTATTCTCAAAACAAATCAGCTGACCCGTATTTACACTCAGCATATTTTTCTTTATTTGAATAATTTTAATTTGCAGTAGAATTAAATGGATAAGTGATGTAGAGTAGTATGTCGTAGTATGTAGAGAGTGTAGAGTAAGCATATGTCGTTTGTTTTGTACCTTACTAAGTGCTTGGTATGATGTATAGTCTGAAAAGGTGGGTTTTCAGCCACCTAGAAAGACCCACGGAGATGAGCGACCACAGGGTCCTCGGAGTGACAGGATGGCCGGTCATCCAAAGACAGAGGAGCAAAATGGTTGCGCCACGGTGTAAGGTTTTACCATGGCTTGAAGTTGGGAGGGAGCAGTTCCAGTACTGGATTTGAGCTGCAACAATGAGCTAGTAGTGAATGGAGAAGCAGAGTGGTGTAGAAAAACTCCCTAGTGAGGAAGAGACCGATGTTGTGGTTGTTATCACCACAGCGCACAACACTGCACCCCTTCCCCTGAATGACCACAAGCTCATTCTTGACCAGGCTGAGCTTTTTGTGGTGTCTTGACATCCACTTCGAGATGTCTACCAGACAGTGATGCATACCTCCACTAAGTGTCAAATTAGGGGAGTGACAAGTTTAATAGGCCTAACTGAACAATGTTAATTACCTGAAAAGTCAAGGTCACATTGATGCAAAAATCCTGCAAATTCAACATTGCCATTATTCAGTTTAATTGAACATTGCCTGGATTGGCCAGACATAGAAATAAACTCAGTTTTGCAATAGAAACACAATAGAGAAACCTCTAGCGGTTGGCAAATTGATACAGTCTGACAGTATATTTCATAATATCACCCATCCCTTCTTATATGCACAGTTAAAGTATATAGTGCCAGGTAGCCATGGTTATCTAGGTCTATTAGGCTTGTTATGTAACATGAATGTGCTTCTCTTTGTCCTGGACTGTATCTTTTTTGACTCATGGTAGTAGTTCCTATAACATTTGTCAGCACCTGGCTACTAAAGTATAGTTAAGTGTAGGCAGGGAACAATTTAGCTCATGGTTAAATGTTACTAACCTCAACAGTTAGTACTGGAATGAGACAAGACGAGAACCTGGGACATCAGTATGAATTGCATGGGTGTGCGTGCTTTTCCCATTCTTCCATGGCTCGCAGCAACACCAGGATTTGACCTTTTGTATTCGGCTTTCCCCTGACCCCCTGACATCCTAGCTCTGCCCTCCTGCGGGATTAAACCCCACTGACCCTGACGGGGAAGATGAGCCTGCATCGCAGATTGGAACATGCTTCATTACAGACAGATTTACTTTGAGATTTCCGCGCCGTATGTAGAATGCAGATCAATGCGATAATGAGACACAGAATGAGAAAGCGCAAGAGGGAAAGAAGGTGGGAGGTGGGGCAGAGATTGAGACGGATCCAGATTGGTTGGAGATAAAGGTTGGAACATGCTTCATCATCAGGGCAGATTTAGGAAAAGCTGCAGATATACAGTAATAACTAGATAAATATCCATGGGTAAAGCCACACAGGTCATGCAAAATCGTCAATCAATCTTGCAGCTGCACACAATTTCAGCAGCATTTGCAAACAATTAAAACATCTGTGACAATGTGAAGGTTAGGACGGATGAGCCAGGACATTCGTATGCTCTGCTGTATGGACAGTAGAGGCAAACAAAGATGGAATGGATGTTGGCCAGGTAACAATAGACACCCTGTACTGGACTGCGCAGAGAGGAAGCAATGGCTGCCAAGGGAGCTTTTTAAGCTGTGAAAGAGGGAGGGAGGAAGAAATAGAGACAGAGAGAGAATGAGTTAACCCCCTGAAAGCGTATATCACCTCTTAATTAACAGGCACTCTGCATTCTCAGTGTCCCGGTCGAGACAGACGTCTGAGGTTCAGCAGGCAGGAAGGTTTAATTTAATATGGTGCTTTTACATTTTAGTGGTGCTCTCATCATGAGTGACTTGCAATAAGGCAAAGAAAAGGACACTGTCAAATTTCACCAATGTTAACCTGTATTTAAGTAATGCAGTGCAGTCACTTTTGCTCAACTGGAACCTTTCTTGCTTTCTTGCTCTGGCCATGCATCACTATTGATATCATTTTATCCACCTAAGCAGAAAGCTGAAAAACCTAGAGCTTCAGGGGGGTTTGTGATACACGTCCACATAGATAAAAATGACTGTTGATAAAACCAAGCAATCGATGCACAAGTTACCTGGAAAAGTTATCCAGTATACCCAGGAAATGTCATTAAAAGACAGACTTAGATGATGGTTTCTCATAAAGTGCCTTTGCGGATCGTCTGAGGTGCATCAAACTATTTGAAGGAAATTACAAAGCTACATGAAAAACACTTAAAGAGTTTGGTTGAGGTTGCTCGAGTGTAAACTTCCCCAAATCCAATAAAGAGCAGGACAGAGCCGCTGATGTTACCCTACATTCTGATATAGTAGCACAGTGGGAAAATACTGCACAGTGTATGTGCTGTCGTTGACACAAGACTAGGGTAGACAAATTCACTGTTGAATCCATTCCTTACACTGTGTTAGATTTATATATGTAGCGGTGGGAAACGCCATTTCCAAGGCATTCTGGAAAGCTCAGATCAATGGAAATAAGCTGTCATAAAAGAGAGCTGTTAAACTTGTGCTGAATTAAGGAACAGTTGGGTCATATATTTTGATAACAATAATAATAGTAATCAACAGCAGCAGTAACGAAAAGAACAGATCTTTATAGAGCACATATAAAAATAGATGTACAAGTCCTTTACACATTAAAAATGAATGATAGTGACTTGATTAAATGATCAGTACACTTTTATTTGGAATAGTCTGCAGACTTTTATATGGATGTAGGAGGCAAATTGGTTCCAGATTGCAAATTTGAGGCTTTTTATGAATGCAGGACCTGTGCTCCCTTTTATAAGTGGCTCTTAAGCATAAAAGGTTGTGCTAATGACCAAACCTGAGCCAAGGATCTGATTTATGAACAGCTGATCGGATGACGCAAATCATTCATTCTAAGTTTGAGGTCATGTTTCATAGCTAAAACTTATTTTCTACTGTAGGAACAAATGCACTGATTGAATATGAATCTGCACTGTATCATATTCTTTAAGAGACCCTCCTTTAACATGCAGGACATCTAACAGTCATTACGAGCTACGTCCTCTTGAAGTGAAACTATTTGCTGACTCATTTCACGTCACTCTGGATAAGTAGGTCAGCCTGAATAAGTAGTGCCTGAACTGTAACTGAATCAAAGTCAAAGTGAGTTGTATGATGTCCTTGTTCTCTTTATTTATTTTACCACATAGAGATTTTGGTTGAACTTCCCTTAGTCACCATGTTCCTCCTGTATTTTCCAGCCAAGTGTCCCAGAGCAGCTCCCTGGAGGAGGTTCACCTGGATGGGGTCCCCCCCGCCCCTCGCCTGGTGGAGATGAGACGAGACCCAGTCCTGGGCTTCGGCTTTGTGGCGGGCAGTGAGAAACCGGTGGTGGTCCGCTCTGTCACGCCAGGTAGGCGTTGTGCTCTGCTGGCAGGGCTGAAGTAGTTGGGTTCAGTCTCGAGACATTTTTCATATTATTCCGGACTTGTCTTGGTCTCATGGGTGTTTTGACTCTGACCTGTCTCGTCTCCGCCACCAGTCTCACCTTTACTTTGCTTTTCCTGGTCATGTACATTGTTCTGCACTGCCATTCACAGTTCATGTCGTGCTTATTTTCCAGAATCTTTGCCATGTAATAACCAAGCATCCTGGTTTTAGACATGTAGTTTCATGCACAAATA
Organism: Macquaria ambigua; assembly: GCA_008360985.2. Taxonomy (NCBI): domain Eukaryota; kingdom Metazoa; phylum Chordata; class Actinopteri; order Centrarchiformes; family Percichthyidae; genus Macquaria; species Macquaria ambigua. Next base: position 261,410 of record VMKM01000037.1, on the reverse strand, counting down.
TGTGGAGTGAAATCATACTTTCATATTTAGCTTGAAACATTTTGCAAGAATATTTAATTTCTAATATAATTATTTGCAGTCACAATTTTAGCAACATTTGGGCACATTTTATGTTGTTCCTTTCACATTTCAAACTTCTAAATCTAAAGGACTGTACTGAGTGAAGTGCTGAAGTTCTATCACAGTTGACTGAACTATGAACAATAATATGTCAAAGATTGAATGGGTACTCATTTTTTTTGGTTGTTTTTTGACTTAGTCTCAAGCCCATTTGGACCTGGTCTTGACTGCATTACAAAACTGCTCTGACTTGGACTTGTCGCAGTCTCACCTTAAGTGGTCCTGACTGAATAACACGTGGATCAAATGACAGTGTAGTTTTTAAAACAAAACATGATGGATTATTTCCTGATGCAAAAGTCCATTCACTCCTGTGGGTGTCAGATGATTGACAGCAAGAGGAGTGGCATGCAATGTCTGCACTAAAAATGCCCAACACTGGTGGGATGATATATTGCTCCAAGAAAAACTGACAGAAAATAAAATAACCTCCGGCTGTGCTTGTATAGTACAGAAATCTGAGAGTCTGCATGTTGTAAGACCGCACTGAGCGATTTCATTAGCCCCTCCTTGGTGTTTGCTAATCACTGCAAGCAGTTGCTGTAATGATTGTTTAGAAGGAAACCATGCAGACTGTTGGCTTCTCCAGCCTATGATTGCACAAGTAAGCAGTATTGACCCCGTGCAAGAAAGAAAATGAACACAAATGAATGTTTTTTACTGGAAGTATTGTTTATTTTGGTTGATTGGCTGATTGCCAAATTACCGCCAAACCACTGCTTACAGACTCCTATCAACCAGTCAGCTCCAGTGGCTGCACAGTCACACACAGTGATTAGGCATCTCGGTAATCAATCAGCGCTGAATACCAAGCAGACAATTGAGCTAATGAATATTCAATTTAGAGTTGCTGGCCAAGGAAAGGAATATATGTGCTTAAGGATGCTGCAGTTTATCAGTGCTCACACCTATTATATGTGTAAGGAGTGGGACACACCCAAGCATAGAAGATCTTTTTACCAATTACCTGTACGCTGCACAAAATCACAGATACATGTTTGCAGTGTCCATTCAGTTGTTCTTGCACGTCATATATAATCTTTGGCTGATAGACTGACCTGTGGTGTGTGTGTGTGTGTGTGTGTGTGTGTGTGTGTGTGTGTGTGTGTGTGTGTGTGTGTAGGTGGTCCATCAGAGGGGAAGCTGTTGCCAGGCGATGAGATCATCATGATCAACGATGAACCCGTCAGTTCGGCTCCTAGAGAACGAGTCATCGACCTCGTCAGGTGGATACACAAATCTTGGGGACACTGTGATCTGTCAGAATCAATAGTTCAGTTTAATCAGTGGATTTTCTAAAGAAATACAAAAATCCCTCACCCAAACCATCTACTGAAGGTTATTGATAACCTAAACTTTAAAGGGCCAGTTCATATTACAATAAGACATATTGTTCTACTGCACAAGTGGTATTCAGCCATGCATATAGTTTGGGTTTTATTCGTCCAGATTTTGATATATCCCTCTCTGAGATGTCTGCTTCCACCCTAATACAATGGTGGGGAGTGGAATTAATTTGTTGTGCTCACAGCAGTAAAAAAAATGACATAAAAAATTCAACAGCAACATCTTCTTCCAGAAATGATGGCACGGTTATAATCCACTTGTATAATCCACAGACCTTCCTGTAAACAGTTTTCATTGAAACTACTTGTCATCGAAGAAATAGTCCCTGTGGAAATGGTTGACAGTGAGATCAGTGGATTAACCAGAGTAATCGGGACACTGTTCCTGGAAAGAGATGTACCTGTCAAGTTTTTCAAATGTAATTTTATTTTAATGATGTGAGCACCGCAAACAAAGTTGATCACCTTCTTTGTATTAAGGTGGCAGAGGCAGACGTCTTAAAATCTCGGCACATTCAAATGCAACTATCTGCATGGGTAGATGGCTACATTTATGGTGAGTGAGGATAATTAACACAGATCACAGCAAAAGAAAAACCAGTTAGTGCCAGACAAAGTCACAATGAAACAAAGTTATTATCATTAATTTGCTTAAGTCTAAAATTGTATCTTTAATTTCGCAAAACTATGTGAAACTCAAATGAAGTGCTTGCCAAGTATTAGTCATGCTTTACATCCATTTACATAATGCTTAGTTAATACAGTTCTTCTCATCACAATAAACAGTCATCATCTTGTAACAGTCAGAACAATAAATATTCAGAATTAATAAGAAGAAATACAAATGAAAAGCGTATTGCTTTTTCGATGCACTCAGTTTACCGTGACTGAAGTTGTGTTTTGGTTCGCCAGAAATACTGTCACATGTTTCTTGAATGGCAAACTAATGAAAATGTATGTGTGTGTGCTTCTGGTTTTAACTGCGTCTACTTGTAAGTGGTGATTGCCAGAGGCATCACATTCCATTTCATCCAAGATAATCAAGTTCCTGATGCATATCTGCCGTTGTTGTTTGCTGTGATTGTTGTTTTCTGATGATTATGTTGACTCTGTGATTCGCTGTCTTCTCGCTTCAGGAGCTGCAAAGAATCCATCATGTTGACTGTTGTCCAACCATATCCCGTGAGTAGATCAGCTCTTGCAAAATGATCGTTCTTGGAGCACACCACAGGGATTGTATGCTTCATATATATTTATCAGAAAAATGAAATTTGAAATCCAAGAAAAAGGTTTCTCTGCACATGTGTTGTTGCTCTGAATACAGTGTTTTGTTTCCATTTGCTCGCTTTATCTAGGCCCTGTAAACCACTTACACTAAACACTTTATTAATATATAATTATCAGAAACAAGAACATGGTCATGAATCATGCTGACTTAGTACCCCTGTTTCATGCCAGGGATGTAGCTAGAGGTAGCATCCCTCTGAATTATCATAACCTGAAAAATAAATTCAACTCCACGAAGGACATTGCCGGGCCTTGATGTATGTGGGGAGGTATAGATTTGTGGCTTATACCTCCAATTTTCTCTCAGTTGAAGCAGGCCTGTTAAACTCTGCCCTGCATTTAAATGATGAGGCTGGTGATATTCTCTACTTTCCTGATTGTCAACAAATCCCATGAAAAGATCAAGGCTAGCAATGAATTGATCCTCCTAACATATGTTGTCAGACAGACCCTGATATAGCTTATTCCTCCGGGCCATACACCTCCTAAACTGTTTGGACGATTGTAAACATGTTCTTTCGTTACCATGAACACTGGAGCTTTCTATCATATCTCATCATCTTCATCAGCAGATGGAGTTTGCCCAGTTGTGGACAGTTGTTATTGTTTTGTCAAGTCCTGTCTCTGAGGTCAAGAATAAACTTCAACATGGGAACTGTTGTTTATGTTGAATCAGTCCCACATACACCGACCTGCTGCTGTCAGTACTCTAGAGAACCAAATGTGTGTTAATCCACCGCTAAAAGTAGTCCCAAACAAATGCACCATTTTCTTCCGTTTTAGCAACATTTGCTAAAAAGTACTGTGCCCAGCTATCTTAGAAAATGACTGCCCCTTACACACCATTACATATGCTTAAAAAAAACAACTATATATTTGTAATCTGTTTTTAAAGATTTACGTCTTCAGTAGGAACAAATGTCAGAACGTAGAGAGATGAACTAATGTTTTAGTTCATGGTTTTGGTCTTTTCATGGGATTTGTCAACAAGTAGATTTTAGAAAAAAAACCAAAAAGAAATGCCAGCCTTTTCCTTTAAAGGGGATGAAATGATCCTGCTCCATGCTCTTCTTAAGTTTATGTTGCGTTGCACCAGGGTTGTGTTTCTGGTAAATAAAACTGCGAAACAATTTGGTCACACCTAGTTTGCACACTCCCAATTTCAGGAAATTAGAGGTTATTGTGTTAATGTTTTATTAATTTCCCAATGTTACATGTAAAGCTTATGTGCTGGAATCCTGTTTTTTTCCCCCTCTTCAGTTGTGCATGTGTTTATGCTTCTTCTTTATCTCTCTCCCTCCATCTGTCTGTCTCTTTCTTCCTCTCTCTGTCTCTCTCTCTCTTTTTGGACGGTTGCCTCTTAGTCCCCTAAATCAGCGTTCATCAGTGCAGCCAAAAAAGCCATGCTCAAGTCCAATCCGGTCAAAGTGCGCTTTGCAGAGGAGGTCATTATAAACGGCCAGGTTCCAGTCAGTTCTACCACACACACACACACACACATATACACGCACACCCACTTATTTATGACCTATATAGGCAATGCCAGATGGTTGCCACTTACCACATAAGACAGACAGTTGAGTGAATGCCAGACAGATAAGACCAAATGTGACACAAAAATGTGTTATGACACTTGTATGAATTCCTATTAAACCTCATCTTGTCTTCTGTTAAAGTGACCACAAATGTACAGAATGAAAAGACTGATCACGTTCCTCCTTTGCAGAACCCGGTGAAGGACAGTTCTCTTCTGTTCATGCCAAATGTCCTGAAGGTCTACCTGGAGAACGGACAGACAAAGTCTTTTCGCTTCGACAGCAGTACCTCTATCAAGGTGTGTGTGTGTGAGTGTGTGTGTGTTCCACCCCTTAAGGCACACTCGACAAAATTAGCAGTCTCTGCAGCATCTATAATTACAAAGGGAGAAATTCATTTAGAGTGCAAATTAGTGTGTCTTGGTGCACACACATAGACCATGAAATTCAATCACTTTTTGAGTTCCATTTGTTCGAGCACCTCATTTATTCAGGCGAGGTGGCAAAGAGCATATTTTCATTTTTTCACTTGTAGATTCTTATTCAGCTGCGATCCACTGTGGCCCCCAGCGTGTAGTTTAGGAAGCAAGAGAGCTGAGTCATTCCTTTTCTCAGCTTCACTGCAAATACTATAATGCTATCTTAACAAGGCTTTTAGTCTAATATTGATTAATAAAATCTATTTTATCTTTTTAACCCGTAGATGCATTGGTCATTGGAACCTAAGCTCTTTGGTGGGTCAAAAACGACCTGTATTAGAATTCAGTGTTGTTTTTTACATTAGATATATGCTATCTTTATGATTTAATAACATTATTCAAAGTTTATTAAGTTTAACTTGTAACAAACTTGAAAATTAGAGTCTATCTTAGCCAATAATGATAGCTGGGAAGCTAATGTTAGCTAGCTATAAAGAAAGATAATTTGATTACAGTAGCAGACTTTGCACAAAAGTCATCCATAGTGTGTAGTTATATATTACGAATATGTTTCCCAACATGGAACTCTACAGTTGTGACCCAATTCCATACTGCATGCTAATCCTAAGCAGGTTTGGGAAAGTGACAAATTTAAGAATACTCTAAAAAGTCAGTAAAAAACACATTATTGATAAATTTATGGAGAAGCATTACAGAGCTAGAAAAACAAAATGGCAGACGGTGGTGAGAACACTTGGAGTTTGATTGATGTGTTGCCGCACACATCATTTCATGTGTTATAACTATCAAGCAACTATTCTAATTAAATAATTATGTGGTGTGTTTCCTTCAGGATGTGATCCTGACCCTGCAAGAGAAGCTGTCAATCAAATGCGTCGAGCACTTCTCCCTCGTATTGGAGCAGAGGACGGAAGGCTCTGAAAGCAAACTGCTTCTCCTGCATGAACAGGAGATGCTTACTCAGGTAAGAGATGTTTCCTCTTCGTTCACTTTCTTTGTCTCCTTTTCTGCCTGACACACACACACACACACACACACACACACACACACATCAACTTGCACGCACACATCCCTGCTCAGTATTCGAGCAGCATTTGAACCCCGGTGTCATTTATCAGCACTGGCACAGCAGGGGCGACAGCTCACATTACACCTATCCTCCTCCTCCTCAAACACACACACACACACACACGCACACACACCCCACAAATGAACAAATACCGCGCACGCACACTCATCTACAGTGTCCGCTACATTCTAATGAGGTTGCGGGATCACAAGAGGACAATTTTAATATTCATACCACACAGATGGGAAGCTCTGCACGTGGCGCACACAATGGCAGGTGTTTTAGAGTTGCTCTTACCTGACACGCTTGATAAAACATATACTATACTGTAATACACCTGAGTGTCAATCTTGGTGACAGGTGTATAGGAGAAGGCATGGTATTCCTTGAATTAGAAAATAAACTCCTTCGTACTATCTACACTTGCACATTAAATAATTTATAAAATATAATCAATATTTAAAAAGATGATGCTGGGTCTTGTGGTTTTGTCTTGAATAAGAAGTGGAATCAAATGCACAGACAACCACTGCAAGCAAGTTAGTTTTTTCTGTGTTACTGCTGCTGAATTACGCAACCATGTCTTTAGGTCGTAAAGTGGTTTGAATAACACTCACATGTCAACAAGAACACACTCAGATCTATGCTGAAGTATAAGTTTGATGTAGGAAACTGTATCCTAATACTACTACTAGTACTACTACTTCCAGTACTAGTATGCCTCCTCCTCTCACTAATACTTCTACTATTTCTGCCACTGACATTAATGCTACTAGCCTGCTACTTCTTTTACAGCTATGGCTTCTTCTTGATGAAGCCCCGTGCCTTTAATTAAAACATCAATCACAAATTCACAGTTCAGCTGAATTGTTTTTTACTCTTCTTTTTGTTTACTTTCATTCTTGACTTGACTTTCTCAGGACTGAAACTAGGCGCAGAGACTTACATGTTTATTAAATTGATGTTAAAATGTTTCACATACCACCTTTAGAACCAATAATTGCATTTTGGCACAAATCTTTTTTTTCCCACGTCTTTTTCTTCAAATGTGTTAAATGCTTTCTGTTCATCATCTATCACCCTCCATCTATCTCTTTCTTCCTCTTTAATTCCCTCCTCTCGCATTCTCCCTTCCTGCCTCCTTCCTCTGTGTCCCCAGGTGACCCAGAGGCCTGGCTCTGACAAGATGAAGTGTTTCTTTAGAGTCAGCTTCGTGCCCAGGGACCCCGTGGAGCTGCTCCGGAGGGACGCTGTGGCATTTGAATACCTCTATGTACAGGTGAGCAAAGTCACCAGTAAAGTCCTGAAACTGATTCCGATTATTACATTAACTAAAACCTGTTGACTCTAATCAAATAAAATCTTGAAGTACTGTAGGTGAATAATGAAATTGAGTGTAAAATTGTTTGCCAGCTTTGAGAGGGGAACGATCTACCAGATAGTTTGGAAATTATTTTTGGTAATTAACAAAGTTACTCAGATGAATACAGAATGGGTCCTGTCAAGACAAAATCCTCAATTGCAAATAAAGTCCTCAAATAAACCCACTCTTGTTTAAAGTAAGTCTAAAAGTCTAAAATAATAAATAATAATGCTTCCCCATAGGATTCCTCTGATAATTAGTCAAGTGAAATTGCCTGAGAGGAGGAAAGCTAATCATCTTTTCTTGTCAGAGTTCACCATTTTGTGCTTCCGAGTTCTTCATCAGGGACTAGAAACTGTATCCCTTTGAAGGAATCTCAAGCCACAAAGGTTGAGAACAACTTATTTCAGCTCAGCGGGGATGCACTGCTGCTTCAATTGCTCGGTGGAGAGATGAAATGCACTTCACAAGCCCCAAAAACTGACTCTGGGATTCTTATGTAACTTTGCTTCCTGCTTTGCTGTAGAGTTGTAACGACGTGGTCTTGGAGCGGTTCGGCCCGGAGCTGAAGTACGATGCTGCGCTACGATTGGCAGCGCTGCAGATGTACATCCTCACCATGACAACCAGACAGAGCCAGAAGGTCTCCTTCAAATACATCCAGTAAGTTTGCGTGTAAATGCAGCTGCGGGGGTGTGTGTGTGTGTGTTTTTGACACTACTTTTCTGATGGGTTTACAGATGTTTATCAGGGTTAGATTAATTCATTGTCCTATTTCGCCACCTTGGTTAGAGACATCTTTTGTAAACCATAGTTTTCTAGTTAAACAATCAAATCACATAAAGAAATCACGTAAAGAAATGTCAACAAGGCCTCCAAACACTGGGCCTCATGCAAGAACCACTGGTACGAACAGATTTCTAATTAAGCTGCACAAATGAGTGATTTAAGAGAATTTGTGTCATGTTTAGAATTTTTTCTTAGGTACCAGCGAAACTCACGGGTGGTCCAGACCTCTCATATGAGTCATGTACAGACAGTCTGCCTGTCGCCACAAGAGGAAAAACACTTGTAATTATGATGCAAGAATTACCAAACTAAAATAAAATATATTACTAAAACAAATTTAATGCAAAATTATCAACATTACTTACCAATTTACTGAGAGTTTTTTTTTGATTTTGTGGTTTTGCTGGCATATTTCAGCATAGAAACTTAAATAGTTCACTCGTTGTACATTTGTAAATTGAGATCCTATTGAGGAAGCACTTTCCACAGAGAAAGCTCTTCTGTTCTGTAGCTGACAGCTTGTCTGAGATTAAACGTCATCCAATTTCTAGCTTTTGACTGCAAGTATATAACCACGGTCTGGTGGAGGTGCTTTTTTCTAAGGGTGACATGCTGAAATCAGTCTCCTCTCAACAGAAAGGAGTGGGGTCTGTCGCTGTTCCTGCCTCCTGCCGTGCTGTCCAGCATGAAGGAGAAAAACATCAAGAAGGCTCTGACACACATCCTCAAAACCAACCAGAACCTCGTGCCTCCAGGGAAAAAAGTAAGCAGCTCTCTTTGTCTTTCTTTGCCCTTGTTAATAAACTTCCGACTTGTGCACATGTGCACAAACACACTGTCTCTCTGTTTTCTGATGCAATATCCTAAAATAGCATCGCTGCCATGCTCTCACCCTTGTCAACCTAAGACCTTTTTGCCGAGCTAGACCTTGAATGCTAATGTGAATAACAAGCAAAATGCATTGTCAAACTGTGTGCATAATAAGATATTCATATTCACACACACACATGTCCCAGTCAGGGGCCGCTGATCCAACTTCAGCTGAACTTTTTAGCTCTTTGTGAAACAGTTTTAATGACACAGGCAGCTGCTGGTCTGTTCATTCAACACCCATATTTACTTTGACTCGTACAAATCAGCAGCACGCTGAAACAAAATTAACCCGTGCAAAAGTTTCATCTTTAGCGAGTGATTTACTATCAGCTGTCATGCAAATAAGATTAGCTGCAAGTGAATCTCAGTTAGGCAAGTAGAATACAGGGGGGCTATTTTAGTCTCAGAGAAGACACAAACTCTTCCAAACTGAATTATAAGTGCTTATGGATGCAGCAAAAAAAAAGTATCGTACATTGAAAAGTGTGTATATGTTAAGCCAACAACACTACACTTGTGGGGTCCTGCTGTAGTTGTGAATGAGTCACAACATTGCACTCGGCGACATGTTCCTTCATTGCGATGAACATGGGACCTCTAGTTTATTCTGAGTCGATTCAATGTACAAAGTCCTGCTGCCATAAATACTCACTAGAGAACAATTTATATAATCTCCCCCTGCAGTTTTACGTTTCATAGCTGACATACATAATAACAAGGTCAAAAGTGCATTCTTTTGCCGTGCCCCAACATCCATCAGAGTTTGCACACAATCCATATGCACCATATGGATACAATCAGATTTGTCCTTTTTATGTATGCAGATGTAATAGTGCTAGTTTTCTTCTCAAGCCAGTAGATGTTTGGATGTTAAACCAATGTTATGGGCACATGAGAGTATGTTTATAGTTGTCTGCTCATTTTTGGCTATCATTGTTAATATAGGCCAGGCTCCTCTGTGATTGGTTAGATAATTAACATATTTAAAAGAGTGACATCAAATAAAAATTATGCATATATTCTAAAAATGACTTACAAAGTATGCAGTCTCTGAGCCATGAAGCCTTCACTGAAGCTGAACGATTGAGCAACATCACTCATCAGCAGGCAAATTAGCATTGCTCCATGCCCAACTTAATCTACCTAATACAGCTTCATGTAGTTGATGAAGGAATGTAACTCAAGTCAAACTCACATGAACAAGTCAAACTCACATGAACATATATGTGTATATGTGTCTATCAAATGTCAGTCATGCTAGGGGGATATTGATCTCCTCCCTCCAAGCCCGAGCAGGATGATGTGCTGGCTAATCATTTGCATTCACAGTGGCAGTTGATATCCAGTCTATTCATTAGGGAGACATACAGCCAAGCAGCACCAATGAACTGACATGCAATTCAAAACATTGACACTCCAAATTAGCTTTCTCATTACAGTCTTGAAGTTATCACTCAGCCCTCACCAAAAGAGGCTGCTCATTCCCCAGTTTTATGTAAAGGCGGTGGTTAAGACTGAGCAAGAATATCATAAAAACAAAATTATTTTTTAATGGAGATGTCTGGTTTTCAGCTAGCAAGGTCAGACATCCCATTAGCCTTTTGTTTCTGAGACTGATGGTGAGGTAACATATTACTGGATTATGCTGTGGACTAGAGTCAGCTTTATTTATGCTTTGTATAGAAGTAAAGAATTAACAATGACTATATAAAATGTGTCATAGACATATACTGAATGTCTCATTGCAGTGAAAGCATCAGTACATTGCAAAAATACACTTTTGGTACTTTTAAGTTTGAATTTTGAAAATCCCATTGACCCTAAATGGCACAAGAGGCACACATCCACAGAAGAAAGCCATAAAGAGCACTGCAGTGGAGCAGCTCTTCAGATTTTGATCAGATTTAAATGATATGATGGGATATAATGGAAAATCAGTGGCCCAGATCAAAATGGCTTGAGAGTGCTTTACATCCTGACATAAGACGACGAATGCGTCTGTTCAGGTTGAAGTGATTTCATTTTGAATGCTTACTAATGTATTTCACTTCTCTCTGTGCAGCTGACTGCTTTGCAGGCCAAGGTGCATTACCTGAGGTACCTCAGTGAACTCAGACTTTATGGAGGAAGGGAGTTCCAATCAATACTTTTGGTAAGGCCATTCTGGAAAAGATTTGTAAAAGTTTGAGAACAAACCTCAGTTTGGTTTAGAAACGCATCTCTGTCATAGTTAAAGTCTTTTAGGATAAAAGTTTGACATCGCTGATTTGTTTTTGAATTACTTTTAATTGTCGTATGTATACACACTACTTTCTGTAGCAAGGGGAGAAACAGACAGAGGTGATGCTGTTAGTGGGCCCGCGTTATGGCATCAGTCATGTCATCAACACCCGGACAAACCTAGTGGCCCTATTGGCTGACTTCAGCCATGTCAACCGCATCGAGATCCTCACTGAGGATGAGACCAACGTCCGACTGGAGCTGCATGTTCTGGATGTCACGGTGAGCACAGCTCTGCCTGAAAACAAAATCACCAGCAAATTTTATTTTGTCCTACACAAATTATAGCATCTGTTGTTTATCCTTTTTTTTTTCTTTTTTGTTTGTTCTCCCTCCGTCTACCCTCCCTTCCTTCCTCCCTCCATCTTTTTTTCCACAGCCCATCACACTGATCATGGAATCAAGTGATGCAATGAACCTGGCCTGTATAACAGCAGGCTACTACCGCCTCCTAGTGGACTCAAGGAGATCTATCTTCAGCATGCCCCACTGCAATAGCACTGGAGGAGATGACCCTAGTGAGTTACTATTAATTATGTGTGCATGTGTTTAAAATAGTATGTATTAAAAAGAAATTAATGGAAGCACAGGACCCTCCAGGACAAGTTATGTTATTTGTTTATAAAAAAATGCAATCTCACATAACACACTATGTGGCAATAAATCAAGTACAGTTTTACTTGTGTTGTGAATTTTGTAGAAACAAGTGTCATGGTCTCTGTCTACTCCATAAAAAACCTTAAAACAAGTTGAGAAGTTGAAAAAGACTCCAGGCTGGATTAAATGGCTTAAAAATGTATGTTTTACAGTGCAGCATAAAATCTCAAAAGTCTTGAAGTGAAGCACTCAGAAGTCTAGTGAAGAGGAGGCAGCCCCTTTAAAATTTAATCAACATAAAATATAAAATGCAAAGTAATAAGACCTTGTATTGCTGCTGTCTGCAGGTCAGGATCGTGTTCTGGAGTGGCCATACAGCACATCTTTGGGGGACAACGAGGAGCCATCGCCCAGGCAGGGAGAGGTCTACAACAGGGACTCTGAGTATTCAGACAATGGGCAGAGAGAAAACAGCATCTCTCCTTACTTCCATGAACCCCAAAACCCTGACAGAGACCTTGGGACACAGAGAAGTCCATTGCCCCCTCCTCTTCCACCCGCTACCAGACACAAACCTCAAGACTCACCCCGGAGTGCCAAAGTGTCATTTATTTTTGGAGGGGACCCACCCTTGAACAAGGCTAAGAACTTAGGCTATGAAAGACTGTTGGAGAGTCCTGAGGTACCCGAGCACAGACCGCCCTACTTGCACAACAACACAGACTTTCGGCCACAAGACAGGGTGTCATTTCAGTTTAGTGGTTTGACGCATGTCTATAGTAACATTATAAGTGAGGAAGGTGGTGAGGAACCACTGCTAAGGGATCTGTTTTATCGTGACACAACGGATGATGCAGAGGATGACGACGATGCTTCCTGCGAAGAAGACTCTACAGGGGGGACACCAGTGGGTGACAACACAGGAGGCGGAGATGAAAACTGTGATAACCGAGGAGGAGGGTTAGGCACGGCAGCCGGCATAGCTACCTTCCCCTCGCTTTCTGGTTCTACTGATGACATCATCGACCTGACGTCACTGCCCCCTCCTGAGGGAGACGACGGTGTTGACAAGGATGAAGACGACACACTGCTGCAGACACTCAACCTTGCAATCGCAGCTCCACCACCAGGCTTTCGGGACAGTTCAGATGAGGACACAGCACCCGAGGGAAGGCCACTAAGCACACGTGAAAATGATGATATTCCAGTATCGTTAATTGATGCCATTCCAACACATAGGGAGGGAGAGGGGAGCAGGGGAGGGGAGAGAAGGCTGGAGAATGCGGTCATGAATACTCTACATGCACTGGAGGCTCTGTCTGTCTCTGAACAGAGGCCTCCCCTGCCACCACCCAACAGTAACAATCCAGGTCTGTTGAATACTAATGCAAGCACAGTAATGTTTGATCACCATCATTTGTGTCTTTGTTAAGCTTTGGTTTTAAGACCTTTTTACTCAGCATAACCCACCCGAAATAAATCCTGTGTCTCAATCTACGACCTACAGTCTCACTCATTTGATATCATTCAGATCACTAAAAATTTGTGGGATTTTATCTGTGTTTGTTTTATCAGAGAAAAGTTAAAAAATATTGGATAGTAACCATTTGGGTTTATTTTTGCCCTGGGTTTTTTGTCTTAATAATGTGTTTTCTCTCCACCATTTAGCTTTAATTGTCTGTGACCTTTTGCCCTTTTAAGTTAGCAAACTTCCAAAACACATCCATGACATCAGAGCAGAAGCTATTTGTATAATGTGCCTTCTCATTAATTGCAAATATATATAATCATAGCTATGTGTAATATTTAATACAGTAATAGTAGTTTTACTTGAATGACCCATATATATATCTCTTGTCTTCTAGGTGTTTACACATCTCGAGGCTTTAGCCCAGAGTCGTCCTCAGATTCTGGCAACGAGACCAACTCCTCAGAGATGACCGAAATCTCTGAACTGGCTGCTACTCACAGGCTCAGTGAGAGCCACATGCGTCTTCTGGTGGCCACAAGGGAAGGGTACCAACCTTTACTTGAGGAGAAAACAGAATTCCCCGTCTCACCCAGCACAGGAGGAACGATACAGAAGAAACCCCGTAGTCCAACACGGCACCTTCAGCCTCCAGCAGTTCCTCCAAGACGGAGTCCCCAATTGGACGCTGCATCAACAGGGCCAGACAGCTTGGAGGTGAGGTCCCAGACTAACCTCTCATCAACTCTCCAGCGCCCAAGTTCCACCACACCAGGAGGCAAGCATCACAAAAAGTCTGCAGACTCCAGTGGGAAGTATAACACCTTCAGCACAAGGGAAGGGCATCGAGGTGAGAGTAGTGGGAGCCGCAGCCTTGACTTGGACCAGCGCACTTCATTCTGTGAGCGGGGGGAAAGTCAAAGAAGACAGAATTCTTTTTTGGCAGAAAATTCTGCAGCCGAGGGCCTTGGAATGAATAGCCTCCCCCGTGACCATAACAGAATTCCCTGCCCTCCTTCCTCTACCTCTGATCGCCTGTTGGATGTTGTCAACTTGGGGGACTGTGGTGCAGATAATGGAGCTGCGGCTGTTGAGCAAGATGAACATCTAGTTGTAGCATCATTGCTGTCCCCAGCCAAAAAATCCAGATCAGGGGGGTCAGACCAGGGATCGGACATACAAAGTGACCATCAGCCAATTTCTAGGCAGCAGAGTGTTGCACGGTTGTGTGAGTACCATCTAGCAAAACGGATTTCAAATTTGCAAGGAGAAGCCCACAGTTCACTACAGGGTTCTCTGTGCTCATCACTGGATGCTGGTGGCAGCACGAACAGTAGTGCCTGTGCCACCCCAACTGACTCACCACTTGGCCCTGGTGCGGTTGAATCAAAACACCACCATTTGCAAAGGCACCCACTTTCTAATTCCTCCTCCTCATTACTCAGGGTGCTAAACTATGAAGATGGCAAACCTGGAATCCCTCGTGGCATCCCTGGCCAGAGCACTCAGGGAAAAGACCTACACCCTCATGCAGACCCGGCCCTCCTTCGGAAAATGCTGCCCAACATTCACCCTCCTGCTGCCGGGGCTGAACCAGGCCGCCCCTCCTCAGCCACACCGTCTAAGCATAAAGAGACCACAGGTACTGGAAGCAAGAGGTCCCACAATGATCTGCATGCTAAACAACAGGCTTGTTTTAAGGGGCTGAACCAGAAGGAAGGCAGTGAGGCCTACAGACAACTGATTAACTATCTAACTGTCAGCCAGATGCATCAGGGAGGGAAGCTGCACAGTGCAGGCATGGGAGGGGCAGTGAAAAAGGACACCAGGCGCTTTATCACTAGCAACCCTCAGCTTGTGGAAATGGTTAAGAATAGGGGGAACACCATTGCTCGCTGTCCATGTATGCCTTCCTCCATATCATCCCCATTCCTCAGCCCAAATTTAGTAAACCCTAATGCGGCCACCATGCAGCTGGCAAATAAAAACCAACAGTCATACCATTCCGCCACACTTCCTGCCAAACTCAAGAGAAGTCCTGACATGCATGCTCAGACACTGAATGAGAGTCTAGATTTCAGGCCAGCTACTGCTGAGAGGAGAAGCTCCTTTTCTGGCCTGGAAAGTGAACTAGAGAGGAGTGGTATGGACCCAGAGCACTTCCTGTCACTGTATAAGAGAGAAGGCTGTATCAGCCGTGATGGGGGATTCATTACAGGTGGAAACCGCGAGGGTGGGGGTACCACTAGCCGTCTCCCACCTCGGTCAAGAAGCCAACCTAGTGGCAGCACAGAGGACTGGTTCAGATCAGACCCGAGGGCAAAGCATGCAGTTCGTCAGTCTTCTCATCCTCGTCCTAATGATTCTCTTTGTTTCTCTGCTGCCCCCAGTGTAAGTGGTCAACGAGCAGACTTCAGCACCATCTCACTCGGAAGGGGAGACCACCCTTCAGCTTTTATCAGGCAGGCATCTACTGGCACTAGGGTTTGCATTGCATCTCCAACTACCAACCCACAATCTCCTCCTCCACCACCTCCCCCACCACCCCCTCCTCCTCTTTCCATGCAAGCCAACGCTAGCTCCAGCAACTCAGGATGCACACAGGATTCCAACCATTCCATCCAGTCCCGGCAGAATCAGAACCACATCCAGGCTGTTACCCCAACCCTGTCACAGACAGATCCCTTCAGCAATAACCTGCAACGGGGCCGGGAGCTCAAACGCAGCTCAAGCAATGTGACAGCCAGTTCTGGTAGTGTGGAAGTTCTGTTTGATAAGCCCACCCGAAGCCGGAGCCAGCAGCCCTTGTCACCATCTGTGCCCCAGCAAGGTGACACCAAAGTTCAGCGGAGGCCAACAAGGAAGCGACTCTCCAAGAGCTACTCCCAAGGCTCTGTATCTTCCCACACCACGTGCTGGTCTACAGGCTGTAGGGTAGACAGTAGAAGGGCGTCTGTGGCATTTCCATTGCAGAAAGACGCTAAACACATGAAGGGCTCTCAAAAACTGGACACCAGTCCCTGGAGATGCAATGGGCCTTTTAGCTACTGTTTCTTTAAACGTAAGAGTGAGGGTGAAGAGGATGAGATTGAGTGGGAGAAGCCCAGACGAAGCCGTGGTGGGAAGGACATTGATAATGACGGTGCCACTGCATCAGCCATGTTGCCCTATGGCTCAGCAGTGAATGCAGCTGAGGAGCAGCTGTATGGGGAGGTCCTCAATAATATGAGCTTTAGTGACCGTCTTGCACGAATCAACGCCCTCAAGGACCGCATGTATGGCTTCCCTTCCGGCTTCACTGATGTCCGCCGTGATGCCAGTGAGCTCATTGCACTAGTGAGGTCCAGCGTAGGTCGCTGCGATCGTGGAGCCCAGATGCCTCTCCAGGATGTATCCCAGTACAAGCAGCTCCTCTCTATTGAGTCAAAAGAATTAGGCCGGGCATGCCGGAGGATGGCACAGGCCCATGGTAGTCCTGAGGAGATGCTGCTAGCTGTAACTTGTAGCTTCCAGGTGCTATGCTGTCTCTGCGAGGCTTGTATGTGTCTGGTTAGGGGGCTCGGAGCCTCAGCCTCACACCAACAGAGAGAGGTTGTGGCAAAAGTTGACGAGGTTGTCATGAACTATATCTGTTTGCTCAAAGCGGCTGAGACTGCCACCGTGGGAGCACCAGGGGAGCACAGCGTGAAAGCCCTGGTCCGCCACTCCAGTACCATGTCGGCCATTGCTAACGCACTCACCCGCTCCCTTAAAACACTGCTTAGCAAGTAGAGGCTACTCCTTATGCTTTATAGTGTGGCCTACACAGTCAGTAGAAGTCTTTCTTTAAGCATCTTGTTATTTTTGAGTCTGCTGGAATCATATATTTTTCATATAAGATCTAGACGGTCTCCATATCAAAATCAATAAAGTGTAAGACTCTTTGCAGTTAGACTTAACATTAAAGTTATATAAGACTCACACTGAAAAATGAGTAAGATGCTGAAAGGCAGCCCTATCTGACTGCACTTGCTTTTTCTGATGACAATATTGTAATGTATATTTACAAAGCCATACTGTCACAGACCTTTGTAATATGATATGTACCTAATAGATACCCTTTTACCTGTGCATTATGTAACTTATTTTAAAAAATGTATATAATGTACATAAATACAATATAATTATATTATTTGCCGTAGCAGTTTCAAGAAGCCATTGAGTATTCAGCTTAATTTGCTCTAATATTGGACAGGGCTGGAGTGAATTCACTTTCAGTTCAATCAGTTCATAAAGTGCAGTTTTACTACAGATATTTATAATTGTAATTATAACAATTTACCTGTAGAAATGTAAGTAAAAATGTGATACTGTCAGTCCAGTGAGGAAGCTGTTGATATCATTTTATTCATGCGATAAATATTAGGTTGAATTTCTGAATGACTGTGTAAAAGTGAACTGATTTCAACCCTGTTGCATTACAATGCAGTTGTTTTTTTGTTTTGTTTTTTGCAAGATGACAGGAACATTTGTTAGAAATGTTGAAAATATATGGACACTAAAATTGCGCTGCATTTACCACTGCTTCATATTTTACCACATAGGTTATTTTCAGATAAGAATTATAAACAGTAAATAACGAACTATTCCCCAAAAAACAAAATATCTAAAATTATCACAGTACTATAATATTATCAATTTAGAAAACATTTTAATTTATTAAGACATATTACAGATTGACCACTGTGTTAATTATATCTAATTATTTTTACGCTTTTGTGTTTTATTATCATCTGTTTTGGAATAAGTTCTGTGCTTGAATGATTTATTATTCCACACTATGTATCAAGATGCAGTTATGTCTCTTGACAAGAAATTAAATTCCTGTTTTTTTTCAATAATCCACCAACCTATTAAAAAACATTTTACAGATATTTTTATGTCTCTTACCATGTGTCTTTTGGTTTGAATGGTTCACTGTAACATACAATCACCACTGATGTGTCCTGAGCGTTATTCCATCTTAGAATAAAAATACAACAGCCAACAATTTGATGCATTTCATAAAACTACTACTGTCTGCTTACATCAAAGCTCTCATACAGTTTAATGCATGTTGCAGAAGCATGCGTTTTGATAATATTCATACAAACATAATTAGTTATGAGGATGTTTGTATTAAAACATGCTACTTTGTGAATGAACCATCCACTTTTTAAACTGAATGCAACAAGCACATCTATTTGAAAATCTTTTCTTTGGTCATATTTTTATCTAGTGCCAGATATTTGGTTAATACATGCATTCAGGATGCAGTAGAGAGGAAGTTGCAAGGTGCCTTTTACTGTTCTTTTGACTAGTTCAAGGGTCCATGACAACTGAAGGGCTGCAGATAGCCTCTCCATGGCCTATTGTGTCCCTTAGTAGATATTATAAAGGCCAATTTGACATGACTGTAGCATTCAAGCATTAAAACAAGAAAAATACACTGCCAAACACAAAGCTTGGTTAGTATGAAAATAATATCAACATTATATACATTTAAATTGTTGATTTAGCAGCATTGATTCTGATAAGACACAAAATGAATGGGAGATTAGGGGTACTTGCAGTTTATGCTTCAGATGTATGGAAAAATGAACATCCTCTTATCTTATTATGTATGGTGTGTGTGGTCGCGCGCACTTACTAATGTGCCCATGCGTGCACGAGCGTGTGTTCCCGTGATCTCTTTCCCAAACAGCAGAGATGTGGGGGGGAGGCCAGTGGCCACCTCATTTGCATATTGGGCGCCTGTTCTACACATGCTGCGACGCCTACCAATCAGGGCGGCACATGCAGCAAACCACGCCCTCGCGGCAACTACTGTCGCGCGCCTCATCAGCATTGTACTGGCTGTGGGGCAGACAGAAGTAGTTAGTTTCTCCTTATCTCCGTTTAGGCAGGTTTCACAAAAGCGGGGATTTTTTTTGTATCGCTTAATTAAATTCAAGCAAGTTTGTCTTTGCAAGCTCCAAAACTGCATTAACGCCTGTGAAGGAGCTGCTGACTGCCGAGTTCACCAGCTGAAGCCAACCAGTACTACCGTGGAAGAGTTCTTGTCGGGCACCCCGTGGGGTTTAAAGTTCAGCTAACAGTGGCTACTAGCAGGTAGTTAGCTCCATATCTTAACCGATTAGTTTGGTCACAATGGCAGCTGTGTGGCAGCCACGACGTGTCTTGGTGGAAATACCTGCTCCACAGCCCAAAATTGCAGGTAAGTCTGAAAATTATACGTTTCTTTTTTGGGCTGCGAAAATTGCTGTAACTTAACGTTGACTTCTTTGTGTAGGAGGCGCCACTTTGCTATCATGCTAATGTTATTAGAAGCGCGCGTACCTCCAGGATTAACAGTCAGTTAGCCGATAATATATTATTGTTAGCAGTAACTGAAATGTGGACAACTGCATCAACTTTCCAAAATTATGGTGGTATACATTTTACATTAAGATTCATTTCACAGTCGGTTTATTTCACAGGTGTGTGCTGCAAATAACATTGTAGGAAATATTTAACGCGAGCCACTGTCACCCAGAAAATAACAGTTAACGTACAAAGTTTTAATTTATACATTTTTTTCAGCTCGAATGAGGAGGTCCTACCTAGAAATCCTAAGTGCTCGTTTGGGTCCATCTCCACTTCCAAGGGGGAGAAACACAACTACAAACACAAAGCGTGTGCAGTCATGTAAGTACAAAGCGAAACCGTTATCAATCTGCCTGCAAAACTATTGTGTGGTTGGTTTTGTGAGCTGACACAAATAAACATAGTATGATCTTCTACCACTCCTGTTTCCCTTGCCATTCAATGTTGGGGAATCTGACAGATTTTCATTAATGAAATAAGAATAATCAGAGCAATAAAAGCTGTCCTGCTTCACCTGTCCACTAAAAAGACGTTTCTGAAGTAAATGCCCCCCCCCCCTGCCCTTGTTTGCAGTGGTCTTGTGGTCTTATTGTCCTAATCATATCCCTTTTGTTTTGCAGTGGACTTGTCCATTGGTGGGGTGTGGAGTGGGGGGATAGAGGAGCAGTGTGAGAAGATGGATGAGCACCACACCCCCCTCTCCAAACAGCAGCTTGTACAGCTAATCAGATCCCTCATCTTAGTTGAACAGGTATGCATCCTGGCCATTGCACATGACCATATTAATAAGATAAGATGGAACATTTTTCATCCTAAGCAGAATTTTAGTAGCCAAGATGTAAAATATTCAATGTACTACTCAACTCTGAGCCTTCACTACATACAATGTAATCTTGAAATATGATGTGTTGCATTGCGTCCTAGAGCCAAGAGCCCAGGATCCTGGCGTCAGACCTGAAGTATCTCCAGGAAGACCTGCAACTAAAGAAAGCAAATGTTTACAGGTCCATACCCTATTCACGACTTGGCTCCAATAGAGACGCTCACTGCTACAGAAAGGCATATCCTTACCTGGTGGCATTCAAAGTGAGTATCAGTAGTGTTGGGGCATGTTGGTATAAATGGTGACACTCTTTGGAATCCTGCAGATTTAGTTTTACTTGTATACTGTCCAATTCTAATTTGCAGGGAAGTGATGTATTTTATTTTAGACTTTAAAAAAAGTTATTGTCTCTTTAAGTACCCTGATATTCTTTTCTAATTAAACTTTTTTTTCTTCATAAAGGGAATTTTTGACACAGATGTATTAAAAATCTGTGAGGTGAGGGTTTCATTGTGTCAGCCTAATCCGTTACCTCCTTATCCTCTCCCTCAGGTTTCGTGTGAGGAGTGGGGCCAAGTTCTTCTGAGGAACAAAGAGTGGGACGCTGTGTTGGAGCACACAATGATGGCGTGGCGCTACACCAGCGAGTTGCCGCATTGGGATACAGCGAACCATAACGCTCTCCAAGAACAGTGTTACAGCATTCTGGCAGCTCACAGCCTCACTGCTCTCCAGCACTACCACCCTGAACCCAACAGAGGACGCGAGCTGCTCAGAAGGTAACACCTACGTTTTTGAGGGCCTGTGAACAGTCCAGATATAGATCTTAAACAATACATACAGTGATAGTGTGTCAATATGCACACTAATTATATATCCATTATAGTCAGATTAAGGCAATATTCGACAAGGAAGTTATCATGTAAACATGATTTGGATGTGTAATTTATTTCGGTGTTTTGCCTTCATGCACACATCTTAAAGGTCACAGAGTGAACCAGAAACTAAGTGGTGCGTCTGTACATCAATAAAGTCACTTCATTTTCCTTTTATTTCGTGGCACTAATGAGATGTTTACTGCAGGCTGCACACATCCTTCTGAACAATAACCCGATGCTTAAACAAAATGGTTCATCTCAGGTTACTGGGGATCCAGGCTACAGAAAATCCTACTTTCTGTAAATTATTACCTTTTAAGCATTTGTGACAACTATAGGGCAGAAAAATCTCAAAACAAATTAACAGTGGAAACTGTGATATACTTGATATATTATCCGCTTGCCATGTTCTATTTGCTGACGTGTTAGCAACCTATTGCCGACCTAAATATAAAGCTGAAGCAATGCAACTTGGGCATCCTGCTGGCGTCCTGTCTAGCCACCTGTTGAATGTAAGTTGACTTACCTTTTAGCTCTGGGTTGGTACACCAGCCCCTGAGGAACCAGCCGGGTGTTTACTTCAGCTCTGTCTGGGATGCATAAAATCTTAAGTCATCAGTCATTTTTGATTATTTTAGGAGCTAAAGTAAGGGTCAGAGTATAACCTCAAAATGATGGTGGCTTACATTCTAAGGTAGCTGTTAAAGTAAATGTGCTAGCTACAACTTTGCTTTCTGTTGCTACCTAGCCTCTTGAGGATCTATGAAACGTAGATGCTATCATATTCATATGTTTATCATTTTGTTACTGGTGCCCAGGGTTTTAGTTGTAGTTGGTTTTGGTGATCAGTTCATCAGCTCCTGAAAACCTAACTGGTGCTTTGTTAGCGTTAATAGAAATGAGAAGGTGTCCAGATGAAACCTGTCTAACAGATGACTCTCTGTTTCTCTCTTTAGGTTGAAGATGGCTCAGTTGCACAGCCAGTCAATTGTGCCCTGTATTCAGGAGTTGCAGAGGATTACGGGATGTGCTAATGACTCCTCCATGGACACGCAATAACGCAAGAAAAACACTATCTAACCAGCTGGCTACACCCCAGTTTAAAGTGTGCGTAGATTATCTAAATGATTTCTTTGTGGTATAGGGCCAAAAACATTTTACATGGTAATGTTTGTTTGGAAAAACCACTACAGTATTCTTCCAAAGGGCAGGGTAGCAACTGAAAATGTAATAAGTGCTAGCTAATGCAGGTTTCAAAAGGGAATGAAACCCACCTTCTAAATGGTTAAAAATGCAGTAAAATCTCTTATTTAATCACATTGCATTTTTATATCAAATGGAAAGTATTGTTATGAGGAGTGTAACATTTGTTGCAAGGCACACCTCGTAATGTATTCATTGTTGGTTAATTTAACATTCCATTCATATGATACCTTGATACCTAACAGCCTATTACAAAAAAAATGTTTTCTCTTTGAAGGACCCTTCATATTCTGAGAAATGTTGCATTAGGTTGGTGCTGGCAGCGATATAATTAAAATGTTTGTATATTTTTAGAACTTTGTATAGAACAACTTTTGCATCGACCATTGAAATGTTAATAGTATGAAATGGCCTTTCTTGTTGCTTTATAAGGGTGTGTACTGTGTATATATCCTTGATGCTTGATCACAATACTTGAAACTGTGGCCTTTGTTGTCTTTGACTGTAGTTATGTTTTATGTATGTCTTGTTTATAGAGAATGGTCTGTGTCACTGATTGCACTGTCGCTGTTTGTCCTGAAAACTTGAACATTTTTGATAAAATAGAGCCCTAATTTCAATAAAGTCATTATTTTGTACTTGCAAAAGGCTTGTTCATCTGTCACGTGTTTCGGCTTCACTGCATCCTCGATCTCTGTATACAGTCATAAATATCAAACAGCCTTTTTCCATATTGTCCACCAAATAGGAAGTTAGAATCTCTTTCATCTATTGTGTTTACAGCAGACATCTCCTCTGCAACTTCCTTGTATGAAGGTTATGTTTTAATTAATCTACATTTGATAACTATAAATGACAAACTATTTAATTGCAAAAACTGTCCAGCTACAATGACATTTTTCCATAGTTAATTCTTGTCTTTTTGGGTTTTTTTTCATGAGTGGGAATTAAAACACCCCAGGGTGCTTTTTGTACTAGAATAGCAATATGCTTTTTTCAACCTTCAAAAGTAATCTTTACGCTCACAGTATAATTTTGTAGTTAGGCTAGTTTTTGTCTGAAATTGATTTGTAGGCTGTGGATGTTGATTAGTAGGCTGGGATAGTTGATTTGTGTGCACCTTGATTGAAGACTGCCGTGTCTTAAAGATGGGCCATTGCAGTAGATAATAGGATTAATCGATCAATGCATTGATCATTTTGTCCATTCTGGCAGTGTGTGGGCTCTGCTCTTTGAGTTACCATATTATACCACTAGGTGGAGCCCATGTTGCACAGTTTTCCAACAACCAGTGCCACTGTAATTGGAGTCAGGCTTGTGACTTCAATGGAGGAGCAGTGTTAATACCACTGTAGAAACAGCTGTTGCCATGGCACTCTGTAGAGTGAATATCAAATACTTTTAAAATGCTATATAGGGTTCAAGATAATGAACGGGAGGCTGATAGCTTACATGCAGACTTCCTGCTGTGCAATTTCTTTGTCAGAAAGAAATTGCTATAATATTACTTTATTACTCATATGGGGACATCTATAGTGACATTGTTGTCCTTTGGGGACGTTGATCGCCTATGATAGCTCTACAATTTTTCTGTAGAAAATATACTGTACCTTTTGTATTCGGCTGTGATGTTTGTTCTTTAAAATCAGGATTAATACTATTATTTGTCTCCAGGGTATTACACAGTGGAACGTAGTAATATCACAGCTATGGCAACTCAATATATGTCAATGTGGCCAACCCACTCACGTAGATATATGGTGTTAAATTGTAATCTTTAAATTGGAGATTAAATTGGTGAGCTGGTGGCGGTTCAGACTCCCACAATTGAGCCCACATATACTGGCCTACATCAAATCCCTCTGGAGTCTTTCTTGTTTCTCTCTGTCTCACTTTATCTTTTGTTGCCTCTCATTACAGGAAAGAAAAAAAAAACGAAATAGGGGATAATACCACAGAGTGTTTGTCCAAGCCAACACAATACATTAGCTCTCATGGTTTGAGAAAAAGTATAGCAACAGCATATAAATGTAATGGCGATAATGTCAAAATTGCCACTGCAAATGGTTCCTTCTATAAAGGTTCAGTAGTAGAACTAGAAGCTATTTCACATATGCTGTAAATACATGGCCTGGTTTTCACCTGAGATTAGTCCTCCAAGCAAATGTGTTTCAAAGTGGGATCCAGGGGATTTCCTGAGCTACTTTAGAGGCTACCAAGAAGTCCTTAGCAAAATCAGAAACACAGAATCGAGTGTACAAAGAGGAGTGTTTTGTAGTAAGCACCGTAGCTTACTGATCTTGGCACTGTAGAAGAAACAACCCTTTAAAGAGGTCCGAGGCACACTGAAGTAGTGTAGAAGTTAAAATGCCTTTATTATGACATGGCTGCAAAGATAAAAAACAATCAATGCATTACAGCTCCCCCATGCCTTGGATGGTTTGGTTTTTTTTAGGTTGCCTTTACTACGGCGCCAAGATCAGAGAGCTACCAGGTACAAAGACAGACCCCCCTGTTTGTTTGCCTCTCTGCATAGCTGTTGCCCTTTCAAAGAGCAGTAAATTCTTTATTTTACCTCTACACTATAAACACCACAAACTGTGCTCCGTTCAGCTTATCCAAAATCAGCAATAGTTTATGTTCCCAATACATTCTGTCACTAGAGGTTAGCCCAGGGGAGAACGTAAGAATATTTCACTATTTCATTTGCTCATTATCTCCCAAGTAGCTCCATAGATAGTGATGCAGTTTTGTAGTAAGTCACAAGGAACAAAAGAAATCTCAGTACTGGGACAGATGAGTTGGTCTGAGGCCTTATGTATATCTTTTTGTTAATTCCCGGAGATAGCATTGCATAGCTGGCTTTTAAGTTTGTAAATTATTGAGCCATTTTTTCAGTTTGTGTTAATCATCTATTAGAGATGCATGGCATCTAGCATTCATGCTGTTGATAGTGTAGTCTCTTTTGTACTTTTGTGGATATCTGTCTAAAAAGGCCATTATTGTCACATAGAGATATTGAAGATCAAAGTACAGTAGCTGCTTTCTACACTACCTATTTGCAGCGATGTTTCACAACATGGAAATATCCATCTTAGAAGAAGCACCTATTTACAGTATAATACAGCCACAAGATATATTTCCTTTCGAGATGGGAGAAGCTGTTGCTCCACTGTTGATATCTTTCTCTCCACTTGCACATGCAAACCAAGCTTGTGAAGGTTGAGGCCTATGAAGGTATGAAGCCTTGGGAGGACTTAAGGTGAGTGGGCTGAACCCGCACATCATTTCCAGATAAGATAGTTTAGCCCCACAGATAACTAAAGAAATGATGTGAAGTCTTTTCCACTTGGAAAGTCAGGAATTTTGAAGCTTATCACCAGGAAGTCAGATGAAGTCAGGCAAGCCCCATGATAACCTAGTTTACACTACGAGATGTGACGTTTCACTCTAACACATGATTGCCATTTCGAGATTAATGGAAATTATATTCATATTAGATAATTGACTGGCATACTGTGGATTATAGGATACTGAGGGTTGCAAAGAAAACATCTGATTTGGAGGAGCCTTTGGAATGAAACAGCAGTGTCGACCCATTGTTTTTACAGTGTGTTTAAGTGTGTTCTTAAAGAGCTGAAAAAAACGTAGAAACTCACAGACTGCAGAAGTAGATGAGGCGAAGGAAATTGGGTGTACCAAAAAAAAAAATGTAAGTTACAACACTTCGTCCCAAAATAGCTCCTGCAATGCCCTGGACATCACATTGTGTTCCTGAGGAATTAATAATTCCCTCTCGGTAGAATGTGAGGTTGTCATCGGTGGTTTTTAATTCTGGACCTCAGGATGCACAGCTGCTGTCTTTTCATTCATCTTCACCTAAAAAGGGGCTGATTTACACCTGGGATGCCAGGTGAGTGTAATTAACGGTAATTAACTAGCTGTGAGGATAGAATACTAGCTATTCTGAGTCCCAAGGAGTTACAGAAGCGACTGAGAGTGAGCGAACACAGTGACTGAGTGTTTGTACATGACTTGAATAGTCTTACATAGTTAAAGTCCTCTCACAGACATCTGTACTGACATTCAAACATCTGCCGCTGCAGCTTGGGCAAACAGAGCTGAGTGAAAGAGAACATGTTGATGCCATGTAGCCGGAATTACAATGATGAATCCAAAGACCTGAGCAGGTGCCAAGGACACTGATAAGAACAGCAAGGACAAGATTTGCTGCCACAGTACTGGAGATGCCCTTTACTGTCTTATATTCTAGGCTATAGGCTCCTTGGATGAATTTTTGTGAAAGTTCATGTTTGACTGTGGGGATCAGAACCATTAGGTGCGTATGAAAGCTCCAGAAAAGCCAGTAAGTGGACCTAGACTGGACCTAGCGTGGACTGTTTATTGACCAATTAGTGAGCATTAGAGATGCTTGTAGGTTGATTTTGTTACCTTCGGACAAAGCCAGGCTAGCTGTTTCCCCCTGTTTCCAGTCTTTGTGCTAAGCTAAGCTAAGCTAATCAGCTGCTAGCTCCAGCTTCATATTGACTATTGAACACACAGCCACGAGAGTGGTTTCAATCTTCAGTCTTTTCATCTAACTCACGGCAAGGAAGCTAATGAGCTTTTTTCCCAAAATGTCACAGTCACTGTAGTATCAACAATATCTTGACTTCCTACTTCACATTAAAACATTCAGATCTGACCCTCTGGTATTGCAGTATGCAGTACAAATTTGAAAATTCACATGAAAATGTATTCAGAGGCCTTTCCATCAGCTGCACTTCAAAGCTCTGCAATAGAACACTTAAACCACTCCTTTCTTTTAAACCAATATTTCATTGTTGTTTGAGTCTTTGGTGTCAAACGCTTTTTTTAGCATGGATAAAACATTCCATTTATTCTCTTAACAGCGGATATTTCCAGTGAGTGACTCCAGAATTTTGGTTGAGAGCATTTGGGCTTTTTCAGTTACAGAAGAGCGAAGCAATTTTTTCGGTGGCAAAAGGTCAAGAGAAATGAGTGAGCTCGGTCAAATCCTGAAAACGAGTCCAGTTGGAATCAAAATGCACAGTAATGTGTAGTTTTTACAGAGAGATCTGCCCCTGTGTTTTAAATTGTTTTTGAAGTATTTCTTCTTTTTAATACCCTGCACAGCGGAGAGAGGCTGACAAGATGGTAGAGAAAGGGATGAGGAATTACAAGTGACAAAGGTCAGGAGTCTTATTTGAACCCACAATCTGCACTTTTGTCCACTGAGCAATCTCCCCCTTCTCCTGAATATAAATTGCAGTGGGATTAGACTGAGGAAAGTATCTTAGGTAAAGGAAAGTTTGTTTTTTGGCCCAAAAAAGGGTCATCATGTTACTCTCTCTCTTCCATCTGTCTCATCAAAATCAAGGTTCAGTGGTAACTTGGCTGATATTTAAGATGGATGCACTTTATATGCTCAAGGACTCAGATATTTATGTGACTTGGACACTAAGCATATTAAAATGTCGTTGACTGCCGACAAAGAATGAGCATCATTCAGCAGGATGTGTTTCTGAGAGAATAAATGACCACGTAATGGCACTGTCAAAACGAATTATGTCAAGTTGTTTTAGATGACTCTGAAATGTTTGGCTGCCGAATCTCTCAACTGCAAATGTTTAAAATGCAGGTTGATTCTGCGTGCCCCTCAGGTCAATGGAAGCAGGTGCTCATGAATAAAGACGATGTTAAATATGCGTGAAGTTATTAATTACGAGCCTGATATTTTTACAAGGTACTTCTGTATTTTGGCTTTGCTAGTCGGGCACGGCTGTCATTTCTTCTTCTTGTGCTTGTCTTTGCTCGCTTTCTTCCTCCCTCACCTTCTCTCTCCCAAGGTGGCTCCAGTTTTGTCTCGCTGACAGCCCTACGAGTTTTTCTTTGGCACATACAATAATTAATGTTATTCATATTTTATTATATTTGTTTATTTATATATTATCCAGGGCTGGTTAGCAAGAAGCATTTGTTTTGTGCCCGGAGCCAAAATGATAAGATGAGAATGCAAATGCACCATGGCACATTCAAAAGAGTCACATAAATCAATTAAAGAATTGTTAATTTTCCGTTGACCTTTATCTGCAACCAGTGGCAAAGACCTTCGGTGAAGTTTCTACCCTTTCCTCTGCAGCCCAATCTCCTACAAACTACATTCAAATGCATCTTTTGTTTTTGCACAAGTAATTACATTGTGGTAGGCACAATGCCGGCCACAAATGTTTTTTTTTTAAACTAAAATTTCTATGGCAGTGTTCCAGTGTAGTGCAGCATACGGTGGGTGTGCACCTTAACCATGTGGTTTTAGTCTAAACTTAAGCATACATCAATCATACTTCAGTAGCGGTTGTAATAATAACATTGAATAATTGTGGTAGCAGTGCACGTTTGCAGAAAGGTACCATTTGAAAATGTGTTTTTCTGACACTAGTTTCATATAAATGTAGTTTATAGGAGGCACTAATGTAACACTCATAATAGCCAGTCTAATTAGAACAGAGGTTACACTCTTGGTTGTAACCTCCAGTAACATATAAATACATATTATGTCGTCATGTAGTATGCAGGATAATAATACTGTGTTGTTATTTGTGCCTTTTTTTTGGCTTGAGAACAAATGTAACTTTGCTTGTTTTGGCACTGTTATAAATCATTTAGCCTCTGACTGTGTGAAGAGGAGGGAGGAGGAGAATTGAGTACTGGCTAGACAGTGGGTTTTGAGTGCTAGAAATCTCAGCAGCTGGTGGCTGGAATTTATCAACACACTACCAAGCCTTGCAAGCATATGATGGTAATTTGGTGCTATGGGTTGGCATTGGTGACGTCACCCTTTGGTTTCCGAAGGCACGGTTTAAGTCAAGGTTAATGGCTTACTGCTGTCTTTGTTACCCGTTCAGAGAGAGAATGAAATCCACATTTTGGAGCTGGAGCCTGGTTGGAGCTGACTTTGTGCATAAAAAGGGTGAAGTAGGTTGGTGTTCCCATTGACTTAAGTGCATCAGAGGAGATTGCTACACGTCACATTGGTTTTTAAAATTCAGCCACAGTGGTTGCTGCCTAATTGCCCTTTTAAATAAAGTCAAGTCAAGTTTCGTGCTTTAAATGAGAAAAGCTTTGTCACAAAGTGCTTTTCAGACAAACAGTGGGCATGAATAAAGAACAATATTAACACATCAAAATTCCTGCTGCCATCTGCCACTGAAATGCAGCATATTACCCAGAACATTGCTCTAATAGTAGAAGCTAGACAGGTGAGCACCTTGGGTTCACAGTGCTCCGAGGGTGTGTTGTGTATGTGTGTGAGAATGAGTGAAAGGCAACAGAGATGGACAGTATAATTGTGGGTGGTGGGGGTCTTAAAATGATAGAGGCGAGCCGCTGACCAGCCCCGAGGGGCCCCGTCCCAGGGTCATGTGTCATTAGCACAGTCTGATTTGGTGGCAGACTCTGAAACAGCTGAGCAGCGAGGAAAGCGATGCTATTTTCATGGCTGAGTGGAAAGCGCTCGCGGCCAGTGCCTGTCCTCACTTTGCCTCTTTCCAAGGGAATAAGCTCCATCCAGGCAGCATCAGACGGGCAGAAGATTCCTCCCACTCACTCGGCTGCACAGCCAGATGAGTGTGAAGATACTCTCACCTTATTTTGACAAAGTTTATGTTGTTGTATGAGAATGTCAACAAAGCACAATTGTCAGTGTTTATTTAATTCTGAGTATAAAAATGTATTTATTTTTTACATTAGCCTGCCTCCATTAGAGTTGATTTAACACATCTAACCAGGTTTTAGCACAGCCAGCCTAAAGCTGTATCCACTGTGTGAACTTTCCATTCTTGTCAAGTACAAAGTGATACGAAGACAAACAGGCCCTTTTCACAGCAGTCTTTATGACATGTCAATGCAGGGTAAACACAGGTGTAATTAATAACATTAATTATGGCCCTGTTCCATTTAGGTGGGCCAGGGCCCTGTTATTGTGCATGCTGGCTCACTGGAATGTCTGTGACACACTAAATAGAACGGGACCATAATTAATTTTATCAGTTACACCTGTGTTTACCCTGCTATGACATGTCAAAATGGCTGCCATGAAAAGGGCCTATTAACTAGGTTTACAGATAACGTTGCTGCACAATACAGACTCTAGAAACACATTTAGGGATGGAGTGTACATTTGCTGTCCATCTTCCTCAGTCATAGCAACGATCATTTTTAAATTTAGATCATGAGTCACACTGATAGGCGTGAAAGATCTGGAGTGAAAGCTAAATTACTGCCACAGAACCTGAACACAGAAGTGCTGATGGTGCTGAAAGTAGAACACAAAAGTAGAGAGCCGTCAAGCTATAAAATTACACAGCAAGCTGGGTGAAAAGATGATTACGGGCAATTATGCAGCAGCAAATGCCCTCTAAGGGGAGACCTTCTGCATTTCAGAGGTTAGCTGGAATGGACACACAAATAGCATCTGCTGTGTTTGTTCATGACACATGTGACATCTCATATATGAATATGATTACCCATAAGTGGTTGTGTAGGATAAAAACGATATATTATATAGCATTATAAGCTAATTAAATCCTGCACAATTGGATCATTTCTTCTGGGTGCTGGTAGAGTATATTTACAGTATATTGTATATTTCATGGTAAAAGGACATGAATCATAATCATAATCCTCTTATTGCTCAACTGTAAGCTCATCTGTAGCTACAGTGAAAGGTTGTCTCCGCAACATAACTTTTTTCTTCTTGGATACCAGCCAAAATAATGAAACCGGCTTCCATCAAATCCACGACAAACATTAGAAACATGGAAATGGCCGCCCACTAAACTAAGACATAAGACAACTTAACTTCAATCACACCATAATCTCCTCAAGGACCACCGCATCCATGCTTGTTACAGATGTTGCTGCAGACATTTGGATGTGTTAACATGTACATTGCTTTTAAGTGCACCCACACTCATTTGTGGGTGGTGTACCTGGCAAAACGCAGTCTGATCTTGATCTAAATTAAATGTGGTATAATTAAGGTTATTTGTTTCTTTTCAGTGCTGCCATTCCCATATATTTTGATTTGATAACTTGATTTCCATGATAACTTTAGTACATTACAGACATTTAAAGTAGGTGTACTGTAAATGTGCAAACTACTCAAATGTGTACCACATTACTCATAATAGTGGATGTTTTTGTGCTTTGTTGTTATTAATCTATACATATGATATTTCCCTACTAGACAGAGAAGTTTTGATTCTATTTTTAGTATGGGCAGATTAAAACAAAAACATGCACTGAAAAAAGCAACTAAAACTTAAAAAACAAACCTCTCAGAATAGTTTTTAGTAACAGCACTTAAAAAATATGAACGGCATTTGTCCATTAGGAATATAATATGAAACACATCTGTCTTGCTATTACGGATATTTTTGGGTGGAATGTCATGGAGAAGAATGATTTCTTTTATCTGCATCCCCTTTTTTAAACTTTTAACAGCTCACTTTGAGAATGCATGTGTACTGTTACTTCAGAGAGGCCACACAAGCGGGACATTTATCACAAAAAAGCACGAACATCCACTGTTTTTCCGCTCCCAACTGCACCTTTCATGTTTTCAAACGGAATGTGTGTTTCAGCCCTCCCTACACGCCAGTCTTCCTTCCCAGACAGGAAGTCATTACAGGGGCTCTCACCCCTTCGCAGATGGCCATTTAACACATCGCTGGCAACTGCAAATGAACCAGGAGTAGCAGCCGCTTGACTAGACCCGGCCGACTTTGCACAAATGTTTATCTCTCACTCACCTGCTGTGCTGGGATGGGAGGTGCACCTCAACCTTGGCTCGATTTTTACTTTATTTATTTATTTCTATTTGTTTGTCACAGGGAGCAGACACTTTAAATTCAGTTGGGGGATTTTGCGAGGTTGTGCAGTTGCAACGGGAAGTCGTTCTCTACCTTTTATTTCCTCAACAAACACCATTTTGCATGGTTTTTGAAGAAACCGGTGTAGGTTGAATGAGAACTTCTCCTTTGTTTTTTTTTTGTTTTTTTTTGTCTCCTTTTGCTGCCCCATCGAAATTTGTAATAGCCATATTTGCTCTGTCAAGCTGCCTTAGCCGTTTGGTGCATTTGGAGTTCCATTGGTGATAAAACAGATAAAGCTGACTTGA
The DNA here is from genome assembly GCA_008360985.2 of Macquaria ambigua. Classification (NCBI taxonomy): domain Eukaryota; kingdom Metazoa; phylum Chordata; class Actinopteri; order Centrarchiformes; family Percichthyidae; genus Macquaria; species Macquaria ambigua. The sequence continues at coordinate 228,754 of VMKM01000037.1, read as the reverse complement.
CAAGTTAAAAATGAGAAAGCAATCGTGGCTGACACCCTGGAGACAGCCGTCCTCTCCCTCCCTCTCTCTCTGCCTCTTCCACCCTCTCTCCTGAAATGTTCTGTTTGCTCTTGCTCTCTGGAAATGCCTTGCTTGTTATTTACTATCTCTACTGAGTAAAATATTAACGAAGATACCTCTTGAGGATGTTTGCAAGTGCTGAGTGATATGACTGTAGCCAGGCTATTAAGGGAGAGAGCCTAAGCATTGAGGAATGTAAACACAGGGCCTATTCATTAGTCCCTTCCTATCATTCCACCACTTTGCATTTAATACAGTATATTAACTTTCCCTGTCTGCTACAGGATGTTGTTGACATATATATTGTGACTACCTGTGAGTGTAAAGGTATGAATAATTGTAAAGGACTAATAATTGTGTCTGTTTTCGTACGTGGGTTAAACTTGTGACCAAGGGCCTTGCGTGTGAAAGATTCACACGAGAGAGGGGGAAGAGGGGTTTGATAGAGCAGTGCTGGCAAGGCTGGGTGTTTAAATCACGGCTTGGAATGGACCCTCGGCGTGGCGATTGGCTGTCACAGCCACAGATGGAGGACGGCGCCCACAGGAAAAGGATAAACTGTCTGATAAGCGCACGGTGAGGTACAGGGCTTCTGCTGGCAGACAGGCTCTTGAGAGAGAGAGAGAGAGAGAGAGGAGGGGTGGGGGTGGGGGGGTGCAAGAAGATGGGAATAGAAAAGGAAAACGAGTCAAGAGGGAACAGGCAACAGATGAATCTCCATCTGTGTTCAGAGGCGAGCAGGGATAGCAGGGAGAAAACAAGCCAAACAACCACTGAGGTGCAGCTTTGGTCTCATACCTCTTGTGGGTTTACCTCTCCGAAGGAACACTTAAGTGCATTTTGATATTTCCCATTTCTACAGAGGAACATCCAGCACACACTTCTGTAATAATGAGCTGGGATGAGTGGCATCAATCAGCTGCCTCAGAAATGGAGACCAATACAGCAGCTGTAGTAGCAGCAACAACACAGTGTTTATTTAATCAACATAAAGGAAAATGAGCAAATGCCAATGACTGACCAAAATGTCCTGTAAAACTGATAACTATAACTCTATTATGTGTTAGTGAAGATTGACAACAACATGAGGAACGGATTTGCTAAAATAGAGAGAGACTACATCAGACTGATGATCTGCCGCCATGGGCTGCCTCTGAAACTGGTCATTCACTCATGGATGCACATAATTCATTGGCTAACCTTTGGCCAAGTGAGGAAATGAACCTGCACAGACCTTTGGCCAAGTAGCCGGCTGGCCAGTGAATGAGCCAGAAGCAGGCATCAGAGGTTTTTGTGCGAGTGGTTTATTTAGCGTTTTTTTACTGAACATACTGAGCATACAAGTGGATACATGAGACTGAGATTATGCTACATGAGTTTTTGAAATCTCCCTAAGAAGATGACATTCCAGGGGATGGATGGTTTTGTCAGCAAAGCATGTTTGGTTTCTTTTAACCATAACCACGATCCCTCTGTAACCTTAACCAAGTAGTTTTAGTTGCCTAAACTTAACCAAACCTAAACTATAGAGGTGGCAGATCAGAAAGCAGTCATTGGTCTTCTTAGAAGGCACTGACAAAGACCTATTTTGTTGTTTCGATATGATGAGAATTGTATGTAGGTATACGTATATCCTCTAGAGCCAGAAACTATTGAAATAATTTTAAAATGTCCCCCTGTGATGGGCACACTCTCAGCAATCCTCATACTTTTGTAAAACCATATGATGATGGGTTTTCATTGCATAGCATCTTAACATGACGTGAAGTCCACCTACTGCAGTGCAGGCTACAGTGTGCGATGTGTGTGCGTGTGTGTTTGTTTGTGTGGGTGGATGTGTGCAGCAGAGAGTCACAGTTGCCCCACACTCAATATGCAGGATGTATGAAGACACATGAAGTTCAAGTTGAACGATAGGTAGTATGGTAAAATGTGTCCTTAAAGAACCGTAATAATATCCCTTCAGTAACACAAAGGGATGTATGAATGAATCCAAATACAAATACCTCCCAGATTGACAGAGTCCTATCTGTTATTCCCACAGCCTGTTTTGGGTTAAGTGGCTTTTCCGCCTAAATCCAAGCTGTATGGAGTTGGCTCTTGAAAGATGGTGCTTATCTAGTGATGTGGGTGTCTGTTTATAATATAATGTGAATTATAGAGCACCTATTATTGCTACATCCGATATAGTGACCTTAAAGTGTTATTGCCTCACCAAAGATGAAAAAGAGAAGAAATAATAAAAGAAATAGCAGAAGCTGTTCCCCACACGGAAATTACAAGTCAATATTTATGTTCTTTTTTCATAACCTTTTTTGCTCAGTATTTACCAAACATTTATTGGGGTCACTTCGTATAGAACTAAACCATGGTAATAAAGAAAAGGCTTTTTTCTCTATACTGTGTAAAATTCAATATACCATCAATTGGAAAGATGGCTGTCCAATATTAATATTTAGGGCAAGTAACTTTCTCCATAGAACTTTTGCAAATATATACATGGCAATATGGTAGGAAAAGTATCATCAAACAGAGAAGTTAGAGGGCGGGGGGACATTTCCTGCAACACTGGAGCATCACAGGCAGGAGCTAATATTCTCAGCCAACATCTGAGAGGATATCCTATTTTAGTCAGGATGGCCTAGCCCAGAAGAAAAAGTTATTTAAAAAAAGGATCCCAATATCAACACAGCATCGAGTTAGAGTCAGAGTTGTGGAGTTGACAGACTCTTCACCAGCTCCTCTGTGGCAGATGGGGAGAGGTGTCCAAGGGGGAAATGAGGAGTTAAGCTGAAGTGCCTGGAGTCATTTACATTCATGTGAACATTGGAGGTATCTAGTTTGGCTTATTTGACTACGATTGTGAAAAATCCCAATTACAGGGCACAATTGAAGTCTTGGCAGAGATTGAATGCTATTGCTGCGCTTGTACAGAACGTAATCACAAGCAGCCGAGTAAGAAAAAACGCTCACATCAATCTTCTACTTGTAATTCCTATAATATCTCCCACTTGGCAAAAAGAGTTACAAAAGCGTCATCAAACATGTGGAAAAATGACTGCAAAACTGGCAACAACATTAACACTAATGCCATCAATTCAGCCAATTAAAAATGTGCCAGCTATACATTGTTAACTTGCACACTGTAAAATGCTACAAATATGTAATACAATGAAAACAAAAGCTAATTTAGGTTAAATTTCCAATTGTCTGGTGTGACTACAAGGCCAGTCAGGGCAGTAATGGTGAAGTCAGCAGAGAGCAAGGCAGTCAGAGGAGGAGAGGGAAGTGAAAAGAGCAACTTAAGTGCAACATGTGAGTCAGAGAAGTGACCCTTAAGTACAGTTGCTAAATCCAGACTTCCATAAGGTCCTAATAAAAGCAACACATTTCAGAGCTCCTGTTAAATCCAGACAAAAAAACAAACATTGGAAATCTAGAGCAAAACCCAGAAGCCTTATGTAAAAGAATAAGAATATATATATAATGCAATGGATCATAATTGGGGTATGTATATATCATCGTATCTCATAGATATGCTAACAGGGACTAAATAACTGGCAGAAGACCAGAAACTGGAGTTCATTAAGGGCTGCACACTTCTGTAGGAACCTAAAAACATCCAGGACAGCTAAACCTAGATGACCGATCATGGAGCCCTGCAGCCGGCACACAAAAGTGGCAGCAACTCGGTCAAGTGAAGGCTTCCCCTCTGTGTTGCCGACTCCTGAGAAACACCACTGCCCTATTCAAGAGTTTTGACATTGGTGACACAAATGCATAAGAAAAACCAGTCCTAATCAGACCTGCGTCCTGCTCTAAAAATGTGTTCCTAACAGGGGTTCTTTGTTGGCAAAATGACACTGTAAGTACTGTACCAATACAGTCATAAAGCTGTTTGCTGTGTCACATGTTGACTCTAATAATTGCCCACATTCATTTTGGTACCACTGTGGCTCTTAAACTGTTTTATCAGTAGTCAAGCCAAAAGGAATTTAGTTTTAAGTGATCAAAAGCATGTGTCAGTAAAACTGAATCAGCCCTAAATACCCATGGGCTCAAACTACATGTTTAAGCATGACTTCAATTGGGTCTCCATTATTCTGTCTCAATAGCAGCTAAATGAGGCTTAGCCCAAGTACAATCAGGAAGATTGCCTCATTCACAAATCTGTGCCCTCTACTCTTTCATTCAGTACTCTTTCCTAATCAGTTCAAGCTACGTCAAGCTACATTTTCTTCCCACGAACCACAGTTTGCTAGAGATTAGAGTTTGCTCTAAGTTGCTTTATATTAGAGCTTTAATGTTGTATCAGTGGGGAGGGCCAGCATGGACTGGATGTCTCTTCTCAACTGGGTGAGATCTTTGTGTTATGTAGTGTTAACATGCATCCAGTGGTGATACTTGCACATACACACATACCACTGCGGAACTGCAAAGATGAGTTAATGAGTTATTTTTGGCCTCCAGGGTTCCAGTTCATTTTGTGCACAGACAATAAATAGACATTTGGGGCTGTCCCAAGGCTTGGATGGGCATGAAACTCTCCCGTGTTAAGTCATCAGCACAAGAGATGAGCAACTGCATTGGAAAACATCTTGTTGTTTGATTAAAAACTCAAAAGCACAAGCCTTGTGTACAGAAAAACGTCATAAAAACTCTTTTTTAGCTCTGTTTTTGGTCTCTACCAGCTCCTGGGGGAAATATCTGGCTCTTCAGCACGTTCACCAGCTAGTCTCTAACTGTGTCTGTCTGCCGTTTGGTACTGAGCAGGTAGTGTACAGTGGGTTTTTAGAGATTCTTTTCTGAAAACAGCTGCCTAGAAAGCTGATATAACATTCAGCAATTTGTATCAGTTCACTTTTGGAATTTGTTGGCCATAACATAAATTTATAGTAGTTTTAAATTGTCCAGGAAACTCATGTGTTTCTATGATGAAGAAAATTGAGGATAATGTTAAAAAGAAAGGGGTAAAAACACTTTTAGAACCACTTAGCAATTCCATAACTACCATGGCATAATGATATGTCACAAGTTACCACCCGCACACTATAGGTCTGTAAGATACGCATCATTTGACAACTTTAGCAAACTGTTGTAGGCCTTAGAAACTGTATAATTCAACTCAAGAACTTCTTTCAAGAGAGTAGCTTTGAATACCAGATATTTTCTGAACTTTTTTTGTGATACACTGACACTAATAACATGTCCATGCTTTGATGCTGGAGAACAAGTTGAAAACAAAAGCAGTAAAAAAATAGCCAGCAGCCATTCCCAAATCCCAATCCATACCTGATTCTATGAGCATAAATAATAAAAAAAAGAATGCCTGCCAGTTTCTTGGGGTTGCAATCTTTCATTTTCACAAAATACCAGCAAGGCATCCATTCCCAGCTTTATTGTCATGGGATAAAGGGTTTCTTTCCTCCTTTTTTATGCCAGCTGTACAAATTGATAGCAGACAGTTAGATGCTGCTCACAGTGCCACAGTCTGGACACTTATTCCAGCATCCCTTGGCTATATTGTATGTCAGAAGATAGGATGTGCAATATTCTCAGACCAAGAAATGAATCCACAGAGATTTCTTTGTGGCTTGACCAGATAATCCTTTTGGTCAAAGAAAAAGGAACCCTCTGCTTTCGCTCAAGGCGCCAGGGGGATTTTCGGAGGAGGCGGTTTTCATTTCATTTGCGGTCTACACTTGTGGCGTCTGTTTACCATGCTGCGATCCAGTTTTTAGATATAGAGTGAATGGCCAAGCAGCTCAAGTAGAAAGCACTTCAGGTAAATCGGCAAAAATCTATTCAGAGCTTATTATTTATTTTATATGTTCAGCAATGTCAAGACAAAGGAAAGGAAAATGAAAAGGAGAGGAAAGGCAAGATAAGGTACAGAAATAGAAAAGGAAAAGTTAAAGGGAAAGGAAAGGAGAGGACAGGACCTTATTTCAAGCATTCCCTCTGCAATTTACTGTCCAGGGAGGAGTAAATATCTCTTTTTCATTATTTAAGTTCCCTTGGGCTGTCAGCATCCAATCCACTAAGATTTAAACTGAAAAAATATTGTCTGATGTGGTCTGAATGCTGAATAAAACTGAAACTATTTCCTTATCAGAGATGTTTTCATGTTGGGATAGTCTGTGTGTGTGTGTGTGTTTATGCTTATGGGCATGCATACAGGCGTGTTTGTGTGTGACAAGGCACTGAGTTGCTCCCATTCCTAGAAGCCCCCCAGGCGCTGGGGAGCATCTGCAGCCCTCTCTTTTCCATATGCCCTGTGCCTCTCAGTCTCACTGAATCATTAATTCAGGGTGATTATGAATTAACAAGCCACCATCACTCTTTTCCCTGTCAGATCAGTGTGATTTTTCATCCCTTTTTATGATTTCGACATTAGAAGGGAGCTTCTAATTATGTAGGCGAATCTGTCTCAGGTGGACGGTTTGGCGTGATGATGCTGCGGATACAGTTGCTATAGCGATCCAGGATTTTTCAATTAGAAAAATGTGTTACTTAGATTATCCCTTTGGAAGTTCTCAGTCTGGGTGTAGACGTCAACAAGGTGGAGTTCAATTCTCAGTTTCATGTAATGGTGACAAAAATGTGGGCTGATTAGGCCACCAAATGTCATGTAGATAATTTAGTTGTCATTTTTTCATGTGGTATAGCCCCTCTTACCCCTACGGAGTGGCCAAACAAGCCCAATATGGCGGCTATGAATTGGGAGAGCTGTAGGTGGAAAACAAATGAATATCTTGAAAGAGAAATGTAGCCAAAAATGGATTTTCCTGACGTCCTGTACATTGTGTGTACCAAAGTGCAGCAGAACCACACATAATCTACATTTCAGAGTATATGCTCATCTCCCCAAAGTTTGTGAGACCGTGATGGAAGTCGTCCCCAGGTGGCAACGAGAACAGACCTCCCATGAGCAGGCGGGGGCTCACAGATGCTTGCCAACACGGGGGCCTGAGCACAGCACCCTCCAGTTGAAGGGCGGTCTCCTTAATCACCATGACACCCTGCTGCTCTGTTGTTCTGGCAAAACAATGTGGAAACAAACAGACAGAGCAAACTTGATTAGATGTGTTCTGCTGGGAGTGAGATTTACAAGCTCTAAGCTGCTGTTTTGGGGTGTCTGAAGCTCACACTAGATCACAGGAAATTGCATGACATTCAAGTGCTCCTGAACAATAGGATTTTTAAGTTGCTCCTGCAGGGCCCTGTCTACACCCAGTGGTACAGACTTTTTTTTTTTGAAAAAGCAGCTCTGAAATGTAGATTTTTAGTAACATGTGACAGTGATTTAATAAAAAAAAAATCAGAAAACACAAACACACTCCATCCAACAGCTCAGTTTAGCTAGGCTACTTAATCTGACTGTCTCTGCTCTCACCAAGCAGAAGGATCCTCTAGAAAACAAAACAAACCTTGGACTTGAAAAAAAGAGTATACACATTTTACATTTAGATTCAGCATGTATTCCCATTTTTCATAAACATAATAAAATATTGTTTCGACTTGTCATATTCTGCTTTGCTGCTTCTGAGTGAGTTACAGCAATGCAAATATGTAATAGTGCTTTTTTGTTGTTGTCGCCCTCTGCTGGACTGGACCAGTGGAGCTGGCAATGGCTATTATTGTGTTAATGGAATAGTATATAAAGGCTAGATGTAAACAGGAAGGAAGTTGAATAAAGTCGGAGCTCAAACAAGCCGCTGCTCGTTAAGCTAATTAGTGTGGACAGAAGGCGACCGTGTGTTGGAATATTAGCATACAGGATTTTTTTGTCACCGTAAAACTTACATAGAGCTTATTCCAAGAGTCAACGGGAAAAAAAGATATTTGTGTGCAGCTCGACTTTCAGCAGAACAAACCTGGACTGGCGTGAGGAGACGGCGAGGCGGCTCTGTGGTTGGAATCCATGAAGCTCAGCAGCAGGTGAGTGTTTTCATAATAAAGTGTGAAATGGCAGTAACAATATATATTTGGTACCTACACATATTTACTGTTATGTAACGTGAAACAGCTCGTGCAACTCGCTCTTTAACCTGTCCCTCTCTCCCACACACGTTATGTCAGGTGTATTGATAGCCTACTTTTGTTTCTGTGTTGATTCTTGTTGGGTTGAACTTGCTCTGTAGGGTTTCTGGCTGCATGGTATGTTAGCGTGCTAGTGGACTTCGGTGTGAAAAAGTCAGAATAAACTTTTGTAATATTTACTTCATATTGTTTTCTACAACTTCAAATGCTTTTTACAGCATTTCACAGATTTTACCTGCTTGTAGATATGGAAGAATTGCATTAAACTTTCCTACTCTGCCTCAAGACACTTATTAGGGAGTAGGAGTGAGTGGTGGGCTGTGATAAGGCTGTATTTTAAAGGCCCTGCCCACCCATGCAGGTGTTTTGAGTGGTTCTGGTTGATTAGGCCTCTGCTCTGGTTGAAAGTGGGCGTAGTTATGCTGGGAATTACGTGATGTCACCAAAGTTCATCAATTAATACCATTAGTTGTCCAGCCTTTACAGGTGCAGCAAAACTAATCAGTCAAGAAACACCTGTGCAGGTTTATCATGGGCGTGGAGGGGTTTTTGTTGTACATACGCAAAGATTAGTCTTACATTAGAGAAAATATAATACCTCACCTGTCCACTATGTGCCCTCAGTGAGTTTGTTTGTCTGCTTATCACATGACTGCCCTTGTTACCCACCACCTGCCTGCACAGCTGCTCCTCGTTTGCCCGTTAGCTTTACTAGTAGATAGAGGTGGCGTTTTCCATAGAACCTTTGTCAGATTGTCTGAATTGCCTTACAGCGTCTGAATCGTCCTATTTATCCTGAAGGCCTCTTACACTCTGTCTCTCAAGCGAACTGTTTGCTGCAGTCTTTTGTCCCTCATCGTTTTGAATATGGCCGTCTGTGGAACATTGTTGTTGTCTTTTTCACAGTCCAAGCAAAAGACTGACATAGACATGTGACTGGTGACAAGTAGAACAGCCCTGTATAAAAACACAGTCATTACTGGACCCATGATTTGTAGTTTTAGCATTGATGTAAGAATCTCAACAGAAGGTTATTGACATTTTTGAGTAATACATGTCGGGTTCAAGGCGCCTTGCTTGCTCAGTTCCTTTTCCAAGAAAAGTGCTTCTTGGTTAGGGAGAAATTAGAATACTGTTAAAAGCGAGAAATTATTATTAGTTTTGAAAGGATTTAGCAGTGTTTGTGGCTGTTTCAAAATCAAAAGAGGCTCCAAATCTAGGCTGAGCTTTACAGAGCTGTAGAACTGGGTAAAAAAGATTTATTTTTACAGAGAAAATCTTGACAAATTTAATATTTGGATGTGTTGGGATTAGGGCTCATGTGAGGAACAGACTCATTCTTTTTCACAAAGTGTGTAGCGATAGACCTGCATCCTGTTTTAAAGACCACATGCCTGCTCCTGCTGCTTCGTACGCCACAGCTGGCCACATCTGCAGGATTTTCTGCAGCACTGTACCGAGCCTGCCTGCCAGCTCACAATCTGTAATCTGCACCATGCACCCTTCCCATTTCACAAAATGCTTTCTGATTGGAAAAACTCTATAAAAGATTCTAATAAATGCTGGTTGAGTGTGACAGGTGTTTACAAATAGCAGTTTGGTGCTTTTGTGCAGAAACAGTAGGCTGTCCAGCACATTATACAAGTCGCACACACGCAGCCCTGGAGAAAGAAGAAAAAAAAATTAGTGGCACAAACATCTGCTTTCGGTCTGCTGGGACAGAGCCAGCCCGCCCTGTGCAGACCTCCATTACCAGGTTTTGATGTTGCCATAAGGCTCTGTGAGCTGAAAACATATAGGTATGGAGGACAGGACAGATCAGGATGTTGGTGGTTATACTTTTGGGTTTTCCCACAGAGCTCAAGGACACCTCAGCTGTGAGACTTTCCACATTGGACTCCAGTTGAGTGGAAGGTAAGAAACTTTGGAGTTTTCGATTTAGCTGTTCAAATTTGAGAAGAAAAAGACACTGTCACAATGAGACGAGAAATTATGCTGTTCTTGTCCATCACAGGAAATGGAAATGATGATGTTGCAAGCAAGGAAGAAGAACTCTCTCGCTCTGCTGTTTCAGCACTTGACCCGAGGAAGCTACATGCATTTGGTGAGTCCCAGACTTGCCTGATGCTCCCATGGGGCTATAACAAAGTTAGACTGGATATGTAGAGAAAACCGAATGAAATAGATACAGTCTGTGAGAGATGGAGTAGGAGTGATCCAGCTCCCAAAGGCCTCCGAATATGGACCCAACAGAGAGGCTTATTCAATTATTTGTACCGCTGTAGCAGCTCAGGAGTGCTCAAGTGTATTTTGAGGTGACATTTTTAAACAATGGGCCAACCTTAAAGGATGAGCTACAGGAGTCTGACTCACTGGACAAACTACAGCCGTCCAGTGTGCTGTAATGAGCTGCAGGGGTTTGACTTGCTGAGCTAGCAGTAGTTGTCTGACTCAAATGACAAACCACAGGGTTCTGGCAGAGATGGCCTCTGAGTACATCGTCTTCTTCCACCAATTCTTCCTACTCGTAAGGTTAAGAAATCTCCCTTCACATCATCACCCTCGAACATCCCTTAGCTGCATTCTTCCTCTTCTGCCCAGCGAGCTTGCCCAGTGTCCTGTCATCTGCGGTATTATAAAAACACTGCCACTGATGCTCTGCCCTCCCAAAAAGAATCTATGTGTGAAAAGCCTGATAAAGTCAGTGTTCCTCAGTGCTGTACTTCCATCACAGACAGACACCCAAGACACGGTGCCCTATATCAAATTCCTCCCAACAAAGAAGCCATGAGATATATTATTTACCATTAATAAGCCAGTGCCAGTGAAGTGCGATCTCCATCAATGGGAAAAATGTAAATGTAAAACGTAAACATAAGGCACACAGTTATCACACCAGAGAAGAGTACTGAGAAGCAAGAATAAGGACAGAGCCGGAGGGAGAGACAGCAATGCCAAGGCCACACAAGGTTATTTAAAATCTTCCACATCATCCAATTTAAAATGTGTCCACACATTTAAACTCTTCTTTCCTTTGCACGGCTCAAGTCCTGCATGAAAATAAAGCAGGAAAGTGTGCGCCTAAGAGTGTGCAACCTGGCTCTAAGTCATCGTTTGAAGAACTGGACAGTTGTGAATGAGGTCTTACAAGTTTTTTTTTTTTTTTTATGTGTTGAACAGATGTGTTTTAATCACTTTCTGGCTATAACCATTGGCCCTCTCTCTCCCTTTTAATTTGAGCAGCATAAAGCGATGAGTGATGAAATTTTTAGCACCATCCATAGTGGGATTGTAGATAATAGTAGGATAAGTCCCAGGTCAGACGATAAGCATTTAACTGAAGCTTTTTCAGATGCCTTTTGCTAACCTTTTCATTTGAATTTGCCTGCACAGTGGGTACATAATCCTTTCATATGGGGAAAGCAAGCACTCTTTTCATTATTCATGCCCACAGCATGAAATCTGCTCATTTTTAGGAAACGTGGTGAGACTGTATTGTACCATGACCAGAACTAACACTAGGAATGCATACACATAAAAGTGGTGGTTATATATTTCTCTATCAATTTATCTATGTTGTTAATTTCTGTAGCTTTCAAAGGACATGAAGTTGCAGCTCCAGTGTTGGTAAAGTGTTGTGTAATCATACTGCTGTTACAGCCATCTCCAGACATTCTCCCACATGCTGTCCTTGAGATGAAAAAGCATTGCTGAGTGAGAGCTGCTAACCTTGGATGTGATGAATTGTCGTTCATTTCAGAGAGCTTATGATAATGGCTGCCCCTGCTTTGTGAATGGGGTCATGTATCTGCTTTGCCTTTTTTCCCCACCCTCAGACCACCCAGTTCCCTCCCACAATGCATCTCTGGGGGTTTAATTCAGTCTTGCTGGGAGCACGTCCGCAGATAGTTTGATTCAGACAAGGGAAACCATTAGGAGCACTGTAATGCAGTTTTTGGCAAGAGAGAGACCCGGGCATTCATTACGCTGGTCCTTCTTTATTTAGGAGCAACTTCATCAGCAAGCTCTTGTCATTTAAGGACAAAAAAGCAGTTTAAAAAAATGTTATTTGTTTTTTACAGACTAGTTGCCAGCAGGAGAAAAATAGAGCAACATTTCAAGTCTACCTTCCTCGTCACTGCTGTATCGCTCATGATAGATTAAGGAACAATGCACAGATTGCCATTTTCTTTTTCTTTGGCTTTGGCTTGTGTCCCCTTTTGTAAAATGAATTGGGCAGCCTGTTCAACCCTGAATTATGCATTTCATTTTTCGCTCAGTAGAATTACACCCATAAAACACAGTGCTGAAGTGAAGATTTTTAACATGCCGAATGTAGCCTAGCTGTAAGAAAACTGATTGCTAAAACAAAAAAATCCATGTGCTATCACCACTTATCTGTGAATATGTCAGTGGCTCTATATTTTCAAATTTAAGGCCATAACATCTATTTTTATAATTATTTATGAGAAAGAAGAGTGGCTTTTAGCTTGGGGTCTAAAGTATTTGACAGCACTAATACACAGTATTCTTCTGTTGACATGAAAATAAACTCTTCTTACCAAATGAGCATCTGTATTCTGCTGCTTGCTTATAGCGGCCTCTTTTCTCGTGACGTGATCTAGTAATCCATTTTAAACCCCCACCACACCCCCACCACCACCCCCCACCCTTGTCTTTGGCTCTCCTGGGTTAATGTAGGCGGATGTGCTGTATCCCGAATATCATATGCATGAAAGATTTGCCATCCCTGCACTTTTTTGCTTCGTATGTTGCAGCGCAGCAGTTGATGGATAGAATGTGTCACCTGGTGCAGTGCTCAGGGCAAGAGGCATGCTTTTGGAGGTGGGGGTTTGTCTCTGAGAGTCAGGGGACTGGAGACCGGAAAGTAAAGGCCAAAGACCTGGCCGCTTTGTTCGCGTTAACTACCACGATCTGACAGGGACACAAAATGCACAAGAGACAGACGTGTCTCTAGATTATCTCGACTGAGGTCCCAGACAAAAGCATTTATTATTTAAACTCAGCTGCTACATCTGAGTGGAAAAACACTACTGAACTTTTGCAGCACCTAAGACAGCACCTTTACTTTATGCTCCTGTCTCTTTAAAAATCCATAAAGATACTATTGTTGTAGTTTAGCTTCAGCAGTTTGACTTTATCATTTAAAATCTTTGTTCTTGTGGTCAGAAAGATGCACGGCTGCTGTTGAGCATTTAAAAATACTAACAAAAAAGTGTGGTTTATACTAATACTACTAAATACTGTAAAAACTGTAAATGTAATTTTGTATACAATGGACACTAAATGCTGATCTGAACTATTTAATTTAACGCTGCAACAGATGTTTTTGATGGGTTTTTTTTTTTTTGGTTCATTGACTACTCTTTTAATTCATTAAACGTCTTCTTCCCAGAACCCAAGGTGCCACATTAGAATTGCTTGTTTTGTCCGACACTCCAAAAAGGTTATTTAATTTTCAATGATATAAAACAGAAAATCTGCAAATCCTCACAATTGAGAAGCTGGAACCGGCATTTCTACTTGAAAATCAATTACCAAATTAAATAAATTTTCTGTTGACTAATCTGTCCAGCACGACATTAGTTTGATCAAATCCATACTGTGTCACCGCATTAAACTGACACCTGAACAAATTCAGCAGTGCAGACTCCTCACAGTTTTGCAGTTTTGCAAGATATTTTATTCAGGAAGGGACCCGGCCTCAGAGCTGACAGGTCAGATTCAGAGTGTTGCCGTGACTCGCTATCCTGAGCAGGCAATGGGCAAGGCGGCCTTCAGCACTTACAGGTCCTGATGATATTATTTCAACAGGCTCTCAGTGGTTTGGAGAGTCATTGCAGTGGCTGAGAGATAATGGGCCAGATGTAAGAGCCACCTGGCCAGCGCCAGGCCCCCGTATGCTGCCGTTGACGGAGCCAGTCATGCAGAGCTCAGGCTCGGCTGTCTGCTGCTCGCTGTTTCTCAGGCACAAGGCTTATTGCAGCTCATTTAGCAGAGCAACTGTGCTCATCACAGTGACATTCTTCAGCAACTTTTTTTGTGCACCCAAGTGTGGAATCCGCACTGGCATTTAAAAGTAATGCTTTTGGTAATTATAACTTAAAGCCAGTATTAATATATTTTTCGTATTATCATGACATTAACACAGCTTGACCTGTAAAAATAGAGGTCATGGTGCAGAGCTCTGAAACCAAAATCCATCACGCTGAATCAGCCGCAGGCAACGTGTGAACGCACTCCAGATTTCTGTCTATACATACCCGAGACGCAGATACGCTGCTATATCTGGTGTGTGGAATGAGCAGTGCTTTTGGCAGCCCGCCCATTTAATTCATTTAACACTGAAGAAAACAGAGCACCTCTGGCAAACAGGGCAGTGGAAAATAGAGCCGTGAATCTTGATTGTGGAGGTAAATGAACAGATAGGTCTGGAGGTGTGTCATCTGTCTGTGAGCAGAGATGCATTACTGTGGATACACCCCGTCACTTCTGTGTCCCCAGTAACCTCACGGAGAAAAAACACATCAAGTGAGTGAAGCAGGTATTCCTTTTGGATATTTTCTCATCTAATATGTCATCAGAATGTGCAGAATGTGTCTGGGTATACAGAAAATGTAAATGAAAATGTCCAAAGTTGCACTTCCTGAGACAAAGGCATAATTCAAACGTTACTTCAGGCAAGCAATAATATTCTAGACAATGTAAGCCAGCGTGGTATGTATGTATACTTGTTTAAATATTCATGGCGAAAGGGCAGGAGCGGTATGTGGCTGGTGTGTGATTTACACCAGCAATAAGTTTGTGTCAGCGCAGAGGTCGACAGTACCCCCAAGCAAACTTGCAGAGCTGTGAATAGGAGATGATAGCCTCCCACCAGTGATGACCTCTCAAACTGCTCAGCTATTCAACATACTCTGACCTGTAAGACAAAGCTTTTACCAAAATCGCACACGTCACACAAGATTATTAATATTTATCTCAACAGAAAATGATTGTAAAAAATCAACAGTCTGAATTGTTGGGGAATGACAGTGGGGCCACATGTATAAAACTCTGTATGCACAAGCCTGATTCCCACTTCCACAGCCATATATGGTCATAGACATGTCCTTAATGAATCAAAGACATGTGCCCGCTCCTCCAGTCTGTCAGTGAAAAGAATGAGAAGAGAGAAAGTGTCCTTTCAGAGACTCGCATTGGTGAGGCCCTTCAACAGTGTCAGAGCAGCCATCCTTATGCACAGCCATTACATACAGGTTTTTGATTTATTCTTGCGGTGCAGAATTTCAGATCAAACCTGAGAGGAGGTGGAGAGTATGTTCTGTTTATCTAACTCAGCAGGTGAAGATAGGTGCCCTCATTAAATACAGATGATATTATGACATGATTTAATATTAATATTAAAAATGAATGGACATCTCTGAAAAACTGAAAAGGTATGCACCTGACCAAAATATCTCTAGAAGAAGGAAAGTCAGAAAGCACCAATGCCCTTCTCACCCTGAGCCCTTAAAAGTGCTTCAGTCAAGAGAACAAACTGCTCTTAGGAGATGTGCACAGCGAGACGTAAACACCAAGGTACATCGGCCCTGTGTGCATCTCCGGCACTCCATCACCCATCACTGTCTGGGCCTTCCCCTCAGCCTTTAAATCTGGAGCGACAGGGTGTCACTGGGAAAACCCATTGAGCACACTGCGGGACGATGGCTTCATGCCCTTCTCCATCACACCTTTGTTCCATCCTCCTCTCTGAGCCATGACAAGGTAGGGGACGAGTTATCACACCCGTCAGCTTTATGAGTCCCTGTCTGCCTGTGCCGCTGTAATAAAGTCATTGTGCTGCTTCTTCAAAATGGGGTGAGTCAGAGCAAGTGATGGGAAATTGGTCAGCAGAGTGTTGTTGAGGGGCAAAAAAGTACATTCTGCGCCAGTGGCTTCT
This sequence comes from Macquaria ambigua, assembly GCA_008360985.2. Taxonomy (NCBI): domain Eukaryota; kingdom Metazoa; phylum Chordata; class Actinopteri; order Centrarchiformes; family Percichthyidae; genus Macquaria; species Macquaria ambigua. The sequence goes on along the minus strand of VMKM01000037.1, from coordinate 212,688 downwards.
TTGGATGCATTGTTGGTTTGATTAATAATATGAGGAGAAAACCCTCATTCCTCCAGAGTATTTTCCACCTGAGAGCCAGGCCATAAAAGCCCAAAATAGCCCCGAATCCCTCAAAGCTGAACGAGGGGAGAATTTTATATTTATTGTCAAAGTGAATTTCCTTATTTAAATGAGTCCATATTAAGACTGCTGCAGGAATCCACAGTGGTATTTACTCTCTGATGAAAATTCTAATTACCAAATCACCTTTTTATAGTAACTGTAAATAATACTGTATTAGCCATAACCTAGCTACATATACATTGCTGTCAATCATATACTAAAATCTCATTTTCTGATATGACAGCTTAAAGGGCGCCCAAAGAGGATTCCTTCATTTCAGCAGAGCTCTGGAGATTTGTTTTTGAGAGAGACGTGTTAGACACTGTCTGAACCTAACAGTCTGCTGTGCACTGTGAGGAGTAGTAATTGTGTGAGCAGTAATTGCACTCTCTGCATCTGCTAGGGAGAATAAGGGCCATCATTGGGTCAGATGCCTGCAGCCTCCGGGAACATTTAGTCAGCCGCAGAACATGTGAACGTGGATGTATGTACAGTATGAAGAGTAGTGACGAGACAATGTCTTCCATCCAGTGCAGGGTATAATCCTTTCATACGAAAAAGACTGTCTAAGTAATTGTGCATGATCACATCCATTTTGCAGAATTGTTCTGTAAGTTGCTTCTGACAGTGCGCTGAAAGTATTCAATGGCCATTTTGTGCTCAGCCCACCTCTGCCAGAAGTTCATTGAGAGGGTAGTTTGTCAAAAGCGTTGCATTAATTGTTAAACTTGCAGGGGGTGTTGTGCACCTGGAAATGAGGCCATTTGTATTATCTGTCATGTTACTTTTGAAAAGAAAAAAAAAAACAATAGAACATAAAACTGGCTGGAAATTACCGCACTGCTGGATGTAATGGCACATGGTTAAGAGGTTTTCTCATGCTGATACAGAAACAGCACTTACATGTATTATGCCTCTTTAAGTTATATGCTCATGAAAACACATACAAAGTATCTATACTGATTGCATTTATTTATACCTGAAACACTAAATTTATATTGATAACCAATGTAGTGCTGAAACAATTAGGCAATTAATCAATTGACAGAAAATTTGACATCTCTTGTTGAGTAATTTGCAGTTTTTCTCTGTTTATAGCACTGTGGAGTGAATATCTTTAGGTTTTGGATTGCAAAACAAGCAACTTGAAGATGTGACCTTGGTCTCTGGGAGCTGGTGATGGCCGTTTTTCACATTAATCGATTTAAACAAACAATCAACAGATTAACAAAGCAGGTAATGAAAATGATGATTAGTTGCAGCCCCAAACCAGTATATGAGAGGCATTAACATTGGTCTATCGCAAACTCAAAGTTTAAATAAGAATATGCCCTAAAACATAATCTTTCTCCTCATGCAAGACAGTTCAGTCAGTGTTTCTGACAGTTGAAGCCATCTCCCAAAAATAGAAGGCTCAAGTCTGTCATGCTGTCAAACTATCAATCCTGGAGGAGTGCTACTGACAGATTAGGACGCTGCATTTACATAACTGTCACCTTCTGGACCAGAAACATGCAACCAGTTCCTTACTCACTGTTTCTGCATGAGTCTGTAATTTATTTTCAACTTAAGGATTTGTGTTGTATCATTTACAAGTCTGTGTTGATCATTATAAGAAGCCACAGTAACAGAATTGCTATTGTTACAGTATGTTATTTCATTTATTCTGAATGGATTCCAAATGCCAGAGGCAATACATGCTCTACAAAGGGAACTAGATTGGAGGCAATTGGAACAGCATCTAACACAGTGGACCCAGCTGACTGGATCAGTTTGTTCATCACTCTTGATGAAGCGAGACTAAAAAGCCACCGAGGGTCATTTATGTTAGTCTGGTTTTGTAATGGCTTTGATATTTGGAAGTTGTACTTTAAATCAGCAATGGGTGCAGCGTTTCCCTGCTGAAGCATTCACTTGTAGCTATGCTGGGATGTAATGTGATCCTTTATGTGCCGAGTTAGATTTATGAGACCGGAGCCAAAAGAATGCCTTTAATAACAACTGCAAGATGTCAATGAAATGTACATTTCAATCTGATCTCTTTCAGTAAGTGGATAGAAGCACAATTTGTATTTGCGTCACAGTTTGTCACTCCTTTGACCTTCTTATTTCATTCCAATCTGTCTCGGCGTTTGACAAGAAACCATGCAGAATCTCCTGCAGAGACAGAGACCGGGAAGATTGATGCAAATGCACCTCTTCAGTCTCTCTCCTCTGCTCTTTCTACTGCCTAAGATATTGTACATGAGAGATAACAACCAACCCGGGCGACTATCCTTTCAATAGCAGCACTTCGGGGTAGCACAGACGAGTGGAGGTGACTTCTGAGGTCAATAGAAATGGCACATGTTGCTGGAAATGGTCCATAAAAGCTCTTTCTGACATGACAGAGTAGCCCTGGACTCTTGCCAATAGACACCTTTTCACAGTAGAACCCTGCTGTGCCTGTCAGGGCTGAGGTCAGCCCAGTGCTATTTACTTTACTTTAAAATAAGGTCCAAACTGCTATTTGTTTATAGGGAACAATAATCCAGTTAGTAAACCATCTCTTCTGGCAGCCAAATGTGAAAATTATAGTTTATTTGATTTGGATACAATACAAAATGGCATGATCACTGTGTTAAGAAACTGTAGGTTAATTGTCTTGAATAGTGACAAATCCTTTGTTTGGCATTGTATTGGAAACGAGGTTACTGCGAGCTGGCGTGTCTCCATGCCCCTTCCCTGCACTCCTTCAAGGAGGAGTACAGCACATATGGCCCCCTGGGCGGTATGGATGGGTCGCTGCAATCAAAGTGGGAGGACACAAGCACAAGAAGTATCCCATCTGTCATGATGTCCTCTCTCTCTAAAATGGATTAATAACGGTCGGGAAGAGAGCAGTGAGCAGAATAAAAGCATCATAATTATCTGCTGCAGAATGAGGGAATTCACAGGGCACAAGGCCGTTTTAGATATCCATTTCTGATTTAGCAAAAATCTGTTTGTTAGTGCTCCATTTGGGCTTTTGTTAGTCACCCCATCCAAATTCCACATTTGTGTCTATTTCAGCTTGAAAGTGCCCTAACGCGTTTTCTAAATACATAGCCAGGCATTAGTCACCCTGCAGTACATCTGCACTATAGCTGCTAGCTCTGAATAATATGGAACAGCTAACAAGCCACAGTGGAAAATTGTTCTGAAATACTTTCACATCCCCTAGAAATACTTTTGTGTTTCCTTGCAACAGTTTTTCTGTTCTCTTACAATACTTAGAGCTCTCCAGAGCTTTGGCAATGCATACATAATGGTGGCACTGCTACACAGGAAGATGATGTTCTTTGATGGCCTGATGATGCACCTGTGAGTCTTGTCCAAGTCATGCAGGGATGTTTTAAATGTGATATTAAGACAGTGATTCACATGATAACACTTATGCTGTTAAGGGATTACTTTTTGCAAAGTAATGGAAAAAAGTGCTATATGGGAATGTGAAAACTACTTCAGGAGAGAGCAGAAGTACTCCAGTGGCTCTTCAGGAACTCTGCAGAATTATTGTCATGGGAAAGATACGTTTTCAACAGCATTAAAAGCTACGCAAGGCAGCTAACATACACTGATGGCTCTAAATAGCAGCAAAAGAACTGAAGAATCCAGAAATCCTGTAACGTGACATCAGGAACTGTACAGCACCTGTTCATTTTTACCAACCTGGACTGGCACTCATTGTCAAGTTTTGATTTGACTCTTTGATTGGAGGATTGTCCTAGTATATCTTGAATCTACTGGGAACAATGATGTTTCAGTAAAAGAAATATAATCTCTTTTCCCCAGGGGGTTCTCTGCCCACTTTAGATGGCAAGGCCCTGCCAGAGGACCATTTCAACCTCTGCCTCTGATCAAACCCCTATCACTTACATTTTATTGTGTGGCTGTCCTTGCCGAGTCAAGAGAATTTGTAGATGTTATTTATGGAGGACTCACAGCCCTTTCCCCCAGCACCAATCCATTCAGGACTGCACTTGCCTGTTGCATCTGCCTGATCAGAGTCAGGAGGTTTAATATGCTGCTCCTCCTGCTGGAATAGGTAAAAAAATCAAATAATACATTTTACTCCACAGTCTGTGGTGAAATACAGGGTGTGTTTTTTTTAAGTGGTAATGAAAGCCATGGTGCCGCATCTCCACCTTAATCATGAGGTGAATATTTTTAGTAGCCAAGATGGAGTCACAATAAAAGGATCATAGCAGGGGAGGGGAAATTCATATTCATTGAAGCCACTGTTATTGACTCTAAGCTACACTGAAGGGGGGCTTGGGTACAGAAATAGCACATTGTGTGAACAATGAAATTAAAACAGGAAAGGAGGGAGGGAAATGATTCATTTTGGGATTTTTTAATCACTGATAAATGACGAGTAAAATGAATGTTACTGTAATTATTGCTTAACTGAACAGAAGAGTCCTGAAAAAAATGCAAACTAAAAAATGGTCTGTATCAAATTAAAATGCTAATATGTGCTGTAGGTTATTATAAACAATTAGCTGAAACACTTTCTCTTCATTTACTGCGTTGAATACCAAACATGGAAGCCCTTTAAATGGTGTTTCCACATTTTCATAACAAATTATTGTTACAGTTGCGGAAGACATGTGCTTCCCACACACCTTTCTGAGTGTTTCACATCAATTGTACAGAATGCGCTAAAGGCAAAGGCAGACATATCAAATGTATTATAATTTTCAATTTTGACAAAGCTGAATTTCATATCTTCTCTGTGTAGGAAGCCGCCCACGCAGAGCACACATTGATATGTGAGGCCTGCGCTGCAATAATTCAGCCTCACATGGATAGGAGTGCGTATAGGTGACTGAGAGAAGAAAAGATACTAGAATGCTCTTCTTCTCTTCATCATTGCATTACCCTTGGCATTTCAACCAGCTGGACTAGCATGAACATTAGTTTTACATTTGACCAACCAGGTTTAAACCTTTGAGCAATCTCACTTTCAGCGGTTCAGTTTCAAAGCAGTCCCACTGCCACTTGACACCTGATCAAGTTGCTACTTAGCTTTAATTTTAAAGTGGACAGTCACTGGTTCCTTGTCTTCAGGGAATAAATTATTTTCATGGCCAACATAAAATCAAAGAAAGTGATGAGCAAGAGCTCCTACAGATGACTGCTGTTAAATTTTGGTCTGGTCAACAGCAGTATGTAGAATGTGTGCTTTCCACTGTTGAGTGCATACTGATGCAAATCTCACAAAGATCACAGGAGATTTAGGCTGATTTATCTCCAATTCCTCCTTCCTGACAATTTGCGGATCATTTTTTCTCAGGGGCATCACTTTATGTCAGTGTATGATACAGAATATCTTCTCATTTGAGTTGTTCACAAATAAAAACTTGCTGGCAGACTCACTGGGGCTTTTAAAAGTGTTAGTTTAAATCTGGACGGTTATGTCACTGCTGTCTGAGTATACCCACAGTGATCAAGGAGAGGACTTTATAATAGGTCACCACCAAGTGACAACAAGCTGGATATGGCAGAAAAGTGGCAAGAACTGTCTAGGTTAAGTGTTTTCCAAGACATACAGTATAATAACTATACTAACAATAAGGAGAGCTGTAGAGCCTGTTGTGATTGTACATGATGCTGAACTATACAATAAACTTGACTTAATATTGCAAAAGTAGGAAAAACATGGTATGCTTGTCATTTTAGTCCACCTCATTTCACCTCTTTATCCAAGCTCTGCCCACATGGCGTATCAGTCCGACACCAGCTGGTAACACTGATTAGAAGCCCGGTATTTAACAAGCCTAGAAAGTAAATCATCGGTAAGGGTTACAGTTTGACGACTGCAGACTGGTGTTGATATACCACCAGGCATAATTCCAAAAGCACAAAGCCAGAGGAAGAGATGATAGAATGAGAGGAGTGGATGCTGGATGTATCGATCGATCACAGCTACTGTTTAAATATCACAAAGATCTGTGGTGTTTTCTGAGTTGACTGCAGATTTAACTTCACGTTCTGACATCATTATTGAATTCTTACAAAAGGCAGCTTGTAGCATTACATAAATAATGCCCAGTTCAGTTCATTATCTTTGATATTCGTTTAGTGTGTGTGCAACTTGTCTGTGACCATAATGCAGGAAATGAGATCTCTGAATCTTCCCATTTTCTAAGTAAGGATTTACACACACACACACACACACACACACACACACACACACACACACACACACACACACACACACACACACACACACACATATATCTACACTGGTTTTTACTGGTTTTGAACATCTCCTTATCTCTGGTCTCTCAAGGTTGCCAGGTATGGTGCAGGAATAATGACAGCTGTTGTTCTAAAGCGTTTTTCAGCTCATCCAAGTGGTTATACTGCGTTTGCATGTCCTTGATTATCCCTCTCCACTGCGATGGGCACATCTTGTAATTACCGCACACCCACCGACGGATGCTCTGAGTGATCAGACAGATCTTTGGACTAAATTAGCAGCCCTCACTCTGAAGGAGATGAGGGAAAGATTCTGCAGGTAACGTGTCTTTAAAGCTGACAAGTAGCTCCTAACAATGATTAGCACAAACACAATGCTCTTCTTTTTGTGCTATTTGTTCGTGGGGTTTGTCAGTTTCACTGTAGGAAAACCTTGACAAAACAGTTTAGAGCTTTAATCGACATGTGTGGTGTTTGTTCAGTGTTTGGTTGAAGGAAATCCTGTGTAGTTTCTTCAAATTATCATTATCGGTTGTCAAGAAGAGCTGTAGACAATATCGCATTACCTAATAATTTTACCACCCCGTGGACATGGCCACTGACAGCTTGTAATTAATAATTGTTCAAAGCAAGTTTTGGGATTGTTGGGAATAGTCTGAGAAAGTTCATACAGGTTTTCACTTGCCCAAGAAAACTTTTAAAAGGTGTTCGTCCTGACCTTAAGCCCACAGCGCTGAAGAAATAACCGATGTGCTAGCAAATGCTGTAGGCGTTTGTGTAATTCCAACCCTGTCAAAAGAACATTTTAATTTTCTGCAACACTTTGCAGAGTGAGTTAACAATCCTCAACAGCAGGAGAAATACATGAGAGGGAGAAATACATGAAAACAAGGGGTAGAAATTGTAGGAGCAATGAAAAGAGCATGAGAAACAAACAAGACTAAAGGAGAGTAAGAATAAGGAGAAAGACGAGAGGGAAGTATGAGGGGATAGAGATTAGAGGACAGCAGCTGGTGACGGTGAGGGGTCTTGTCTCTGAACGCTGGTGTAAAGCGATGACACCTGGCCGGCACGCAGAGCTCAGCATGACCAGCCAGTTCTGAAACCTTTTCCTAAGTAAAGCATCTCATTATGAGGAACAGGGATTGTTAGGAGAGACAAAAAGACAGACAGTGTGCTGAAATATTTCACTTGGTGAACAAGTAGGTAGATTAAAAAAATACTACATAGACAGCGGCATATATAGTGAGTGGCCAGTTGCTGTGTTGGGCAGTTAAAGCTAGGCAACTTTGTTGGAAAGATATATTTCTGGAGAGTATAATCGTTGACTAATACTGAGTTAGCAGAATTGTGCCTTGTGTTTTGGAATATGTTAAGTTTGCTTGATGGTAACAGAGCGTTACATACCAGCATGTACCAGCGTTTGATTTAAAAGTAGTTTAGCTGACTTTGCTGTGGAGCTCAGAGCGTGGGAGCAGCAAAGTTGCTCTGAATCGCTGCCCTCTGTTTCCATCACCCTTCTCTATTTCCATTACAGCTAGTTTAGTAGTTAAGTTTGTAAACGTTTATAGCCATGCACTTATCCTGCGTTGCTTAGTGTACAGTGATGTGTGCAGAGTTGTGCTTTACAAATTTAAGTTGTCACTCGCTTGCACCTGTGTCTGGTGGTAGGAGATACTTGGAAAAAATCAGAGCCATTCCTGACAACTTTTTTTTTGCATTTGCATCCACATATGATCATGCGTACCAACGCATCAGATAACTACATTAAAAACAAGCTTGAAAAGGAGGACAAGAATTATCATTGTATCTAGAGGAAAGTCTAGTTCTTAGCTGGCAAGACACTTGGAGCTCTACCTGCCTGTCTCTTGCTGGTTACCATCACCATCTTGTGACATCCTGACTGAACTGACAAGCAAGCACATGACCACCACCAGACTCTTATTTTCTTTAAGTTAGGAACTTTGGGGTTGTCAGGCAGTGCAGCAAAAACAGTTAAACAACTAATTTAGCAATTTTGCTTTGTTGAATTCTTATTTTCTGTTTGTTCAAGGGTTAAGAGAGTTATGGGAGTTTTGCAAAAAGAAACAAGTGTGTGTGAGAAGATAGCTTTCAAACATGGTGGAAACTTGGGAAAAATACCTTGTTTTAAATAATCAAAAACCTGATAATTAACATTGGCTGCGGCAGCCACCATGTCTGAACAGACAATGACAACACAAACTCAAAGGCGTCACAGCACTGGACACACAGAGTTAGCCTACATGCATGCTAATAACAATAATAATCATAGTGGCATTTTACTATTGTACTGACTTAATAGGCTTCTTTAGTGATTCATTTGTGGTTTTTAGCTAATAAATTAGTCACTCAGGATATTTGCATGCATCAATGCAGATTAAATAACCTACAGTTATTTTACACATTTCTGCACTTTTCATGCAAATTTGAACCTTATAAAATATGGTATCACAATATTTCTGATGTTAATATAGTTGACTTTTCAATTCCCTCTGGTTATTCTGGAGAAATATTATGTACATTGAAGACCCTGGAGGGAAACAAGACAAGTGCCACAAACACACCTCTGAATCTGTCTCATTATTTTACATTACACTTTAGTGGCACAATACAAAAATTTAATTTGATTGGTAATTATCAACAATAACAAGCAAAATCACCAATTATAGTTACTTTAAGAAAATGTCAGTTTCTTTCTGTAAAACCAAGTATAAGCTATAAGGGGGAAAATGCAGCTGTAATTTACAGTCATTACTTTCAAATCTTCTAATGCACACTAACTGTATGTTTACCATCCTCAAATGTAAATCAGAGTAATTCTACTGCTGCTGCTTTTATTGTTTATCCAAATACTCTCATTTGAACTGATGGAATTGCTTTGATTAAAGTCAAACATACAATGAGTTGAAAGAAAATATGACTCATCCGACTGTAAACACAAAGTTGACCTTTATGTCAAGATGGCTAATGTTGCTCCTCTCTGCTTAATCCATCTAACAGGCTACGACTCTGTAATCAGCCCAGAGCAGCCCATTGCTGATGCTTTGTCATCGTGGATGCTGCTTACATTTTCAGTGGGTTGTCTACAAGCTCACTGAAGTACAAAATAATTACCAGCACAAGTGGTACACCACCTCTCTGTGTTGTGCGCTCCACATGGACTCACACGGGTAATTAAGTCTGCAAGTTGGAGATAAGAGAAAATAGACAAAAGACACTCAAACACATCTACACCAAATTTATGCAGAACAAATTGCATTAAACAATATATGTTGTAGTTACAACTAATCTGTTTAACTTTCACTGTCCTGCTGAATACTCAAAGATGTGTGTGCAAGGCAATTTCATATTTTGGCAAGTAGCAGAGAGGGGCAAAACTGCATAAAAATATAACTTTTAATGCTTAGAAATTAAGTAACATGACAGTGAAGAATAGGCTGGTTGGCCTATAATTTCTTATAGCAAACTACAAGAAAACAATGGGCAAAAGATGTGGTGTGTAGCTGGACTCAGCAGCTCACAGGTTAACAGAGAGTTTAGATTTGACAAAGTTTCAATTCACCACCTCCTGTGGGCGGAGATCAGATTATCCCAGAACTTCATTTAGGAAAAAAAGAGAATCCACAGGCCTCAAGGAAGCCACGCTTTGTGATGCAGGATGATAACATGTCTGTATGTAATCTTGTCCAGAACAGCTTTTAAGTTTCACCACATGATCAAAGCTGGTTTCATGTTTTTGTCTCTTAATTACATGGCATATCAGGCATATTGGGCATTGGGCACAGCTTGTCCAAAGCAATTTGTGATAACCAGAAAAGAAATCTTTTCGAGAAAAGACTTTGAAATGACTTGAAATTAAACTCATTAAATTTCATAACAGGAATCACTTTGTTTGAATCTACTAGAAAGACATATTTTGGTAGAAGGATTCGAGCAACATTGTCAAAACTACTTTCCTTTACAGTTATGTCAGCACATTATTATCAAGTGGTACAAAGACAATCAAATACATGCAGCTGGGTCTCACCCATAAAACCTTCAGAGCACGCCTGTCCATCCTGTTTTTCTGCAGAATATATCCATAATATCTGCTGGCATCATCATGTCTCTGAAAGTAATGTTTCTTTAATGTTGCTGGGATTTCTCCTGGCAGCATTAAAAGAGCACTACAGCTATTTAATATTGTAATTCCATAAAGTTTAGGGACTGACTTGAGAGAGAGAGTAAAAAAAAGAATAGTCTAAACTGATGTAGCAGAGGTCAAGATATACTGAAGTCTGTAGTATGGGTCAAGCTTCAAAACAATGGATCTCACACTTCCACAATGCAAATAGTGTTAGACCATCCCTGCCTGATATATGCCCGCATCTTATAAACCCCAATGCCCCCAGTTTGTTACACAGGCTTTCTGTCTCTACTTCAAGCCGAGTTACTCAAGTCACTTATGCAAGCTCCTCTGGAGTCACAGAAGTCCTTATATGACTGTTTTCACAGGCTGAGTAGTACACCCAATGACTAATGAATTGATTAAGTTTCCCTTTTAACTTTCAAAGGCTCCTAACTTTTATTAATGTTTCTCTACCCAAATTTGTCTTTCTGATTTTAAATTAATTTAGACCTGTTTCACATTAATTCTGAATTTTCTCTGTCCTAAATTTCCAATTTTAAACTCAGGTTTTCTTTTTTTTTTGTTCCCCTTGTAAATGTCCAACTTTAATCATTTTGACTGCACTCTGGTATTCACGCACGCACCACCCCCACCTCCCACATGATAAGCAGTTTATTTTTTCTTTCTTGTTTCAAGGCTGTAACGTGCAATAACACAGATGTCACATTACTCTGCATAAGAGTTTCTATACTTAAGAATGGGTCTGAGTTTAGATTCTTGTCATTAGTCACAATCTGCATGGCTTTCAAGGCTCCTCCTCTACACACTCTCTCACTCAAACACACACACGTTCACACACACATGCACTTGCACTCTCTTCACACTTGTGTGCACACACAGGTCTCATGGCAGATAAATTATAGATCACAGCTTTGGTTGGCCATCGTTGGGAAGAGTTCACAGAGGAAGCAACACTGTTCCTACCCACACCCACCCACACACGTGCACACACACACATAGAGAGACACTATACAGTCCCTGTAGCTTCAGACCTATATGACAGAAAAAAAATCAAAGTGTGAGGAGGAGAAAGAAAGAGTGATGTTTTCTGTGCAGTGAATGAACAGGGTGGAGAGTGTAGGAGGACAAGATAAAGAGAGCTACAGGAAAAAAGAAAACTGCGTAGATGAGAGAATTTGCCATCTCTTTTGACATACTGTAGTCTTCATTGGCTGATTTTGCTGACATTATATCTTTGGTAACAAGGCAACCGACGCTATGACGACACATGACAGCCTCCTCAGTGCAGCTAAAGTGTGCTGTTAACACCAGCATTGTTGCAGAAAACTCCTTCAAATGCAAACAGGAAGATGACTGTGTACTGAGTACAGTGAAAGAAACTGTGTCCTTCAGCTCCACTTCTAGAAAGTTAGTTTGTCATACCACAGCTTTTAGGCAAAACAACCTGTTTTTTAAGTAATAATCTTTTACTCTTTTTAGTCATGCTAGCGGTGTGGCTGTAGCAATGTCAATGTCAGTCTGTCAGTGTTTAGTGCCAAGGTTAACATGGTAAACATTCAGCATGTTAGCATTGTCATTGGGAGCATGTGAGCATGCTAACGTTAGCATTTAGCTCTTGTTAAATAATAAATTGCAATTTTGCTACTCTATGCTCTTGACCGACATGAGGCGACACTGATTAAACATGCCAGTTCAGTCTTTAACATTTGTCTGTTTCACCTCTAACCACCAAGATTTTCAGTCGGGTTAAGTTACTCTTTAGCAAGGACAGAATTCAGCCTTGCCGTACACATCAAGGTCCAATAAGATTGACACATGCACAGGGGCATCATGGACCACAACTATTTCCAGACATAAAAAAGAAAGAGTCAAGAAGGACGCCATTGTTGCCAAGCCACAACTGGAGATTAGGAGATCGTAGACACACTCAGACACACACCAGTCTAACCAAACTTCTCAGTCACACAAACAGGTGACAGATTTAAATAAGTCTAACCTTACTTTATGAAGAGACAGAGTCACTCGCAGTGATTGTACAAAGGTTAAATGATAGTGAATTACGTGGTAGTCATCAGTCTGTTTAATGTGAGTTGAGTGTAGCAATGAAACGGTTGATATAACAAGTTAACATGTAGATGGAGACTTTAGCCTTGTGGTATACAAAAGTTCAATTTATGAACTTCAATTTATGAAAGTTCAATTTTATTTTTTTCAGACTGTTGTGAAGGATATAGCACACTGTTTTGACCAGGACAAAAGTAATGATGCCAGTGCAGCTCCCAGGACGACCTGGAAGTATGTTATTGTTTACCGTGCTGGAGATTACAGGTTTATGAGTGACAGTGGCTTTGTAAAGCTTGTACGTCAGAATCAGTAGCAAGCAGATCATTAACAGCTAACTTTTAAACCTTCGGGATGGGCTTATTAATTGCAGCTTAATTGCTGCTGTTTCAACAGCAGATGGCACAGAGCCAGAGGGAAGTTCCACATGAACTTTATTACAGTAAGTCTTCAAACTGGGAAAAAGTTCTTTGAATGCGGGTTGTGAGTTTTGAGGTCAGCACTTACGTTAAAATAATGTTCAAGGAAAATAATTTGAGCTGCAAGAAAAGCATTGGTTGAGCTATTTAAGGTGAAATAGCAGCCTGGTTGAATGGTGTTTCAGTGACCTAATTACTTTTGGCTACTGTGAGTGCACATTTACTGTACACTTCACACTGTACACTTCACACTCACATGCTGGGAAGCTGAGTCTGGTTGAATACCATTTCCGCTCTAATTTTCTGCAGGTGTGTTTAAGCATCGTAAAACCATGGCAATGCTTTCTTTCACCTGCATTTTCTTTTAATTATCTTTGCCACTGAATTACATGTTAAGCAGTTCAGGGGAAAAATTCTGAAATAGTCTTTGATGCCACAGATGCAGTTTGTCGAAGGCACAGTTTCCAGGTGTTTTTTTTGCAGATAAAGAATCTGCAATCTTGAGATTGGAGACCATGAAACATGGCTAGAGGGTGTGTTCAGGGTGTTTACTGAGTGGCTCATGTGTGACTGGATTGGTGTTGAGGTCCTACACATCTAAAGGCTTTATTTGTCGTGCTGTAAATGTCAGTTTTTGCGGTGTGTTCCTTGCCTGAAATCTTCACCGATAAGGCCGAAATAAATTAAAATGAGGACTCCAAAAATTTGCATTTAGACTTTTTAAACATTTTTTTCATCATATCTGTCTGTAATGTAGCTCATCAAAGCACGGTATTGTTATATTATTTTGAAAATTATGTTAAATAAAATCTTTAGAACCTCAAGAAAAAACACAGAACAAAAGACTAAAAGGCTTCCTGAGACAGTTCGTCTGTGCAGTTAGTGCCCATCTGAAAGCTGCAGGCAGGAGCAGTTTTAAAATGCAGGCTGCGGGGTGGACAGTTGCCATCTTGCCTCTGGCTTTATCAATGCTGGCATCTGACACTGGCAGCAGTGCTGGAGCTCAACCCTCCATTGAAAAAGAGGAGAGAGGGTCACGTATTTCCACTTTGCCCTTGGACACTTCTAACAAAGACATTGTCTGAATGATATCTGGAAAGAGGGAATGAAAAGTAAATCTGCCCTTCATGGAGGTTGCTGGGATGGAGTATAAAATCCATGGAATAGATGCCCCTGTACATATTGTATTTTATACACAGAATACCCACTTTGAGTATTATTTTGCAGCTTATCACCCAAGACTGTGACAGAGAAATTAATCGGAGGTTAAGCTCTCCCATACATCATTCCATAAGCAGATGAAATGTACTTGGGGACATTGATGGTATTGTGCTGAACTCCCCAAACCCCAAAGTGCTCACAAATGCTGTTTCCAATTTGTGTGCCTCTTCCATTTCTATTTGGTTACAGTGTGCTATTTATGCATCGCCACAACACAGTAGTGAAGGAAATAGTGACTTGTGTATGTGTCTTATTCTCTTAAAACTTTGGGCTTCCATGTACTTCAGACAAAATCACATTTTGCATGTTCTCAGTGGGTTACATGGACCACCGTACTGCTGTCAGTGATAAATTCCCTGCCTGGAATTTACTTTAGTAAAAACGTAACTAACCAAAGGAAACGGTTTCTTCATTACATGATGTTTAAGAAATCAGTTTATTGCAGAAAGCCGGCAATATCCTGGTTACTTTTATTTATTTATTTTCTTTGAAGAAGACTGTGACAATTTCCAAACAAAGTTCTAACTGCAGTTTATGAACAATGTAAGAACCATGCAGGGCTAATTGTTTATAGAACCTGCTATAATGTCTGTAAGAACGCCAATTTGGATTTCAGCAGGTAGACCACCAAGTAAGAGGGGTGATAATAGTGGCTCTTGCACTACCCACTTTTCAGTATAGCACACTCAAGTTAATCAGGAGCCCGCTGAAACTTCTTTGCCTAGCAGCTTCACTCATCTAAATTGCTATAATTAGCTTGTTATTGTCTGAATTCTTAGTGATGTACAGTATAACCATAAGCAACAGGCTAGCTGTTGTGAGAATAAAGAAAATTAGAGGGACATAGCATGGAGGTTGTTAGTGCAAATAAGACTTTCTTTCTGTGCAGCGGTGCACAAGTACAAACCAGCCACCACTGTGGTTGGCATTTTAGTGTCAGCTCCAGGAAAGTCTCAGGAGAATTTCACGCTCAGTTTGACCAAACAGTAAGGAGTGAACAGCAAAACAGTAAACTACCAAACAGTAAATGTACCAAGACAAGAGGACATCTGACTGGTTTAAATTCAAAAAGCAATATATTATTATTTTTGAACATTTGATACCTTGAAAATAAAAACTTTAATTATCAGCATACAGGAAAGTGTGCATCTTTTTTTTTCTTGAAAGAAACTTCATTTTTACAGAGACAACACTGACATTGGTTGGTTAGAGATGCAAGTGTCATGAGTGCATCTGGTACCAATTAGTCCTTTGGAAGGTTAGTTATGATATTTAACTCTCCAATCAGCTCTCATTTGGAGACTGTCCTCAACAGAAAAATTATTGCATGGGTCATTTGTTCAAATTGACCTCTTGTTGTCATGTAAAGGTAGAAACAGTGGGATGTTATAGAAGAGGTCAGTGTGGATGGTGTGTTTGACTTTGACACTGTTTTGCACTAAATAAGATCCCAATTTCCCAATAACAACAGGGAGATAGAGCCACCTGTCAGATACCTGGAGGTGCTTTTGATAAAGCATGTAGAGACATTTTTCATCCCAGGTGTGCATCAGTTTTTCTCCTTCATGGTTTCTCCTCTTTGATCCACAGTGATCTATGTGATTTCCCACCCACTCAGTATTTTTCCCCCTTTCAACTTAAGCTCTCATGTAGAATTCACCTATTTTCCACCTCACCTGTTAGGCTATCAGCAAGAGCGCATCGCTTTAGAGTGAATTATTGATCAGATATTTTCCTCGACCTGACCTCACACACATGTTCTTTTGTAGGATTTTCATGAAGAACAGGTAGCTGTTATTAGTGGATCAAATTGAACTGCACGGAAAAAATGCTTTTAATAAGCAGGAACATCTGCGTAGCTTTGTGATGGTTCTGCTGATTAAAATATGAGGGAGTGCAAATTAAACTGCATTTTAAGGAGGTCTGTAATAAAATCCATTAAGACTATGGTTTTACACAGCTCACAAGGTTAATATTTTTTACTGGAGTCCACATTAAAGTGGTAATCTGTAATACTTTAAGAGAAATATTAGAAGAAGACAACTCATGCATATCCTGTGAATATTTAGTTGTAATATGTTCTGTATAATGACTTTTAAATAGCAGAACTATTTTATAAAAGGCACAGAGTTTGTTCATTCTCACCCTGTCAGTTTCCTCCACTGAAAGCCTGTTTCAGCATCACCTTAACCAGTATACAGGACACACGTGCAGAGTGTGTGTGAGAAGATGACAGACATGCACAGACTCAGCATTGAATTAAGGAATATCAAAAATATTGCTTCTCCTTCAAATTTAAGTAATGCTCTCTATAAAATAATGTTATTGCTTGTCGTACTGTGTGTTTATGTATTAGATTGTGTTGTATTCTATATGTTATGCCTGACATGAATATTGCCCTGCAGGGATAAATTAAGTTTATTGGTTTGAATTGAAAATTTAATTGA
Organism: Macquaria ambigua; assembly: GCA_008360985.2. Classification (NCBI taxonomy): domain Eukaryota; kingdom Metazoa; phylum Chordata; class Actinopteri; order Centrarchiformes; family Percichthyidae; genus Macquaria; species Macquaria ambigua. The sequence continues at coordinate 196,063 of VMKM01000037.1, read as the reverse complement.
GTTTCCTCAAAATAGGTTTGAAAAAGTTTCCGATACTAAATCATTAGAGAGCCGTCCCCCTGTGAACTCCTGTAGCTGGTATTGCTTTGTAAGGAATCTTTGCTATCTGCAAATCCGGAGCCGTATCTGTGTACCTGTGCTGAGTTGGGAATTGTGTCAGCAAAATGACAATAAAGATAACAAAAGCTTCAGAAAGCTCTACCCGAGATTCTGCTGAAAGTGAAATCCATGGGCCCAACTTGGCCTCGTACCAAAACTGCGATTCTCAGAAGGGTTCCAAGGAATGTGGAATAATTTGTATTTGATCAATTTTCACTGAACTTAATAACATTTAAGATGTTATTTTGAGAAAGATAGCTCATTACAAGCCGTATTAATAGCTTAAAAGTGTCTTGCTTGCAGAAATTCTATGAGGCTATTTTTCACTCATCTCATTACTGAACTGTCAACACAAGAGACGTATTCAGTTCTTCTTAGTCTGTGGCCCGCTGCCCGTGTTACATCCAGGACTGTACCCTGTGCCAAAGAATTAAGGCTCTTTTCTACTGTATTTTCCACTTTCTTATACATATCACACATTATTTGTGTCACTTAATTGCCCACAGAAAGGTATGAGTAATCTACATGCTACACATGTAGCTGCAGTACTCTTGCATACAGAAATTCACAGTTTTCAACACCTGCCTGTAGATTTGTAGATGTGTTAGAGCAAAGGAGCAACGATGTAAGTTGTAATGGAACACCAGACAGAATGAGTTCATTCCCAAATGCTGCAAACATGTTGTGAGCATGCAGCAGCCAAGATGTCAACATATCATTAACCAAGACACTTCTCAGCTGTGTCTAAGTTCATGTACAGTATATTATACCTGGCTCCAATTACTGTATGAAATGCACTGAGTTTCCAGGGAGACGGGCAAAATCAATACTCCATGAGCAGAAACTAAGTGCTAACCCTGTATATCATGTGATTTAAACAGAGTGAAGCATTTTTGACTGTTGTCTGTTGCATGCCATGCAACCAGCACACACACATGATTCATGAAGATATTATCCTGCTTCGTTTAAAAAGCACTGGGCATTTACATGTCTTTAATTCTAGGAATAGAAAATCACTTTTGATGGATTGCAGCGGAGCCAACTAAAAGCTTTTTCAAAGGTTAGAAAGAGCTGCTGGAGGTACCGTGGCCTTAAACACATTTGTCTGAATCAGATGACAGGTGTTATTAGTATCTGCAGTGCTACAGGTTTTTTTTTCCAGTCATCAGTTTAAAATTCAGCACTGTGTCTCTATTTAAAACTGTGTTTTTATCCTAATTCTTCAGGCACTTTTCATTGGGTACAATTACACAAAAAAAAAGACACAAATCTATGTAACTGGATGATGTGGGGTGACTCCTTTGTTTAGCGAGGACCCAACAGAGTGCAGAGTTTGGCCAAGACCACTTAGCCATTGTATTTTAGTTTATATACTGTAGCTTCTTTGCCATTTAACCAGTATCATTAAGGTATTCAAACCTTGACTTGATAGTGATGCTAATGAAATGTCATGGGACATAAAAATCACTCCGTACATATACATATTAAATGCATTATTTTGTAACAAATGAATGCATCTTAAAATGTACATGTAATGGCTGCATATGTCTTAAATACATTAAAGTGTGCTATACTATGCTAAATTGGATTAAATTAGGTTTCTTTTACTTTTACTGTGGCCACAAGTGACAGCTACAGTGTCCTGGCAAATGCTGAAACATGACGTAACACTAGCACAAGTAGAGAAATGTCATAAAGTCACTCAACTGACTTAGTAATGTCAGCAATATCTATCTAAAGTTTGCTAACATTAGCTTACATCAGCCACTGTAAGCTAGTGGTCAGACTTGTAAGGCTGTTGGACAAAACTCCTGAGTGTGCTGAATTAAGCAAGGTTGTGTTTCATTTATGAATTCAACCTTTTTTATTTGTGAGAGGAAGAATATCTTTAGTTCCTCTCAAAATGTTTTACATATACTTTGGAGCATGAAATAACATACCAGGCCAGGAATTATGGTCATATTGGGTGATTCTGCACCTCAAAATGTACTTCCAATGCCAGATTTCAGTGCCAATGCAGGAAGTAGAGTGCGCTTTATGTAGCGAGGCGGAAGGTAAGGGTGTGGAGGTCATGGGCGTGTGGCATGTCTGACTTGCATCCCTTCACAGACCTGTAAACTAACATTTGCCTTTTTATTAACCGTTGTTTTATTAACCACCAGTTGTAGTTGCCTAACCCTACTTTAAACTTTAACCATAGTTTCTTTGCTACCGTAGTTGTCATGTGCAGAAACTGTAGAAAGCAAGTATTTTAAAAATGTTGGCAGTGGACATAAAAGATAACAAAAACTTTAAATTAACGTACCCTGAGATATCACGGAATTTAATGTCTTGTTTGCTGATAGGGTGGTAACATACAGGGGCTGGAGACAATAAAAGCAGCAGTTATATATACTGAATATTGAATGTAATGTTGTAGTGTTGGTGTGCCCTCTCCCTGTACATAAAGGGGATGCACATAAAACACATTTAGATCACACAAACCTGTTATTCTGATTTGATATAGTGAAGATTGAAGGGACTGTTGTGTTGACAGGAATCATTCAGCTGTCCTTCACTGCAATATCTCTAGCACTGATCCACCAGTGCAGTTATGTTTCAAAGGATAGGTGATATCAGAAGGTCCACTAGAGGCCCGAGGGTCTAATGCAGCTGCACACTTTGCACTGCTGATAGTTAAACCCCACAGCTGTCAAAATATCAGTGGTTACCAAACAGAAATCATTCCAAAGATAAAGAGAAATAATTCTTCTGCAGGATTGCAAGCCGGAACATTTTGCAAAGTCTCGAGTATTGTTGCTTTTGAACTGGTCAGTACAAATTGTGCAAGAGAAAAACTGCTGTGTGGTTATGTAGCTTGTTAAGTCAGGAAGGAAACTCTGAAGAGACATCCAGTTAAATATTTCATTCTAGTTTGTGCATGAAGTGCCAGAGTACAGGCTGAATCTTTTAACAGAAAATGTGTCATGATCAAGACCAGATAAAACATGTCATTCCTCTCCCTGATCTTCCCAGATCTTCTATAGGATAGCCCTAAAATCTGATACCCATTAAAACTGAAAGGCCTGACATGAGCCTTACCCTAGTTTGAGCCTCTCATGTATTCATCGTTTTTACATTTGAGGATTTTGTGTTGATAATTACAGTCAAGTGACAGAAACAAGCAGTGGTTTCCATCAATAATAAATACTGTAGGAGTATCATTTTGACAAACTCAGCCAGACTTTTAACAAACTTTCACATTTTTTGTAGACATGCCAATAATCCTCAGACTCATATCTTGCTAGTGTAACCACCGTAAATGTTATGTAGAGATGATAAAATAACATTGTATTTATTTAAAAAAGAGACATTGCAAATGGAAGTGTTTGGTATACTTTGGATGTTGAGCTTTACTTTTTTGTAAAATATTTTTTTTTTGTAAAAGATTACAAAAGACATTTTTCGTCATCACCTTTTCATCCATATGATTTTTTTCATTTATCAAAGGCTGTTCCCACAAATACTGAAGGTCTGCTCCACCAAACAGGCACGAGCATAGTAAACACTTCAAAACATTTGCAGTGTTTCATCTCTCCCTCAGCCTGACAATCATCTTTGGAAGCAAAAGGTCAGGATTGTGCAGGCTTTTATGACGATACCAACCAAAGCTTGTGAAAAGAGAGATCCCATCACTTGTCTTCTTTATTGCTTATATTACACTCAATTCTTATGCATCAACAGTCCTAAGTATTGGAGGAGGGTGGGTCTTTGTCTAGTTTAAAAAATCTGACATGTCCCACATTATCGCAGAAAAGTGAAGTACTTTTCTAGACGCCTTGTAAATGTGTTGCAGTCCTCTAAACCAAGTCACATCAGATAAGTAGATTAGAAACCTTGATACAGCATCTGAGACAAATAGTCTTTTACTCACTTTTTTTTATTTTAGGGCACTTTTACCATTATATTGTCATTTCCGTCACCAGAAAAAATGACTTTGTCGTATGTTCAAATGCTCAAAATGTTTCTATTTTCTTGACAAGTGACCTTTTTTTCGGTTGTGTGAATAGTGTATTTCCTCTCTTAGTAGCAAATGTGAAAGAAGTGTGACATTGTTATAGTGCCACAAACCTCTTAGAGTAAAGGTCTGGGTCGATGGTTGGGTTTACAAAGTGTGGACTTGGATATTAGAGTCTGTGGTAACCTACTGTACGAACAGTAGGATATATGTTGGGTTCTTTTAACCATTACCACGATCTTTCCCTAACCTTAACCACGTAGGTTTATTTGGCTAAACTTAAGCCAAACCTTAACCATAAGGGTGGCAGATCAGAACAAAAATCAATATCAATTTAAAGGTCATGTAAACAAGAAACCTGGTTTCCATAATCTAGAATTCCTGGCCATGTATAACCATTACCAGTTTCTAATTGGCTTTTCATATGTATGCATGTGCAAGACAAACACCTCTGACAGGGAAAGTATCTCTGTGACAGCAGCGGATAGAAGGGATAATTACACATAGCAAGTCAAGAAGCAACATCTTCTATTACTAACACAGTTAAAATAAGAAAGCCACGCTTCCAAAATAAGGTCTGGTGTAGGAGAAATCTGATAACTGACCTGCCGCGTGTAGCACTGATGTACAGTAACCAGATTACTACAGTGCATGTAAACATTCTCCGATTACTTGCATAACCTGATTTCTCAGAGTAACCTGGTTTCTGCCTGTAAACATACTGAACCTAGGATCAAACTATTGATATGCATTTCACATCATTAATATCCATTTCCCACAAAGATACAACTTATATTAGCTTATTACCAGAATTTACACACGTGCATTTAAAGATTCATCTTACAGTAGATAACCTCCTGTGTTCACATTTTTGTAAAACAAGTTATGACCAAAACTTTGCAGTGACTGTTCAACAAAAAACTGACAGCAATGTACACATAAATTACACCATGTATGCTACTTTGTTCAGCTTTAGCTTTCAACCTGGATCACGTACTGCAGAATTGTCCAATATGAGTGTTAGTCCAGGGGAGACTGTGTTGAAAAAGTCTTAACGTGAAAAACTGATGAAAACAAAATGTGCTACAGGCTCAGATTTCAGAGAAAGTTCTTTACAGCACAAAACATAAAAAGCAAAGTGAGTCCTTGTTGACTTCTGAGTGTTTAGCATAAAGAACCTGTACAGACTGTAAGTCAGACTTTATTTCTTTACAGAGTTTTTTATTAGTGCATCTTCATTTGCTGTGAGGAAGCTGAGCAATCCATCATGTTCCGGTGTTCTTTTATATTTGCACCTGCTATTGCACACAGAGGATATTAAGAAGCAGAGCCGAACTAGTGAAATAGCCAGGACCCAAGCCAAAATTCAAACCCACACACAAGGCTACAGTGTGCAGTTGAGTTTCCACAAAAGAACATTAATTCGCTCCACTCCTGAGACACTCAGGCATCCTAAGGGTCTGACAGAGTTGTTCAAACCGGTTTTCTAATGAAAATTACCGCACAGCGAGAGGTAGTAGTGGCAGTTGGTGTGACAGGATTAGGCAGGAGTAGGGTGGATATTTTGGAACGAGGCACCTGCAACTCTGGCTAGCATACTGTACTTGTCTAATGATGTGAGATCACATGGTCACCTAGGAAACCAACAAAAGACTCAAGCAGAAATAGCGAAGGAGGCGCAATTTTCCTGACTGACAGGGCTATGTAATGCTGTGCAGCATGCATAATTAAAAACGTGGCACACACTCTTTCTGGCTTGTTGAGTCTGCTGTTGAGCTGAAGCAGTTTTTAATGTTGTTCTTGTGCCTTCACTCTAGTGTGCTCTGCACTGACAACTGTCCCCTGTGGGTGTGTGGGGAGGAGAGAGGAGGGGAAGAAGGGATGCGAGGAAAGGAGGAAGAGATGGCTGGCTAATGCCTGCTTCTTTTTTAGTGGCTGCTTTTAGATACGATCAAAATAAACATCGTACCTCAGAAGTACAAGGCCGGCTCCCAACGGTGTTGTGAGTTTCTTTTTTTTGCAATTTGTTCATTTCTTTTTGTTGTTGTCAGGCAATGAGTCAGACACACCAAGAAAGCAGATGGATAGAAGTAGGGAGATGGACTGGAAGACATGCAGACAGGCCATGTTGCTGAACACAGGGTGCACCTGGGGTTTAACCTGTGTTGTGTTTCATGGGTCAGAACTCGCATGATCTATCCCCGCAAGAAGTTTAGACATGGTACTCGGTAGCAGCCAAAAACAGGAACATGATGACCCAAATCTCGTCAGTATTACTCCAAATGCTTCTTTCAGGAGTTTGATTTTTCTTTGCACAGTCTTGAGAAACAGACATGCCTATACTATGCAGTATTTTCTAATCCCAGTTATTTTCTCAAAAAGACTTTCAAAGTGATGATATTCCCTCACACTTGCAGGAGAGTTAAATGTATGCGTTTGTTTCATTATTTGTTTGTTTTTATGTCATCCTGTACTGTATCTCCCTTTCGTTTAGCTTAGGAAAAACTCAGCTGCTCAGCTTTCCACCTCCATCCTAGGGGACGAGGGGAGTCGAGAGTTGACACCGGGAAAAGGGAGTCGTCTGCGGGGAAACGGGGAGATGCAGTGATGTGACTCTGTGCCAAATGTTTACAGGCGAGCTGACATAGTTAGAAAGATGGAAAGGGCTGAAACGAGGCTGTCTCTCTCTGCACTCTTGGAGGAACGAGAGATAGGAAATCTAGGTCATCCCCACTGATGCATTGCAAAGCGAACTTCAAACAAACCTGGCCTTTAGCGTGATGGCTCTCCAAAGCTGTGTTACATGCCATCAGAGACTGATCGCCATTTTCTGCCAAGAGCTACCACGAAGTGATAGATCGGTTCTCGATATGGAGAAAAGCACAATCACTGCGAACTTTATCTGTCAGTCTTTCTGTCTGTCTGTTTGTGTATGAATATACCATATGTATACAAAGAAATCATCCTTTTGGATCTGGCTTTGTAACCAGTTAGTTGGCTCGTAGTTAGACCACATGCTAGGTTTCTATTCCTCATCTGCCCTTCACTCGGAATTGCCTGAGGGAAGTCTTATCCGTAATCATAGCCCTGGGAATTGTGGTAAAAAGCTTTGTTCTACCATTGAAGGCTCGATCTGTCTATTTCAAGGGCAGCTGGTTGAAACAATAGTGTTGTGTTGGAAGGGATTCCTTTCAGAGGCATTTCCCTCAAAATGCATGTGTTTTGACTTATTTTTGCGATCTCTGTAAGATAATTTCTCATGTGATTATAATAATCACTTAACCTTTAACAGATTTAATTAATTTATGTCAATGAATTAATAATATAGTAAGACAAAGAGAAAATGTAACAACTTCAAATAATGGCGTTCAAGATTTACTGTTTTCCCTCAAATCCAGTTGTGAAGACAACATTTGAGTCTTAAGTGACTTCTCTGGTTTTCTAGTTTGAACTTTTCAGAAGCCTTTGTTAGTGTAGATGCATTCTGTTTTAGTTGAGATGTTGCAAGCAACATAAAAAGCTCCCATTAGAAATGTATGAGCTTAAAGTCCAAATGAACCGAGACCCCATTAAAGACAGAACAAAAACTCAGCCGTGTAGTTCAGAGGAGAGAGTGTTTTGTGCTCAACCTTGCAGAATAATTTTAGAATAATGTTTTATCATGTGCTGCATTGCGTAAGCTATAATTAATGGAGACAAGGCACAGGTTGTGGGTTTACTCATTGTTGAGTATAGGAAGGCTTTCTGACTAAGTGTTAAATAAAAGGTGGTGCCTGCTCTTTGCTAACACGAAGGCTGAGTGCTAAAGTGAACGTGGAAGTGCCAAAAGATGCAGTTGCTTGAATGGATGAAAAGATCTGTACATAAGTCAACGGAAAATCTTCATTTTCTCTGTACACACACAAAGGTAATGCATTTTTTTCACAACCAAATTCTAATGTGGCTCTTTGTGGAGTTGATTAACATTACTTTCTACTACTGCAGCTTCAGCTACACTTACAGGTGTCAGGTGACATCACTGCTGCTGTCCATGTTATTCTGCAACTTTCTTCTGTTTTGTGTTATGGTTTAGGGTCACGTGGATCAGTTCAAGTAGACTAATGTAGGAGTAAAATGTAGTCTAAATGGCTACATGTAAATATACATGCCAATACTTATGTGAAATCGCTTTGACAATCTTTCAATTGCAACGGATTGTTGTATTCTAGATGCACAAATAATCTCATTAGTTGAGTTAAAGCTGGGTGGAGCCAAAGCACCACAAGTTAGGAGCTCTGACTAGTCCAACGTTACAATCCTTAAGATTTTTATGAAACTAAACCCTGTACCTCTATATATGATAGTTATAGATGATAGAGTCCGCCATTCCCCCCAGGATTCAAACTGCCTTCACAACACAAGGGATTGGCAGTAATTACATGTATGTAATCCAGCATTACTGTTTGTAATTTTATCTTATTGCTATCACCCTACTCTTCACTGTCCTACAACCGTATCAGAGCTGCATTAAGTTACTGCTCATGCAAACATTTCCCACTGCTAGTTCACATTAAAAGCATTCAACTGGCGAAACACAGGGTGACTTTCATTGTGAAGCAGTCACAGGAAACACAAGGTTAGCACTTACGGAGATTGTGCATCAAATTCAGTCTACAAAATAAGTCAACGATCATTTTAGGTGTTTTTTGACAGCGGATCAGTTTTAGATATTGCAGGGAGTAATGGAACAAGGAGCAGCCACATTGAGCTGTTAGATGAAGAGTTTAAGGTGACAAGCTACACAGCTCCAACTCTTCAGCAAGGGAAAGAACGTTACCGTTGTTATGTGGAAATGTACTCAGCATGAAATCAGACTGTGGTTACTCAGGGCACGATGGAAAAAGGCCAATTATTGACTGACTTCTTTATCTCTTCTGTTGTATTTCTGACGAAGTAGCAGCTCAAGTGTTTGCTGTAGTGTCAAATCACACTTACTGTTACCACAAGTAACCACAGCGTTGGCCAAATCAACCATGACTGAAATGAAAAGGATTATAACTTTAAATTCGGTCGGACTGACTAGTCGGACTGCCTCCTCTGTTCCTCGTCTTCTTTAGTGGGTTTCAGTTCATTACTTTGTTAGACTGGGGAGTTGGAGTGGTGACATAGATGAGTTTACAGGATCATTAGTAAATCAAAGATAATTAAAGCCAAACAGACACCTCAGTTCAGGACTTTCCTCACAATCCCAGTAAGTCTATTACAAAGCTCTTTGAGAAGGCTGGCTGCTCTCTCTGTATTTATCAAGTCCAGATAGTCATCCATCAAATGTCTTTGGAAAAATTAGCTTACCTTTCCTCCTTCCACTTAAGAAGAGTCACTGAGGAGTGGCCAGTGTCCATAGCTGATTAACAATATTTATATACAGTATTGGCTCTGAAGACAAGAATCTCGTTGTGGATACCATTTCAGAGCAGAAGAATTTTACAGCAAGGTATTCCCGAAATAGATGGAGTAATGTACCAACCTCTCTGCTCTTATGCCAACACAAACCAGTGGCTCTTACTCATCTTTGACAGTCTCACCAGGGCGATACATGCCCTGCGTAATATCTTAAAATTGGATAATCCTGTACCTCACACACTCGGATGAGAGCATGGCACTCCTCAATGAGCAGTAGCAAGTGATGTGGTAAGATCAAGCTCTCCTGCCAGCTGTGTGGGAGGCATTATGCATTTTAGGAAACAGCAGTTGAATGGTCATTTATTAGTTCATGAGATAGCCACATTATTCTAATCCTTTACCAATAGGGCTTTTATTGTTTGTCGCTGGGAACATTGCCCATAGTGCCCCAAAATGAACTTGAATCCGTATTAAGCACCCCACTTGCAGCTCAGTCCTTCATCGTCAGTATTAATGAATATTTCTTGTTTCATCTTGAGGTGCGCATTTCAAATATGATTGAAGGTTTGACATCAAGCACACATTGGACCACCTGGGTCTATTTCCATTAATTAAGTGAAGTGCAATGTCAATATGAAGGCACAGAGCCTTTTTGTTTCAGCGGACTGAGTATCTTGATTGGACCGCTTGATGCATCATTCATAAATCAAAGTACAAGGCCTGGATAGCCTGGTTACCACTACAAAGCCAAACAGAGCTCACCGGGAATTACTTATTATTCATATCACTCAATTACCCTCTAAACAACAATTCAGAGAAACATGCAGCACATCGTGGATAGATCAGACCTGGTGCATTCACATTCCAGTGAACGCACAAATGCCAGAATAGGTTGGCTTTTTGAAGTTGTGACCCACATAGTAGAAGCAATAATATACAACATGTCCTTCATCAAGTCCATTTAGCCTCATTCAGTTTTCAAACTGTACATTTCTTGTACTTCTTTATGAAGCACTTTCACTTATTTTAAGCATTTTCTAGAATCCGGTTACAATGAGTTTGATCAAGATAACGTGACTTGATTTAAAGCTCTGGTGCATGATGGCCTGCAGCGTAGTTTCTGCCCAACCATCAAGATTTCACACATTCTGCATTTCAATACTGACCGTGATTCTGCTTGATGAGCCCCAGTTGGAATGCAGACCACATGGCAGAAATGGCACCGTGCACCAAAAACCAACTGGGGCTTAAAGAAAAAAGGAAAGATTGTATACTTTTTGGATATCAAGAATAATTCCTAGCCTATATGACTATCTAAATGTGCATGCCAAAAAACAGAATTTGTCTGTCTTTATATTGATCATTAGATCATGTTATGCCTTTATGTTATTAACAGCACACAGTCATAGCAGATCCGAATGGTTTGTAAGCTCTTAAATGAGAAAATTAGATTATTCTCTGTATTTTAATTGTAATAGATGGATTTTAATTATATTTTTCCAAAGTGTGTGAACGAGAGAATTTTCCAATTAGTAAAATAATTAGTAATTTCTTCAATTGGCTTTTATTATGAGTAACCTTACATCCTGTCTCATGTATAGTTAACCTATTTTTGATTTTGAAGAGATGTGAAGGAGCCCACAGAGACTGCTTCTGAACAGGGCAAGAAATCTGTGCTGCACTCCTGCCTACGTCTGTGCAACATTAAAAAAATAAAACATGTCAAGCTGCACGTACACATTGAATAAGGATGTTAAGCACATATCTCCACTTGCCTCAGATATAATGCTGCTCATTCCTCCTTCCCCAGTGTGTATATATATATGTATATATATATATATATATATATATGGCCTAATTTCCTTCTCGAGCTGCATCATCAAATTATGATTAGAGGGCTGCAAACTTCTATGAATCCCGTTTATATGCAACTTCTCTGGATTAGTAAAATCTGTTTTGGAGGGACTATACAGAGCTTGGGCTTCCTGTTTTATTCAACATATGACTGCTTTTGTTGCTTTTTGAATGCTTTTATTTCTTCTGCATGGCAGACAGAATATTTATGGTGAACGTATGTGCACAATATTGACTTGCATCACTTTTTAATTGAATTTTACTTCAATATCCACATCTGGTTAAAAATTATTAAGGTATGGATACAGTTATGCAACTGAAGCCAGATGTGTAACATGGGTAATGTGACTAACTAAAGGGCCAGTCCTTTAACACACTTTTCACCATAAAGTCTTTTCGAAGGTTAGCAGGTCGCTCATGCTCCTTGCACTCTGTACTCCATCCCTTTACTCTAAAGCTTGTACGCTTCTGTAGAAAGTAAAAAACTGTAGAGAGAGCTTCAAACACACACAGTCAAAGAAAGTGCTTTCATCATTTCCCAGCTAAGCACAGCAGCTTTCTCTCAACTGCTCGTAGACCTTTCATGCCATCATGCAGAGACTGGGGGTTGAGGTGGGTGGGATACGAGTAGTGTTTGGGGGCCCAGCAGGGGTCTGCCAACGCTACAGTTTGTTTTCTTTAGTTCGAACCGTGATGCAAAAGACTTATTTGCTCTCATTTCTATAATTGGTTTCATTAGGTTCATGCAACCCAATTAAAAGTGTACCTCAGCTTGTAAACAGAAGTCACATTGGAGTTTGGGTAGCAGCTTTGGTAGCTTGGAGTAGAACCAAATTGGATTCAAGTGTCTGTAACTTTGGCAAAGCATAAAAGTCCATACCTGTGAAGAAATGTATCATTGCTTCATTTTGTTGTGCCAGACTTTGCACGCGTTAGTGACTACAGCTTTCACCATCCATTGCCTTATACCTGTAAAATAGCTTTTCTGTTTTTGGTCCGGATTATATCCTCCCTCCTTATGAACCTCTCTACAGTTTATTTTAAAGAGGACAGAGGTCGCCATTTTCAGGTATTCAATGTGGTCATTTGGTGGTGCAGTACAAGTCAGGGGCATTTTACCCCAAATTTACACCTTTGTTCAGTTTGTTTGGGCAGGTGAGGCAAAGCCATTCAGACAAGATCAAGAGTAAAAACGCATTAAGAGTAAATAGTGGCTCCCTGACATGAATTACCATTTTGAGCTGTCAGATGTAGGCCAGGAGGGCTATAAAAATATCTGCAACCAGACTTACCTCTGCCAGAGCATGCAACTATTTATTTTAGGAAAGCAGGTAGTCAGTTCAGTGACTTTTTCTTACTTACATAAGGCTGGAAAGAACGCTGTTAGAGAGGGGAAAAAAACGGTCCAGGTGGGATTTTGTTGTAGACCACTGAATGTGTCTTTATCACTATTTTTAAGATGTTTGCTAACACGGCCCGACATAACAGAGGCAAACCATACCAACAATTTCTTTCTGAGAGTCAGTAAGCGCCACAAAAGCCTGAACAAAACAAAACAAAAATGTTTATATGAATGCCTCGCTCCCCAGCAGAATGTACCATGCAGCATGAAATAAATGGACTCCCACTGCTGACATGACACGGAGATTTCTACTGTCACAGAAATCAATGTCCATCATGCACAATTGTCTGGTCCCTCTTTGTTTGGCGCGGCAGTGGTTCATTGTGATTTTGCAACACCCGATGTGTTGCTTTCCCTTGCATGCTGAAAGAGACATGACACAGAGACAGAATATGCTCGCCACTTGGTGCCTCAACAATACTTCAAACCGATTTGTGCGCGACAGCCTCCAAGTGAACTACACTGCTGTCACATCCAAGAACTCTCTGTTGAATGATTGGAGTCGTTTACTCATATTTGATTGCCGTTCTTGAAAAAAATATCTTGTTACATTAACGTGGGACAGCATTATATTTACAAAATAAAAGCCCGTTGATATGGCTAAAATAATTACTTTAAACATTTTAGAGCTGAAAAATGGTTCCCATGAGTGTCCAAAACAAGCAGGAGCAATGTGGACTCTTACGTCAAAACTTACGTCAAGTCGTGTCCCATTAAATCTTCTCTGGGGAGCTGAACTGAATTGTAGCTGAGCGGTGAATTATGCATCAACTGCGTGATCACATCACCCCAAAAACACACGCACATACAACATCTCTGTAAGAGAGGTTACGTCCTCTTGTTGTCAGAAATTATTCACTTGAAAACGTTTTTTTGCTGCTAATCATACGCCCCCGTTATTTGAAGATTCTGACTGTGCAGTGTGTGTTTGCAAGTTCAACCCACCCACTGTAAAAGGTGTGGATGAAAATGTTCCCTCTGCATCCTGCACCATCATTCAAGCATAGGAACAAATTAAAACATGCATTATTGGTTTAATAGGAAGGGTCACGCTTTGTTAATCTGTGTGCTGCACAATAATAACTTTGTCATGTTGAGATGTTTTCTGCTCAGTCCTGTTGGTACTGTGTTTGGTAGGCAGTAATTGGAGAAGGGCTTCAAGGCTTCCTCCAGTGACCTCATTACCCCAATTAAAATTGTAGCCTTCTCTGAAAACAGTCCATCTCACAAAGTGATGTCTGATTATCACTCCCAGTCCAAATGAGGTTGAGATATGCAGCTGAGGAAGGAACATTTGGCTGTGCCTTTTACAGTTTGCTGCAGTGGTTCTTCATCCTTAGTTCATTTAACCAAAAAGAATATTATTACATTTGAAATAACCCTCGGTAAGTCATATAGAATATAAATATTTAGGAGATGTTTAAATATCTTGAATAACACCCATGCTGTTTCTTACTGACCAATGCAAGTCTTGTATATTACAGTAGCTATCCAACGCTGTAGGTATACATCACATACGTTATGGGGTAAATACTGTAGCATTGTCTGGTTGGAATGTAATATTTAAACAAGCAGCAGGATTACTGTAACAAATATTCACAACTTCTAGTTTATTTGCAGTAACCAGGAAGACTTTGTCGCACTTCCTGCCACATCTTTGTCCTGTAAAAACGGGGGAAAGTGGTGGGCTTAAATAAGAACTGTCAAGCCCGGCCCAAACAAGAAGCCAACCAATGCTCTTCTGGAAATGTAATTGTACCAATTAGCTAGCATGCAAGAAAATTTTAGACTCCAAATGTTCTGCAGAATGAATTAGGGAGATATGTCTTAAGCGCAGTCCTAAACTGTGTCCAAAATCACTTCCTGTTTGCTCTCCAGTAAAGTAGTGTCCATAGCATGTACGCTACTGTTTGCTAAAAATCACACGGTGCGATGGTTTGACATTGATAGATGTGAAAATCTGTCATGCAGCACTACACGTGGCACAAAATAATCATGAGTGACCGTGAAATCTTCATTTTCTGCTCCATTTACTTTCAGAGTGAAATTGAGTGTTTTTGATGTAAGGAATAGTGAATGAGTGAACGATTTCGGACACATGCTGCGTTCATGTCATATTGTTCCGAACGTAATTACGAGCCTGAAAAATTGCTTTTGTCAGCCTCCTAGTTGTAATTCTGAGCTAATTCTGATATCTGGGATTTCTGAGAGCTATGCTATCTCCCGCCTAGTAATAAGAGCTGTCAACAGACTGCTGGCAAAATGGCTGCAAAGCCACCATCACTTGCAGAACACCTAAATAATGTCCAGTATTAACAGTAATACAGATAATTCCAAAAGAGGTATACACTATTTGTATCTGGTTTCACATGTTAACTAACATCTGAGAATCTGTTAGCACAACAAACATAGCTAATTTAGGCAATTTAAATCATGTGACTACCACACCATCTGTGGGGGTAACCATCTTGGAATAATGCCTCCTAGTTTCTTGTTATTAGCACGCAGCTTTTTAGCTAGACAACCTCTTCACTAGATGTTTTGATGGATTTCTAGCGAGGTTGCTGACTCCACTGTGAAAATGTGACTATTAGATGCCTTAGTTAGAGGCCACCGTAACTAAAGCCTGAGGGGCCGGGTTTGGGTGGTGTCCAAGATTTGCGTAGGTGGCAAATGTTTTAAAATACCTTTTTATATGTCCCATTGTAATTGAGGATTATCATATCAGTTTTATACAGTAATCATCTCACACAGGTGTATTTTGATCATATAACCTTGTTAATTATCAGTATTTCAGCATCGTTCATAGTCTATTTGGTGTATGCTGTGGCTTCTTAAAGCAAGGTTGTACCAATACTACTATTGTTCTGTATAGTTACATGAATAGTACAAGATTACCTCAGACCTGCAGAGGTTTTGAAAAGCCAAGCCTGTGGTTTAGTATTCGTTTGATTCATTAAATAAGATGCTTTAAGAGCATTTCTCCTCATCTCATCATCTTTCCATCACTCCAGGGAGAACACTATCTCACACAATTTTAACCCATTTGCGTATAACTACCGGCTATGCTGTTTTTTTTTTTCCAAAGGTTTTACTTAAAGTAAAAGTAGGGGAGATACTGTTTTCACCACAACTTTATCAGTTTCATTTCAAAATACATCTCCACACTTGCAAGACAAACTTGACCTCTAATGAACGGTTCAAATGAGTTTCACAATCGTTTATGATTGAAGTTTCACAAACTGAGTTTCACCTTCATGTAGCTAATCATTTTGTAAGAACACATGACATGTTTCCCCCCAGTGCATCAGTAGATGTGTCAGTTTTAATTGGAGCGTATAAAGCTTCATACCGTTGTTGTCAAGTGGAAATGTATTCCTACATTTTCAGCTTTTGAGGTTAGAAAACAGTCTTGTTTTGAGGTCAGTGATGATGTGCTTTTGAGTTTATAAAATGGGTTTTGAGAGTGATTCATAAAACCATTAACCCATAGAGGAGCATAACTGAACAATCCAAAATGTACTGGATTTTACACATAAAAGATATTAAAAATATGTCCATTAATTTTGAATGTTACATCATGTCAATGGATTTATTCTAACACCACACCACTGCTCTTCCAGGCTCACACCCAAATCCTCAAACCAGCAGAAAAAAATGCAGCAAACAATCAACCCTCATTAGACAGTTGTCCTCAAAGTTGCACACTAACCAGTTGATTGAGTTGAGGCCATTTGCGGACGACAACCTCGGATAGAAGGGGGAATCAATGCCTGTTTGTCCACTTCTTTGCTCATTAAGGAACCTCTATTCATGTCAGGGTCTGTATACGACAAAGAAAGCTCACAAGTGCACATTTTCAGTCCGAGGAGGGTGGTTTTTCTCCTCCTCAAAGCCCTCCCCTCATCGAAATTCGCCTCACAGAAACGCTGTGCCAGAGGCCAAAGTCTTGACAGGGGTGGCCCAGTGAGAGGGAAATCAAACGAGTCCCTTTTTTACGGCCTGGCCGGCCGACCGGGAGGCCCGCTTACCTGCAAGTCCTTAATCTGTATCGCACCTTTCCAATTCAGGAATAAAGGAAGGCAGCCTTACTGTCCATTCATCATCTTTAGTGATTCAGGGTTTTTTCTCTTGCCTGTTGGATGTGAGTCCTTGGTTACTCATAAATACCGGCAATACCTGAACTGTGTGGATTGAAATCCTTTCAGGCTTTTCAGTAGACTTGCCACATTCATCTTAGGGTGTGGTTAATATTGAACAGGGAAAAGATGGTGATAAATGTTAATACAATGGAATGAATACTGGTGTCAGGTGTGGATGTACTGCACAGTAATGCAAACTAAGCCCACTGTGAGGCCTATTTTGAATATAAAAAAGCACATTTCTCAATAGAGACCCATTTGTCAGTGCAATTGGAGAGTCCCTGTGTTTCATCAAAATGTAATGAAAACATGATTGCCTTCATAAGCCTACCAGACGTAGACGAGGGGAAAAAATTCTAATTTTGCTGTAATGGACAATAGCATTTGGACCATTTTCTGTTGAAAATGAAGGTCTGGTTTGTGCAAGGTCAGGCATAGCTCCTGTACATAATTAAACAGGATTTGGTTGGCTGGCCTTATCTTAGTACTTTCATATTATTACTATATTCCTATAAAACACACTGTGGATATATGGATCTTTTGAAATGATTGTTTTTGTTTATGCACAGTCACAACAAGTCATTTATTCTCATATTGGTTTTAAAATCAACCAGAATCTGCAAACTGGGTAAAGTATTTATCTTGTTTTCAAAGCATTTTTTTTACTTGAGTTTCAGCAATTTTCTGTAAGGACTATTAAAAGATGCAAACGTGATTATTTATGTTCTATAATTATTTATTATTTAGTGGTCTGGACATAAGAAGCTTTGATTCCTGATCACACAATAACAACAACAACATAACAAACTGTCAGTTTGTTGAGTTCTTTATTTGAGGTTGTGAAGAAATATGTTATTTATGTTTTTTTGTCTCATGATCACAAAAGAATTATGTAAGTCTGTTTTAATTTTTTTTCACTTCTTTTATAAAACAAGAAGATGCTTTGACTCGCGACTTGTTAAGCCTGTTCAGAGTATTTTTTACAGTGCATTTCAGACCTTTTCTGTTATTTCCATTGGGCGGCAGTGCGTCTATCCTCAAACTTGAACCGCACTGCATTGTCTGCCTGCCCGCGCACTCTATTCAGCACTCTGTCCTTGGTGTAAGCCAGTAAAAGTAATTCCCACATTGCGAATTTATGTCTCGAAACAGGCGCATAAGGAGGATGATTTCCTCATGTGTGTTTGTTGGGAAGGTTGCAGACAGTGCGCCATGTAGAGGATGAGGACCCCAGAGGAACGCAGGTCTTATTGGGAACGTTCACACTGGTACCAGTGTCAAGCCAGACAGAACAAGGAAATAACACCTCTGATTTGTTCTTCAAAATAAAAGCCGTCCCGGAGCATCCTTCTGTATTGTGAACAGCCCTACATACCAAAGAGTAGACGAGGAATTCGTTAAAACGGAACGTGTGAAAATACACCAATGTTGTTGTTACCGTGTAGAATCAAGTTATTTTGCCTATAAATACAAACACGTTATTATGATGACAAATTGTATGCTTTTATTTTGATGGCAAATCCCCTTATGTCCTGTGCTGTCTTGGTCAACTTGTGCACGCTTGACGCATCTCGCTTTGGCACAGCGGCACTCTGAGAGAGAGAGAGAGAGAGAGAGACGGCATCCGATGTGTCTTTTTCTGCACATCACTTTGGAAATTTGCGCTCGTGCAGTCCTGCTTAACGCGGTGCTCACCTGCCGGGGCTGTGTGGCCGTGAGCGGCTGAGCGACTGATTTAATAGGATAATCAGACTAATTGCCTCCTCTGATATAGCCCTTCATTGATTCTGTCGACCATTCCCCTAATCACTGTCATGATTTTCTTCATTTTCTTCTCTCCTGCTGTTTCAAAGTGACCGGCTGCAGGTGTTTTTGTCCTCTGATTTGCGCCAGGCAAGGCTGGCAATATGTAATTTTGGGATAGACGCTGCGTTTTTGGAGAAGTGGACTATTTCACAGCTGGGATTTCTTGTTTTTTAAAACGTTGCTGCTTTACTCTGTAGACCAGAACAGATTCTGATACACCGTGATGGTGTGGGGCTATCAGAACTGACAGCAGAGTGCACGCTATCATTTGGAAACTGCTTGTGGGTAAGTTACATTTATTTTTTCATCTTAACGTTTCCAAAGTTGGTTAGATGCTCACGCTGCCTTCTGTGGATATGTTTGAACCAGTTTGTGGGCACCAACGATTCATTTGGGTGACGCTGGCATTTCATGTGCACAGATTTGCATCACTTATCGACGGGCTTTATCAAACGGATTCACGATCTTCTCATATGCGGCACTTAAATTTTTCATTTGGAGCAAACTGTTTTCCCCTCAGTTACGCATGAATCCCAGTCGCTCTTATTGCTTTAGTTGCGGACGGAGCCTCCTCAGTGGAAGTGTTGGCTGCAGTACGACAGTGAAGTGGACTGCTGAAGTCTTCTGTATTCTTTAGTAAAACCTAATTATCCAAGCAGAGCTATTACAGCGTGTCAGTGGACACTAGCTGTTAATTTTACGCATTATTTTTTTCTTGACGGTTTTGTGTAACACTGTGCGCATTTGCTGGTCGTCCCGGTGCGTCAGCAGTGTACGAGTGCGCCTGTGGAAGTGCGCGAGCCCGTGCGTGTGTCGGTGGGTGTATGCGAGTTTCTGCACATGTGCGCACACCCAGAGCGCGCGAGTGCGTGTGTGTGTGTCAGAGGAGGGAGGCCAGAAGAACCACAGCTTAGTTATTTTAAATTATTTCTGCTGAGTGATTGCTTGGCGAGTCAGCTCTCTCTGTGCCTCTCCTCAGTATTTGCTTGTATTTCCTCTCCTCTCCCCTGCTTGGATGGATGATGGCCTATGATTGTCCAGATGGATGTTGGAGCTCCGACTCTGACCAGACTGGGGTTTGCCAGTTAAACATATTTGGGAATCAGGAAGTGATACTGATGTAAAGTTAAAGCAGATGTCTTCCTTCTTCCTCTACAGATGATTTACAGAAGGTAGTGTAGCCTTGCAGCGACTGCTGTAGAGATGCTTCTTTTCTCATTTCTTTCTGTAAATCTATTACAAACCATAACCATCTCTAAGGCCAAGGCCTACAGGCAGTGTAAGCCAGCCTGGACCTCATTAATCACATATGATTTTCTAATTCTGTCAACAGAAATATTTGCTCCCCATTTCAACTGCTCCAAAATCTACTTGCATTGTGCTCTGCTCTTCCACTCCAATCTCTTCTTGACCCTTTCTGCTTTAGGTGATATCTTCTCGGTTTATGATGTTATTTTTATAACATCTTTATTCATCTCCAACATCTGGGGTTAAGCTTTGCCACAGGGCCAACCAGCAGCACATGAATTAATAGGTAAGTGGCAGTGGCCACTTAGCGGAAGCCCTGCAGCTACATATTGAGCTGAGTCGAGTGCTCTCACACAGAAATTGATTTAGACAGAGATTATGTCATCTAGCATTGGCACTTTTTTTATGCTGGTCAAGTTTACCCAGCGGCATTGAATTCCTCCTCTGCTCCCTGATGAATTAAGTGTAGGTTTAAAGGGCATGTTAATGCACCAATAAAGTCGTGGTTTCATTGGCAGGTATATTTCACGTATAATTTTGAATACTTCATCACAGCACATTGAATGCTTCCCTTTCATAATAAACCCTACAGTTGAATTTCCAATCTTGAACATCAAAGCCTCACAGACAGTTTTACAATATTTGCAACTCAGTACAGCAATTTACTTGTTATTTGTGGTGTTTACAACATCGTGATTTGCCATAAAATGTAACTGACAAATTTAGACAATGATCAACCCTGTGGTCAAACCCCACTCCTCTAACTAATAATACACACCATGACAAGCATTTACAAATAGCACTTGACCCAGTTGAACTTACAATGCTCTCTCTGGTAGACAGGAGGGTCTGAAGACATCGCAAGCTTTTTCCCTTCCTGTCTTGATTGATACTTTTAATTTTCAAGGAGCTGTCACCAAGGCCTATTGGCCTTGGCTTTGCAATCAAGGGGCGGGCAGTCAAAGGCTTTCAAATGAAAGACTTCATTAATATGGTGGGAAATAAGGGTTGTCTTGCTGTGGAATATTGGCTCTGTGTGAGGAGTGATTGGAGCAATTGATGAGGATTTGTGAGGAAGAATGTTGGAGAGGAAGTTGAGAGGGGGCCACCTCAATCATGGCTATTAGATTACATTAATAAGACTCAAGGGGAAATGGAAATACTGAGAGGTGATCCAGCTTGTGTGTTTATGTATGTGTGTGACAGCATGTGTGTAGATACTTCAGCTTGAGCACCTTCCATTCCTGCTTGGCACTGCTGTGCAGACTTATTGACTGTTGTGAAATCTGAGTATTAGAAACTGTGGACTACATGCATAACAGACGCTCTCTCCGTTAAATCTTTTGAAAATCCAATTCCCGAGAAGATGATATTCCTCTTTCTTTCCCCCCTTGTTCCATTTTCCATCGCAATCATTGGGCATCGATCTGATTCAGAGCTATTTATTTTTGTTGCAGCCATCATGTCATGAATTGACAAGTATGGTAGATCAGGTACATTACAATATGTCTGGGCATGTCGCCTCGCCCATACAAAGAAGAATCACGACTACCACGGGTAAATACCAACATTTCAATCTATCGATGCATTTTCAGGCTTTATTCAAAATGTCTTTTCAGGTTCAACCTTCTGTTTATTTTTTTTTAGCTTAGCTAAAGTGCAAGATCACAGAAAGGAGACCTTTCTTTAAAGCAGTGGCCTTTTTGGCTTGTGAACCCTTTGAGAAGAAGCAGTGTCTATTTGTGACTCCCATCACAGTTTGCAGGTTGCTGCAACCAAATAGCTGTTTTTTCCCCTTTTTTCCCTTCTTCTCACATTTGAACAAATCTTTAGAGGCCTGAAGCGTTAAAACTATGTAGTATTTCACAAGAAAGATATATATAATTTTGTGTTATTTATTCTTTCCTACATGTTAATTATCTGGAGACCCCTCAGATTTATATTGTGACCCCTTGGGTCTACTGACCCCAAGGTTGGGAACCACTTTATAAAGAATATCTTTTTAAAGAATTGGATTTCACAAAATTTGTAAATGCCTGCCTGGTGGACTCCAGCAACCACAATGAAGGTTATATCAGGTCAGATCAAGTCAAGTCAATTTTATATATATATATATATATATATATATATATATTGCCTCAAGGGGTTTTACAATCTGTACAGTCTCTATCCTTAGACCCTCGATTTGGATAAGAAAAAACACCCCCCTAAAAACCCTTAATGGGGAAAAAGTGGAAGAAACCTCAGGAAGAGCAACAGAGGAGGGATCCCTCTTCCAGGACAGGCAGACATGCAATAGATCTCATGTGTACAGAATAGACCAACATAGTAAAATGACAATATGGACAATCTGGATGACATAATTATAAATAGATTATAACATTTATGAAGAATTTGGATCCGGGAGGGCGCCAAACAGACCCGAGCTACACAAGCTCCTCTCCACCATAGAGTTCAAGAGAAGATACTTGCTTTGTCCTCTAATCTGCTTCCTGCAGAAATAGGGATCTCAGCCCTCGTGTCCCTTTCAGAGAAGATAGCAACCACGATCACTCGCTGAGACTAGGCTGTATGGAAAAATAAATGGCCTTCAAAATTGGCCCCCCTATTCACTTTGTGGCCCCTGAGCTCTCTGTGTTCCCTTCCCCGCTGTTATTCAGTGGAGAGGTATCAAAGAGAATGGAAATCATTGTCATGGGCGACTTATTTTTTAGACCTTGATCTGAATGCCTTCATGTATGGATGTAAACTACGCTGAGTGTCTGCCTCTGCTATGCAAGCATTATTTACTTTCTGCTTGTAATGGTATTCCTACCCTAACAGAGCAGCGCTTAATACCACAATAAAAGGATGGTAATGGCATAATTTCAACTGTCCCTTTACATTGCTTTTGAAAATACATATGCAAGCTATTCTGTGTACGTGTGTGTCTTTGGGGAGATCAAAGCATAAAGTTGACCAGAATCAAATGCAATTTAAAAGCGCTTTATTTTCCCATTTGTTACAGCAGAAAATAAATGGACTCGGGGTCAGCCACAGTGTAGCATGCCCCGAAGCTTAAAAGTTGTGCTGGTCAACTCTAACATGGCTGAAATGAAGAAAGAGGCGATGAAATACTTGTGTTTCACTTCCTCTGATGAAACGGCCATCTGAGGCATGATCAATTACCTCAATACACAGTATTTTTCTTTGCTAGGGGCAAGTGACGTTTAAAATGAATGCTTTTTTCCCCCTTTTTAATGAGCAGCAAAATGAGAAGCCCATTGCTATAAGCAAGAGGACAGAATTATCATTTTCATCCTTTCTTTTCAGCCCCACTGTCATCGTGCCATGTCTGGAGGTGATCCTCTGAGGCCCATCCAGCCTGGAAAGATGAAGTTGATGTGTTTTAGATAGCTTTTAGAGAGATGTGGATAGAGGATGGAAATTGCATGCCAGGGGAAGCAAAATGAGCAATTTTTTCTCCCATTTCCTCTCCTCTCTTCATCCGATCTGTGCTTACTCATTCATGAAGGCTTTGTTGTGACATTCCATACATTGGTGTGGAGATAAAGAATCGCACAAAATGCCAGTTGGCGGGGGGAGGAAAAAACCCAGACTACATTATTGTGCAGGCTAACTGCATAGCAGAAGAGACACGGCTCTCTAATGTTATCAAAACACTATCACAACTACCAATCTTTCTTCACATTTTGACCTGTATTTGAAGTGGCTGGTGTTGAGATATTTGGGGAATTCAGCAGAGCCTTTTACAAGCCCATTTAGGATGGCGTGATCTCAGCAAAGACTTTTTAGTATTCACTGAAAGAAAATGCTAATACTATTATATACAGCATCTACATGAGTGGGAGCACCGTACATATCCATGAACACAGACTGTTTGCATAATGTATATGAATGCAGACATGCTTCTGGAGGAAACCCGACAGTGTTTCGCGCCAAAGTCTCCCCTCTGAGCCAGGCAGGACCTTAAATAGAACAACTACGTCAAGGGATTAATAGTGAGTGAAAGAAGCGCCTCATTAGCAGTTCTTCATTTGTCAATAGTGAGACTTGGGGCATCATAGTATTTACAGCTAATCTTATACATATATTTCAACCTGCCTCTAGTACAAGATGGGTCTGGTAGTGTACAGAACGATTCAAAAGAAAACGCAAGTGGCCATGTAGGTGTGGGTGTGTTGCTATACGTACAGATGAGAAGATGAAATATGATCCAGGAAGTTTGAGTAACGCAAACAGTACAAACTCCGAAACACTACACAGCAGTTTGGAGCACTATGAGGCAGGGTTTTACAGCTCTGTAAAGTTATCGCAGATCAATCATTTTATCCTCCATTTGCAATGTAAACAATAGATTTACCCCATTTATGTTACAAAGTTAACTACCTGGAATGCACAAATTTGATTGGCCCATGCAGTGCTTTGCCAGATGACGGTTGGCCAGGTATTTTGGCTGGACAGCTCTGTTTCTTTAGAAGGGATCTCATTGAGATTGTCGGCCTGTACACAAGGAAATAAGTAATAGTCAGTGCCAGAACATTTTAGTAAACTGACTTTCAAATCCCTTTCAGTGATTGTCCCCATTTTCTACCACCCCTTAACTATACTATGTGAGGTTTGAAATAAGTTTATACAGTTTGACCCAGTTCAGTTACATGCATGGCTGAACACCCTCAGCCACAGCATCATCTATATATTCAAACATAACAATTCCAGTAATAATCCAATCCCCAGTTTGGCTAATGATGGTAATAAGTTTATGCTGCTATGACATCCTTTGCATTACAACTGAGGAGGTTACTGCTGTGGCTTTTTCCCAGCCAGAGCGCGGCTCTGTTTCCCCTCTGCTGGACCAGACCCACAGAGACCGTCTCTCAACAGGGTTCTTGATTTATGGGCCACTTTACAAGAAGGGCCTGGGGACGCAGCACTCCTTGTCCTACGATATTGAATCTCGGCTGCCTAGCATGGAGATGTGGGTCGTCCGTTATTGTGTGAAAGCTTATTTGCATTGCGCCGTTAAGCTCTCAGTGGTAACTACAGCATGTCTGCTCACCTTAGCACTTAAGTTTATTTTTGCTTGCAGGGCTGTTTGGTTCAGACGTGTAAGGGACATTTTTGGAGAAAAGGTGTAGTGAAGACAAATAGCTTTCACATTGACAGGTTTGTGAGTGTGTCTACTTTTGCGATGTAGAACCCTTGAATATATATAACATATAAACAGTTACTTGCCAAGTGCTGTTCGTTCTCTATGAGGAGATGTATGCTTTGCTTTGTTTGGTTTAACTTTACCATTAAAATAAACAGACTTCCTGCCATAGCACAATATATTGTATATTTCAATCAAATCATTCGAAAGCTGCATGCTGCACATCCATCATTATAGTTAGAATTGTGCATTCACCAATGATGAAAGCTGAAGTACTTTCGAGCAGTGTACAACCTCAGCAGAGAAAGTCAGATAAATTGACTGACTGTGCAATTTCAAGCACATTGTCTGTTAGAAGAAAGACTTTGATTATTCGTTCAAAGGCCTTTGTTTGTTTTGTTGCTGTTGGCTGGATTGTGCATTTGATCTGCTTTTGGCTCAAGTTGATTTTTCCTAGTGGTTGATTTGATAAGAAAAAAAATCAGCAAGATAAATGTTTAGCAGCCTTAACGATTATAGTTGCTGTAGGGTAGGCGTTTATTAACTTGTGCTAATAATCTGACAATCCTCTTTCATTCCCCCTTAAATCAGCCCACAGTTCTGCTGCTTAGACAAGACAGTATATTCAGCTGAAGTGATGTGGCAAACTACAAACACTGCCAGGGCATTATTTGTCATTTTTGTAGGCCTTTACTTTCTACATCTTTATGGTTTAAGAACATTTATGTTAGACATTTCATTGGTCCCTTATTATGTTTCCCTGTAATCTATAAAAAGCTGTAGTACTACAGGATCTCGACTGTCCTGCTTCCTTTAAAGGCTGACCCAAAAAAACATATCCAATGAAATCTTTTCCTACTGTTATACTGTAAAATATGCAGTTTTTTTTTTTTTTTACTTTCTGAAAGTCAGAGCTCCTTGAAGAACTCAGACTTTGATGCTCTCCAATGAATAGCATTAGCATACTGTAGAGTTAGCTAGAGACTCGTCGGTTCAGCAGCAGATCAGTCTGTGTCACAGATTTAAATTTAGGTGTTGAGTAAAAATGTGTGTTAGAGGTTGTGTGTGAAAGAGATAGAGAGAAATGCTGCAGCCCGTGAATATCTCATCGTTGCTATTGGAAGTCTCAACCTCGTCTTGATGAATTTTCATTTGATTTAGCGTTGGGAATGTTTCTGTGAAGTACACCTACTGCTGCTATAGTTAGATGTAGCTAATGTGTCATTCAGCAGCTACTGTAGCACGCTTCCTCTCGAGGTGAATCCTATTTCTCTGATCGTGTTTGAGAGTTTGATTGACACCGGCAGTACAGATCAAGCCTGAGGGGAAAAAAAAGACATGCGCACGAGTTTACCTGACTTCCTGGATTCTGTTACACAAGTAACTTTGAGAAAGAGCAAATCCAAGTCACACGACACAGATCCTCTCACGTAGCTGCTGCAATAAAGTACAAGTTGTTGGATGAGCCAGATATTTCTTTTTACCTCAACACAAGTGTGCAGTGGCTGTTCTGACAGTATAAAGGGAGAAATTCTGCTTTAAAAGTGTCTCAGTAGTGTCCTATATGCGCCACATGATCTGGGAAATTGATTGCCAATAACATGTTTACAAGAAAAGTGTGTTTTGAGGGTGATGACATCCTTTCAAATGATCTGCGATGTAGCAGTAGAGCAGAATCGTCAGTATTAATTTAGCAGCATGTGAATCACCACTGTGCTGTTTTGCTATAAATCCATATCCATCAGAGTTAATTTAAAACTTTTGGACAGTTTGAATAGCAGCTTTAGTGCCCATAGCAGCTGTGAGTGAACAAACAACTCTTTGACAACCTTAATAATTGTCTGTGTTTTGAAAAATCTACATCTATTAACACTCAGTTTGCTCTGCAAACGCGACAAATTGGTTTAATCTTTTAAATCACATCAACACATTTTTATAGACAGTTATAGAGACAGTCAACTCAGTAAATATCAGATGTTAATCAGTATGATGTCAAAATATGGATAGTTTGCAGAAGAATTTACAGTTACCAGAATATTCCCCGGTTATTTTCTTCTCTGTGTGTCTGTGCTCTGCTGCTTGGCACCATCTCATGATACTGCCTCTCATAGCTGCCTCCGCCTCATTCCCTCTTCTTCTCCCTTTTCTAGCATTCATTCATCCTCTCTTCCCCTTTCACCTCTTCCTCTCAGTGATTCCTGCAGGCTCTCCCTCGGTCCTCTTAGCCCTGGCCTGGAATATCCGAAGAGAGAGCTCCGTTCATTTAATGTCATCCTTATTTCCCTGACGGCCAGGCAGGATAAAGAATCTAGTTAGCAGGCAGCTCAGGTAATGGGACTAAGAATTGGACATGACTGCAAAGACAGTTTGTATGTGTGTGCACAGGCCTGTGTGTGCACATTTGTGTGTGTCCAAAGAATTTTTTCAAAGTGGATTTTGTCAACCTGACCGGTAGCTAACAGCTCCCAAAACCAAACATATAAATTATACATTATTTACTGTGTCTGCCATATTTCACCTACAGACAGCAGTTTCTGTCACCTCTACACAGCTTACTAACTGTTTGGGTCAAATGGCAAGCCAATAGCTCAGTTTAACTGTAAGACCAGTAGTTTATTTGGTCATTTGTTGGGTTCAACAGTGCATCACGGCAACAAAATATTTCCTGAACCCAGAGGCACAGAGGCTCTTATTTTCAGATACATGATGTAGCCTGGCCAGCTGTTAGGTAGCTAGCTGTTTTTTGTTGCTGTATATCTAAAGTTGTCATGTTTTAATTGACAACTACATTTATTTTGGATAAAATGTATGCCCAAGTGTAAATTCAAAGGGGTCATTGTGGTAATAATATTGTCTTCATGTGTTCCTCGTTAACTCATTCACAACTTTGGACGTCATAATTATGACCTTACAGCGTGCTGAACTGCTAAAGTTGTAATGAAACAGTACTTGCGTTGGTGTTGTTGAGGGGATAGGAGGAGTTTTAATCTTCAGTGGTAAGTTGAAGAGGAATGCACTGCAATGTATATTTTTTATTAGTACCAGGGACATAGCTAGCATTGAGTTCATGTCCTCAAATTACACATGGTGATATACAGTATATATATTTTAAATCTAATTCTGATATTTTTTTGAGTCATTCTCACCTTTTTTAGACCTAAAAAACTAATTAAAGGTATTTAGTATTTCACCACCACAGTGATATTCCTACAATTGTAAAGAAGGCTTTGAAACAGCAAGACCATGGTGTATGGAAATAAAATGTGAAATATATCCTGGCTATGGCTCGGATTATTAATAATTTTGCATCAATATGAAAATGAAGAGAGCTGTGGCAACATATTGTAGCTGGATGGTAAGAATATTTGAAGTAATGTCACAGCCAGTGGTTAAAATATGTCACTAGGAACTCAGCTATCTGCAATTTTAAAAACTGTTCCTGAAACAGATTTAGTAATGACATGATTTGTCTTGTGTTTTATCCTCAACACACAGAGACAAATTACCAACTGATGAAAATACACAATTGCATAATGTTGCTACACACAGTGTGTGTCTTTCATTGTTCCTTACTCATCTGTTGATCATGCTCTTGATGCTTTGTGCCTTTTTTTTTTTTACTCACTGTTGCCACGGAGGAAATGGACTGTGCATATTTTTACACTAACGCAGAAGAAACATTGATTTGAAGACATTTACGGTGTTAAAAGTATTTAGAGACGTCGATTGCATTCGAGAAGTGTCCTCTCTCTCTCTCTCACTTCCTGCATGCATGTCAAGAACATGGAGGCTTGTGGTTGCAGGTTTATTAGATAATCTAAAATGGAATAATTCAGTGAGGAGAGCACAGACTCGTGTGGGTGTATGTGTGCGTCAGCCAAGGGTGTAAGGGCTTGAAAAGTGTTCCTCACAAATAGAAATGTTAATAACTCACCAAGCAGAGTACATACCAATTTTCCGACTGGAGGTAGGAGGAAGGGGGCAGAGGGGTGACGTGGGGATGGGAGGGGGGTATTGACAGAGACAGAGAGGGTGTACGTTCAAACTGCAATTGAGAGAGTCGCAGTGCTAATTATTTATTTCACTTCTAATCTGGATATTTGATTCAATGCATGTGACCCATAATGCTACTTACATTTAAGAGCTCAGATCCAAAACTAGGGATTCTTGGGCCTTGAAAGAAAACTGGTCTTCCGCTGTCTCTTTTTAAAAAGATTAAGATGATATATATTCAAAAAATAAGATAAATAAGCTAATTGTTGACATTTTTCTGACACTCCACTAATGACAGTTCAGTGTTGCCATGAAAATTAGATTGCATGCATGATGACAAGAGTCAATACTGGAAGAACAAAAAGCAGAAAAATGTCCAAGTTCTTTTGTTTTATTTATTTATTTATTTAAGATATTTTTGGGGGGCATTTTTGCCTTAATTGGATAGGGACAGCTGAAGAGAGACAGGAAAGGCGGGAGAGAGGGAGAGGATGACATGCAGCAAAGGACCCGGGCCACTGCGGTAAGGACTCGGCTTTATATGGTATGCGCTCTACCAGGGGAGCTAACGGGGTGGGGTGCCCCAAAATGTCCATCTTTTACACCTCAATTCAATCAAAACTCCGAGGCACAGACCTGAAATGTTTTCCAAACAAATGGGAGAAGTGTAGCCGCAAAAACGGATGTCTGTTATTGCTGTCTGTTCCCATTGGTATCTGATATGGGTAACATGCTACAAAGATATGAACAGTCATCCAGAAACATCAGATATGAGCAGTGGTTCAGAAACGAGCATGAGGGCCTTCAGTGTGAACAGCCCGAGAAAATGTGTGACAGAGCAAGAGAGGCTTTAAATGAGAGATCTATATAAATCATCATCTCAATATCCACCTGGTGAGCTGTAGTAAAGCAGTAAAGCCTCAGTCGTCGATTGCTGAAATTGTTTGTGTGAGAATGAGATGCATTCCTCAAGGCCAACTCTGAGCCCCAAGAGTGTTGAGAGAGTGCCCCATTTCTCTGGCTGAACCCTCCTCGAAAGTAATTGAATTTTGGATGAATCCGCTAAGGAGGAACCACTGTCAGGGAGGGGAGAAAGTGGATGCTTGAGGAAAAAAAAACAATCAAAGAATGAGAAGCAGGTGACAGCACCTTTTGGATGAGCTTTTCTTTAAAGAATGGCACACTATGAGATGCCTGACAGGATAAGCTTTCACTGTGGGGTTTTTAAGGGAGGACAATTTTTTCCCAAGGTTTCATATTTTTTCGGACATCCAGTATCCGTTCATTTGTTGAAAGGGGATAACTCTTCTTGCTTTTTTCTGCTCTATTGTGTTCCCAATCATATCTCTGACAGTTAGACAGATGCACTGAATCTTTCACTTCTCAGTAGCTAATAACCATGTGCCAAGACGCAAGACGATAGCGCCAATAATACATTGACACCCTTTTCATGATTACTGATAACAAATTGAGTGTTTGACCTTGATAAGCCCTTGAGTAGCTTGTTTCTTCAAACAGGTGGCCATCTTCTCAAATGCACTCCATCAGAAGCAGGGGATCAAAGATAAAGCACATAGTCAAATTTAACCATAATATTTATTGTATTTGGGGAAACACTGCCATGATTTAATTGCATTGTGCTCCTTTACTGCTGGATTTCTGCAATGTTTATTCAAACATTCCTGGTGGCTACAAGCTCTCCGCCTCTCCGCCTCCATCTTGAACAATCAGACCACTTTCCCTTTCTTCTCTTGCGAGATTACTCCCAGCTGATTAAGAGGCTCAAGTCATCAGTAAAATCAGTGGTTAAGTTACAGACTGATGGAACTGTAGCAGCTCTCCAGCTTGAGCACAGGGACTGACACATAGCAACCAAGAGAACCATACCGACAAAGGGGACTATGCATCAACTGTTTCATCATAAATCAGCCAGCCGATCATGCTGTGATGACAAAGACAATAAAGTCATTGGGTTGAGGGACTTATCCAGAGCCAAAAACACTCTTGTCAGTTGAGTGGAAGTGTAGACTGTAACACCACAGGAGCTAGATGGCCAGCCATCATGGACACAAAGCAAAAGCATCAAGTAGAGCCTCAAAAGGCCCCTCAACGCAAATAACAACCGCAGAGACATGTGGCGGGCAACCATGTATTACAAAAGCAAGAATGCCCGCATCAATACGTGCGTGGCTGCCAGATTAGCTCAACACCTCTTAGACTTGCTTTGATCTCCTCAACAGAGCCAGCTATTAAAGCAGCCTCCCCTTTCCTCAGAGGACCCGGCACTTGTGTATACAGCGGACATGAGAAAGACCCCACTGAGGGGGAATGTGAAGCTTGCAGTGTACTAAGAACATGTGCCCAACATTTGGCTGATGTCTTAACCGACACATTTGACACATCACTCTCCTCACCTCCTCAGCTCCTCACCTGCTACAAAACACCAATTTTTGTCCTTCTACCGAAGAAGTCTGCAACGTCCTGCCTTGACAATTACCCACCTGTGGCATTCACCCCCAAAGTGTTTTGAGAAGCTAGTTGTGCAGCATGTCAAAGATCGCCAACTGGATTGCATTTGGTGTAAGCAGATCCACAGGATGTCATCTCCACTCAGCTCTCATGCTTTAAAATTAACAGACCAAGACTGCTGAGTTTGTCAAACAACAGTCAGACATAGGTGCTGAGTATGACCATCTGTAATTGGATTCTGGACTTCCTCACCAGCAGACCACTGACAGTTTGGATGGGCGGACACACCTCCACAAAATACTACTAAATACAAGTACTGTGTGCTCCAGGGTCCCTCAAAATTCTACAGAGGGGTAATCGAAAGTATCCCCACTTCTCAGATGACAACCTGGCACCACAAAGATCTGCAGTGGATGGTGAAATCCACCCCGAACATCATCATTATCATATCGTTGCCCAACAGCGAGATGGGGTATACACACAGAGCCCACAGAACAGTTAAGGACATCATCTGCTTGAGCCTAAGTCTGTACATCCTGCTGCTTGTCTGGCAGGAGCTACAGATACTTTCAGTAACATATTACTAACCTTGGTGGGAGTAAAAAAAAAAATAACTGATATCACTGATATGTTCTTGGAAATGGCTTTGTGAACCCACACTTCTGGAGCCATTTTACTGTCAAGGGCTGCACACAAGCTTGTAGCAAAGCACTTTTTCATGTTTTCATATGTGATTCTTTAATATGTTTAATCCAACAATCCACAATTTTTGCTCTCTGCACACATGCAGGTATAGTGTATGATCAGTGTACCCAACATCATCAGTATAGTCGGTATCAACAAAAAATTAATTACCCTGCAGGTAAGAGCGCGTTTTTAACCTTTTCAGTGATAATAAGTGTTTGCTTTGATGTCTAGCAGT
Source organism: Macquaria ambigua (assembly GCA_008360985.2). Classification (NCBI taxonomy): domain Eukaryota; kingdom Metazoa; phylum Chordata; class Actinopteri; order Centrarchiformes; family Percichthyidae; genus Macquaria; species Macquaria ambigua. Next base: position 163,597 of record VMKM01000037.1, on the reverse strand, counting down.
CCAGGATATCACTGTGAGCTGGAGGGAGACCGAGCAGAACTGGTTTGAACACAGAGGAAACGACTGAATCACCAAAGAAAGAGACCACAGCTTTTGTGCTAATGTTGCAGACTTGCGCCCAACATGGAAAACTAATTAAAAAGATAAGATTTTTGTGTGGTGGCGTGTAGCTTTTCTGAGGTGGCATTGGTTGCAGGAGGCAAGGGCTGACGACAATAGGCCTTTGACGAGGAGAACACGGCAATGTCGCCATCTTTGGCTGCTGGCCAGTTTCGCATGCCTCTGTGAGTGTCTCAAGGGTTATTGTGGCTTTTCAGGGTTTCCCCTCAAAGGCTTTCTGATACAGCTTTGTGGAATCTATGTGAAGCATCTTTGTCGTGACTGAAATGCCAATGGAAGCACCCTTGTGGCCTTCATGGACATCTTGTCGAGCTGTAGCAGAGATGGCACTTAAGCCTGTAGCAAGGAGATTAATTATTAGCCAAACAAAAAGAAGAATTATGCAGTCACTTGCAGATGTTAATTGACTACGTTTATCACTGAGGAATACTCTTAGCTGCTGGAAAAATCTGAATAAAAACCTTTAACTTTAATGAACTTTAGACCAGTCCTATTTTATAATAGATAAACTTGACTTTTTTATCATAGTGTCTCCCCAGTTCTGATTGGCTAGAGGTTGTACATTATTATCAGATAAAGCACTTGATTCTCATGTTTGTAGCCTTATTATTTTTCTTAATGATTACTCATAGCTACAACTAATTTCAGCAACAACACATTATCTTTTAATAACCACACGTCTCGTAATGGATTAACATATACTTAAAGCTGTGAATGCAGATATCAAAAACAAGCTTTTATTTTGTAAAGAGCCTGACATTTTGAGACCAAAATTGTTAAAAATCTGATAACATTGCATTGGCTGATATTCTTTTTTTTTTTAGGCCATATAAAATTTTATCCACCATCTCAGACTAGCTGTCCTATATAAAGCTGTATGTTAACAGAGAGATATCCTGATCTAAGTGGGCACCTGATTATGTCATGTTGGGATGGGAGAGAAGTTGGATTAGTGTTGTAGGTGGTTGACAAAGCTGCAAAGCCAGGTTCACCTTGATAGAGATGCATGTTGACGTTTGTATCATCAACAGCCTCCTCCTGATTATACAGTAAGTCCCTGAAGAGAAACTGGTATAAATAAAGCAGAGGCAGACACTAGAGAACAGGATTTGAACATAGGGGTGTTGGATTCTTTCCAGCTGACCTTAGGTCTTGTAAAAGTTCTGTAATTATTGGCTCAGAACTTGCAGTTTTTTTTTCCATATTTGAGCTTTAATCAAGCATCCCCTGCCAAAATCATCTCTCAAAATCTCTTCTTTTTTTGATGTTTTGGATGGATTCAGTGTATTCACAGCCTGTTTCAGTACAGAATAATAACTCAAGCTTTTGTTTCCTTGTAGGACTGGTAAAAAATGAAAGCTCCCATTCCTCTTCTGATCCTGCTTCATGCCGTTGTGGTCCATTGCCTGAAAGTGGTGTCGAAGAGAGGCTCAGGTAAGTCTTGTTTTTTTTTTTGTTTTTTTTACCACAACTGCTGTATCTTCCTTTTGTTCTAATGATAGAACCAGTGGGGAAAAATGCTCAATAGTATTTATTTTACTTGTGTTTTCTGTTGTTTATGCTGCACCGGAATTGCCCTCCGGGGGCAATAAAGATTTATTGAATTGAATTGAATTGAATATAAACAACTACTGCTACATTAATTGGTACAGGTTTGAACCTGCCAACATTTCAAGGCTCCTTTCTTTGCCTGAAAGCACAAATTGTGTTTCAGTCAACAGCAGGGGGATCACATGGCCTTGTGCTGTTGTACTTGGAGACTCCAACCAGTCATGATGAAAAACAGGACTGTCATGTCTTTTAACAGCTTGATTTTTAAGTCCACAAACACTCAGTTATTCAATTTGAGGTTCTCTGAGTGATGATGTAATATTTCGTTGTTGATCTTTGCAGATCAGTTGCATGGTATAATCTTGTTTTCATTCGTTGCAGAAGATAATAAGAACACAGACTTGTTTATTCTTGAAGAGTTTGCTACATACGTCTTAATTACATAATGAGAGATCACATAAACTTTGTGCATCATTACTGAAATGCACATACTCTGATCTTCTGTTAGTGTGTAAAATTGGTCTCATTAAGAATGTACTTTGTCTTCATTATCTCTTTACATTCCGGTTTTAGCTTTGTCTTTCCATGCATTTTCACACAATCAATATTGTTCTCACAAAAGCACAGTATTACCAAACATAGCCAGTATGCAATGAACGCTACTCAGTTCAGCAGTATAGCAGAGAAGAGGTGAGCCAATGATCTTGATTTAGTGATGTGTATGATCCCTTGCCTCAGATTGTCCCCCTAGGTGCAAAGGTTAAATGTGAGTGAGTGAGTGATTGAGTGAATGAATGAAATGAGGATATGAGTGGATTAGTTTTATGGATCCATGAAGCACTATCTAAGGATGCAGCTGTGGCCTTTGTAGGAATATACAAGTATTTACATGGTTGTGGCACTAACACTGCATGCCTCTCCAGACTCAGAAATAATTACTTTCTACAGGAGGATAGATGCAAGCTAGAGGAACAATCCACATTGGCTAACATGAAACATAAAGGAAGTCTTTTGCTATCCAGAGGGTGCTTGCGTCTGGGTTTTTACCCATGCATATTAGACACAGGTGCAGGAATGGCCCAAGGCTCATCAAAGGGTTTTCTGCTTTTCCAGCAGAAGTCCCTACGGGCTATCTCCTCGGATGTTTCACGAGCCATTGCCTGAGGCAAGGATTTGAAACGTGTCCACTGATAAATGAACACCCCATCCGAGCCAGACCTCCGTCCTTTGTTCCTTCTCTTTTAGCTTGTAGGTCTTTATTAGAAGCCATGCTGGTTGCAAGTTAGAGCACCATTGTAAAAGGGATTCTGGGCAATGAAAGCCAGTTTGAAATTGCATTGCTTTCATTTTTATGGAACGGAGAGAAACAGCGGGGCGGGAAGGTGAGCATCCTGGTGTCATAGCAGGTATATTTTCAAAGAAATGTTTTTAGGGGTTTGGGGTTCCTTTTGTTTATGAGATAAAACTTGCGTGCGGTTCATTTGGTCATATTTTTATTGCAAATTGGATGAAGTCAGGCTTATGGTCTCATTTAAAACCCTAAACTTCACTTGCAACATGGCTTTCTCTGATAGAAAACTGTCCTGGCCTGGCACTGTTTACATGTGATATACTAACAATATGAGCCAAATACTACATAGTCTTAAAAGTCTTGCTTTTTATCTAAATTTGTATCTAAAAAATGAAATTGATCAAACAGATTACTGATTGAATAATAAGAAAAACTGAGCTGCTCTAAACTCTGTAAACATGTATTGTTTTTCGATTGTACCTTTTTGTTAAAAGAAATTCACTGCAGACAATCAAACCTGTAAGTGTCAGCCCATTAAAGGAAATTAAATGGCTTGATTGACTCCCTCAGGGACAATGAATCCACTATCTCACTGGCTTTCCCTTTCACTGTGCTCACACTTAAACACAAACAGGCACAAAAAGTCCAGAAACCCCTGCACAGTGCTGCATGTGCACCGCTATTATCTGTAGATAATTAAATTCAAAACACTCGTCTTCGAGTAATGCTTTGTCTGCATTTGTACTCGGGGTGGAACAGTGCAAAAACATACAATGCATATCTGCCATACTAATCCTCACCCTGCATAAGTAGGAGAACATATCCATTTGTCCTCTGCTGTGGTTCCTCTTTGTTAGAATGCTGATATGGCCTGGATGGTTGGGCGAACAGAATAATTACGTATATTTTTGCTTAATACAGCACATCAAGTGCAGATGTTGAGGTAAACCCCCACTCTTGGATGCTTCTACACTGTTGTTATACCATCAGTTAGTGATGTTCAATCCGTGCAACTGACACCAAAATTGATCTGATTTAATGTTGCTCTAAGACATTTTCTCCTGTTGTACAGTATTTTAGTGGCACTGTATGTATCTGTGTGATGCTATGATTGCTATGTGTGATTAGTTATCAGTGTAATAAGCAAAATACATCATAAAATGCACCCATAAATACAAAAATCCTCCAGTACATGCTGTAGTTTTAATCTTGGTTTACCGTTTACAGCAGGGACTTGAAATCCCAGTTGCTGAACGCACATCTCAGTTGAACAGATTTGGTGTGATGGCAGAGGTCTGTCACGAGTGACACGACTACTGCAAAATTGGCCTTCAGCGAGACTTCTTTGTGAAGCAACACTAGAAGCCTTTGGTTGTACATGTCAGCTCCCACATATGACTGTGGTATGAATGTGCTGTAAGGCTTGCAGTGTTCCTGGAAAAGAACAAGGTGGTCAGCAAAACCTCTGAAAGTGAAAAAAAAAAGATACTAATATGATTATTTTGAGATATTTTCACACGTCACATATTGAAATAAGTACCACTGACTAATGAAATTGTAGGGTCACCGGCTGCTGACCTCCTTCATTTACCCTTACCTCATCAATCATCACTTTAAATGCCAAACTGCTGACATTTAAAGCTAAAAAAACTGCTAGAAAAATTATATTAGGTGCTTAGCGTGTGCCAACTTTTGGCAAACATTGAGTGATTAGAAACTCTTCAATTCTGGATAATCAAAAGTGAATTATATCTCTTTCTGGATTTGAGTGATCCATGGACAAAGTCTAGCTTTGTTGGACTATTTCCGTTAAATTTGCTATCGTTGGTTATTTAAAAATAAATAAAAAAAAAATAGATCCTGTCTCTGAAAATGGGTTGTGGTCCTGTTATTGTGTTAAACACACAATCAGCCCCCTGTTGGCCACACAATAGATGCTTGGAAGATCCGTGTGAGAACTCCCTAAAAGTGCCTGTTGGGTTGCTTGGCAGTGAGTTGAAAAGAGCAGAATCCTCTTTCAGTGCACCACACAGCTGCATTTCATTTGATATGAAATAGAAACTCGAGAGTTCATGTAAGGTATCACTTTAGACTCTCTGAAGTAATAACTATGCATTTATTCTTTTTCTCACCTCTGAACATGGATTACAATCAGAGTGAGAAGGAGCTTCGGAGGTTACTGAGGATGACTTTTGGCAGACCTGAATACAGAATAGAATAAAAAGGGCATACACACACATTGCAAAAGCGGCTAAACAGAACATTTCCTAAATACTGTAGCAGCTTTCTAAAATATTTCATGGGCATCACCATTCATCTGCATTACGCCGTGAACTCTGCTATGTCTCGTTATCTTTGGTATTCAGTTTTACTCCATGCAGCCACCCGTACTTCCCAGGCATCAGGAGTTTCTGTTATCCCCAGGGGTTTACCGTGATGCCTCTTGCTTAGGAGCAGTTTTGCAGCATGTCTGTTGATGACATACTTGCTGTTGTGAGGATTGGACCTGCTGTCTTTTTGTTACGGAGACCACAAAGCCAACATTTGAGCTCTTGAATGAGCTGGCTTTCTTTTTGGGGCTAAAATGTAATAATATTCAGTGAATTTCCTCTTGAGTCCATGCTTGATTTATTTTACCATACATCCGATTTGTAAGAAAACTAAAAGATTCTGTTTTATGTCCCAAATCAACACATCAGTTAGGAAACCATTCTAAAAATGGGCTGTCAAGAGTTTTTATTGTTCATGGTTGACTTCTAATGAGGCAAACCAGGGACAGCATCACTGTCAGCCACCGACCATTTACCCCTGTGGACTCTGCAGGCGCAGGAGCTCTGTCTATTCAGAACAATCGCATGTCATTTTTACAGACAAGCAGCTTTTCAGCCTTTTGGTGCACCAGTTGGTTGCCTCAGCATTTAAAGTTGTGCAGAAAACATTTCTACTTTATATTCACTAAAAGCCACCCCTTAACAAAACTGTTAACACATGTCCCCCCAGTGAACACTGATGACACGTGTAGATTCACAATCATATTCCTTGACATTGATTGAGACAAATTTGGCCTCTGTCCTCCCCTCTGCTGTACAGTCATTAGTCCCCATTTCTTCACCAGACATTGATGAGTCCCCAGACAAATGATGCTTACCTTTCCACAGTCTCCCAGTAATTCCAGCAATATATTACCCGTAACACTCACTCACAGTGCGTGCATCATTCTGTTATTCATGCATATGTAAAAAGCCGGTCTCCGACATGCGTTCCCATTTGGAAATGGAATACAGAATCCCTTCTCTGCTTCTAGTTTCTATTAAGGACGGTCCGAGGGCCCGGCGTGTCACTCTGATGAAGAGTAGCTGTAAATAAAACATGCCACCGCAACAAGACCTTGGTTCCCATTAGAGAGCAGCCGCTCATCATCCGTCTCTCCCCGTGTATTTATCTACTGCCGCTACAGTAGGTCCACAACATATATTTTTCCCTCTCTTCGTCGACTTCTTCTATCCGCTCTTGCTGGGGGAAGAATCAAGGACATCCTGACAGTGAGTTAAATTTACAGTCTTCACACCCATTGCAATACACAACTCTGGGAGGATGTCAACATTAATACGTCAGTTAAAGGATAGAATCTTCCCCCCACATTAATGGGGCTACTCGCAATTTGGCCAATAATAAGGCTCCTCTTAATTGGACAAGACAGTGATTCCTAACAGGGGACGTCAGTGCACGGCACAAATTCAATTATGGCAAGCCACTTGACTTTGTAATTGATATTAAAGGACGTTAAATATGGCAGGAAGCTGTCAGCAAGAACTTTGATGGAGAGAAGGGGCACAGCAGTCAGTTTTTTACACATGAAAACTACTGAATGTCAAGTCACTCTTGCATAAGTAATAAAAATTGCATTAATAGCAATATAGAAGTGCGATCAGATCAACTATGCACCACTTGAGGTTGTCAGTGATAACAGCTTGGCATGTAAAGGCTCAAAATTAGGTTTAGAAATCTTTCTAAAAAGAATTCCAGGAAACTTCAGCTGAGATTGAAAGCTGAAATTCAAGCTCTCTCTCCATCACACACACACACACACACATACAGAGGCACACATCCGTGAATACCCACGGTTCATCTTCCCTCGGTCAATACCACATACCTGCCAAAAATGTTGAATGATTGCCTCCACTGCACCGCCTGTTCATTGCGGGGGAGATTGATCACACACATGATATTAGAAATGAAATGGCTTGCCACATGGAGTTGTTTTCCCCCCCTGCTGCTCGGAGAGAGAGAGCGAGAAGCGACTCAACAAGTGTGCCAGATATAAGCCTCTTGACAACTGGGGTTACTATGGATATGTGTTCCGTGTTGGGGACACATGCCACAGTCCTCCGTGTGAGATGGATGACGATCAATCACCTGATTTATGAGCGGGATAGTCTCTCTGTGGCCTGTTTCCTGACCTGTAATAATGTTACAACACCACAGCAATTGAGAAAAATGCCAGGAAAAGGGTGTAGAAGCCTGCAGCTCAGTGAAGATCCAGTGTTTAGCTGTAGGTTGAGGTGTTTAAAGCTCAAATGCCCTGTCAGTTCTTCTGCGTGTGGATCAAAGATATATACGATTACAGCTATTTTTATTTATTTGATGCATTTGGGTTTAAGGCATTGACTGTAGAAAAATGTCACCCATAGGCGTATGAAGCCTATGGGATGATTGGATTTGGGTTTACTGAAATCCAGATTTGGGAAATGAGGTGGAAGTGTGGGTGGAGCTAATGGGGTCAGACACCTGTCAATCAAACAGATACATTTTACAATTCAGATACAATTCAGACATCATTTTTACTATTGGTACTTTTTAGACCGCTTCAAGAAATGTATATTTTATGTAAAATTTAACATTATTAATTTTTGGTTTCAGATAAAGGGTTAAAATTTGAAGATTGTGTACTCTACTACTCTCTACTTCAATTTTCTTCCCACCTTCATGTGTTGTGCTTTCCTCTATCTGTTCATTGTCTTGGAACCTCAACTGTCTGCAGGCATTCAACATTAAATACAATATACTGCATTATCTCCACTTTTAATATTTCTCTCTTAAAGATAATACGTTCATTTCAGGCTCCCTTAGCAAATTATGCAGCCCACTTTAACAGCTGGGGCATTTGGTACCAATTTGAGAGATTATATGTGTGGATGATAATGAGCTTTAGTCCGAAAGAGGATTTAAACATGGAGAAGGCTGGCTCTGCTTAATTTAAGAAAATCTGGCTCTCAGGTTTAAGGAAGAGGACTTTGGGGGAAATAAAACTCCCCAAAGAAAAAAGAAAAGAAAGGAAAAACAAATTAAAAAAAAAAAAAGAAAAGTAAATAAGTTATATTTGTGAAAAGGTTAGGGCAATTTGGACATAAACAGTAATGGTCCCGGAAATTATTTTAATTCCCCTTGACTGCTTGGCTCTCACAAAGCTGAGCGGCGGGGGAAAATGAAGCTGTAGTCTCTCAGTACTATGCAAATTGCCTGGAGGTGGCGATGGGACTGTACCCAAAAATATCACACATTTTAACCTGGGGCTGCACTGCATGATTAATCCATGTGGGTACTCCCCCTCACTCTGCATGGCTCTTTGCCTGTATGTGTCTTTCTGTCTGTCTATCTAGCAATCTTAGCACAGTCCTTATGTATTTATGTTTGTCATTTCCCGCGTCTGTCACAGTTGAGATGGCAGTTTGCTCTTTTTAGTTCCTCTCAATAATAAAAATGGTCCTTTACCTCAATGGCTCTGCTGTCCCTTCTGATCTCTCTGCCGTTTCTCTCCGTTACCTTGCCTGTCTTTACGTTTCACCTAACATCTCTCCTCAACCCGCCGTGCATAGAAAGCGATGGTTATTGCTTCCATTGATTGCCGACTTTCTCCTGGAGGCCAGACAGGATCACTGGGGAGTCAGATAGATGTCTCACAGAATAATTAAAGCAATACACTGATGCCTAATCCCATAATCATCATTAGATTTTAACTGGTTTAAACCAGACCTGTTTTATTCACATAAGAACCCCTTTCTGCATCTGTGATTTCTGTTTGTAGATCTAATTTGAAAATAGTACCTCTCCTAATATGAGGAGACCAGAGACCAAATTCTATGCTTCGCCTTTAAATTACACACCTGCAGTATCTGTTTGAGTGGAGTGAGATTGGGCTAAATGATAGCTCACATCCCTCCTTGATAAAAGGTCTAGCTTGAGAAGCGAGAGCAGACCCTCCTCCTGTTAAAAAAGACAAGTATTGAGTTTTTTTTCTGTCATTTGTGGAAATTGGACAAACTGGTAATTTGATTTCATCTTGTCTCAGCCTTTGCGATCTTCCAAAACATTTTTTTCCCAGTGTTGCGACTCCTAGAGTACATTGGCTTTCTATTGATTGGAGCGCTAACTTTGTTTTGGGCTGATGCAACTCAGTTAAGTTTGATTTCTGAGGGGAGTTCATTGATTTGCATGGCAACACTGTCTCTTGTCATTTTCCAACTTTATCAGCCTCTATAATTAGCCCCATACTTCACCTGCTACTTTTCCAATTTACAGTACCAGGATTTTAAAAGCACCACCAACCAAAAGATCATTCATCTGGATCATTGCTGATATTTGTATGCAGAATTACATTTCAGATGAATAATTTTCAAGAAAAAAAGCATATATCTACTTTTATATCACACTTAAAATGTATTCTTTCCTCCATTATGAAGAGCATGCATTACTTTTTTAGCCATCTGTGTTCAACAGAACGCGTTGTATAACCAAGGACTTATAGCTTTACTCAAGGATCATTTCTCTTGATTGATGGGTTGGCACAAAAGATGAGATTTTCATCTTTTTTCCACACGACTGTCGCTGCTACACACACAGTAGTTAGTCTGCAGTGTTTTGTTGCCATAACAACATATATATCAGTTTGGGGAGGTTTCTGTCCATGCGCAGGAACGACAGGGAAGATGTGTTTGTATTTGTTAAGACGATGGGATGACAGATAAGTAAATACATTGAAAGACTTTCAGTGCAGGAGCTATAGCTTTCTAATGTACTTATTCATACTCTGAGCAGGATGTGGATTATAGACAACTGTTCAATACAGTAATGAGTATGCTTTTCCATTAGTTAGGGAGTGAAATTACCCTTAAAGTGCACATGCCTTTATTATGTATTTAAATGGCTGGTACATTTTCCTCGCTAGAAATAACACTTACCAAGATGGATCCTCAAAGCGGACACTGATTCACTTTTTTGATTACTTCTGATTAATAAGTCCACTTTGTTATTTTTTTTTTTTTTCTTTTCAACAATGGGTGTAATAATTTGCCACTGAGGTGGAGATATTCCAGTGTTATAGACAACATTTCTGTCTGTAAGCTACAAACACCTCTTCTTCGACAGCGGCATTTCTTGAGGAGACTCGCCGCCACAACGTGAAAGACAAGGGTCATGTGACCGATGGGGGAAGCTGAGCTAACGCTAGTGCTAGCAAGCTTCTTCACTGGCTCTGATTATCTTCTTACAGTATAATTAAGACAGTCTAGTTAGCAAGGCTACCAAAATGTAGCCTATGGGTGCTTCCGGCGGTCTCCGTCTGTCACGTGACCCTCGTATTGCATGTCATAGCAGTCCCTCGAGAGTATCCTGCATTGCTTCCCTTGACCTGAGATGCACCATGTTTGTCCACTAGGTCTGCCTACCTAACTGAGATCTGATCCCAATGGGGGCATTATTATCCACATACTGTATCCAGATACAAATGTTAATACCAGGCATAAATAGGATCTCTATGCCATGTTCACATGAATATATGTTGTCAGTCAAAATAAGGATAAGCAGGAAAACTGTTGGACGGGATGACTCATTTTCTATTCCCCCATTTGACCTTGTAAACCAATTATTTGCTTGTTAAGACTGGGCTGGAAAATTCAGATGATTGATATTAATGTCACTGGATGGGAAGTTTGTGGCCTTTTCCTGCCTTCAGTCTCGCCGTTGTGAAAGAAACTGCATGGATTGCGATTTTTAATTAGCTCTCCCTGCACAATGAGGCTGTGGTCGCTTGAGAGGTGAAGTTTTGTTAATGCAGGAAGTCTCCCAACAACATAGCATTTGATGAGGCTGTCAAGCTCTCTCGCGTCAGCCAGGCACTCAGCGTGTGGCCTTTTTCAATGCTCCTTTATTGGAAAGTTTGAACACATCTTCTCACTGTGTTCATTCTCTGTTCAGTCTCCCCGTCGCTCAATGACAGCTTAGAACAAAAAACACTACTCTCTTGTTCTCTTTGTACATTTTCTTTCCTTTCGTTTTTCCTTTTTTTTCCCAGTCTTTAGTCAAAGTAGGATTGGTCAAAGCACAATCAACCTATTTCTGCAACAAGCAGAGGCATAGTGAATCCTTACAGGTCTCAAGGGAGTCTTGCCAAGTTTGGGGTTTTTCAGTTTGTCTTTTTTTTTTTTTGCAAGGGAGAAAGGATGTAAACTCGCTTGCTGAGGAGTACGCCTTTGTTGGTTGCAGGAGACTGACGCACTGCAGGAGTTTTGGAAACAAACCAGGTTGACTCTATTCTCCAGGCTCTGGCTGCTTTTCTCAACACTGTTCTGAAGATACAAGCAGGTCCCATTCAAATCCTACTGCTTAGCATTTTTATTATAATTAGCAGGGAATTACCTGGTATTCCCCCCATAGGAAAGTATGTCATTTTATCCAAAGCTAAAGTACCTATTGTTTGGGGAGAAAAATGCTACTTTAATTAAGACGCACCAAATTTGCTTTTAAAAATCCACTCTGTTCAAAATTCATCTGCAACTATTCCCTGTAAGCATGCCTTGTAATTTAATTTGGCACGATTTACAGTGAAGTTCCGTCACATATTCCCCTGTCATGTTTATTGCTTGCGTTTGATGTGACGCATGGTTGAAATATTTAAGGCCTCTTATTTATGATCCTCCAGGGCCCCAAAAATGGTAGAAGATGGCAGTTGATTTCCCTGCAGTGCAATGATCAATAAATTCTACATATCAATTAAGTTCCACTGTCATCTCCAAGGCCTCTCCCAGGGATAAGCCTCTCTCTGGTCTTATTGGCCAATCACAGCACAGCGTGGCGCTGCACAGCCTCCCCCACAGCTCCTCTGCGTTCTTGAAACAAACATGTACAGAGGTGCTGCATTAGTGTATGTTTCTTAGTGAGGTTTGAGGGGGAAGAGGGGGGCCATCATCATCTGTAATTTACAAGAAGTGTCTTTCATTTATTTCTTTTTATATGACATATAGTGGCAGCTCTGTAAATGTGAAAAGTTCTCAGCTGTGGCTCAAATAATCATGAAATGCTTTTACGGCCCCAGTGGCCTTCTAAAACGATTAGATTCTACTAACCTGTGAAACGTAAATAAAAGAGATGAGAACGTGGCAGATTTCAGTCCTGAAGATGTACACAATTTGTTTCTAATGCCTTTTTCTTAGAGCTGAAAAGAGGAGTTAAAAAGAGAAGAGACATGTAGAGGGAGTGACTGTCATTACAGAGGGAGCCTCTTAAGTCAAAACAACAAGATTTCTGCTTGGAGTCAGTTGAGGTACTGTAGATTTTGCCTTCATTGTGACAGCACAGGGGCTGCAGCATCCAAAGAGCTTAGAGTCTCTATTAGCATCTTCTGCTAACTGAAAGGCACTACAGATGTTAGTAGGCGTTGCATCTCTGTATCCTGCCAGTAGCCAAGCAACACGGCACACAGCAATCTCACAATCCCAAGTGTTTCTGTGCTCTCAGTATATCTCCTCACACAATCTCGCCCTCCGAAACAGGATTCAAAATTCTCCTCTCTCCGCAACCTTTGCCTGTGTTGTGCGTGTGATCTTGCCACAGGGTAGTTAAACTGTTTCTGCTCTGTCCCGCCTCTCACTGAAGTTTCCCCCTGTATATCATCTGACATCAAAAACACTTAAAATAAATTGCTGTATAAAAATGCAATATTCAGGCAGCCAATTAAGTTTGGTTCTTGAAGTGTTAGCCTCTGAGCATGTGTAATGGGGCCCATAGCTTAACTGTGAAGTCTGCTAGCTGCTGTTTGACACAAGGTGTTTTTTTTTTCATTCACATAGGGCCTAATGAGTGGTGGAGATGCTATTGTTTTCCCATCAACAAATCAATTGATGATGCAAGAGAAACAGATCAAATAGCTTGATGAATCATTAACACCCCTTTTACAAGGACCCTGACCTTACAATTTTCTCTGCACCTGCAAAGATAATAAATTAAAAGCCACAGTGGTGATTATTTATTAGCAATCATTAAGCTATTTAAATTACTTGCAATCTACATCTTATTTGTCTGACCAGGTTTAATGTAAACACATCTGGCAAAACAGCTGGGAAAAGGATAACAAAGCAAAGCAGTTTATGGAAATGCCATTTTAATTTATGACAAGTCATCTGTCCCAGTTCCAGCCCTGTGAAACACAGTTCAATTCCAAAATAAAAGTATCCAAATCCCATTCCAACATCATTCATTTGCTCGGCATTGAAATTCAAATATGGCCTGATTATAATGTTTAATGTGCATGCCACCCTCAGCGATTTTTAAAATCGTGTGATATAGGCATTTAAAGGGCCTCCTTTTGCTGTTCGCAACGCTCTCTAAGGCTCTCTGTCTCTTTTTTTTTGTGCACCAAGTGCCTGGTCTTGACAAACACAAGGACAGCTAAGGATTATGGTTCTGTATGTGTCTTTCATTTCCTTTAATATGCAAATGAGAGATTAGCTTTGGGAGGAAACTGTTTGGCATGGGAGTTATTTCTACCAGGAGGTGATGCTAACCATCCACACCTTTTTTTTTCTCCTTCTCAAGATTAGACTTAACCATTTTAACAACAAATGGCATCCAGGGTGCTTTGCAGGACAATACTTACTTACTTCTCATTAAAGCACAGTCATGTAGCCTATAGCATGAAAAGTTAATATACATGCAGGCAGAATACAAGGTTTCAGTAACATGACTCAGTGTTATTAATTTAAGTCAACGGCATGTGTCAGTATTTCATTTGAGCTGCATGGCAACATTTCAATGACTCTCTCTGTGTGGCTCAGGCACATCAAACAAAATAAGAAAACTACATCGCTGCAATTCATAGCAAAAGCCAAATGCAGCCGGGTAAATGACTTTGGTATTACACTGTCAGAAAACCATTTCAAATGTGCCATGGGAAGCAATTCTAGCATTTCTTTTGATCTCCGGTGCGGAGGGGAGGAGGAAGGATTAGGAAACATTTCATATCATGGAATTGTGATTCCAGCATTAGAGCTATACAATGCACATGCAATGTCAACATGTATAATTGAGTGATTTAAATGACCTAATTTTTGTGTGTGGGCTACCTCTGCAGTTGTAGCTGCATCAGAACGTTTAACCCTTTCAAAATGCGCTTCAGGGTAGCTCATGATGCATCCAACCCATCTAGAACACCATCTAGAGGTTGCTGCATCGCAGTGTCCTCTGGCGTGTTTGTTAAGTGACCCTAAACTGTGTTCATCCATGAGAACAGTAGATCAAGTGACCATCACACACTATGTGCGGTCGAACACATAGATGGAAGCATGCTAATACACACTCAACACTTTCCAAAACAAAGTCCTTCAAGTCAACTATTTGTTTACTCTGAAACTAAGTAAATGTAATTTAGATTGAAAACTCACCACACTTACTTAATCAGCATTCAAGCTACATTCCCCTCTGTTGTTTGGAATATTGATTCTGTACACACACACACTCACACATGTGAGACATTGAGGCGCAGATTATCCAATAAACATCCATGCTGACCGTGTACAATTGATCAGAGTACATGTACTCAGGGCTGACAACCCAGTGGGCATTCATGGCTTCTGCGACTGGCTCAGAGGGGGGGGTTAAGGATTATTGACTGTGGGATAAAGGAAATAGAGAAATCTGCAGAATAGAGTCGCCAAATAATTGGATTAAACAAACAAATTAGCGTGCTGAATGTATAATCAGAATAATGAAGCACCCGAAACACTTCCTTGGTGGACTGTTTGTGTCCCGGAAGGACTAGCTGTTTGGATCCCAGGTTTTAAAACTAATTTAGACAAGATTAATGCTCCAGCAATGACTTTGAGAGATGGTCGAGATTTCTGTTATTGCCAACTTAAAGTAAGACATGACAGTTATCTTTTCACACATGTTGGTCCCTCTCCTAATTGGTCAGTGTATGGATATTTTTCCCACAAAGGTTTTGTATGCCACCCTTAATGACTTAAGCATAAAGGACATTCTTACTTGCCTTTCAGTCTTGGCTAGCTGGGGAAATGGCTCTGTTTTATATGTTCCTTGACCTCTTTCAGGCCTACAGAATGGATGTCAGTGTGTGCCTGAGCAGCCTAATTGGGTTGACAGCACAGTGTCTTGCCTCTTGCTCACATGCATGACATCCAGCTCTTTGACAGAGCGGCCTGCCTCCGCAGTCCTTTGGCTGTCGAAGGTAGTAGCACTTGAGTGAATGTTTAAACAAGCGATCATAGATGCCTCAACGCTGTTGACTTCACCAAACGCTTTTTGAGTATTTGCATTTTTATTGTTGAGTTGTAAACACTTACAAACAAAACCAACAGCGGATGAAATGTGGCTCAGAGTTAATGAATATATTTTAATGGACACTCCAGGAATGTGTTTGTTAATTTGCTGTCAGCGCGCATATGTGTGTGTGGTTTTAATGAAGTTGAATGAATTGTGCATCGGGTTGCTGGTGCGTGCAGCGTGATTATGTCGAATATGTTCTCTCTGTTGTGTGGTGCCAACAGTTTAAACAACGCTGTGTAGGTGGAGGGGTGGTGGGAAGGGAGGAAGGGCAAAGGGAGACAAAGGCAAAGTGGAAAGTACACGAGGCCGGGCTTCATGAATTCATTTCCCCTCTCTCCTGTGTCAGGGGGACCTCGTCTGAACCCATTATGGTGGTAACAAGGTGACAGCGAGCAGTCTTGCTACGGGTTCTGGCCTCCGGAGCTGTCTGGCTGCCCGTCTATGTTAATTAAGGGAGAGAATGAAAGTGTGAGGTATGGGGACACTGTTGGACAAAAACGTTTAACTAGATGGTCCGAATAAGGACAGAGTTTCATTCTTTCTCTCAAATGAGTTTGCAGCTTCGAGGTGGAGCTAAATAGGCAGCGAATCATGCGGTTTCGGTAATCGTGGGGTATACAAATCTTACCACAGGCACTCCGCGGACCGTGAATTATTGAGGCCCTGTTAGGCTTGTCATGTTGAATGCTTTAAAGTTAGAGAGTTTGACCAGTCTCATGCCCTAATTGTATTTCCTTTACACATTATTTAAAGAACGGGTCACTGGTGCTCTTCTGTCCTCTCTCAATCTTGCTGATGCTGACAGATAGAATAAAAATGTTTGGCATGATTGTCAAATAGAAAGCCTCCTTCTCCTCTCCGTCTCCCCTCTACTGTGGGAAAAGTGGCATCATCTTTCTGTGAGGGAAATGGCATTGGCGAAGTTCACTGGGAGAGCATTTTTAGTGCAAAGTAAGTGGGCGATCAGGAGATGTCATCAATTCCAATGCATGCCAGTTGCCACGGAAACAGAAGTGGAGAGGCTTTTCTCAAGGATCCTGTTAAACATTTAGAGTGTGCAGGGCTCGGAGAGAGAGTGCGAGAGAGAAACGAGAGCGGAGGAGATGTGTCATGGACGATTGTCCGTGTTTTCATCCATATTTTTTTTTCCCTTCAATTATAAGTGTAAATGATGTGGGTGAATTTGCACGATTTGGTTTTAAGTTAAAGGTCCTGTTTCTATTAACCAAGCAACACAGTTGGAAGTCATGAAATTATACAGCTCACAAACCTCTAATTTACCTAAAGGCATAATTTTTACGGTACAGTTGAATTTGCTAACTCTGCCAATATCCCCTTAATATCTGAAGGAGAGGTGAGGTGCATATTTTAGTCTTAATAACTAAATATTTTAGTCTTAACAGTTTATGTAAAACAAATTGTTTTTAGATTAAGGAAAAGATTGATTACACATATTCTTATTAGGGGTTTCTTCCGGTTTTGACAAACAAAATAGCAGTCATTCTTATATTTTCTTAAGACATTGCTTGAATTCTCTTGACCTTTATCTGCACAAGTGACCAAAGCTGTAGCCGAGCTGGGCACAAAAGCACAACAGTTGTGTGGCGCCTTCCTGACCGAGGAGCCCTTCTCCAGTGGTAATCTCCCAGCAGACAGGTCCTAAATGGGAAAGGGCTCTTTGCGGTAACAACGTGGGCTCAGCAGATAGGAGCTCTGTGTAATTCCTGTTAATTACTGTCCAGGAGGCGATAAGACCTGGTTGGAGAGGCTAAGAGAAGAGATAAGGAGGATCAGGGATTCACCGGATTTTCCACCCCTTGGGCAAAAACAGTCCAGTTGTCCAGAAATAGTCTAAAGTTTGAAGCTGCCCTGAAGTACTTGTTGTTTTTTCTTCACTTACTGAACTAATGGAACAGAATGGAACTGTTTTGACACCCATTTAAGAGCAGTGGCAGTGGTTGAACTGGAGGTCTTATCTATTAAAGAAATCGTTTTCTGAGAAACAGACTTGCTGACTTGGGATGCTGTGATAATGTTTCCATTCAGTGTTGAAATTCTAGCATGGATTTCCAAAAAGGTGGAAAAATAAAATGTGAATGGACATGTGTTTCCATCTGTATCACACGGTCTTTATCAGCAGATTGAGTTTGCTCGGTTGTCATGGAAATTAGATGTCCAAACCTTCCTTGATTCTGAGCACCTTTTCATCCATGTTAGTTTAAAAGTTGACCAAGTCAGTCTGCTTATGAAGACCATGTGGTCTAAAGCTGCAGAATAAGCTAGTAAGTGCACCTTGAGTTTGTATTGTTTTGTCAGCTGCTGTTCCTAAGGTCAAGAGTGAACTGTCAAGCTCTAACAGAAAATATGTTTTGCAATATTGAGCAAATTAATTAACATTTAATTGTAAGTTATAAAATCCTGGCATTCCTCTTTCCTTGCAAATTCAAAAGGCACTTCAAAACAGGCGTATGGAAACACACTTATAGCGCACTTGAGTAAGACCATTGATGCCATAGCAAATATTCACAGCATGACTTGAGGGATTTTCTTTTAAGTATAGTTCAAAGCAATTCACCAAAAAACACGAGCCCTATGAGACCCAATTCATTTCTTTGCCATATTCCAAGCCTCCATTAGCATGCGCCGGAGATGAATCTTACAAGTTGTCAGTCACCTCTGCTCTACCATGAAATCAGACCAAATCCCACTTTCTGTTTGTCTGGTTTTCACTGCAGAGACGTTGCAGCATCTCCGCAGACCTATGACCTGATAACAAAAAGGGCAGTTTGCCTGTACATAGAAAAGAACCAGTAATGGGTGATACTGTAGTATGAAAAATAGGAGGCTGATGAGAGAGGACACTGTGTGGTTCGTTGAAGCAATTGAATCCTACATGGTAAAGTGCAGTGGCTCTGTGAAGCTTCAAGTACAGGGATATATGAGCTCATATTGGAGAAACGAGGCTAGTTGTCTAAATGCATTACTGTAACAAGACCTGGGAGGGGGAGTGGTGCTGTGTATCTGCATGTTGACCTTGTTAGTAGTAAGTTCTTGAATTACTCCCTGGGGTGTGCATGCTGGCAGACGCACCGGTGGTCTGACTGTAAACTCCTCATTTCTTACTTTTTGGTTTAATTCTCTTCTTTGTTCCTGTTTATTAACAGCTCAGCAAAGGAATCGTGTCTTCTTCACTCGGCAGCTCATCATTAGCAGCTGAAGCATATTTCACCCCTTGTAATACACAGAACACCAAGATACTAATTACCTTTCAGTCACCAATAAGGCTTGGTTTTACCCCCTACTTCTCATTGAACAGTCGCTGCTGTAAAGAATCTGTTTCAGTCAGGCGTTTGTGGAGAGTCTATACAAATCATGCATAATGTGACAACCATTCATCAGTTTGATAAATGATTATCAAAGAGAGCTACTGAGAATATGCAAATTTCAGTGCTTAGAGATCACAGTGTACCTCACTCTTAGCGATTAGAGAACACACAAACAAACACAAAGTTTGTCAAAAGTAGGAATAAGTAGTTTTTGATTACACAGTGGGATTTTTATTTCTTTTTTAAATGCACTGAAACAGCACCAAAGGACTGGGTAAATGTGATTCTCCAGCTGAAATAGATGTAAATGCTAATCATTTCCATTTCCTCTGTCTTAAATGGTTTCTCACTTCATCATATACTGCGATTAAATTAGTCAAGTCTGTGCACTGTGGCTAATGGACCTTCTATTGTTCCAGATATTAGACAACACAGAAAATTAGACATGATCCACTTGTCTTTTCTAATGTTAAATGAATAGTGTGATGATTTCAAGAACACTTTGATGAGTCGTTTCTGCTTTAACACAGAAAACAACCTCTGTCAGGTGTTGTGTGATGCAGCAGGACACAAACGTACACGTTCTTTTGTTCTTTCTTTCTTTCTTTCTTTTGTGGCAATAGTTTTGGAAAGATGATAAATGTTTTTTTCCCAGTTTGGTTTTGAACAATTTGACTGTCCTGCACAGAGCCCTGACCTCAATCCCATCCAGCATCTTTGGGATGAACTGGAATGCTGACTGTGAGCCAGGCCTTATTGCCCACAATTAGTGACCAACCTCACTAATGCTCTCGTGGCTGAATGGGAGCAAATCCCTGCAGCCAGGTTGTAAACTCTAAACCAAAGCCTTCCCGGAAGAGTGGAGGCTGTTAGCAGCATATTAATGCCCATGGATTCCGAAAGAAAGGTTCAACAATCAAATATGGGAGTAATGATCAGACGTCCACATATTTTTGTCCATATTCAGTAGTGTATTTTTAATTGATTTGTATGTAGGGGCAAGCATTTATTATTGAATCACTTATTCGATATGTTATAATCACAAATGAGACTATAGTCTGTCCACTGAGCTCTACATTTCATTATTGCCACTGGGTCAAATTTGTCTAATGGCACAAACCCAATCAATTGTGAGAAAGACCCTGCATCACACATGCATTTAACGCCTGTCTTTCAAGTGGCAGGTCTGTCCAGACATGCCTGATATAATTATGGCCGCTCCAGTCTGACACAAGGGTTTTGAATCCTGAACCTCGGCAGAGTTTGACCATTTGTACCAGATAGTCAAAAAAAAGCCACACATACCGCCTAAAAAGATCTAACAATTGTCCACAGTTGTCAAAATGGTTAAACTGAAACTGTCCTCAACCCCTCAGAATAAAGGCGGTGGACGAGGGAGGGGAAGATAAGGCGGGAGAGGGATGTTAGTGGGTGGGTCAGTGAGGAGGAGAGACTGAGGGATGTGTGCAGAGTCTACTGGGATGTAAAAAAAGAAAAAATAGAGGGGTGC
Organism: Macquaria ambigua; assembly: GCA_008360985.2. Taxonomy (NCBI): domain Eukaryota; kingdom Metazoa; phylum Chordata; class Actinopteri; order Centrarchiformes; family Percichthyidae; genus Macquaria; species Macquaria ambigua. Next base: position 143,184 of record VMKM01000037.1, on the reverse strand, counting down.
ATTCTGAGGGAAAAAGGACAGTGAGGAAGGACGGTTCAGTAACTTTCTCGTCTGATAAAGCCATTCTGGCTCCACATGACCCAGTTTCCGCAGAGCAGATTGGTAAACGATAAAACTAAAACTGACATGTACTTGCTGAAATATTTAAGTGTCTAGAATGTGCAGGTAAACAGGTTGTAAAAGTCCTGAACGGTGTGTGTGTGTGTGTGTGTGCGTGCGCGCATCATGTGTATTTGTGAATTCATCCTTTGTGATGCAAGCATTGATGCAAGAAACAAAACCAGGTCCATGGTGAGGAATAACATTACATACCTGGCAAGAAGATTCCATTTCACCCTCTTAATGCCTCCATGAATTTTTCTGGTCACATAGTTTAATGTAACAATAACGGGGGTGTCGGCCTCAGCAGGCTTTAGTAATGTTTGGTGTGTTACCTGAGGTGCAAGACTCATTTTTTTATATGACGCTTGACAAACCTCAATCATAGCTTATTATGTGTACTGCTATTTGGGTTATATATTCTTATATTAAACTAGCTTTCAATATACAGTTACAGCTATAATGCATATCATGCTGTGGAAGTGCACATTCAATGTTGAGTGCACGTCTTCATTTGTTCCCTGTCAAGGCCCTCAAGGCTCTCTAAATCACTAAAAACTGATTCTGAGTTCACATTGCACGAATGAGAAGAAAACATGTAATCAGAAAGCTATTCAGTCATTTTGGTCTTTGTGGATATGGAGACAAGCAGATATAAACCAGATATAACAGGCGAGAAAGCTAATGCTACTTTAGCAGTAAGTACCAATTTAGACTGAGTTTACAGAGAGTTTCAGCATGTGTAGTTATGGATCAGGCGCTGCATCTTATCTTCTAGGTATATTTACGCGGGGTACCATTGGCTCTTTTCAACTGTGAGAACTTTTCCAGGAATCTATAAACCTTTTGATGGACTCGGAAACTTAACCCGCACTTGCACCACAAGAACCTATATCCAGTCTTGGTTTTTTTGAGCTATAGTTAGTGCTCCCCAAAAATCCTACATCTGGAATGGTCCAGGAATCTTGTGTGGACCTTGCAGTAGTAGTGTCACTCAAAGTTAAACACAAGCCTCAACAACAACATGTGTTCATCATTCACTCAGATGCAAGCAAGCACTAGTATCAGTATTAGGATAGAAATGTATTTAATCTTACTGGCATTTAAACAACCATTATGTGACTGGTTTCCCGACTAGTCTAAAAAGTGTGAGGGATTATCAGAGAGTGCGTGACACAGGAAAAATGTAAAAAATGTATTTTAGTAATAGTTTCATTGACGAAATCAGAAAATGCGCTGCTTTTGAAACAGGCATATTGCCTGTATATGTGGAGTTTTCAGTCTCCCTTTCCACCTCTGCATGTCTCTGTTTCACCATCTATTGAAGCATCACAGTTGCACAACAATAAATTACAAAAAGCACCCTGATGACTCTGTTGATGTCTCGTCACATCACAGAAAAATACTGTCTAATGTGTCTAATCTTCATGGTTCTTAAGATGCTGTGAAAACAAACGTTTACTTCCTGAATATAGCCTTATTCCTGATACCTAACAGTTCTGATCAATTTGTCAAAATGTCACAAGTATAAAAAAAATAAAAATGTGTTTAATAGCACGCATTAAAATTTTTGCTTGTTAATATCCTTTTTTGCTCATTCAACAAGGACCCTTTTTAACACTTCTTGCAGTAGAGGTTGTCGTGGCTGCTTCAGTGTCACTTTAACAAGTGTCTGATGCCAGTGTTAAGGGCTGATTATGTAGATGAGACAGCGAGCAGGGACCTCTGTGCAACCAGTGAGGAAGTGTGAGGGATGGAGGTAGTGGTGGGGAGGATTCTTCCAAAATACATCCCTACTGTTTGTGGTGCTGTGTTTTTTCACAACGCTGTCTCTTCCTGCCTTTCTGCTCTGCAGTATGTCTTTCTGTTGATAAATATAAAAACTAGTGATCAGGATTTTGAAGCATGGCTGGATGTCTCTCCAGTTTACTGTAATAAACACATGAAAATGAACTACGTCATAAACTCCCTGCAGCACAGAGCCTAAAATCTCCATCTTATCAACACAACGCTGTTTAAATTCCCTCTGAATGGACCGTTCTGATGACCTGCACCCCGAGGTCTCCTCCAACTATGTAAATGAGTTCAACTTGTTTGTGTGGTGCAAATACGGGGCAATAAAATAATGCAGAGAAAGTCAGGGGAGAAGCACTGTACACTCTATGGCTCTCTTGCCCCAGAGTGCTCGGTGAATTATTTATGAAAGTGCTGACAGAAGAGGAGCAGGTTCAACAAGGTGCGTTTCTCTGGGGGGCAACAACAGCCGACAGTCAGGTGGGGCTCTGTTTGTCTTGCAGCCTCTGGATTTTAATGATGGTCCAGTGGTCTCGTTATGCGAATCTACAGTGTAGCTTTTCTCCTGTGTCAGCTGAAAAGAGAGGTTGCGTGCGAATCTGTAATCTCTGCTGTGGCTCTACTCCCCCCATTTTTTTTTTCTTCTGTACTCTCGCCCCATCACTTCCACTCTTAGTTTTGCCTCTTAGAGTCTCCATCTCATTTTCTACATACCCTCCTTCAGTATGTCTATTTCTGAATTGCTCTTCTGTACACCTACTCCTCACTTCATCTCATACATCTGTCTGTCTCCTGCCCACTCCCGACACTATCACTGATTGACAGTGCATTAAACTTAATGCAAATCATTCCTCTTGACCTACATTAGCTAATTACAAGTCTTTCTTATTCTGTTCTTGCAAGGCAGAGAGCATATCCAAATCCAGTCAGAGATCAAATATATTTTTATCAAAAACATTTTATTTTCAGGTTTAATCTGCCTGGTGTTGTCTGTGAAAATGCATACAAACAAAAGTTATAATAATAACCAATATCAGAAAATGATGACTTTATCCCCTTTCCTTAGAAGTGAGCTGAGGTGGGCTCACCTTCCACACATTCCTGCAGCAAAATTTATTGTGAATTATAGATGTGTATGAAATTAAAACGCTACTTGCCAAATTTAAATAATGTAGTTATTCAGGTGGGTTTTGCCTCCGTTGAACATTGCGTCTCCTGTGTGATTGGAGAGTCGTGGGAGTGCTCAGAGGCCAGTCTGGTGGTGCAATGGCACTTTTGGGTAAGAGAGATTAACCTGTGAACCTTAAGGAGCTGCCCACCGACTGTACCAGCAGGCAATGGATATGGCTGCTGCCGATAAGACATAAAAACACTTCAATAAAACTTTTATCCCTTTAGAATAGCTTTTTATACTGTTGCAAACATCAGCTGTCTAAAGAAGTTGAATAAGGTCAGCAGCAGGATCCAGAAATGTTAAAGCCTAGAAATGGGAATAACTGATGTAATTGTGACATTCAGTGAAATATTGATTGTTTGTTTGTCTTGGAATTTGTTGTTCTAAATATATTTTACATGAATCATCTCTGCAGCAAACCACTATTATGTGTTGTTCTACAAACATGGCTGTTTTATTGACACTTTGGAAAGACCAGAAATTGTCATAATGTCAGAAATCTGAGACTAATTTGTAGATTTAATGCTTACCAGTAAGAAGTAAATGTACTGTTTGATCTTAGGTGGTGGATTTGTTACATAATGATGAATTTGATGGTTGATTTGATTTGATAACTGCAACCCCTAAAGAAAAAAAGGCTTCAGTGACAAAACTTGGCTTTTCTTGAAGCTTGTTGTGCATGTGAGTACTTATTGAAGCTCGTACATTGAGGTGAACAATAGACGCAAAACACAAAAGAAACGCACACAAATAAAATGAGAATCATTTTTCCTCTTGGTTTGGTAGTATTATTTAAACTCTGCTCTTTACACAACAACACATTACAATGTAGAGTCATGCACAGCAGCTGAAAAGCTGATTTTTTCAATGGTTTCTTGCTCACATCTTGAAATGAGGAAAACAAGCTTGTGTCCCTCTTGTGCTGTTGCTTCCTGTCTCTGAGTATCATCTTAATGTAAATCATTGGTATCAAGAAAGATTACAATTCACATTTTGAAGCCCTCTGACACCAAACAGAGCAGTGTTCCTTATAACTGTGACGCTCTTCTTAATTAAATTTTGTATCGACCTCACTAAACTGATGCTGCTGCGCTGACAGATTAAATGTATTACTTGATGTGCTTACCGGTACAGATTGAGGTATTGTAAAATTTTAGTGTTGTGATGACTCACTCTGTCTTTCTGTCTTGCTTCTATCGCTCTCTCTGGCTTACTTTCTTTTTCATTGTCCTTGGCTCCCCTTGTTGCACATACAAGCATACAGTATAAACACATACAGTATGTAGGCACATGTGCACACATCTACTCAAGGTGTCTAGATGTGACTTTTAATATCTCCAGTTTTTTCCTCTCTCATAGGAAACTGTTAATTTTTCCCCAGAAAAAGGACTCAACGTATGTTCCATATGACCCCTTAAATCACAAGTTTTTAAGAAGCCCAGCATATATGGCAGCTTTTCAAACAGTCATTATTGAACATGTACAACCGCACTCTTCTCATTACCCCCCCCCCCAATGCATTGTGCCCCAGGGCTACTGCATAATCTGACAGCACCTCCGCTTATAGGTCTTCTCGCTGTCAGACTCAGCTCTCCAGAGGATGGACACGTCTCCGCTACCACCATCTCCCCCCGGGCTCACTTGTCAACAGGAACAGCACCTCCAATGTTTGACCCCAAGGGAGCAGAGAGGGGAGAGGGAGGAGGGATTGGACTGATAAGTGTACATAGACATCAGTTTCTCAAATAGGATCATGGTTTTGGTATTTGTCATGCTTAACATACAGTATTTTGCGTAGTATGTGAAATATTACAGTATAAAACTCAGTTGGTCCGTGAATACCAGAGAATAGGTGGGAGGTGAGGTAATACATGTTCCTTCCATCTGTCACTACATTAATGAGTGTTTAAGATCTACAGACATCCCTGCTAGCTATCGCATCTCCATAATCAGCCATTAACCTCATGCAGTAGACACTGACATGCTTTGAACTAATTACAAAGATTTGCGTCTTTGCTTTAGTTTTAGTCACAAAAACATGCATCATAGCTGCTCTAAAGGCAGAAATTATCACATCAGTTGAGGTAAAGCACAATGGGTGAAGGAAGAGAATGGTTTTTGGAGGACAAGCTAGCTAGCAAGCTACAGGCTACAGCCTGTCTACTTATATTCTCCTGCCACAGATTGAATATAACTATAAGCTGTAAGCAGTTCAAGCAAAGCATTTTTTTTCTTTGCAGATTGTTTCATTTGAAAATGTTTTACAACAAGAGTAGTCCGAAAAAATACACAATTTTGTGTAGAATTGCAGAATCACCAGCAGCATCATGACGCCATCGTTCAGTTGGTTAACTTGTAGTAATAACATCATATGGTGAGTTACCCTCTGATTCCCACCCTCGTTGGCAGAACATAGTTGTGTTGGAGTCATGTGTTTGTGTCGTGTATCAGGCTTGTGTGGATTTATTGCAGAGTTTCTTAGCCTCTTTAGAGACCTAATGTGCCAGAGTATTTTCCCTGGTTGGAGCTTAATGGGCTGTTTGTGTTTTCTGCACAGAAAACACACTTTTGAATCTGGCCTGAATTCTGCTTGCCGTGCTTTCTTATCTCTTGGGTTGGGTACAAGCTCTCATACAGCCCTGTTTACATGGAAGCAAAGTCCTGCCATTCTAAAAACCTGCGTCAAATTAAAGTCACGACTTGGGTATGAACTGCTTCATTCAGCACCACAGCCCACATTTCTAACAGATAACAAAGAATTGTTCTTCTGTATCACATTTCTACCATTGTGTCCAAATCTCGCTCCCTGCAGTGCATTTCCACAGCATACATCTATTATTTCTGCACTATTCCACTGCGATCAGATATGGCACATCCTTCCCGAAAATCCCCAAATTTAACCTTGTGAAAAAGCTTGCAGATTGAACTATCTCAGCAGTTCCCAGCATCTCTAAGCTGACAGAATGTCTTCATAGCAGTTCAGGGCTCCTCGGTGCCCATGGATCTGTGCGTCATCCGAGAGTTTGACAGGCGAGCGCGCAGGCGCCCACACGTATGCGCACCAACACACATACACGAACGCACTCTCTGGTGAGAAGCAGGGGGCCAATTATGGGCTACTGTGACAGGGAACGGCTGTAGGGAAGTCAGTGTCCCCCCAGGCAGGCCACAGTGCACCCGACATACTGCCAGCATGTCCACTGACAGTGATAGGAATCCTATGATACCTCAGTATGGGAAACAAAGGCACAATAGAAACCTTAAAGCTGTTGTGAAGGATATGTTGGCGGTATTTTCTTAGCAGACATTATAATCAGATCATATTGAACTGTGCTACACTGTGCTCACTCGCCCACTCACTGTCTTTATTGAGATAAAAATTAGCCCATGTTTTCTCCTGAGAATCTCATCTCTCAGGCTAAAATCGGGGCCAGTGTGTATGAAACATCTTCAGCTTATGAGTCAAAAAACTCCGGGCAAAAAGTCAGACTTATACAGGCACTTTGTATAAAGAAGCTAACTTTTAGCAAAGTCTAAGCATGACACTCCAGTACTGACATGTAAATATGATGTAAAATAAGAACTACAGTGATGTCTACAATCTGCCAGTAGTTGGCCTCCACGGTTTTGGTATCATTCATGCTGTATGATGATTTAATGTATTAACAAACAAGTGACATCTTACCCAAGAGTAAAAGTTTATCTTATTAGCCAAAGTCACAGAATGCTGCATCTTTGTACCCAGATTTTGTCTGGTACTGTATGGTCAAAAGTAATCTGCACTTTTTGTAGTTTCTGGAAAATGAAAATACAAAATATCATCTTGCCTTCAGGAGAAAAATGTCCACATTTTCTAAGAAAACTACATGTTGCATTACATTTTTATAATATTACCTTCAACCTTCAACCAGAGCATTAGTAAGTACTTTATTGCCTACTAAAAGAAATACTGGGCACCAAGTTAAGACTACTATAGTCTGGTGTTTTATTTTGTTAAAACTGTATCAAATCAAATTTGAAATCATGCCCCAGTCATGCCCTATTTTGAAAAGATGTGTCAGTCTGTCCCATGTTTGAAAGGCTGTGTTCATGTATTTGTTTGATAGTACACTTCAGTGCTCGACTTGTTGGCCTTAAATCATGTTGATCCCATTATGACAAATTTGTTGGCTGCCCTGCTTTTCAGTCTGAGTGGCCAGTATGATTTCTAGGAAGAGCAGGTTTTATTTTCTCGTTATTCTTTAAGAGGGACTCTCCACAGCTTGACTTGAAATTTGAAGGTTAGTTTAAGTGGCAGAAGTGGAATTAAATGAAAGCTTAACATGGGTACACAGACACATTCATGTAGTGTACACACACAGAGGCACCATTTGAAACTATGAGTACTGAAGTCCAAAAATAGGGGACTATTTTCTTTGAAACACCATGCATTAAGGCATTGGTTTTACAAGATGCCTCATGGCTTATTAAATGCACACAAATATCCATACTGCACTCATTCAAATGCATCTTAACCATGATACTGCAATATGCAGATTGGCACTTCCCACAGGAACAGAAGGTGGTTTATTGGGTGAGTAACTGTATTTTGATGTCAACTCAAAGTGTTGGGAATGATGCCAAGACATGTGAGGCGGCAACAAGTGAGCACGCTCAAAATCCCGTCCGCCCCCCTGCTTAATTATCTTTACATGCCAGAGAAAATAAATTACCCTCCTCCTCAAGACTAATAATACTGCTTTGTGGGGTTTTGGGCCATACATTGTGGAATAATGAATAGTAAAACATGTTGGCTCTGGATTGACTGTGAAAAGGTTGGAGAGCTATTTTGAGTTCTCAAAGAACTTTTTCAAAGTTTTGATGATGTAGATTTAATTCAGTGACAACTCAGCAAAGTTTTAGCACATGTAGTGCTTCAAGAAAAAATCCACCTCTTACCGTTACAAAATAGCTGTTGGCGATGTACACCACATCTCTGATTCCATGTTGGCAGCTGTGTATTTTTCTTCTTCCTGTGCGTAAGTGGCCAAACAGGCAACATGACATTATGTCCAGATATTTCCAGTGGAGCTACAGTAGCAATTGACAGCACAAACATTTTCAGCTCAGAATCCAAAGTGCAGAGGCTTCTTTCTCCACTCAACATTTTGCACCAACATTCAGTCATCATACAGGGAGAAATCCATGGTAGAGGTGGTGAAGATACCAATTTCTTTACCAACAGTAGACTCAAAAGCCCAGAATGCAATTTAGCCACCCCTCAGATTGAGCAGAGAAAACCTCTCCTCCTCCACTTGTGCCATCACTGCTGCTCTGTCCACCCACACATTAACCCACAGCTGAACACAAGAGATTCAAGCTACATCTTTAAGTGTTGTCAAAAATGTAGGTAATCATTACCAGAGGAAACGTAAGCAGAAGATGCAGGCAAAGTTGATGAAAAACGTAAGTTACATTCCTAGAATGTATTAAACATTACAGACTGATAATATCCAACAGTGTAAGACTGAATGGCTAAACTCTACCTGGATAAAAACAATATCTGAAATATAAGGGACTGGACTTGCTTAGGCTGCAGGAAACAATTGAAGAAAGTGATGACTTGCCTCAGTATTTTTGCTAAAATCAGCATATCACAGCTCATCATATTTGGGTCTTTCATAATTTGGATATAACCTCATAAGGATTGTTGTAAATGCAGGGCAAGTCAACAAACAGAATACGTGAGTACCCTAAATTATGTAAGGCTATCATTGTGTATGGACCTGACTCATTGCATGCGCAACTCAAATAATCTCCACAGTGTGAAAGATAATATTTGACGTTTTCCCATAAAAGAAAACCAGTGAGTCTGAAAACAAAGAGGGCAATATCTCCCAGCAAAATTGACAGCTGCCAGTAAAATAAAAATGAAATTGAAAGAGAAATAGCTTTTCTATGGTCCTTTTCAAGACTCTAACATAGTGCTTTCTGTGGACATTTTGTAAAGTTGTACATTCAAAACTCAAACCTTGTGCACAGCCTTGTTTCATAGTGACAAAGAGCTGTATATGTGGGCACAGGGGTGCCGGACAGCTCCAGCACCCCCTGCTCCTTCATCTGCTGCTGCTGGCATGGAGTCTCCTGTCACTAAAGTCACCCAGCTCCCAGGGACAGGGCACACGTTTGTTCCTCTCTTAACCAATCACAGCAAGGCTTTACCCTCAGCAGCCCCCCCCAATTTATTCTCTATCCTGTATATCTTTGTCTGTGTGTTTCCTGTCCCTACACATATGCATCTCGTCTAGTTTGTGCCATCTGGCCTTCTCGGTGACCCCTTCCTATACACACACTCCTTTCCATCCGACTGCATCCCCTGTTCCTGCAGGTTAAACATCAGAAACCACTGTGGTTATGTGCTCGTTGCCTGTCATAGACCCTGCAGAGCTCTTTTGTATGTTTGTCCCCGCTGCACTGTGCAGACCTCTATTGATTCAATATACATTCCTGCTTCAGTGATCCCCCCAAGTGTGCCCTGCTGCTCTCTCCGGTAATGGAAATGTTTCTTGAGTGGTCTTCCAAGGCCACTGTGGATGAAAGCTTAAACTCACTGTGAATGTGTATTCAATGCGTCGGCAAAGGATTGTTGTTGACAGCCTGCACGACACTTGCATTGGTCATTTTGTGCCCTAACAAGTAAGTGCCAACGATGAACATCATGTAAATGTTGTGTTTTGTTTCCCTTAAACCTGAAATATATCATTGTTTTGGCCACTTGGGAGCAGCAGAAACACATTTTGAATACAACACTAACATATTATCAGCTTTTAAGTTGCTGGAGGGATAACCCACCATGATTTGAAGAAATATGCTGATTTAAGAATTAATACACCAATACACCTGTACAGTTGTGTCAATCTCATCCACCCGTAGCTCGGTAGCTTGCTAGTTACATAGGAAGATGACATACCAGTTCTTAATCCCTTTTTCAAAGCTCAGATTGGTCAGGATTTTCTCCACCTGGCTGAAATAGCCTTTAATGCGCACCCCCATGGACATATTTTAATCGTTGGACAAATCTAAGAAGTAGGCACAGATTCAAAGGCCTTGAACCAGGTAGTGATCGAAATGCAGGTCACATTTACTGAATGTCACTGCTCTGTTTGATGAACTAGCCAGTGTAGCAGTCACAAAAATCAAGACCAGTTGGGCCTGCTCAGCATCTTTGTACATGTACATGTGTTAGAATGTAAATTGTTGCATCCATTGTGTTTTCCCACTCATTTATTCCATTTTTTTCCCATTGATTCATCACCTGTCTGTAAATAGTACAAAAAGTATTTAATGTTTTGTGTGTGTGAGAGCTTGTGTGATGATTAAGTAGGAAATCAAAGCCTATACCATTTTGAAAAGATTTCTGTTTGGACTTGTGGCAACAACTCTCTATTCTAAAAAATTTTCAAAGTCTTGAGGTGTTGAGGATAGTGTACTTAAGCATTCAAAGTAAAAGCAAATCTTCAATAGAATGTCCTTGTATTTTAGTGCTTGGAAGTGTTCCATCTTTAATACATTAACCTCTTTGGAATAAGCTAAAGGGGTCAGTGGTCCATTTATGCTCGCTGTGATTGCTTCCTAAATGGCCCAGAGTCAGAAATGTTCATTTTCTTGAGCAGCTCAATTTCTTAAAGGCAGTGTGCAGCTGCAGGTGTCAGATAATAAAGTATATAGATGCTAGATAAGACTAGAAGAGTGAAAACACGCGGGCTTTTTGCTTGAAGCATACTGGAGGAAAATGATAACCTCTCCTAAACTGGCCGCAAATGGCTCACTTGTTTTCAATTGCTGTTTTTGTGTGCTTATATCTATTTGTGCTATTTTATTTGTAGACGTGTACGAGTGTGTCTTTCTGAGCTTTTGAGCTACTAAACAGGCAGGGATCGTTGCCCGTGGAAAACATTTTCCTTGAATATTTTTCTCTGTACTTTGAGCAGCTTACACGTGGCTCTGCAGACATATTGGAGTGGGCGGCTGTGCAAACATCAGGACGCGGCAGGTCTCAGCTGTCCAAATGACTGTCACACATTTACTTTGCTGTGACACTCACACACTTAAAGCAATCTGAGTTACACTGATGCACCCATGAACACAGACAGAACATGCACTCCACTGACAGTCTCAGTTACCCATCTTGACCTGATATGCTTACATTAAGCTCTTCTTTCAGCACTTAAGTCTCCATAGGCCACTTCACTACTACACTATCTTTAAACCACAGCTAACCCGTAGCCTTCAGTCAGGTTAACCCTTTCCACACGCACCTTATAGACTCAGGGTTTGCTTTAACCCAAGATTCTTGCCATGCTCTTGCAAAAAGATGATTTGTCTGTTAGATAATGTTGCAATCTGGCGAGATAGAAACTTGTCAGAAAAATATTCCTGTAACCCCAGACAGCGCCCAGGGGTGCTCTCACAGTCACCTCAACATCTAATCAAAAAGTGTGCAGTAGAACAGCCGAGAATAAATTAAAACCGGTTCTTGTCAGGTTTTTCCTGCTGTTTTCTTGACTTTGGAAAGGCTTTTTCTTGTTCTCTATAGGCTTTTGGGAATATTCAGAGAATAATGTGAGTCTTTACATTTAGTGGTACAAGGCAATTTGTTGCCATGGCGCTGTGGCTGTAATGCATTCTGTGAAAGGACTAAACATTATCTGACAGACTAACTGTATACCAAAGTCCATATTTGAACTGACTCCAGCTTGACCTTATTTGTACCAAAGCAGCATGGGCAGCTACTGACATACATTCTCCAATGCAATATTTTATATTCCCATGAATCCTTGCATTTTGTCGTCACTCCCTTTTTGTTTTGGAGTTTACATTTCCACTCCAAAAGGTATCCTACTGCTTGCATTGTCGATGAATTGCCTTCGATACAGGTCTCAAACGTGGCATGTGCAGTAGCTCAGACTACACCACAGAGCATTTTCAACTCCTGCTGGTGGTGTTTCTGTTTCCTCCAGTTCTAGTTGTATGGATACACTGCAACTGGTTGCTGGAAATCAAATTTGAGAACAAGGTCATTTAATATCACCCTGGCTCAATTTGCAGGTTTGTCAACTGCCCACACAAACCTTTAAAAAGTGATGCACAAACTGAATATTAAATGCTGGGCAAAGAGGCAGTGTCTGTTGGTTGCTAAGCTCTTTCCTTTCTTCTATACACAACAATCAATCTGTGGTTGTTAGTGGTAAACCTCAATTGATCTGCAGCTTCTTTTCTCACATTTGTCAGCCAGACTTAAAAAATGCTGTTTTGATTTTGTCCTCCAAATCCCCAAAATCAATTTGTCAATTTACCTGTCCTTTCTTGGACATTTATGTTTGCCAGTGAGTTGACTTCGTGCTTCCTTTTCTCAGCAAGGTTTAACTAAAGCAGCTGGATCATTTCATCCTCCAGAGCATCCCTGCCTCTGAGAAATGTTTAAATAACTATTATTATAACTATACTATTATACTATATTATTATTTTGAAATACATCCCATCAAGCCTCAGTCCCTTCCTTTGAGCGTTGGTTTCTTTCCATTCACAGGTTCATCCTTGCAGCGCCAGACACACTGACAATCTGCACTGATTTAAAGTAACTCACTCTTACTTCTCTACAACAGATTTGTGCAGTATGTCAGCTGGGGAATAGTTGCATCGACAGCCAGTACATCTAGCTAACTCAGCAACATCAGTATTAACTTACAAACATACACAAAAACCTCTTTTACACTTCAATCTTTAGACCTCAATTTTGATTTGTCACGTTCTTTTGATTTGATCATACCTTGTACCACCATATTGTGTTTGTTTTGATGTGACATATATGCTATATGTTTTCTCACACACATTCTGGATCTATATTGGTCTTTAAAAAAAAGAAAAACACTTAAAAATGACTTACTGATTTATTAACCCAGACATGTTTAATTTTTAATTTTGTTATTTTTGGAGGAAAATGGACGACAAAAGGGCAGGATGGCTTAAAGTAACCATATCTACAGTATCTGAAGGACAGGATAAAAGCTTTTGATAAAAGGTATTTTTGTTGGCCAACACACAAAAACACACAAGCAGATTAACAAAATGTATTTAAGATGTTTAATTGAATAATACAACTGTAATTCAGTTGTCATTTTGAACTCTAACTTCTAGTTCACACTGACAACAATTAACCCTGGGTTTACTCCATTTTCAGAAGATAACCCTGTAAAAATTGGGGCCAGCCCTCCTTTGGAACAAAGCCATCTAGGTTAGAATCAGGTTTAACCTTCCACGGATTTCTGAAACGGTTGTTAACCCAAGGAGAGCTACGCTGTGGGCCACCAGGAACCCTGGATAAACACAAAATTGTGCAGTGAAAGAGCCCCTGTTCATGCTACTGTAATGCAATTCTAAGGCATTTTCTGCACTGTATTTTTGTTTGGTAAATGTATGCTCTTGTTTGTACAATCACATCATTTGGCCTATAATCTCTGCAATTGCCTATTGTGAATACATTTTTCATATGCAGATACATTATGCATTACCTGCTCACAAGAACATGCAATTGCAACAGCAGAATAGAAGTGGATGCACAAATAGAGGCCTGTTGAGCTGTTTGTGAGACGGAGATAGTCTGGCACTAGCTTTGGGGAACGCTTCCTGTCGTGCAGATTGGTTCCAGTCTGCTAGAAAACCAATATGAAGTTTTGGGGCAGTGATAGCCTAATGCAAAGGGAAGTGTATTTGTTGTTAAAAGAGTAGCGTTTTCAAATCCCCAAAGCTGCAGGCAAATTCTGCATGCGGGAACTGAAAGAAACTCATACTGCACATTCCCTCCATACCTCAGACAATTATACCTCCAAACTGCTCTTGAGCAAGGCATTTAACACCAATGGCACCAGTGGCTGATGCTGAAAGACTGTAGCAGTAGTGCAAACCTTTGTCTCTCTGCAGAAACCCTGCCAGGCTGTCACTGTGAATGAAAGAGTGTTGTTAGTCAACCTGCCTGCTTAAATAAAGTTTAGACAGTGGCAGTGGAGTGTCACTCCAAGTTTCTTACAGGCGAGTAGTTTATTAGCTGTGCTAATGCATTTCTTGCTGATAAGCTATTCTGTCCACCAGGGAAAAGGGCAGCTCTCAAACGACAGTGATAATATACTTTGTATTTAGTGAGAAGCTCCTGTGGAGTGGATTAAAAGAACTGTGATGAGATGCTGCATATAAACATGTTTCTTTAGGTTTAGTCCTTCTAATCTTCTTTTGTGTACATATTTTCTGTGAGAGAGGGGAAAGATTTAACCATCAACACATATAAATGCAGACAGAATGAAGCCGATTTTATATACCAAGACTGTCCTTGACAGAAAACCAATAACTTTGATAATTTAATCAAATGCTTAAACGACCTCTGTTTACATTTTCCGGACAAGCAACCTCTTGCAATTGGTGAATAGTGACTGTCCTCTGTATGTAGCAAAGACTGAAGTTGGGAGTATTACTGGAGTACTAGGCAGAGAAAAAATCTGGGAGAGGAGCAGGTTAGTGAGGATGGCTTCAACATCGGAGACTATGGTTTGCATCCCGCCTCCGTCAACTTCGACCTCTTTTAAGCATGACCACAACCTTTTTTTTCTAACCTCAATCAGGTAGGTTTAATTGCCTAAACATAACCAGATCTTAACCATAGGGGTGACAGATAAATAGGTCTCAGTAGTACGCAGGGTAATAGGATTGCAATGATGTTTGTGAGCAGCATCCGAGGACCAATTGGCTCAAGGAACAGAAAGATGATTGGCCAGACGTTATGATGTAAGAATTTGTGAATGACAGGAACTGTGACTGCAGGGGAGCATAAGTGACAGAGAGATTTAGTGGGAAAAAATAGAAATATCCCAATAGGCAGCAGAGCATGTATTCTGTCATTTAGGTATAATATTTTGTTGCACACTACATGGTCTTAATTAGCGATTGGGACTCTCAAGTGGCTCTTGAGACTCAGCGGGTGATCAATGTAGCAGAAAACCTAATATCATGTCCATTTTTCGGGGTACATCTCAGTATTTTCTTATAAAATACTGAATATTTTTAAGACTTTATTCAAATGAAACAGCCTGGAAAGGTCATCCCTCGGCTGAACTGTTTACTGCTCTGCATATGCAAGTCTGTGGCAGGGATTGAGAGTAGTCATTGTATTGTTTAAGGGGTTATGAGTCACAAAAATATGACATATTCATATCTGTGTGTGTCATGTTAGTGTAAACATTGAAACTGTGACGTTGCCTGAGGATTTCTGATACCAGCTCATTCACAGACTCTTGGGGCAAACCCAGTGCCCATCACGGTGATCAGGGAACCCGGACAAATCCAGAATGTCAGCTAGCTCCATATGCTCCACACAGCTGTTCCTTTGAGTATCACTAACTTAGTGAACCCGTCACTGTCTCAGCCGCTACTACCATCCATCCGGCCTGCTGGCTGGCTGTCTGTCCAGAGAAGAGAGTGAGACAAACTGTGACTCCAGCATATGCCCTGGATTTCCATGCATCTTTAGATAGCCCAGAGACTCTGAGGCTAACGCGCATTAGCCGTGTTTATACCACAGAAAGGGCACAAGTTGCAGAAGGTCAAAACAGTAAGTGGCCTGATGAAAGTGTCACTCTGGGGAAATTTCATCCTCGTGTTGGTGGAGGGTCAAAAATGTCAGCTGGCAAATTCGTTCTGATAGCCCTAACTTGGAGAGATAATGTGCGAGGAGGCAGAGAGATAGGGGGAAGGAGGGTGGACTACAAATGCGGAGAATCATAAATCTTTCCTTTGATCACAGATAAAGATGTGGGTGGATTTGTTGTCTCCGCCAGCATGCCTTTGGAAGTGTGTCATGTCATTTGCCGCATGCCTCCCTCCCCCTGACAATCACTTCTCGGGCGGTCTTGTCTCTCGGCATTGTTATCTTCTCCTCTATGAATAAAATGGATGAGACTGGCTTTAAAAATAGTGATGTCAAAACAACACTCTTTTCATGTTACTTTTGTAGCGTTGAGCTTTCAATGAGTTCGGGATCCTTTTGTCGAGATCCCGACGAGGCCTTCAGGACGCTGGGTGTGCTTGCCCTTTTATCCTTTTCTCCGAACTCTTTTCCACGTTAACAAAGGGTGAAGTCAAAGGCTACTCTTGTGATGAATTCTTCACAACTGCAGCTGGAAGTGAAGCAAGTGGACACCAGCCCCATGACGAATCCTGCTGTGAATGAAACTTGAGGGCTTCACAGTCAGACATGCTATAATGAGCAGAGAAGGCACATGGTTTTCCCTGGTGCTGGAGCAATTTTGGCCGTTTATTTGCAGCATAGACTTCACTGTAGGCTCATGGTTCCATCAGCCAGTCGATAGTAGCAATAACCGAGGGATACAAATGTGGGTACAAATGGTCAAATGGTACCTTATTGCATTTTGAAAATTTAATAAAATGGAAAGAGTTCTTAATCTAGCATGTTTTTTCATATCAGCTTCCATTTCCTCATCATTTCCCCACACATAATCACTTGGAAAGATGAAAGGCATGTTGTACAACTTGTACGCTACAAAAATAATGCTTGTATTTTTCTCCAAACAAAGAAAACATGACCTTTAACTGTACAGCAGAATAGTACAGCGTCTTTGACCTATGTGTTAATACAAAGTGTTTAATGCTCATTCACTCATTTTTATATGCACTCCCAAAAATATTTTTCACTTTTACTGACATTCTGCTGTTGTTATGACACTTGGATCCTTTACAGCACACTTATAATATTTGGAGCTCTTTCTGGTACATAAACCGGTATACTGTATGCTGCTTTGGGCATGAGCCTGAGATAATCTAAAAGACTTAACAATGCATCTGTCTTGTTAGTGTTCCACTCACTGCCGTGCCATCCGTCATTTCTTTTTTGTGTGTAAGAGAAAAGGACAAATGCTTGCGGTGCCATATGCTCCAGGATCACACAGAGAAGCAGAGTGAAGACAGTAACCATTACGATCATATTAGATTCCATTATAGTTTGTCTGATGGGGCACTCAGGGCCACAAGCTGCAATTAAACTCTAAATAAAATATTATTTTCCAGCCTCTCTGTGTGCAGTGGGAGGAATCCAAATTCTTTTAGTAATGCCTCATTTAGGATCCACAGTTTTCCCATTTGGGCACTTGGACTCATTTAGGACTGCGACACCCATCCTGTAGCTGCAGTCTTCAGCAGTAAAGCCCAGTGTGTCGGATTGCAGGCCTCATTTAAGGTTGGACAATGGCCGGCGTGTGTGTGTGTATGAGTGTGTTTGTGTGCGTGAAGCATTACAGAATTGCTTATTACTTCCTGCCTTTTTTATAGACATCAGCAATGTTGTGTAGACAAATAGGTGTGTTAAGCAAAGGCACCAGCTTGATTACACGGATCCATACAGGAGAGTGATCAATGCTCAGTTTGATGCTACCTGACCCGAAGAGTTCATCACTCTGGCTGACCTTTCCCTCGCTCCACAACTCACACTGCTCGACTGTTCGTTCTCATCAGGCCTTCGTTTTGTTACATCTGTCCTCAGCAAATGGCTGAATAGATTAGTGAGCACAGTACAAGACAACATCACTCAGATGAAGACCTACATAACACAGTCACTCCTTGTACAGCTTGTGACAGAAAAATGAATTCAATTAAATGCCTTTAATGGTGAATGGCTTTGATTGTCTTGTCTCTTAATAACTTCCTAATAAAATGAATCATTACAAGTGTCATTATTGTGAAAATCTGGTAATATGAATATTTCTCATTATCTCTTTGACTCTATATCTGATATTTATCAGCCTCTTTCTTCTCTGATAACCTTGACATTTTGAAGTCCTGATCATCATTGCTATCATTTGCTTTGTCCATCTCGCATCTGTGTGTGGCTCTAATGCCATTATTTGCAATCAGTGCTTCAGCTGAATATAAATGTCAAGAGCGCCCCTTAAAGCCCAGCACAGGGTGCTAGAACAAAGCTCCCCTGCTGCACCAATCTGGAGTTTTCTTGGCAATTTTCCTGTTAATGACCACAATCACAGTCGGAGGGCAGTATGTAAATGTGTGGTTGGTGTTAAGGCACAGATTCACCCAGAGGTGTTGTACTGCTGCGGATTAGAGGCCTGTTGACACCTGCGAGTGGGCAGTTTGATTTTGCATCAAGAAAAACTTCCCTGTTGACGGATGAATTTCACAAACCTCTACATCAGATGTGAGTAAAATGTTATGACCAATAATCATAATGGATAAAAATGAGAGGTTAAAAAGGATAAAAGAGGCCCAGGTTGACAATTGGATATTTTTAGGTTCTTGTCTGACTCGTGTTTGGTCTTGGGTCACGGTGAGCTAAATCCCCAATGGTGAATTAGCTATAATTTACAGTACATACCACCCCAAACCTTCCCAACACACATGCACACTCGCCCACACAACCACAACAAGCACTCATTTCCTTGCCGTGTTGCCTGCTCTCCCGTTTGGATCTGTGTGTGGCCCGGGCTCATGCTTTTCATCGCCCCCACTCTTCTCTCTGCGGCAGCATCGCGGAGGTGAATCCTCTGCTGCCAGGAAACAGAATAAAACAATGGAGTCAGTGAGACATAGCAAGGCTAATGGATTCACCGCCGCCTCTTCCCCACCTTCGCTTTTCATGTGCACAAGTATTCATCGAGTCTTGATGGCGCCAGCCATGCATGACACTGATTCATTTAAATGGCCCACAAAAAAAATGAGAATCTTTCACACACCTGCAGAGTTGGCAGAAAACAAATCAGGATGGGTGTATTGAATCAGCATTTTTATCTCAAGATGGTGCAAATGTTTGTTTACTGTTTTAATGCTTGCCGTTATGGCCCTGGTGTGGTTTTGGTTGATTTTTGCTGGTGATGATTATATTCAGCGCTATATCCTTTACTGTCACACACAGACTCCTTTTTTACCCTACAACATGGCAGGCAACATCGGCTGGCAAGTAAATAAGAACTGTTTGAGGGCCAAGCTGTTTTGTTGACTCCACAAAACAGCATTTTAACGACCAAGCAAAACTTTATTCAGCATTTTTAAAATAAGGGAGGAAACATCCTTTCATTCTGTGTACCAATAATAAAAGTTTATACAGAGTTCTTAAGTTGTGCTCTGAATCAGCTCTTAGTTAAATTATGGATCAGGGCCAAGACAGAGTGCTGAAATCCTACTGTGTATTCAAACTGTATCTAGTTAGAATACCAGGCTGAAAAGATTTAAGAACAGAAGATGGCAGAGTGTACTAGCCTGACTCTGTTGATGCTTTTTTTATTTCTTTTTAAGCTTCATTGGGGTATGCAAGGCTAAGAGTTGTCTGTTTTTTTTTTTACCATTATTTTGGCCTTTACCAATTATGGAGGGTTAAGCAGTGCTTTCTGTTTGTAATTCAGTAATGTTTGGATATATTTGAAGGGAAAATGGCCCCAGTGGCTGGAGTGCCTGTTTTCTTCAACACATTAAGTTTTCATAGACTTCTCAAAGGCCTAACCTAGTATACAGCTATTGTAATGGAGAAGTCTGGGATGATTTTTACAGCTTTCAGAAAAGGTCCAAGGCATCCTTGTTCATATGAAAACATCCACTGTATTCAAAGAGTTTGGGTTGCTTTTATGCAGTGTGAATAAATTGCTTTTGCTTCCCTTGAGTTGAATATAAACGGACACATTATTCAATTTGCCTTGCTGTATAATATTCAGTGACTTAAAATACAGCGAGGCTGGCAGGGTAATTTGATAACTTGCCACCTATATCAAAACCTGATATGTTGAATATTCTATTTTGTGTAGTTAAGCAGCAAAATATGCTTCACTGGGCTATTTTCAGCTCAGGTAGCATTGTGGGTAAATTGGTTGGATACAGACGCTGTGTGGCCTCTCCGGTTCCTTGCTTTGCTTTGATGACACCTAAGATTAAATGGTTACTGTTGCCTGAAATTCAAAGCTCTGCAGTTTGGGACTATACAGTGTGCATACCTGCTGTATATGTCACACTTTGCTGCTTGTGGCCAAAGTTCTCCTATTTGTGTTTTCTGTGATTTGCCATAAGACACATACTGTACAATCCAAGCAGAAAGTATTGAGACAGTGATATCATACTTTTGGCTGTGTACTCCAGCATTTTTGACTTGACATGAAACAGTGACTCTGAGATGAAAGTGGTGACTTTCAGTTTCAATTTGAGGGCATTCACATCCATATTTGGTGACCATTTGGTGGATGTGGATCATCCAGGCGCAGCCCAAAATGTTTGACTGTGAGGACTGTACACGCAGACTGCAACACGTCTGTGTATGCAGACACTCAACGTCTATGTCCACGTCTGTTTTGGAGTATATCTGGCCCTGCAGTCGCCGGACCTATATCCAACTGATGATGTGTTTCACTGCTGAAGACCAGACGAAAAGCAAAAAAACAAGCCAGAAACAAGTATGAAGAGATGCTGGCTCCGGTACAGGCCTGACAGACTGCTGATGTCTGTGGATCCCAGACTTCAGGATTTGACACCAAATAAACTAAAATTGGGGAACTATGTATAAAAAGGACTGAAATTCCCAGACTGTTCATGTCATGTGGATGTAAACACCCTCAAATTAATGCTAAGAGTCAGACTATAGAACCAATACAATGAAAAATGTGTCAGTGCCCTACTACTTTGTGACTACGCTGTATATAATGGGAATAATGAATCCATTGTGCAGAGTGGTATGCTGGTCCACTTTGCACAGGTGCTTTCCCAAAATAGAAGAAGAGGTTGCTGTTATATTATTGCTATGTATTTCAACATTTCTATATATATACATATATTTATTCTTTTTTTTTTTTTTTTTTTTTTGACCAGTCTAGTTTAATACAGCTCAATGCATTCCTAGAGCCAGGTCCATTGCATAAATTTCCTTTCTACTGACTCAACTAACAGCCTGTTCTGCAAATTAGAGCACAGTTAATGTTATTAAAACTCAAATCATATGTTAGTCATCATTAGGATTGGTTGATTAGGTTTCACTTAATCATTTTTCTGCCTATTAAAAGATCAATTCCTTGAAATGGTGATTGGTGATTACAAAGTAAACATAAATTATTTCCATAATTCATTAAACCAAATGTCAGGACTGGAGCTACAAAAGCTAACTGTGAAATCTGCAAAAGAATTAATAAATGGAAAGTTTGCATTGTAAATGTATTAATCATCAGTGTTACTCCTATCAGGTATGCATACGTGCACATTTGCCAGTGTGCAGCAACTTGAATTTGTTGTTAGAACCAGAGAATTACAGTGTGGTTTCAGATTATCATTCCCCTGTGCAACAACCCTGTTTCTCTGGTGCATTAAAAGTCACAAGAGTGGAACAAATGGCACAGTTTCCACAATCATTCCGAATTAATGAGTCTCTCCTGCAAAGAAATGCAAATTTCGAGACGCTAGATTGCTTCCTAAAACAGGACTGAGGGAGAAAAAAAAAAACATTTCTTTCAGCCATTTTAGAAACAGGCTTAACATGCCTTGCTCTGGTATTACCCAGTTTCACAGAATGCTTCCCCTTCATAATGGAAGCCTTATTGGCTTTGGGGTGTCAGAGCAGCGGGTTAGTATGTGGAAAATCTGCACAATTTGGTATTCTTGCCATGCTGCAGTGCAATGAAGTTATGCAACTTCCTGTTTGTTGCACTTTGATATCATTGCTTTGTTTTATGGGACATCCAGTCTCACAAAAAAGAGCATTAAGAAGGTCAAATATTTTGGAGACAAAAAACAGTACCCCCATGGAATGAAGGCTATTTTGACATTTGTGGCATGCCAGTTGCTACCAGTAACACATACTGTATAATCTTTGTATTAGTTTAATCCTACTGAAACATTGTACTGAAACACAGTTAAACTTAAGGATTGTGCTTCTTGTGTTGTAACTGTAAAAGTGGTTTTGAGATGGCTGCAAGACAGGTGCACTTCCTCTCAGTGAATTGGGTGAACTGTTAAAGTGACAAAAACTTATGAACTGTGATGTTTTTGGGACAGTGTCAGAAACTTTGTGACTTGATTTCATGGCCTTCACATTGGAGCACTTCATAGGTGCACACCACTAGACAGATTTTGGATATTAAACTTCCTTCATCCACCTGCTGGGACCATCCTCCTACACTGCAGCATGTTGTCAGAACCAATAAAATGCCTTCCTCCCAAGAAACAAAACCAAAAACAAGAAGGAAGAAAGCAAGAAGAGAAACTGTAAAAAGCCAGAAGCAGATGACTTTGATGGTGAACTTTTCAGAGGCTGGCCATCCAGCGCTTCTTGCTTTCATTTCTTATTTATTACGGAGAATACTGCTGTGTCAGTGTGTGCATGTGTCCGTGTGAGATGACTCTGTTGTGTGATTGGAGCCCGAGCTGCTGTCGACTCCATGTCGGGCATCCAGATCTCAACAAGGACTTGGCCTGTACCCCAGAGATGCATGATGGGTGAGACAGAGATGTTTGATGTAAACTGTCACATCGCTCTGCTGGCGTCTACCACATAATGCGCCACCAGTCAGGAAGAAACAAGCATAGCCTTTATTACATGGGAGGGCCACTTTCTCTCATGCACTGATTAACCTTGAGCTGCCGTCCATTGTGGCAACACGCAGCAGGTTTCTTCACCTTTGAATAATGATAAGCCCACCTTAGAGGGAAAGTCCCTGACATGAAGCCCAGCATGCATGTGTGTAGTTAAATAGCACTGCACAAGGAGGTCGTCAATCTAACTGTAATGCTGTGACCCTTTTTTGGCTTGGTGGTACCAGCAACGCCAGAAGCAGAAAATGATACAAGCAGGAAGGCAACTGGAAAATATTTTGGCATTTGTCCATTTGTCAACAAATCAGCACACAGCACAGGATGGGTCGCTAATGCGGGATTTGTGGCCCTGCGTGACACGGTGTAATCCAGCACCGGCGCTGTTTTCCTCACCTGTTCATTAGCAGAAAACAGGGGCTTGTCCCATCGTCCCATAGCTGCCTCTCCTTTTTGCTCAGCTACACATCTCACTGTTGTGAGCCTGTATGGTGAGTGTAGGGAACAACAGCTGGGCTTATTTGTACAGTATGTATGTATATACTGTTGTGCACGCAAATGTACTGTCCTGCCCACTGGATATATGGGCTGAATATGAGTGTGTATGGGAGTGAACAATGCAGTCTTGCAGCGCATTTTCACAGTTTTTGCAGTGTTTGGCTTGCTCTTGTGCTACGGATTATAAAAGATTTACATGGCACTGTAATAAGCAAGTCCTTCACCTTGGGACCTTTTTTAATCTTAATTAATTTCTGATAATTCCTCATTAACATTGACGACATAAGGGCTCCATTGCTAAGAAACAACCATGCTAGGCCACATTTAGGGCAACGCTGAGCCATAACTCTACCCAGGAGACAAAAAAAAACAGGGATTGTCGAAAACTGAGAAAGAGAGAGGGAGATGATGTGATGATGTGAGTGGTTTTCTTGTGTGTGTTCTGAGCAGAGAAAGAAAATTAAGAGAATTCAACATTATGCCTGCCTGTCTTCTTTTCTCTCTCCATCTTATTTGACCTTGCAGATGTTCATTAGAATCAAATGATTTGGAAACATCAGTTCACGTTGTACATTCCTACCCAGAGTCCTCCACTCCCTAGCAGGTAGTTGAGTAATGACTAATGCCTCTGCATGACATTATGGATGGCGTTTTAAACAGCGAGAAAGGAAGAGGGAGTAGGGAGAAAGAGACACTCTGGTCGATTAATAATTCATGCTCTGCAGATGATCTGTGAATAGCAGTGGTAAACAGGCTTTTATGGCTTTTAAATCAGCTATATTACATGCCTGCACGAAAAAGAAAATGACCAATGACTCCAGTGTTGGTGCAATTTCGATTCAACTTGTTGTGGCTAGCAGAAAAAATGAGTAGCCTCATGAATGGGAAGCTCGAATTTGCTATGATATTTGTTTGGAATCATATCTGTTTCATATCTGTTGATGATGGGAACATTGTAAGTGGTGCACCATTAGGCACCAGAGTCCTTCACTGCTTCCACAATAACTCCCCTTTGATGATTGATCATGTAGAAATAAGGCCGTGGCATGACAGGCTTCAATTTAATGGTAATTGTATTGTTTTTTCATGAGGAAACCTCCATCGGAGAAGTAATATCAGGAAGAAATGAGTTTGCGCTGTGCAACACAGTATGCATTATGTAGATGTGGTGGTGGATATGAAAATTGTGCAGCGTTTCTTCTCTCCCGTTCTGTATTTTAGAGGCGGTTTATAAGCTGGCTAGCTTGTTTTTGATCATGCGTCGTGGCAAGATTCAACATCCCGGCAGCCAAAATGGCACTGAAGGCTGTTTTGTACTATTTTTTGCCCCCCCAACACACACACACACACACACACACACACACACACACACACACACACACACACACACACACACACTCCTAAGTTATTTTTAATTTGTGGTTGCAGCCCCCACCCCCCACAAATTTCTCCTCCCCCTTTCTTCTTCATCTTCTCTCTGTAATAAGAACATGCAATATGTGAATTTTTTATAATGTTATATAAGAATCCCTGGCACCCCCAGAGACCCATGTCCTGGTTCTGGTATGTTCAAAACAAGCACACGAGAGGAAGAAAGCATAAAAGAGAGAGAGAGGGGGGAATAAAAGTTAAGAGAGGTTTCAGAGAGATGGAGAGGACTGGAGAAGAAGAGGAGGAGGAGGAAAGACAGAGAGAGGATTACAGAAGGGGAGAGCGGAAGGAAGAGGGAAAAAGCGGGTTGGAGGAAAGAGGAGAGGAGGGAAAAATAAGAGGAGCAGGCGAGGAGAGGATTAAATGAAAGCAGCAGAGAATGCATGCGGTAGAGGAGCCTGTGGGGGGAGATCTTCCCATTAAGAGGCACAGTGCTCGGCTCTCTGATCTCCGAGTTGTGTTGTGATGCCAGACAAGAATACTCTAGGGCGACAACCACTGCCACCAGAGAAACAGTCCTCAGCGACTGATATACAAATACTGTGTACAGCTATAGTGAGGAGAGGAGAGGAGAGGAGAGGAGGCAAGGGGAGTCAAAAGAGGAGAAAGATTGAAGGAAAGGGAGAGAGGAAGAGAGGGAGGGAGGGGGATGAGACACGAGGCGATAAGCCGGTAGAGTGCAAGTGTATGAACAGCTATCTCAAAATGCGACAGGGAACCTACCAAGCGGTACGCAAACTTTTCTGTTTGCAGTAAGATGTTTTGCAGGTTGAACAAGGTAATATGCAAATGCTGTGTTTAAAGTAACACCGATTGTATACACAGCAAGAGAAGTGCAGGATATATTATGTATTGGCTGGGAGTAGCTGCTGTATATGTATCAAGTAAGACCTAAATATTGTAGGAAATTTAGGTTTAAGATTTTGCATATAGAGGAGGCTGAAGTTCCGATGAGGGATTTCCTCATGCATATATAACAAAAAAAAAAAACTCATTTTGGTTAGCTGGGTTCTTCTTAGTGCTTCAGTTTGGTCCAGTTTGGAAGCCGAAATCCCTTTCAGGAATAAATGTTAATGGCTGTGTTTCCAAAGTAGGAAGGAATGGGCTCGGGGCTGAGTGCCAGAGGCAGGGTAGGGAAATCAGAAATGTATTGAAAGGCATACTAACGCATGGTTGGTTGGTCTTTTTATGGAATTCGTTGACAATAAGAAAAATATACAATAATGCCATTTTGCACATTTAAATAAAATAAATAAAATTGCTAGGTGTGAGTTCTTCTATAGGGCTTTTTTTCACGTCAAAATAGTTTTAAGAAATGGTAGTAAAGCAAAAATTCTGATTGAAAATAGTATTTGCAGTGCACAAACAAATGTGCAGTTTCTTAAAGGGACTCTGAGCTCTCATCATGTTTACTGTAAACTGTGGTAAAGAGCAGTAAAACACACTAAATTTGAATGTGTGGGAACATTAAATCCAAAAGAAAAAGCAGTATATCAGTATGAACTGAAAAGAAAAATCAGTAAAGACATGAAACAGTGAGTTTCACCCATCCTGTATTCTATTTCTGCTGGTTTTCAAACTCCTGCCCCGCTATCTATCTGACTATCTGCATCCTTATTATTTTAATATGATATTTTAGATACCATTCTGACTGCCTGAGCAGAGATATAGAAGCTACTCAGGGAATAGACAGGGAAAATATGTTCTCCCTTCTTAGAATATATCCGCCTTCTTGACAGAAAGATTAAGCATCTTTGACAGCTGGGCTCCATTACCCAATATTGGGTTTTGGGCAAGCATCGAGGGTAGATAAGTCATCTGACGAGGTATGAAGCAGAGTCAGTTTGACTTTATTCAGGTGTATTTCAGTGCCCAAGAGTCCTGTCTTTTCCTCATGGGTTGTAAATCTCAGGAATATGTAATGTGAAAATGCAGTTACTGTTTTCCTGAAATGTTGAGGTATTGTTGCTTTCTAAGACAAGGTGAACTGCACAGTGTCAGTACAGTAACCACTGGAAATGATACTGTAAAAAGCAGTAATTTTATGATTATCCTTCCATGTCAAAATGTACAGGAAGTAATGAAGACAGGATTTGATACTGTGGTGATAGCCTAGCCTTGGGGACCTATTTATTTTATTATTTGCCAGCTGACATTATCATGATCATTACGTCCGTGCGGCCCGCATGATCCTTACATGATTGCCCTATCCCCGCTAATGAAGCTGGCTCTGCGCGCCTTGATACCTGTCACCCTGCCAAAAACCTTGCCTCAACTTGATTGCCTCTGGTCCAAGTAATTTATTTGTTTATTTTCATTAACAGAAACATTGGGTCTCTTTTCTTACCGGATATGGCAAATACGTTAATGAACATGCCAGTTAAAATGAAGATGAAAGCACCAGTTAATTATCTCCTCCAACATTCTGCAAGACAGATTAATTCCAATAAAAAAAGAGAAGTCATTACCGCCGGCTCTGCTTGTCAATGTGTTGATCTGAGAAGCTGTTTACAAGGTTCACAGGATAAGAAATGAAATTGAAATGTACTGCAGGACCTCATTACAGTTATCATACCCTATAGTGGCAAACTTATTTGAGAAAAAAAAATGGTATGTTGCTAAATTTAAATTCAGGAAAACTGTCATTGAACTCACTAAAATCCTCCCCAACAGAAACTGGCATTCTGACCTAAAAATGTGACACCTGGCCACTGGGTTACACAGAGCATGATAATGGTGCTACTGTAACAAAAGTTTCAATTTGCGCGCCCACTGTAGTGTACGGAAGTAACAAATGAATCCCTGCAGGTTGGAAGTAGCCACACAGAGGTCAGCCCTGCAAATAATAAATACATCCCCTGCCACAGAGGACATTTCCTCCTTGTTGTCTATCATATAAATGTAGTGGAGTTAAAGGTACAATATTTCCCTCTGAAATGTAGTGGAGAATAATAGCTAAAAATAGAAGTTCTCAAGTAAAGTGCCTCAAAATTGTACTTAAGTACAGTACCTGAGTAAATGTACTTACTTTCCACCATTTCACTTCACTTCATTCATTCAGTCTGACATCATGTTCATGTTAGCCGATTTTTGTTTTGCCCAAACCAGTTAGTAGCGAGTTATGTATTCGTATTCGTAATATTAACAAGGTAAATAAACCAAAAATGAGTTATCTGCTACTTTGCTAATGGTGCTATTTCTCTTGGGATCTATTATTCCTGATGGTTTCCTAATAGTGGATAGTAGATAAAATGGGAGGAGGAAAGACCTTTAGAAAGGCCACTGACAGTCTCTAATCTGCATGTTTACTGCTTTCATTAGAGGATCATCAAAGTGTAGAATCGATTGTGTAGTCGCTCAGCGAGGAGCCATATATTCAGACTCTACAGGAAACTTTGGTTGTTAATCGAAAGGAAGTCGTGCGCCGAGGATGTCTAAAGAAACTCTGGACGTGTGTGTGTGTGTGTGCAGAAGTCGCTGTGTATGTGTGTGTTGGTGCACACTTAGCTTTTTTATAGCACCACTCCAATCACAGTGTCTGAGTGCGAGTAGATCAGGTTTTTGAGGAAATTACGGTGCTTCCAAGTACATCTGTAACTGTGTATGTGTGTCTTCAATCCCAGAGTCTCCCTGAAAGCCCACATATGGCGTGTGACCACCGTCTGTTGCCAGCAGTTCTTCCCCACAATGCTTTATGACGTACTGTGTATGTGTATATTATCCCAACCTGCTTCCTCAGATGAGCGGGCGCGGCGAGCCTAATGGAACGCGTTGGCCTAAAATAGCCCATTAATGACACAGCTTGTTTAATGGAGGTGATGGAGGGGGGAGCTGGGGGTGGACAGAGTCTCATCTTCGATTGGTGGCTAAAGTAATCAGTCGACACCAACCGCCACCACCACCACCACCCTCTGCTTTCGTCCCTCCTTCCTTTCTGTCATCCCCACCCACACTGCTGGGAAGAGGAATGCAGGAGGGAGTGAGGGAAAGGAGGGAGAGGGAGAGAGCGTGACGAAGAGGCAAGAAACTCTGTCTTGTTACATCATCACAACCCCTGGTATTATGTGCACCCTGATCAAAATTCATGTATTCAGCCCGCCTCCCACTCTCGCGGATCACTGAGAAAGAGGCAACTTGTTGGTTTATTAGCGATCACCCATCGGATTGAGCCTGCACTCGGACGGACGCAGGGTGAGAGAGGTGGTGGGGATGAAGGGCTGCATGGATAGGCTGATGGGAAGAAGAGAGGAGGGTGCCCTCGGTAATCGTTGGCCAGCCTGTTTAGTCATGGTCCTGGTAATCTCTGGTGACCTTGGCTGCTGCCTGGCTGGCTGGATATCCGCAGTGCTGCATTAATATGCACGCAGTTAGAAGATGGGCTCTCAGCCTGTCTTTGAGTCTGTTTTCGTCCGTCTCTTTCTATCCCCCTCTACACACACACACACACTCCCTGTCTCCCTCTCTCTGTCTCCCTCTCTCTGTCTCTCTCTCTGTCTCTCTCTCTCGCTCTGCATTTGTGTCTTCCCCCCTTTTTCTGCCCCTTTCATACATTACTGGCAACCATCTCTCTTATCCATTTAGCTCACCTCTTCCCATGCTGTCCATAAAAGAATCACAGACTTCAGAATTTATGATGGCATCTCAATTGGGCCGGTGTCTGAATTTGGCAGGCTGAAGGGTTTTTAAGGTTATTTTTATGGCATTTCTGCTTTATTAGATAACGTGCAGCTGAGCAAGATGGCAGAGACAGAGCGAGATAGAAGCAGAAGAGGAATGACAAACGACAGAGGTCTTTTGTCAAATAACAAACTTTGATATTTATTTTTCTTCTTGCCTTATTCCTTATGCTTTGCAGTTTAATACATCATTTTAGGGAAATCCTAGATTGGCTTGCTTCCCTTCAAAGAGAGGTCAGGGTTAGCTCCTAAACACACGCTCAATGACACTGAAGCAGGAACTAAGAATCGTTTGGTTGAAATACAGTCTTTTTACTCACTATGCCACTATACTGCTCCACATACACATTGGAAAAACAGGGGCAGCTTTCAGACGAGTGTCAGACCGGTTTGCAAACTGCAACTTTCTGGCATAGTGAAAAAAAAAAAGAAGACAGTGTCCCCCTTAAAATACTGACGCTGCATTTCATATTATAATTTTCTCTGCAGAGGGAAAAGGGAGATGACAACTTGGCTAGCACATCTCATTTGCACTGACTTTAAAGTCAAATGATGAAGGTGTGACTGACATCTGAAGTAATCTTACAATGACGGCTTTTGTTTGAAACCTGATTAAGTTTTATTCCTTTAAGGTTCAAAAGTTCCTGATTTTATATATATGAATTGGTAAGATACTGTTTGTCGGTTGATTTATTTGTGAAAGTGTATTTCTGAGTTTTTCCAGATGCAGATCCATTTTTAACTAAACACAACACTCAGTATTAGTGCATTATATGAAATCATTTGTTTCACTGTCAAACCTTTGTGCGGGTACCAGCCTGATGCTTTGTCAAAGTCTAACAATGGCTGCCTTTTTTCATCACATCAGACCTCTTTAGCTTTTTAACAGCAAGAAAAATCTAATTCAATTTTTTTATGACATCCTCTTCATCTCAGCAGGGGAATTAGGGCTTTTTTCATAGCTCTCTTACAGCCTAAAGCCTTTATCATGTTTTTTTGTCTAAAGTCCAACCAAGGGCACTGCCTCCTTGATTTTCCCTGATTACTGGCGGAGGGACAGCCAAGGGAGGATGAATGAGACAGAAGCAGATTAAAAAAGAAAAAAAAAAAAGACCCTTCATATTGCCAGTGATATCAAAAAGGACTAAAATGTGTTGGAGTTGCAACCCAGGTAGGCATACTTTACTATTGATGGCTTAACAGCAGAGCTGGTTTGGTTTGATTGATACACTGAAGCACCGGTCTTAGCATTTGATCAATATCAGAGCCACTGCTTTTTATCCAGTGCAGCTACTGCACAGATATACTGTAGTTGGAGTTGTTTTACTTGGACCTTCAGCCCTTTACAGCGTTATCTGTTGAAGTAGCCTGAGGGAGAGACGAAGTTCTGCAGGTCCAAGCTATAGTTTGAATGTTTCGTCTTTACTTTATTAGCCGCAGAAGGAAAGTGCAATTTTCCCCTCCCACATTTCTTTTGTAGATGTGCAGCTTCATTGTACAGCAAGGTTAGAGGATGTTGATGCAACCGTCTGGTATCCAATTTTCACTGCCTAAACAGCCTTGTCATTAGTGGTCAGCCTTTCTGTTTCAAGGCCCGTAGTTTCTTAGGAAACAGAAATGACTGCAGTGAGTGCAGCTTTTCGTAAAAAAAAAAAATAAGGTGAAGACTCCATCAAAACTGAGCTTTATTGTAAAGTAAATAACACCTCTGAAATGTTCCCTAGAGTGAAATGAATCATCTTTTTTTCCCTTGATAAACAGCTATGCAGCAACCAAAACTAAACTAAAAACTTTGTGATGGATTATGAAATAAATTAAACGCACATTGGGGAAACTGGCCTTGCGAGGTAAAAACAGACTTTGGTAAAAGGACATTTTGAAATTAAAAACTGCAGAAATAAAACTTACCTGCAGTGACTTGTCCTGTTATTGTGACAAGAAGAAGGACGAAATTTCATAATAACGAGCTGCGTTTTAGAATTTAAATGTTTTTACAATTTCATGGTCATATTTTGTCTGTATTTATTTATCATATCATTTCATAATGTCATACTTACTACACTTATCTGCTGTTATTTAAATTATTTTGTACTGAAAGCCCTTGATAATGATTGTATGCTGTAACCTTTTTTACTGTTGGTTTCTTGTCCCTTTCCAAATCTAGACTTTTCGTCAAATCTGGATCTCCTCAAAGAGCTTCAAATGTAAAAATCACTTCTGTCCACTAACTCACTTCTAAAGCAGACTGCAGTAATGAATTTTAGATGTGTTTTTTGGGAGGAGTTACAGACTCATACTCCTCGCCATCTTCCAAACACCACAACCTTTTCCTGCAGCTATAAACTAAATGTAAACCAGTACATTTGGAAGGAAATGTGAAAGATATAAGCCTTTTTACCCCTCTGTTGTTTTTTTTTTTTTTTTTTTGGGAGCTGGTGACACCTTCAAAGGCCTCACTTCTCTGCATGCCCACATTCAGCGGCTGCAGTGGGAGCACTTACCAAATGAGAGAGCCAGTCTGAACAGCCGAGGAACAATTGCATTAATTTAGTGTACTCAACCACCTCTGCGGATAGTTTGTTTATATTGGATTACCCCATTGTTACCTCGCCCGAACCTGCGATTCTCGCTAACAAGCCCAGCGAGTCTTTCACTGGAGGGCTGTAGATTATCTTTGAGTTTTGTTTTGCTGTTGTCAAGCTAACTGAGTGAGTGGCGCTAACTGAGTGAGTGGCGCTAATTGGCATTCATCCCTCTTTTTTTTTTGGGGGGTCATACAAACATACAGAACATGTAATACAGTATGCATGTATAAACACCAACATTGATGAGTCAGTGAGTCGAATCTTGGCAATTATTCTCTTCCCTTAAATAAGAATCACCTTTTCTTTAACCTTTTTATTACTGTTCTTCTTTCAGTAGCTCCCCGGTTTCCCCTCAGACGGTCATCCATCTAAAGCAGTGAACCCCGGTTTAATTAATTATGTATATGCAAATGTATGCTCATAGTGCCAGGATCTCCATTTTCATTTTCTTGGCTTTTTTCCCTTCTCTGCCTCTTCTTTCCTTTTTTTTTCTTCTTCTATGGCAGCTCCAGGTGGATTTATTGTAAATTCAATTTGCATTAAGGTTCTAATTTGCTGACACTGTGCATGAATACATTTTGTAAACTGTTATGCACCTCCAGCACCCACAACTGCCCCAATACACACACACACTCCCCATCTGTGAACTATGGGTGCATTTGGAGGGAGAAGACGGGGTGCAGCACATGGTAATGGAATTCTTTCTAAGCTTCTAATTGGAGCAGAATAGTATGGCTTATTTTGAATCAGGAAAATGAACTGCTTGTTATCAGCCGGTTGGCTGAGGGATAAGGGAATTGCAGTTTGTGTGTTGTATTTTGTGTGTATTGAGTGGAACATATAGCTGTGTTTGTGTGTGTATGTGTGTGGCTTAAAGTATGCCTGCATGGTTATATAACAAAAAAAGTAGCTCAAAATGACCATCATCTCTTATTTAATTAGTTTCATAGTTGAAAGTGTTTCTGACCTAAATACACGTACTCCCTATTCGCAGCGTTTTCATATTATTCATTTAGAATTTGCATTGTTTCTGTTTATTTCTTTTTTTACAAAGTAAAAACTGCCAAAATCATATTCTATTTTATTCTATTTTATTAAGTGTATTGTACTTGCTTTAGGTTGGTTACTCTCAGACCGTTTTTGGAGAGATTTTGGAACAGTTTACATTCAGACCAACTTTTAAATAATTCATTATCTGCAGGCTGGCAGCTTGACTGGTACAATAAAGGACTCACTTGCCTGTCAGGATTTACAGTACGAGTAAGTTACTGTGTGATTTGCAGACCTGCTTTCTTCCACGCTCTGCATTATAATTGGAGTTGTAATGTCAGGAGAATCTCCTCCCAAAGGTAAAATTGTTTTAAAAAGGCTCGTTTGAGACTGTTAGTCATCTTCAGTCTGGAGAGAATAACTGAAAATGATTGACTTGTGGCAGAGTCTGTGCATGTCAGCTAATGGCCTGCCTTCTCTGTCAATTATTGTTCTGCATTTTTTTCCTCCATACCCCAATTTCGAATGACCGGCTCCCCTCACACTGCTGCCCTTATCATTGGTAACTCCCAGTCTTGGCCTGGGGAGGGAGGAGAGAGCAATGTTGTTCTACACAAGTTTCAGCAACAGCTTATTTTCCTCTGGGCATGTTCAGACATTAACACTATCTCCCCTAGATTTCACCCACCACCATGAAGGCACTCCAAACCAGCCAACAGGAGTTGCTAGTGCAGTAACAAGGACATGATCCCTCACCGGCTTCCCACTTGCAAACACTGCAGTTTGTGTTCAGTGGAGTACCCGAAGAGTGCTTTAACAGTTTCCTGCATCACCGGTACCCCACAACAGTTAGTATGAAGGCCACTGCTAACAATGTCCACCTTAACTAGTCATTCAAAGTTATATTTTTGTTAAAATTGCCATTTGGAAGAGAGAACTTCACTTGTTTTCAGTGCTGCAGCACTAAATAAAGGCAATTAATTTATTAAGAGTGTCAATACAACGTTATTAGAATATGAACACATTCATTTAAACTGTCAACATGGTTTTAATGACTTTCGACTTGTATTGAAATTATCTCAAAGCACTGGCTGACATTTAGTTTTACAGAAAACTAATGATTTGTCACTCAATACTTTGTTAAATAACTTCTGTGTGATGGATTTATTGGGCAAGATGGGAAGCTTTGTAGGCAAAATGCTGCAATGCTGTCAATGATGACTAAATTCAACCCTGGCTATTTATTCATTAATTGCAGCTTTGATCTGTTTCATGATGCTCTGATCTGATGAATAATGTAAAACGTCACCCTCGTCCAACTTTTTATGGGAGCAACAAGCGAGCAAAACGATTAATTTTAATACCCTGTTCGTTACCTGTGTCATCCTTAAAATGGAAATCTTGCTCACCCTCTTGGGCTATGAGACCGTGCTGTCCCATCCTAAAAAACTCAATCAAAGCAATGGATATGCCAGCGAGACAAAGCCAAAAATACCAACTCAGGTGCAGAAGTAAGAAAGATACAGGCATCGGCATTTTCAGGAAACATCTCAGCCAGCTGTCCTCACTTCCCCATGTCACTGGCTGAACACTGTCACAGAGAATGAGTGCAGCGCATCATATTATCTAGTTTGTAATTGAATTGTAGCGGGAGGTAGGTTGGTAATCAGTGTACAGCAGGTAGTTTTCGTTCCAGTGTTTGACAGTAATGTCCTCTAATGGGAAGTTCTGGCTCTACTCTTGTTCCAGGCCACTAGGTTTCCCTGGATCCCTGGCTGCCTGTGTGAGTGTGTGACAGTAGCGTGTATGTGTGTGTGCGTTGTTGTGCATATTGAATGTAAGTAAGCGGCCATGGTTGTGTGCAAATGTGCAGCTTGTGTGTGCCTGGCAGAGCTCCCCTGCCTCACCTCTGAATTCCTTTCAATATACCTGAAATTCTTTATATATATATCTCGACCGTGAAGACAAGAAACTGAGTCACAGACACTTTTGCTCAATTATTAGCGATTGCCAATGGTGAAGTGATTGACAGTACGGACGCCCTCACTTGTGTGGCTTTTGGGGAACTTACTGTCCTTGCTAATCTGCAGCTTGAATCATTTCTCTATCATAATTTTCTTCCTCTCTCTTTGAACTGCCGGCACAACCTCCCCTCACCCTCCCACTGTTCTGTACAAGAATTGAACAGCTTGGAGATAGAGGAAGGGTAAAACAGAGAGACAGGAGGAGAGAGAGGGAAGTACAAAGGCAGAAAAGAGAAAGAGATGATGCTCTGGTAGTTAACAGTGTGGGAAAAAATGAGAGACAAAAAATAAGGTCAGAGTTGACGTATGAGAGCTGACACCAGCGTCCATCAGGACGGTGCCCGCTTGCTTTGTTACATATTCTTGCCATCTTATCATTTCACAGACGGCTGGCGCAGAGGCTGATGTGACAAGGCTCTCTATCCATCTGGGCATGCTCTATTTTCACCAACGCTCATTTCGCGGGGGCACCGGAGCACAACGCCCAAATGGTGTGTCGGTGTCTGTAGTGGACCGGCGAGGGTCTGAGTCACCGGCTTAGCGCACCCACACCGCCATGATACAGCACAGAATAACAGGCTGACAGGGCTGCCAGCGGAGGCAGCGCGGAGTGTGTGGCCCGTTCTCCGTGTGTGTTTGTGTGTGTGTTCTCGCCGTGTATTTTGTACCTGTGTGGGTGGGTGAGAGTGTGTGGAAAAAATGTCTTATCCACACTCTTGTCCTATGTGCGCAGTCATGTCTGCAATGCAGCACTCGGGTATTTTTTCAGGAGTCAGTATTGTTTATGTTGTGTGTCTCGACGCCTCCCAGGCTGTTTGTTAGATGAGAGGATTACTGGTGCCGTGGGGAACAGAAGGATGATTTTCTGATTATATAGTGCTCTCTCTGGAGGAGACACCCCAGCCATAACAGGTTCACTTTTACATCTGCTCCTTGTCAAATGTTCCCCTGAAATAGGCTCGAACTGAGATTAAACATATGGATACAAGTCAATTTTTATAGTTTGATTGCCCAGGAGAATCAAAATGCTGTTTGGGAGACATAATCACCCC
Source organism: Macquaria ambigua (assembly GCA_008360985.2). Taxonomy (NCBI): domain Eukaryota; kingdom Metazoa; phylum Chordata; class Actinopteri; order Centrarchiformes; family Percichthyidae; genus Macquaria; species Macquaria ambigua. The sequence continues at coordinate 107,253 of VMKM01000037.1, read as the reverse complement.
TTTAAAGTCAGAGTAGAAGTCATCACACATTCTCCCGCTGAGATGATCCGATGGGATGATGAGACACTGTCAGATTTGGACGTAGCTGAGTGTTGGATGACAAATTTGATAAGAGTGCTATTGAGCATGAAAGGGAAAACAGGCCTAATCACCTATATAGAGTCAAGCAGGCTGATTTACATACCGCTTTGAAGAGGAATGTGCTTGTGTTTCTATGCAGTTGAGTGCAGATCTACTTCATATGCAGGTTTTTCTGCATCATCATAATGCACCGAACAAAATAGAATTAGGGAAACATTTCATATATAATGTTTTGCCACTACGTTGCCCGTTTATATAACAGGAATTCAGTCAATAAACACTCAATGAAAGCTTTCCTGTTTTAAATTTGTGTTGTCTAGAAGGTCCTTCCCATTAAGTAGTCCTCTCGCATGATTTCTCTTTTTAAATTAACAGAAGATTTGGCTAGTTAGCATTAGCAGTGATAGCCACTATAGCTGAACAGAGTGCTACCCTCAGTCACATAAATAAGGACAAAGGCATCCCAGAACTTGTGTTTGTGTTGTGCATAAACAGAACAGAAGTGGCCACTTTCGCCCCATTTGCAGAAATCTGTATCTGCAGACAGACATTAAGTAAAACCAAGACCATTTGAAAAAAAAAACTTCCTTAGCAGACATCTTTTCTTTATGAATCTCAGCCGCTATGACTTGTGTTGCTTCTTGTGACTGAAAAATAGAACCATGTCTTCAAAGACAGTGCAAAGACAAAACAGGGTCTTGTTTTGGAAATTTTAAGTCAAATTCAGTGGTGATTGTTTTGCTTTTTCTGGTGCAATTTAGCCACAAATGTCACCAAAATCCCCCCAGAAAACCCACTTCAGTGAAATTTTGAAATAGACTACCTCTTGCAGTGCAGAAAATAATTTAAAATGAGTGTGCACATGTTTGAAGACAACATCTGAAAATCTTTATGGTATGCTAAAATTGATTGATTGTCAAATAGATTTTTAAAAAAGATTGTAAAATGATTGATTTGTATCTGCTGTTGGTGCATGAGTGCAGACATATACTGCCATCAGAAACTGTGACCATAAGGAACAGCTTCTACTCTACCAAACTAGTCTTGCCTACCTGTGTGTGTGTGTTTATTTTCCCCTGCACCCCTTTCCTTATTCTCCTCCCTGCAAGGGTCCATCCTGGCGAACTCAGCCTCGCCCCCTTCCCCATCAGCTACCTCTCTGTGCTCCCTGTCCCCGTCAGCATTTAACCCATGATTGGAGACAGCAGGCGCCACTCTCTCTGGAGGCCATGTCCAATCAGGGGAGCCGAATCAGATACAGAAAGGGGGAAGCCGGCAAGATTGTGGGCAATGTTTATTTTGCGATAGGAAGAAAAACTGGGTTTTTTTGTTGTTATTTTTTTTCCACAATCACATATGAGTATTTGCATATAAATGACAGCCGGGTGGCTGTCAAGGAAGAGAGGGAGTTGGAGAAAGAGAGACAAATGAAGATGAAGTGTCATGAGAGTAAAGTGCAGGCGAGACGAGGAGAGATAGAGCTGTTTTATCTGCTTGTGAGGAACGGGTAGGAGGATGGGAGGTAAATGTCACCGCAATCATGAAATAAGCTGGGCAGCTGGAGTCTCCCTGCAAAAATATCAATCTTTTATTGTAATTTCTGAAAACAACGCAATTATGCTAATGTAGGGTTCCTTTTCTTTGAATTTAAAGAAATTGTTTAATATTTTGGGAAATTCACTCATACTGACTTGTTAAAATGTTGTATATTATTTGTTTAACACGTACATAAACAGAATGTAAAAACACAGTTTGTGATTTTAGGTTTAGTAGCGTGTTGGAGCTATTTCAGTTTCAGTTGCAGTGTCTCCGACTGCAGCACAGGGTGTTTGATACGGTCAGTGAGCGCAGTGTTAGGGATCTGGTTTAGGTTTAGGTTAGTGAATTAGTCAGCTTTAGAGGAGTGGTAGGCATATTCTATCACTTTGGACAGTGCCAGGCTGTTTGTCCCTGCCTCCTGTTTTTATGCAAAGATAAGCTAAACACGTCCTTAAGCCAGCTCTGTAGATAACGTGCAAACACTAGATTGATTGTCTTATCTCACTCTCGGAAAAGAAAGTGAAAAAGCACATTTCCCAAAATGTTGGACTATTCCTTTAACATTCTCCCTCCTCTGCACTGCCTATTTGTACATTTATAGACCACTGTTCACACCCATGTGGTTGTAGATTCTCATTTAAGTCACCATATGGCCCATAACTCTGGTCATTTTAGCATTAGCAGTTCCTTATTGTTGCAGTGCCATTACACCATCAGTATACAGCCCTTAATTTCCCTCCTACAATTTTGGAAATAGATTATTTTCTGTTCAAGCACAAGGCCTGAGTCTTGCTTATTGCTCCAGAGGTCCTGTGGTGTGTGTGTGTGTGTGTGTGTGTGTGTGTGTGTGTGTGTGTGTGTGTGTGTGTGTGTGTGTGTGTGTGTGTGTGTGTGTGTGTGTATAGTGTGTGTATAGTGTGTGTGAATATACTCTCACATGCAGAGGGCCGTGGCTGATTGCTTTATTGGCTGATGACTCATTCTCTTTTTCAACCTGCTGGAGGTACTTCAATCATGCAGGTAATCTCCTCCTGCACGCCAGCAGCCGAGAGGTTACCATTCCCACACATCAGAGCTATATTCCTCTTAATTGAGATCCACTCTGCTGCGACAGCGTTTTCACGAGGTGGAAAATGGCAGGTCAAGATTTGGAGACATCTTTCTCCTCCCCTGGCAAAAGTGGCTGTGAAGTTGATAAGTTCCTTTAGGGACCCTGGAGCCGGGCCAGCTAAGACACTACACTTCATGAGGGCAAGTAAAGGTTGATGTCGCGTCACCTCATAGATTGTGTGTGTGTGTGTGTGTGTGTGTGTGTGTGTGTGTAGGTGTGTGTACGCATGCTTGTGTGTTTATCCAATCAGCCTAGGCCTAATGTATGCACGCCTTTCTGATTGAATTACACTGGAGCTTTTATGGAGAAAAATGGTAGTGAACCATCTCCTTGAGTGCTTATGAGAGAACAGACACTTTGTGGGAGTCTCTGTGGTGACCTGACTCAATCTGCATACGATTACCCCTCAGCAGACCTGTAACCCAATTTATGAGCTGATCACCTCCTCTCCAGAAGGAGCACATGCTCGTTCTCAAGTGACAGTAAAATGTAGCAGGAACACAATCACATTACATTTGTTTAGCTTTATTGTGGTGCCCTTTAAACCAAAAATGCTTCATACTTTTTTTTTTTTAAATCCATGTTTACTAGCATCCAGGTCACATCTGTGTTATATCGTTTCAGCAGTCGGCTGCTCACAAGATTTATATTTTTGAATACATTTTAGAATACCCTTCTGTGTGTATCCAATATGAAGAAGCTCCACTAAAGTAGGCAAGCTAGTTTATATAAAGCTATACGGATATATCTATATACATTATATCTAATGCATTTTAAATTCAGAAAAACAACTTGAGTAGATATGTGGAAAATACCTCAAGGCTGATTTCCAGTGTGATCCTTTTAAGATCAAATTAAAACAAGAAATGTTATATCAGTGAGAGGCAATGCTTTGAATAATGGTATATGGTATTTGAAAGTATAATTAGCTATAAGACTCAAAAGACCTTCTTTGTAAAAGTCTTCTTTGACTTAACCTTGATGTTAATGTATACTGTAGTCTATATTTGCATTTAAACCTTGGGTGATGATTTTTACAAATACATTTTAATATGCAGCTAATTAGGCCTACCTTTGGCATCCAAATCAAGTGTGTTTGTTTGTTTGTTTCCCTCTTTTTTCCCCCTTTCTTCTTTATATAACTCACATCCTTGGTTTGGTTTTGGTTACGTTACAAGCATAAAATATGAGGATAAGAACCTTTTTTTTTATAAATGGGGTCACAATCTTTAACACAGTTGGACAAATGAGACAAACATAAAAACAAGGCCTGACAAATGGCCCTGTCTTTGTTTAATGGCGTGGTTCAATCGGGATATGGCTAGAAGACCCCATTTCAATGTGGTGTCAGTGAATGTGGCTCTATTAAATCCCGATTTCCATGCCGAGTGACGTGCAAACATTTGTTCTGTGATCATTTGGCAAAACATGACAGCTGACAGTTAGCAGTTACCATTTATCCAGCTGACAAACAGAATTGTTGGACCCCAGACACTCAGGGACAGCGACGGAGGAATTACCCCTTTTTACTTACGGGTCATGTGTATCGCAGCCGCAAATGCTGCTTATGCTTGATGGTCCCAGTCGCTGAAGAGCTGCCGGAGTTGTTATTATCACTCAGCAGATTGGCCAATTCCCTCACCAATTGTGATCCAGCAGAATGGAAATCTGGTAAGCAGGGAAATGTTAATCGAGTTCAATTAGGCTTTGTACCATGTTTGTTTTCTGCCAACAGATTATGCAGAATCCCCACCCTCACTTACTGAAATGAACGATAACCCTCTGTCAAAAATCTGAAACGGGCAATTTGAGGATAGGTGGAAGATAACAGATACTGGCGCTGGCAAGCTCCTCGTGGCGGTATTAGAGATAAATACAGCAAGCCCTTTGAAACAGTTGGGCTGGAGTTCACCCTTAAAGAGAAATTAATTTAGGACTTTTGATGCTTTTATTTTTTTCTTTAGCTTCTCAGTTAAACTGGGGATATTTTCAAAACCCTGTGCAGTAATAGAATGCCTTGGGGTGGTTTGAAAAGCATCTCTTATCTGACAGTAATTTCACTATTAAAAGGCCCACTGTTACATGTTGCCTATGTTTTGAGTAGTAATCAACCATTTCACTTTTTATCACTTTTAATTTTTTCATTTGTCTTTTTATCAGATGCATACTAATATGTATGTAATTAAATTACTTAGTCCAAAGATTGTTATATCCACATTTAATTATGTGTCATTTTATGTTTTATTAAACCAGCTATGCAGACACATTTGTACTATTTTTGCATGCTATGATGTGCTGTACTGTAGTACAACATCAAACTAACTAAACTTGTTTTCTTCGGTAAGAGAGAAAATGAGTGGATGAGCGTTTATTTGCAGTGCTTATGGGGAAGGCAAAGACAGAGCCAGGCTGTCTGATGTTTGGCACTGATGCATTTACTGTGGTTTTTTTGGTACCAAATCCAGCCTGTACAGCCAAACTGAAAGCACTTTGGAGTAAATTTGTCTTTTTCTTTTCTGCCTGGGCCAGCAGAAGATGTTGTGAGGGTCCAAACACCGGTTTAGTGGTCAGCTAGTGGGTCGTATTGGAATAGTAGATACCTTTTGATATTTATCCTAAGTATTCAGATCCTTTCCTTAAGTAAGAGCACCTACACTTCAATGTACTCTATTATAAGTAAAAGTCTCGAAGTTAAAACTTATCTACGTACAGAAGTATTAAAACCAAATGTACTTAAGCGTCACAAGTAAAAGCCGAATGGCCACATTCAGTGTCCATTCTCAATTCGCAAGTCACTGCACCATAAACTCCCAGAAGAAAACCACGTTTTAAGAGTCTTATGTGTGTTTTGTGTGTGCACACCTATTGTAAGAGACTTATTATACAGATTAGCTGTAACTTCATGTGCACATTTCCCAAACTAATCTTGTTGTCTGTGTGAGCCGCTGCCTGCTTATACAGTATGACCTTTTACACTCCCCTGCTGTTTTTATTAGTTGTGAGAGTAAAACACTTGAGAGCCTCAATTAGGACACATGATTAGAAGTGAAACCATCTTGGCTGTGGTTTTCCTGGACCCTTAAGCCTTCAAGTTATTATGGTCCACAAACTAATTAGCAAGTTCTTGATAAGCGAGGGTAGACCCTTTGTTGCCATAGCAACAGTTAGACTTAATCACAATGAAAGGATTGTGGTGTTGGGTAGCTCGCAGAGCACACGCCGTCTTCTCCAGCATTTGTATTTTCTTAATTTGGTTTCTAGTTATACCCTCTATGTACTATGTAGGTTGTTTTTTTTCATTGTCTTGCTCCTGGGAGGACCCACTTAATTGAGGAAATCAAAAAGAGGTTCAGAGGGTGATGTCAAAGCATTGCATCTGAACGCAGTGTTCTCAGTCTCGCCAGGAAAGGTGCTGCAGATTTGGCACATCTGCTACGGGTAAAATGAGCTGTTAAATCTGCCTAACAGTGATTTACGGGGCTAATGGCAATAGAGGTTCACCCTTTAAGGGTTCACCCTTAAAATTCTCTAAAGCTGTATATTGTATATTTTGACTCTTTGGTGTTAAGTGAATTCAAGGACCAGTTTTATGATAAATTTATGATCAGGTAAATGCAGGGCCACCCTCAAGGCCATTACCATTTCAAGAAACCTTTAAAGAGTTTTCAGGGGCCCTGGAGTTCTGGGGCCCCGGGACAATTGTCCTTGATGTTCATTAGGTGATCCAGCCGGGAACCAAGCTCTTTGAAGACTGGACTCTGGGAAATTGTGATTGACATTTTCACTATTCTCTTTTACATTTTATATACCAATTAATTCATCAAAAAATAAATGACAAGATGAATCAATAATAAAATAACTTAGTTGCAGCCTTGGCTCCTTAACATAGTGAGCTGTCAGCGCAGAGAGCCAATCACATGCGGCAGCCGGTAGCTGGTGAACCAATCACTTCCTCATCCTGGCACACACCTATTTACATACATGCACACACCCACACCTGACACAAGTCATGCATAGTTTCACACTGATGGAAAGAAGCACATACATCAGCAACAAAACCACCATGTTACTGCATTGCATTCTGGTATATTGAGGCTTCTTTTAGCGGAGAATTTGGTCTCTCTGCCTCAGTGATGGATTTCTCACCACAATTTATGACTATTCATTTCTTTGCTCTTTGACTTTTGGTAACTGATGGATCTTTTGCTACTAAACTCCACTGCAGCTGCCCTGGAAGTATCTCAATGTGATTTTATATCTTACTCATTTTTTACTGTTCATGTGATTTAGAGTATACTTTTCCCTTTTTTCATCCTTCCTTCCAGCTTCTAAAGCATCCACCAGTGCTGTTGCTGCTGCTCCCAGCATGACCCTTACAGTACCACACAATACAATAACATAAATCAGCATGGTTAAATCAATTCCCCACCAACACCCCTCCGACGAGTGCTGCACGCGCCGCAACTCGCTGATTGGCGGCCGAGTTGCTTCTTGGTAAATAAAACATTTATAGAGGCTCAATTAACGAAGCCTGTTGAGTCTGCGGCAGCTGTGCTCGCCAGCTGTTTTTAAAGGAAGAGTGATGCAGCGAGGTGGAGCGAGGGAAAAATGGCTAAGGGAAGATGAAGCAGGCAGAGAGCTAGTTTTTGATTCGGTGTAGACCCACTTTGGTTTTCAAATATAAGACAAGTGGTTTGTTAGTGACTTAATAGAGCAAAGAGAAATAAACATTTTGATAGTTTATCTGTATCGAAAAATGGCTAAAGCCTCTGTAAGCTCAGTAGTTTTTATTTGATTTATAAGATATAGTTAATATAGTCAATTTTCCAAAAAAAATACAGACAGTGTAATAAATAAAATAAAGCTGGAAAGACATTAGAGTAGAGAAGAGCAGCATAGGTTACCATAGTGATTTGCCCTGAGTTAAGCCCACCGTTAGCTGGCTAACCCACCAGTCTCGCTTTATGATACAGGCCACAGCTCACCTGAAAGTTGTGAACCCCTTTATTAAAAAAAACAACCAAATGTGTTGCTTGCTTGATACACTGACTGTTGCTTACTGTACCTCTGTCTTTTTACACAACTCACTACGTGTGACATTCTCAATCAGCAGCTCAGGAGTTGGTATTGTCTGTGTGAGTTTCCACGGGTGAGCGGGAACTTGGTAAGGATTAAGTGTCAGTTTAATATGTGGTGTTTCTCATGAATCTTATATACACCCAAAGATGGAAAATAAGTCTGAGAATCCAAACCACCCCTTTGCCTGCTGTGCATGAATAATGCAGGTATTATTCAATATTTGAAACTTTTTTGACTGACAGTTTGTGGGCTTTATTAGATGTCTTATCAGGAAGACCCCTATTGCTTAGCCTAGGCATGTGCAGCGGTGCAATATGAGATGAGCTACCTTTTTTTTATTTATATGACTGAAAACAGCGTTTGAGACCTGATGCTGCTCTGATAGCTTTAGGAAATTAATGCAGACTCACAGCAGCTCCTAATTTTCTCAGGTAATATGTAGATGAGTGCCATCACTGCCATTTAAACAGATATCGACGGTGGCTTCTACACAGTTTATTGCCAGGAGACTCAATTTATGTATGAGATGGTGACACACGGGTCAAATATAAATACAGTAATGTTTGTAGGTGAAGGCAGGGGCAGACAGGGAACAATGATTGAATGCAACAGTTGACATGTTGAGAGTTTAGTTTAACATTTGAAATGATATTGCGGTAATAGAACACGTGAACAACATATTTACACATTACAGGATACCTGCTTTCTCTCTTTAAAATTAGCTGTGAATTAATTTAGGCACGCTTAGGAAGTCATATGTTAGAGGTGTGTATATGTGCTAATAGCCTCAATTGGTTTGTGTGTTCTTGTGAAACACAAACAGGAGACATTGTAGAGATCAGTGCTGCGTGGAGGTAAAGAGCGTCTTGATTGATTGTGATACAAGGATTGCTGGCAAAGCACATGAACAGACTGATGCCAGCACTGAAAGTGGTCTTGTCTTGGTTGCCACATACCCTTTTCATCATTACAGATCTCCTCTGCAGGCCTTGGTGATGATGCAAATTGGCTCAAAAAGAATCCAAACCCTTTTCTAGTAACTCCTGCTTAATGCTCCTTTTTCTGTCCTTTTCTTTCAGTGGAAGGCTGCACGGATTGGTCGGTGGACTACCTGAAATATAAGGTGCTTCTGGGGGAACCTGTACGGATTAAGTGCGCTTTATTCTATGGATATATCCGGGCCAACTACACCCATGCGCAGAGCGCAGGACTTAGCCTTATGTGGTACAAAAGTGCAGGACATGGGGACTTTGAGGAACCCATAAGTTTTGACGGAACAAGGATGAGCAAGGAGGAGGATGCCATATGGTTTCGACCAGCAGAGTTGGACGATGTGGGTTACTATTCCTGCGTATTAAGGTAAGTTCCTCTAGTTTTTGTAAACCAGTATTAACTGGAGACATACTATCTGCTGCTCTCTTCAATGCTATCAAATGTAAATAGTTGTTTTTATTGTTTTTCCCTTCAACTGGAGCAAGCATTCACGAGGAACTCTTACACCATTTTGGACTTCTTATGCCAGCGGTATGTCAGTAAAATAGTGGGGGTAAATAACATTTTCTGGAACCCTGTGGGCACTTGTAAAGCTATGTTAACGTCCTCCCCTGTTGATTTCTAATGAAGTCTCTTATCTGCGGCCAAAAGAGCATTGGTCCTTGGTCCACAGAGCATCGTCTAACAGTATGAGGCCCCTTTGCTTCGCTTTATATGCTAAATTATTTCTTTATTCTCCTCTGGGGGACAGTAAGCCATTAGGTGCAATTGGTAAATCCATAACTCTTGGGCCCTCACAAGTCCTTCTTTCTGAAAACGCGAAAGAGCGAGGAGTGAGATGAAAGAGGATGGTCAGTAATTCAGCACAGGAAGAATGAGGAAAGGGGAAAGGCAGCTAAGATAAAAAGAAAAAAAAAAGCAGGGGACTCGTACTATCTTCCTTTCCCACTTGCCTGATGGTGGAGGTAGACAATTGTTTGATTTATGAGTTCTATAATGTGGTGAAATTTCTGGCTTCCTAGCTCATATTTGCAGAAGTTTTCATTAACGTGGAGGTTGTCTGTGGCCAGTCAGAAAGAAAAGGCAAAGCCGCTGTCTGGGAGCCCACAACTATTTCTTTTTTCACAGGACAAGAGGAACTTTGAAACACATCTCCCTGAAAGATAGGAGTGTAATCTTTTTAGAATTCAGAATCCACAGAAACATTCGTATTTCAATCTAAACACAAACGATTTAGGACATTTGTTACACTGACAAAAAACAGGTGAATGATGTACTCTTGAGCAGTTGCATTCAGCGTTGGTTTCCTTGTGTTTCACAAGCTCAATTCTAAGAGGTTTTGGCCATTACTATTCATCACCATTAGCACTCTCCCCTTTGCTGTGGCGGCTGCCGTGAATAGAAACGGGCAGCACCAGTCCAACAATTCTCTATTCAGCGACGTTGGCAGCATTTTTTGGAGGTAGACAATCAGTCAGCTCAGAGTTATTGTGTAATCACGCAGAAAGTAGAGCCATGAGATTTGATTTGGACGAGTAGTGTTGCTTTGTCGCCAGTCTCCGCCATTCAGAACCAAATTAAGGGGCAACACTTATTTGCCCATCATGGAGAGAAATAACAATAGTTCTGAATGCAGAGCACTTTTCCATCGCACAGGATTTCTCTCTACAGGCACTTCATTGGACTATTGTTGCCTACGGTTGCTTTCTGCAAGTTTTAAATATGTTTTTACATTGTAGAGTCAGGACAAGGACGTTCACTTTTTAATCCTTAACTTTCAACTCTAAATATTTGCCGCTCAAACGGCATATTTACAACTCTGACCTTTACTCACAATCCCAGCATTGATGCTACAATCAGCTCCACTGATTTTCAGTGTTAATCAAAGCATCCGATGCAGCTGGGGGTGTAGGAAGTATTATAGGAAACAGACACATGATACACTGATTAGCTCCAGCACAGTAAGACCATGTTTTGATGTGAATATTCCCACAAGCCCATGATGGGATCGTATGTAGACCAACGATGAAATTATTGTGTTCAAATGTTCAGGTTTGAGAAGCTTGAGGCAATTTTTTTTTATTTTCTTTTGCTTGATAAATGAGTTAAAAGATTATCAAAATTGTTTATTTTGTCAAATTAATTTCTAAAATTACTTTTGGCCACTTGGGAAAAAACTCTACAACAAACTAAATTTTACACGTTTGACATATTATGGCCTTGCAAAGTTGATATGGCTAACGTGTTGGCAAGCTGTTGCCTGATTACACATCCAGCAGTCATGGAGGTTAATAAGAACTGTGAGACTGAACCAAAACAGTAAAGTTGCAGTAAAACCGTAAAAAACAGTTTTTAGGGCTGGATGGAAGTGCAGAGTCAGGTGATAGTTCATCACTACAAGTGACACCTTTCACATTACACACTGTCATTTAACCAATTGTTAATATAAAAATACCATTAGTGCATCGTAAAAAATGTCCAAGTTCTCAAGTCTCCCTTGAAAACATAAAACCAAAAGTGAACATATTCCATTGGATTTCCTTAAAGTTAATCCACCAGCTGTATTAATTGAACGCCCCAAAGTACAAAAAAATAAAAGGAGAAACGTTCATTTGTCACAAGGTGTTTACTGTCAGTTCTGCAACAGTTGAGTTGAAGAAATAAGCTGAATAATGTGCAGAGTTGCACATGCTTTATTATATAGTAATAACTTATTAACCTTGTAGGTAAAGGGCGTTTTTCTCTTGACTGGCTCATTAGTCAGCTCTATACAGCGGCATACGGTGGCTTTTAACAGGGGGAAGGGCCTGCTCAAAAGGCTTGGGAGGATTAGGTTATTGGATACTGTGTGTGTGTGTGTGTGTGTGTGTGTGTGTGTGTGTGTGTGTGTCACATGTTTAGTTTAATGCAGCGTTCTGAAGTGCATAGCAATGCATCAGAACTGACCACATGGGACCATCAAATTAGAATGATTTATAGTCCTGTATTAGCATATACTGTACTGTGTTGAGTGGAGCCACAATAATAAGGCCCAGTCCAGATGACTGATGGAGCAACGGCTTCAAGGAAACATTCTTTTGATTGCTTTTCACACCACATATGAACTAAAACTGAATCTATATGTGTTAGAAAATGTCTGAAAATGACCCCAAATTACATTTCACATGATGTTATTCAGAGGCAGAGGTTAAAAAGAGCCACTCCAAAGTACTTTTGCAGTAATAACACCTGAACTACTGCTTTTGAAGACTGAGCTATTAACCTTAAAATGGCTACAGTATGATGTTGTTGCATCAACATTTGCTTTTGTGAAATTCATTTCCACTCGAGCGTTGACAACGTGTTAAAAATTGCAGGACTGGATTCATCCAATTTTACAACCACATAGCAGCGCGTCGAGCTGTTGTGTCAACGTGACTCATTTCAATTTCCAGTCACCGCAGCCAAATCAGAGGATTGCTCTTCTCTTTTGTCTCAGCAGCGTGGGTCCTATAGATGATCAGCACTTGTATATGTTAACATATCACATTTGGATTAGGCTCTTGGCAGCGTTTTTATTTGAGGATCCTCACCCTTTTGAAACATGAAGGGACCTGGGGAATTAGAGCGCTCAGCGGTGGAACGAATGAATCACAGCACAACAATACATCATCTCTCACTGGATACATTTCATACTTGAGCATGTTATAACAATTCAATCCCAGTTACTATGGCTCCCATGATGTTATTGTCTCAAAGCAGGTATTGATAGAGACTTTTGTGCCCAAGAATGTTCCGCATGAATGTTAAGGATGTTCTTGTCCTCTAGAAACATCTAGAAATGATCTTTTCACTGTCTTTGTCGTCATTTACCATTTCTATTTCATTTTTTAAGCTAATGTTCAACCTTCAGTGGAATAATATCATAATGATAGGAACATTTTGATTTCTAAATCATATATTTGCCCCAGGTCATCTATGGAAATCCTAAACCTACACAGTCAAATTACTGCTTTGTTTCTTTTGGTGTCTTATTTTAACCATTTCCCTATACAACTATACCTATACCAAACTAAATGTAAACATCTGTTATTGATTATGCTTCTCGGTCATGAAAGCAGCAGGGGATTTGTTAAACAGGGATATTATTGAACAGGGTTGCATTAGAAAATGTATACAGTTGGGAAACGCTATCAGCACATACTCACTCATAAAAATAGAAAAAAAATAAAGAAATCATTAGTGAACTTAATTTATTATTTCAAACCATGTGTAATAATTCTATAATATCCCTATCCCATAATTTATTATATCATACAATATACTGACGATCGTGTAGACCAAAACATCACAAATAAATATACTGTACTTTTGTTTTTACTTTTATCATATCATATAGTAACATACTTTCTGTCGCAGCTACTCAACTGTGAGATTATGACATGATTCTCATATGGCGTCAGTAATGTAGGGACTGTCGGTCCGTGTGTCCTGTCCACAGGCTCTCCAGGTACCAGGGAACAGATTTGTCTGCCACTTGTCTGAGACAGGTGTTATTGCACTAGGCAAAGCTTAAAAGCGTGGGCATAAAATTCATGATACACCCAGGATGGCCACAGCCAGTGAACACACACTGCTGCAGCATCATTGGCCACTTTTGCCGGATTACCGCCATGAAACTTAGAGGGCAATGTGTTGTTTGTGCACAATCCTCTTGTCCCAAATTCATAATTTCAAGCTAATTGTAATTTAAAAAAGGAGGTATTTAAGTATTTGTTTTACACATATGAAGTTTTGTCCAATGTAATGCATAGATAACAGTGAAATACAGTCCATTGCATTTGCCATATTATCATACTGTATATATCTACTGAAAAAATATCATCATAATTTCACCCAGGCCTTGTTAGGATTGAGATTCAAGGAACTGTGTTGTTGTACTCAAGCCATTATAACTGCCAGGGTTACAAGTAAAAAAAAAAAAAAAAAAAGATAAAGCACACATTTATCAGTGTGTGTCGCCCCTGTGAATGAAAGCCCTGTGAAGTATAATAGAAATATGCTTTGCGAGCAGCTTGGACACCATGTGGCATAAGACAGATGATGACAGAGACACATCTGCACTGCTAAAAAAACACAAACATCTTAATAAGTTTTGCAGTTAGCAAAGTTCTGAGTCTGAAAAGCAGCTGGGGGAAAATGTGCTAACGGGGTGCAGATGAACACAATTATTTCCAATTCAAATCATCTAGTTTCAAGTGCTTTCTTAATCAAGAGACATGTTATTAATAGTGTTTAAGTCATATTCCCTTCCTGTTTGTTCCTTGTATCAAGATGTGTGTGAATGCTGTGAAGTAGAGCTATCTCACAGCACTACAATTTGTCATTTGTTTAAAACATTAGATTAAATATGACATTAGATTGCTTGTAGGATGGATTTATTTGCAGCGTATAATGTACAGTTATTACATAATGTATTTCTTTGATTCTCTATGATGCACTCCCACACAAACAGATGCATGCAATACTCTCTTGTTGCCCTTGTTTCATGTGTTACATTATGCCCCGTGACTTTACACTTGAGGCATACCTACCTCTCCTAACATAACATACACACACATACAGCAGTGTGTGCCCGCACTCATCACATCTTTGTGTATTTGCTCAGCTGCACTTAAGGTTGTCAGAGGGCATCGTCATACGCTAGCACACACACACACACACACACACACACACACACACAAAACGCGACATGTCAGTTCTCTGCTCCCTTGAGACTAGCTGTTACTGACAGAAACTTAATGCGCCTCCAATCTGTATGTAAAAGCAGGCCAACTTCAGCACACACACTCACATGCACACACTCAACATTCTGGGCATGTCTGTCTGTCTCTTTTACTCTGTTGCACACACACATACACACAGATCTACATGCATTACAGACATGATGAGGGGCCGCTCAAACCACATAAGTATAGGAGTGGAAGGGAGCACATGAGCAGTGCTGTGTGTCAAATCAAGGTGTTTCAGATGTTATACCCCCGAGGAGCTCTGTCGTATGCAGAGCGAAAACATCTGCAGTGGGGGAGTGTGTCACTTACTGTGGAGAGAGAGACACACACACACACAGGCCATCCGGGTACTTGGAGGATACCACTAACTCCCCAGCACTGCTGCAAGTATCTCTGTAAGCCTATTAGCATGACAAAGTTGCTAATTCCTGCTATTTTATACCTCGCTGACAGGAGAGACAGCCGAGTAAAAGCTGGTCTGGCTAACATCACGACAGGAAAAAGGAAAAGCAAGGAGTAGATGTTTGGAAATGGTTCACTAGAGATCTCAAAGTATGCGTCTTGGATATGGATCTACAATAATAGGATGGGTGTATTTGATAGATATGATTTGGATTAGATAAAATCATACGAGTGAATACAGTTATTTTAATTTTTTGTCCTTTTTTTGTATTTGTAAGATTCTCATTATGTTTACAACTGGAATCAGGAGAAACTAGAAGAAAATGGCGAGCAAACGCTAAAATGGTGCAGTGTGCTGTAAGTGAGTGGGTATTATTTCCAGTATAATCCAGTTCATCCTGGTTTCAGTGCAGAGCCACAGCTCACCTGATGTTCACCTCAATCTTGGAAGTTCAGTCACTGCCAGCTCTCTGCAGAGTTTAAAGTTCATGCCGCATTGTAGCATGTTTTCTCCGTTGCTTTGCCTTTTTGGCATAAATTAGCAAGGCAAATCACATGCACATTCACGTCACTCTAATCACCTTTTCTGACTGTTGCTATGTGTGAGGTTTCTAGTCTTTGTAGATCTCAGTAATCTTAAGGTGTTTCCCCAGTGTGGAATCTTTAATTGTTCACTAATGGACTGTTCACTATTGAATTATGCGTGGAAAATAATGTGTCCTAACATCAATAACTCTATTCAGGTTGTGTGCAATGCATGGTAGTAGTCAATGTTTCTTTAGTGACTGTTGCTTTTTCACTATCTTTTATGTTGCAAATTTGAGTGAAAATTTGAGTCCACTTTAGAGAAATCAGACATTTAGTATTTGACTGAAGTTGCCTATAAGCGCCTTTTTCTTCCTGTCTATAAGTCTATAAAGATCTTTTTAAAAAGTGTTTCTGCCATTTCAATGAACGAATGACAGCAGCAGGTCAGACAGTGATGTAATTATTAGATGGTCTTTAAATGCCATAATGTTTCTCAGACTGCTTTTAAATCAACACATCGACGTTCCTTTTTATGCACAAACTCTCGCAGAAACAAGCACAGACCTAAGCATGAACCATACACACACTCAGCACTTGTGGACATACAAATGCCAAAACAGGTGCACACATCCACATCGATCGCCATGGAAAGTGCAAGGATTACAGTGTCAGATTAAGGACAGATGTAGCAGCACAGGGAGGACCCCACTTCTTGGCAGGTAGCTAATGTTTCACCTTTGACCCTGTCCACCGGTGTTGGCATGCTGCCACTGTCCCAGTTTATTAATGTGTTTCCTGCATGTCCTGCAATGCCTGGGCTGTCACCAGCAAAGGACAATGGGAGGGGTAGATAACAAAGGAGTGAGTGTGCATCTGTGTGTGTGTGTATGCATCTATTTGCTTATTTAAGCCTGAATTGCTGATGTGAGTGCACCTCACCTGGCACCTGCACACACACACACACACACACACACACTCATACAGAGAACACGCATGCATTAAAAGCCACTTCCACCCGTCCCACACCGCAGCCATGTTGACTGTGTTAGTATTCGTGGGCAGGAGTGGCTGGTGATCTCTCAGGGAAGTGACAGTCAGAATGGGCCGTCTGGAGCACTCTGTCATTCAGCCCGAGTCAGGGCCTGTCCAATTGATCCAGCCCAGCTGTCAAAGCCAATGAGAGACGCTAGACTAAGGAGCAGCGGGGACGGTTTGTGCTGCCAGGGGTTATGGATGATGTATAATATAAGGATGGTGTTTGTGTTATAAGCTACCTGGCAGGAGACAATCAGTTAGCTGTGGCTCTGTGGAATCGCCGAGGAGGGCTATAACAATGGCCCCCTGATGGATGTTTATTAATGGAGTTTATTTTTAAGTGCTATGCAGTGCCGAGGCACATATGGATGAGGTTTTGAAGTCACAATGAAATGAGAAATTACTTTTTCATTCAATAATCTTACTGAACATAAGAAACAGCCTGCCCCCAACCTCTGTAATCTTACAATTTACCACATGTCTTGATTTCTCGAATTTATTCTCTTTGAATAATCTGGAATTTGTAACATTTCAAAATAGTTTTTATTTCACAAGATTGTCTATATATGCAGTGGGTGGTTGTCAGCCAGCTTTCTCACTTTTCAACAGTTTTTTTTTCAACAGAAATGGGAAGTTATTGAAGCATAAATCCATTGAAAAGGCATTTTTTTGAGACTTAACCTGCTTGCTGCTGGTTTTGTGGCAGTGAATTCCAGATAACCAAAGCCAATGGTTAAAGTCATAACATAATTTTCATGATAGTAAATGTCATTACTAACTCATCAAAACATTAGGTTTTGCTACCATCTGATTTAGAAGAATAGCGGTTCTTGAAAGCTACATTTGCTGTGATGCCATGATACGCTTCATGTATGTGGCAGCAGCAGTTTGTTTGGTGAAGAAATGTACAGTTAACATGAGCTGTGATGGCCATAATGGCTGAACAGAAGCTACATAGACTTCATCAACAGATCATCCAAGAAAGTAGTGCAGCACAGATACTCCACAGCAATGACTGATGGGAGAAGAAAGCATCTTCCACATTACTACTTTAAGAGGTTATGAGAGAGTTGGTGCCAAATCTCTGGCAGCAGTTATTCACAGTGCCCAGGTGGGGTTTTAGATAATTGTGTGATATGGATTTGCCAAGCTGCTTCATCCACCAGCCAGGGGTTATTGATGATGTTCCCCTATATTCAGTATTCTTTACACCTGTATAGAGAGACTGCTGTCGACACAGTGTGTGGACAGCCTTTTAGTTGGCTCTATGTGGTTTAGTAGAGGCTGTTCCAGCAGCCATTGTCTGATGATGTATGGGCTGCTGTTTGGGCTTAGTCCACCTTTCACACTATGCTTTATTCAGCCGTGTGATGTGGCGGGGTGGACTTGGCCAGATATTCACTGTGGACGTCTGATGTTACAATGGCAGTGTCAAAGAAGAGTGTGCACATGTAACCATTTTGGGCCCAGGTGCTGGATAGTAATAGACTTTCATCTAGCACTCAAATGGAAATAAAATGTATTCAAAATACTTTTAAATTTTGTTTTTTTTCTTTCTTTTTCACTGATCCCTTTTCAAAATATTCAAAATATTACAAGCAAAGAGACAGAAGCTTGAAAACAGAGTAGTATATTAGTGTTATCAACACATGACCTGCTGTACTGCTTTCAGGTATAATAAATACAGGCTAAAATAAGAAGAATATGTGTATATATGGTGTGTGGATAGTTATATTTTTCCATACATTCAGTTAATGGTTTGGATTCCTATTCATTTTAATAACAGTAATTTTCTTGCATATATTCAGAGATGTCAGCATTTACACTTTAAAATATTTGCCCTGATACATTTAACCACAATAATTTCATACCCCAATCCTTGATGCTCCCTCCAACATGATTACAGTGTATAACATGAATCACATTATCTATAGCTGAAGCTATAGAAAAAACAGCTCCCATTTTTCAGTGTATTTAAGGCCTCATACAGCACCATTATAATTCACCCACGGCCACCTGTGAAGCCTCCTCTCTGTAGTGCTTTGTTGCCATGCAGTGCTTAACTCGAACATTTCACCATTTGAATTAACCTATATTTGCAGATATTTAACATGCTGTGGAGGAGAATTTTTAGTTCCATAACATTGATTGGCATTTAACATATTATGAAAAACCAGACGCACTTATTGGCGTGTACTGTTAATGTGAGGAAGACGCAACATTGACTTATTCAAAGTGAAAGACATTAGATCAACATTAGTATTTCTGAACAATTTGTATTAGTGATCTAAATTAGGATAAATCATTGAGAGTTGGCAGCAAAAACGTACTTAGTTACTGTGTTTAGATGCACATTTTG
This sequence comes from Macquaria ambigua, assembly GCA_008360985.2. Classification (NCBI taxonomy): domain Eukaryota; kingdom Metazoa; phylum Chordata; class Actinopteri; order Centrarchiformes; family Percichthyidae; genus Macquaria; species Macquaria ambigua. The sequence goes on along the minus strand of VMKM01000037.1, from coordinate 88,355 downwards.
AATAATAGTCCCCATCCTGGTTATATTCATAATCTGGAAGACAAGTTTACGTTCTCCTTTATATCCCAATCATAAATACGACTGGGATAAAAAGCAACCATACACAACAGGTGTACAAATAGTCTTATATTCCAGATATCTCATTTGGGTTTTCCATAACTATGTAAAAGGGGATATGATGTTTTCATGGGCCAAATCAAGTATGCTGAATGGATATCTGTTGTATTTATTCAATTTCAACATTTCTGTTTTCTAACCAGCCCTTGATGTAAGTTGGGTACTCTTTGTAGAAATTGGAATATAAATTTAATCCACCATGTGCCTGCATTACGGTCTCAGCCAATTTCACTGCATGCCCTTCACGCTCCTTCTGATTGGACATTTGTCCCATGCTTGATTCCATTTGATTAAGCCGAGCTCAAATGGCTCCTGGCTACAGGGAGCAAAGGGAGAGAAGCTTGGCTGTGGAGGTTTTATTCTGGGAGACCTCTTGACTCAAATCAGTTGTCACAATCTGCATGACTACCCAGGACAATTGAGCAGAAAGTCATATGTGACCAATTTTTATTTATTTATTTGCAGGATCTTCTGTTAATCTATGGACACACGTGCAATATACGGAGGGTTTTTATTCATTTCAGTTCTGTTTTTAACATACCATGGAGTGCAAAATAACACCCAGGTTAAATATTTCCACATCCCTAACTGAGGGATTTTTCTCAGTCACATCCTCAGCATTGCCCCCCCCCAAATATCCAGCCTCTTGGCTCTCCTGGTCCACACTGAGCGGAGGAAGTCATCAAACAAGATGCTAAACCATCACTATCTGATAGCAGGGACACTGACCTTCTCTTCCTCTTATCTGATGGTGGTTTTTATCTGCCAGACAAATGTCAGAAATACCATTCCCCAAGCACAATCACTTTGGCACCACAGCCAACTTTTCCTCTCCCCCTCCCTGCCTCCCCTCCCCTCGCGTCCCCCTGGACTGTGAGCGGCGGAGCTCCAAGCGAGACATCTGCAATACTGCAGCTATCAGTCAAACCGTGGTGTAGGAGAGAACTCACAGCTCGCCTGAATCCTAAGGGTGAGAGTATAATAGGAAAGTGGGTGGGACGTGCGACACTCTTTAGAATTTCATAAAACCTAATTTTAATTTAACTGATACTGTTGTAAAGCATTTGACAAGGTAATATCACTATTGAATTGGCTTTTGTAAAAGAGTCATTTATTTTTCAAAAGCAAATATATTCATTTGTTAGGTCATGTATAGCTCCACAAGGAATAAACATTCTGCATTAAACAACTTTCTGTAATATAAAAAAGTTATACACCTATAATCAAAAAGGAGCAACTGTTTTGCTTCCGCTCTCATAATGTTGGTTTTCAGCTCAAAAAAAGCTCTATAAAACCCCCTGTAACACTACCTGCTTGCCACCACAAAGCTGATAGATAAAGTTAGCGAGTAGCTGGTGAACATAGTGGAGCGTTTAGCAGCTAAAGACCCAGAAATTTCCCTCAGGATATGGTAGCGACCAAAAACAGAGCTAAAAGAGAATGAATATTGGTCTTAACATTTGCCAGGTGACCCAAAACATGACTCCAAATGAATAATAATGTTGCTCCATAACTGCTGGATGTGTAGCCTCCACCAAAAGTAACGAAAAGGTGATCTTATTTACATGTTGTACCTTCTTAGCTGGCTAGTTGGCCACTGGTAAACCTGCATTCAGGAATTACCTGGTTTTGTGCAGAGTTGGAGGATGTGTGAACTCTGCGCTGCGCTGTGAGGATGGGACCTCTGAATTTTTCCAGCGATATGGCCCATACATTCAGTGCAACAGCCCATTCCAGCAGCAGTATTGCTAGTATGAGATGGCTTATATTGATATGCACAGCAGTACGGTTGCACATACATTACACCCAGATGGCCTGGGGACCAATGAATAAGGTCATGACGGAGTTAGAAGAGAATACAATGGAGACAAATTGTTTATGCTTGTTATGAAATCAGGTTGCTAGCATAACAATGAGTTGAGGGTGTCGTGGAATGGAAAATGAGTTCCCTGAAGGCATCGACTAGGAAATGACTGAGTAATGCGTTTGAACATAAGAAGTGCTGCTGTCAGTTTATGACACACAACTCCAGGGAAGGCTTGGAGGAATTCTCCGACTTGTTGTTATTCGGTTAATGTAGGTTTTTGGGATGAGATGATTGCTTTTGCCGCTGTATATGTACTGCGTTGTGTATATTTAGAACAGCCCTGGATAAGCAGAAGAAGATGGATGGATGGGTAGTTTTAAAGGTGGGGTTTGGGGACTCTGTGGGGTCATTCAAGGGGTTCCAAGAGGTCTTGTATGGTCTTCACTGGAAATAATTCCAATTAAAATACAGAATAATAACAATCCGACTTACTTGTGTGTCTAATTTGCACCTTTCATGTATTACCATTACATTTAAGTCACAAAGTTAAGCATCTGTTTTTCTGAAAAATAAACCCGCAGATCTTTGAAAAACCCAGAAGGCTGTTAAACAACACTTTCCGCTGTTTTGAAGCGGAATCCTCAATCCTCTTCTAGCCATCTGGATGAAAAGATATTCAATATGCAGTTTGCTGCACAATAAAAAATACTTTTAATTTGTTTACCAAGTTGTGACTCAATTTCTTAATCCAAAAAAGGATGTAAGGATGGAAATGAAACATGTCCTTGCTCAAGTATTATGATCAATTATATTTGTCTATACTGATGTTACATGCCATTATTTCATATTTTCATAAACAATAATGTGTTTTTATTTTCCTTTTGTCACACAAAACCAGTCTTTGAGTATTCTGGAAAACATTCTGGTGTTTTAAAGGTTGCCGGGTATTTATTTTTAGGAAAAACAGATGCTTAACTCTGTGACTCAAATGTAATGGTAAAACATAAGCACAAATTGAGGCTAAATCTCAAGTGTTATCAACAAAATGTTATCATGTTGGGGTCTGTAGGGTCTAATAGATGTCCACCTGCGACATGAAAACATTTTACAGGTGTTTGCTTTTTATTATTTCCGCTCTGTAGCTACCAAATACTAAAGAGACACTCGTTTTCTTCATGAGGTTATCATTGTATCGCTACTCATTAATGAAATTTCCTTCAACTTCAAGTTAAACATCTCAAGTATTCACAGCTTTATTGCTCAGGAACCAAAAATAGACATTAAAATTAAAGTATGACATTTCACTGCTTCACATAATTGGCCCCGTACTGTTAATAAAGTTCTGCGGAGGCTGTTCTATCTTTGTAGTTGGTCTTATAAGAATCACATATCTGTCTATCTTTATTTTGTGTCCATGTATGCTAGTATGTGTGGATACAAGTGTGTAGACGGGTGCAGGCATGAGGTTTTCACAGCGTGGCAAAACTAAATTATCCGCAAAGGTGTGTGCTCCTCCCTGAGAAATTGTGTACTACAAGACAAGAGAGAAAAGGGCGGCTGGGTGGGTGGAGGCAGTCAAAGAGAGAGAGAGAGAGAGAGGATGGATTATAATTGAGGCAGGAGTCGGTTGTTCCAGCATGGCAGACAAGTGCCACACTCTTAGACAGAGGCTAAGTACGAGCAAGTTGGCCCACAGTCAGATTTGGGGAGCCGTGGTGCTTAATCATCGCAGGCTTGGTGCTAGAGTTGACAGGTGAGTTATGAGCGGGCGCTACAGGTAGGAGCCCCAGTCTTCCCACTGCTCACTATGACCTTCGCTCTGGCCATAAATAATGCAGGGACCATAAAATACTGATTTAGGATAACTGGGCCGGCCCTACCTTGGTCTGGGTTCATCTTGGCTTGTTGTGGACAGGGAAGATAGGTTTACACCTGTGTCCAGAACTGTAATACTTGAGTCCAATCTCAGTCTCTAGCTCAGTATCAAGACCACTTTTCTGACTTGCTCAGTCTTGTGCCAGTTTGGTCTTGGACCTGTCTTGGTCTCAGCCACTTTCTGACATTGACCAGACTTTTTTCTGCCTGTCTAAAGACATTGTTACATCTGTCTCCAAAGGGACAGGGCACATCCAATCATGTCAGGCTGCATTAACCGCCGCGTATGTGCTCTCTCAGGAGAGATCTTGGCTGTTTTTACATCTGCCCTCCACATACTGACGTAGGCTTTGTTGGCATTCAGATCCGATCTCAGGTATATGCTGACGCAAATGGCAACAAGATGGATAATAAGAGTGATGTCATTCATATACTTGGGCCCCTGTTGATGTGATTCTCTGTTGCTTTTACTACACAACCTTTTAAAAAGGTGCAGTGATGGAGGACGTGCCTGGTTGGATGAAGACAACCATTTGACCTTCCGGATGAGACAGTTGGGATGCTGCCATATTAGCAATGACAATCTCTCAAAATAGGCTGATATATAGGTTTCATTTTAAAGTTTTCAAGCTATTGCATGTCTCTTGAAGACATTACATCTAAAAGTTATTGTAAGTTTCACAGTGTTGGTAAGATACAGTGAGAACCAAAGCCATTTAGAACACATACCAAATATTTATATTTATGTGCATTTCTGTATTATTTTATTACAGAATGATTTGTATCTATCTGCATTAGGATAAACTTCAGTCATCCCTTTTGAAATGCTAATGACGTCCTGAGTCAACACCTTAATGTTACTGTACAGCATAGGTCAACATGCTATATTAAGTCTCTAAACGGTTAATCAGTGGTGGGTTTATTCCACTGCCCTGTAATGACATTCTGCCAAGGTAACCTTCAGTCAACCTTTGGACCTCTCGCCTTGTGATGTGTGCTTTACACTGAGACAATTCTCTGAGAACGTTATTGTTAGTTGAAAGTAAGCTGTAATGAGTTATCAGCAATTATTTCATCATCCAATTTCTATTAGAGAGGAGTTATTTTAATTAAGAGATCCATTAAGTTAGTTCATTAATTTCCCCACAGGTGCCATAGATTCTCAGGAGAATTTCAAATCAATTCTGCTGCCTATTATTTAATATCAGAGCGAACAGTTGCTGAGTTAAAGGGCAGGCTCCATCTGGTTTCATCCTCCTCAATAAAATCAATAAAAATATGTATTAGATGGTGGGTGGTTTTGGTTGGGAGGTATCTAACTCTGGAGGTAGCAATGGCTGCATACATAAATCTATAAATTAACCCGTGAATTTAACCAATGCTAAATCCCCACGAATATCTTGCAGTAAGTAGAGACTGCAGTGTTTTTCCACAGTGTGACAATCATAATCCTTTCAGCAGGCTGCTTAACTCCTAACTGACCATTGCACATAATTTCACTGCATTTGCCGCATATTGCAGCTCAAGTCCTCTGCCTGCCCTCCAGCTGTATACAGTAACTGTCAGCCTGACACTTTTCTCAGTTGATGTATGCGGGATGCTATCTATCATTGCCACGACATTGCATATCCCCTTCAGTTTGACACATTTGACAGACACTCTCGCCCATTAATGCCATGGTATCACCCAGCTTGTTATCACTGTATCTGCAGTACGCAGAGGGTTCCACGAGCGAATGCTCAGTGCGTAGAATGAAGTCAAGTCTCTGGAGTGTGCAGCAGTAGGATAATTTTCCTGCTTAGTTCTTTGGATAGGCTTCATGAATATTATACCTGCTGAGTGAATAACCAAGAGATCACCTGGCTCTTCAGGCTCAAAAGGCATTGTGATGGATTTGAAATGTTGGAAAGACATCGTAGGACAAAGTGTTGGCCCACACCATCGATCACTCATGCGGAGCAGATGACACAATTCTCTCTCTCTCTCTTCCAGCGGGCGAGTTTATCAGTGCTGCCCAGAATATTTAACAGGGAAGAGAGTGCACCCGTGGGATCTCATTTGCACAGGTGTCCATCTGGTAGAAGTTGTCTGGGATAATCTCCACATCATGTCACATTTGCATCATGAAAATGGCACACTCACCGTAAGCAGAGCGCACGGCACTGGCCGGTTCGAAGGGCGAGGGATTGTTTGCTGACACTGTAGCGAAGACCAGTGTGTGTTGTACTAATCCACGAGGCAGCTAATGCCGCACAATTATGTAAGGATTTAACATGTTTGTAATTGTTTGTTGGTTCAGCTCAATTTGTGTAACCAGCTTTAGTTGGAAAATTAGCAATGAGATTTTCCTAAACACTGCCAATTTGTTTGGTCTTTTAACCAGGAGGGATTTGCTGCAGTCAGGCCGGAGTACTTGTCAATTGTGACAGTCTTATTAGCCAGTTTGGCCAAAGAAAAGGTGCTCTTATTGAATTCATTGATCATCAAGGACCTTTGCTTCTGTTCCCCTCCTTCAAAAAGCACAACTTTCACAGTGAATCAATGTGTTCATTGATTCCCACGTTCTGTTAAGAATTACTCAAGCAGCAGATCCAATCTCAAAATCACTGTCCCATTAATGACCCAAACAGGATAGCTGTAAATGCTTACCAGCTGTATCTTTCCTCTCTTGTGGCTGTGCAACATTGCTCTTCTGAGTCGGAGGAGATCTGATCAGGATCCCTACGAGGTTCTGCATGTACACATGAGAAGGCTCAACACAGATTGGTTTAGTTTTTACGAGACAAGCGTTCCAATAGAGGGGCAACACAAATCCACTGAAGGTGTACTGCAATACCAAGCAGTAAAATGAAATGTTTATTCCACCGTGGATGAATATTTACCAGTATCTGTGAGTCCAGGCAAGCATGTAGTCTCCAAACATTACAAGTAATCTTGCATTTTACGCCTCCTCTCTCTTGCATTATAAATCCTCTCCTTTATGTATATGACCGGAGCAGTTACAGTGCATCAATTGTACAAGTAATTTTCTGCTAGCTTGCACTGTATCTGCTTAACATGTGAAAACAAAAGGCTCAATCAATCTTCAAGTACTGTTGACATTCAGAGCTGTCGCTCCATATTACCACCCGTGTCCCTGCCCCTTATACACACACGTGTACACCGTATATATACATACACACACACTTTCAGTTTTCCATTAATAGTTTAGAGAGGCATTATTGGTATACTTGAATGGATGAGAAAACACTGTAAGAACCTGTAATTGTCCAGATTAAGGGTCATATTGGAGACGATGATTCAACACTCAGCATTAAAGGAACATTTTCTCCTAAAGAAAATGATAAATTGTGAAAATGATTAATTGCTTTCCACAGGAAGGTTTTTTTTTCTATCTCCCTCTGCTGCATTTAGTGATTCACTTGGAATCTAATGAATGAGCCTGGTGGAGGTTTTGATAGCACAGACTCTGAGTTTATGTGAAGCCAGAGATTGGCTGCTGGCAGCTTTTCTTTGCTGCATCTGGCAAGACTTCAGTATGATACAAACTCATTTATTTCTCCGACTGATTCATTAACTGTATTTTTGCAGGAACTCCACATACTGCATGAAGGTGTCCATGTCTCTCACAGTGGCGGAGAATGACACAGACCTCTGCTACAACTCCAAAATGAGGTTCTTTGAGAAGGCAGAACTAAGCAAAAGCAAAGACATCACCTGCCCGGGCATTGAGGATTATATACAGCCGGGAGTGGAGCCTGAGATTGTGTGGTACAAGGTAAGATACACCCTTTTTATTTGGTGTTTGCACAAATAATAGTGACTGATTTCATTTATTTTGGAGAGGTGCAAGTTGTAGTCTAAACAAAGGGTTTTGTCTGCCACCTGAAACCCATCATGCACATACTTAGAAATGGAACCTTTTAATTAAAATTAAAAAGCTACTTCACAGAAAGTTTTTTTTAAATTTATTTGAAGAATAACCTAGTTAAGGTCAGCTATATTCAGATCTAATTAGCTTCAAATTCCATCTCCTCTCTGATTTCTGAAACCAACAAAAAATAAGTCAATTCGCCGTATGCTCACACATCTCTTCTTTCCTGTGTTTTAAACTTGAACTTTCTCTTCCTGCTCACGGAGAGTTGAGACGCCCACCGTGTAACTGACCCAGTCAGACCTCCCGTGTCCGCCAGGCCACTTTAACAGAGCTGTTAGGTGAAGCTTGGGGGCCAATTCATCAAGCAGTGAAAGTGTGCTGGGTTAGGTGGCCACATCGCTTCTTCAGTTTCCCACTGAATCAAATTAAAATAGCAGATAATGACTGTGGGCTCCACACCCTCCAGTTATTGGCTCTCACTTTGTCAGTGGGGGCTGATTGAATTCTGGGAGGCATGTCTTGGACCACAGTTCGAAACCAAACCCACGGTGTGCCCCAGTTTTCTTTGCCTCAGGTGTTCAGTGGCCCAAAATCTGAAAGGTCTTGGTTGTTCCTGGAAGTCCATACTTACTTCATACTCACCACCTACATGCCAGTATGCTGTAGAAATATAGAATAAGAGTCGTCAATCCATGTTATACCTTAGATTGTTGTGTATTGTGTGGTGTACCCTGGGTCCTATTTAGCCTGAGGTCAGTTTAGCCCTGAAGTTCATATTAAGCTGTGTGATGTTTTAATCTTTTGTAACTTTCTTGTCTTTACTAGCTATGACATTGTTTTAAGTATTGATGGTGCAACCAGATTTAGTAATTCACTACTTTGAAACCAGCAGGTAGTTACTAAGAACTTAGAAAGGACTTTACACATAAACTTAGTAATGGATTGATGAATAGGTAGTGCAACCAAATCCAGTACAACAGTCCTCCCTCAGAATAATAAACACACAACCATTCAATGACTGTTTAAAATGGTACAAGGGTCTGGGCAACAGGTGTGCACCAAACTAATGTCTAAAATCTGGCATAATTTGAGCTAATTAGAAGTATGCAAGTAAAAGCATGTTTTCTGCTGATTATAAAGATTAGTTACACTTGAAAGCCAACAGTGGCAGTGTATTTACTTTATTCTAACATTCTCTATTCCCATGGTCTTTTTCTGCGTTTTAAATAAAGGAATGCAAGCCAAAGCAGTGGAGACAAACCATAGAAAGGAGAAGGGACACTCTGTCCATCAAGGAAGTACGGGAAGATGACATTGGGAATTACACCTGCGAATTACAGTTTGGGAACTTTGTGGTTCGGAGGACTACTGAGCTATCCGTCACAGGTAAAGAAAAATTCTACATTTCTTCATTTCTGCCAATTCTTTGATTGCAGAATCATCCCTGCTTACGTTTGTTGAGATGTTTAAGCACTGGCAATTACTGAAAGAGTTACAGAGAGCCTGAATGCTGCAGTGCTTGCAACAGCAAAAAGGAATGTCAGTATACGCTGAAAGCCTCAATGCAAATATATTTATATTTAATGCTTTTTGTACCCTCATTGTTGCTCATGCCTTTGTGCACAGTGTCTGGTCATTGTTTTCTACAGATTGTGTTTCTTACACTGTGAACTGGCAAAGAAAAACCTGGCTTCAGGTTGTTGTTGTTAAAATATTAAGCTTTTAAAAGCTGATCCCTGCACCTTTTGCCAAAGTGTCGCAGTCAATAGTGCCGCTGTCTCTGTGACTGCTAGGCTGCTTTAATTGCTAAGTAGTGGAATTCACACAGAGCCACTTCAGCATTTTTTCTTAAGGCTGTGGAAATATTTAAGCTTGAACCTAAAGTGGGTGACAGATTGCTTGCCACTGACACTGTCACTGGCAAGGTTGACACAGCCGGCACTGTGGACAGGGAGAACCCAAAATGTACAACTTAATTAAACACACCTCTTTGTTTTAGGTTGTCTTATTGGAATTAGTTCTAGTTGTTCTAGACAACAACAGCATCACAGAGCTAATATTACCTTGTATTTTAATGGTGTTTTATTTATTTGTAGTTTCCTCTAACAAGCGTTGAACATAATGAATCATCAGAGAAATAATAATAGTACCAGGGCCAATCATATCAAATGCTATATTTAAAATGGTCCTATATTACGGACCTGCTCCATTATAAAATGCTCATTTGAAAGTGGATCTCACGTTATTTTGAGTAAAAGTGTTCCTGTGCTTCGGACAATTTCACACGACGACAGCTTCTCCTCTCTGTGACTCATTTGGCTGAGCTCACGTTTCCTGTGGTGGCTCACGTCTGCAAGGATACGAACAAATGCAGGATGACGCAGACTGAAACAAAACAGAGAGAAGTGAAGGTGGTTGTGGATGGATAGAGGGGCTGTTAACGTTTAAGTGCAGCTGCCATCGCACATTGTGGGTGTGGGGGTCAGACAAAGTGTTTACTGTTAACTGCTACCTGATTACACTTTATAGTCCCTTTAAAGACACAAAGACAGACTCCAGTGAAGGCCGAGCTAAGTCATCAATCATTTTCTCACCAGCCTCAAAATGTCATCCTGGGGGAATAGCGTTAATCTCTCTATCTACTTTGGAGACATTCAGCATTTCAAAACAGCTGGCAAAAGATGATTGATGATTGGGCAATGGCAGTAGGAGCGGCATTTATGATTTTTTTTAGAAAGAAATATACTCTTCCACCGGTGTCTTCTCCCACATCCAGCCTGCCTGTAGGTGTGTCTCTTTTTAGCTTCTTTAATAGACTGGCAACCTGTCCAGGATTTACCCTGCCCCTCGCCCAATGCATGCTGGGATAGGCTCCAGCCCTCACAACCCCTAAGCAGTATAGAAAATATATGGATGGATATACATTTATTTTGTGCTTTGGTTTAAGAGGAAGTTGTTTTTTTGGCACAAAATTCAAAAAATGCACTTAATGCAATACATACTGGTACATTAGTTTATTGGTATACTTAGATTTACCCTTTAGGATGCAGAGATGCAAATAAACAGTTTCACCCAAAATTGACTTTAACTGTAAGTTACAAGATGCAATTTTGCCTTGAGGCAACAAAGTGTAATACACGTTCTCATTGTTCTGTCTGAACTTGGATTGCTTTTTATCTTTGGAGAGAAATGCCAGTATTTACTCTGCTTTTGGCTTGGTTGCTTTCCTTTTAGGCAGAATTGCTTTCCTCTGAGTTTTGGATTTATTTATTTATTTTCTTGTTTTTGATTGAAGAAGTTTTGAGTTTTTGTACGCGGTGTTTCCTTTTGTGCAGCCATGGTGGCTGTACTGATCATGCTAACTACCCAGTTCTTTTGATCTATCTTCTATTTCTCTCTGCCGTTGCTGCTTCAGTACACATGAAACACATCACGTCTTATAAGGAAGGAAATTTTGTTCTTGGAAAGAACTCCTGTGCATGGTGTTTGGACCAGCAAATGTAGAAGCCTTGAATTGTAAAAGGGTTGAATCCCACCTTAAACTCTCACGTGCTCATCATCACCAATTAATGATGCAAGACCCTGTCAGTCTATGTGATTTCAGTTTCCCTCCAAAAAAAACACAGATTTTGATAGATCCACTGATTTCATATTAAATCAGTGTCCTCCACTAGTTGTAACACTCATTACTTGTGTGTCCAAAACACTCAAGTTAGTCTAATTTTCACAATTAATCATGATAACAAGCATTCTAGGGTTCAATTGTTTAGGAAATTGTCCGCCATTTATCCCCATTATATAACCATCTAGGCCAGTGAGAAGAAGTATGAAATTGAAAAGAGTAACAACACAGCTTCACAATAGAGCTAAAAAAAAAATTGCTCTACCAACTAAGACAGAAAAGGCAAGTTCTCAAAAGTGAGCCAGAACCTAGAGTGTACCACCTACTGTATTGATTAGTCCTTTTGTAGGGACTCACCATAACCTAAACCTTTAAGAAATATGTTAGAAGGTCATGGTACAAGGTTTTTACTTGCGTTTCCACTGTATTTTACAAATTGAGACATTTGGGATATATGCCATTAAAAACGCAGAAGCTGTCATTGTATGTGCAATTTTGTAAGTGAGTACAGTAAGCAGTTGTAGGACAGACAGCAATGTAAAAAGCGGGGCTTATATTGTTATACATTTTCTTTTAAACATATAATTTATAGTTTTAATGTGAAAATCTTGTTTAATCTTTCAGATATTTCCATGCACTGTTTGGCTGTGTGTAGTATCACCAAAACATGAATAAGGTCCTGTCCAACAAGCATTCCCTATATTTATTTTTTTGTCCTGAACTTCTCCCCAAAGAAGGTGGAGAACAGTGGAAACAGAAGCAGAACCTGTGATAATGGCTACACATCACGTTACATTTCATTACATTCCTGCAGACCTGACCTTCCCATCTGCATACTTTCTTTTTTTATCTGCAATAAGTATACATGAACCTTTATGTAATATTATCATCAACCTCCGACAGATAATTCCAATTCACCATCAAAACCCTCCTTGTCACTCCCCTCTTTATCAACAGCCTACAGACCCTCTCACAGCAGGGCAATGGGACAAAAGGTCAGATTCCATTTGATTATAATGAGCACCGCTAAAATCATAACAAGCTCCCTCGCTGGGTAATTGGAAGCAACATTCATTTTTATATAAAATGTAGGGTTTTATGACTTCTTTGTAAGGTGCACCGTTTGATGTCTTAGATTAAACACTGCAGAGTAAAGGAACACTGATGAAATAGATATACAGGGGAGCAGCAACTTTGGTGTGTAAAATAGACTGTCGGTGTAGCTAATGAGCTGGGACTGATGCTGTTAACCTGCTTTTCCTATTTTGAACCAGCACGCAATGAGGTGTGTTTGGTTGAGGAAGGGAAGGGCCGTGCTTTGCAGCCTGAGAGCTTGAAAACAATCATGAAAATATCTCTCCACATAAAATGTCTCTGCCTTCCTCCTTAAACTGACCGATGCATTCACCTGATATTTCTCTTGTCCTTTAAGTCTGCGCGTTTTGAAAAGACAGATCTGATACTATGGTAACTTTATGGCTTAAAGCAATTCTTGTTGCAACAGTCTTTCAGTCTAGCACATTCAAAACCATTTTCTCTCGAGTGAACAATGGTTGCTATCTGTATAGCACCATTCTATTTCAGTGTCTTGCTTACTATTGAATATTATTGCACAGCGACTTGACTGGTTGGAAATGAAAGAAACTATTTTGCTTCCGCAGCTCAACCACCGCTCTTGAATGATGGGAACCTTTCCCTTGATATGTGTTTTCTGCCGTGCATTTGTAAGCTAGAGGCTATTTTCTGCAAATGTAGACAATAAAGAGTAACAGGAGTGCAGTACAAGTTTAGAACATGAATTTTAAGTAGAGAACAAGACTATGTCTTTCAACATGAGTTTTTAGAAACGTGACAAGCAGGGACAAACTCAAAGCCGTTTAGCAAACTAATTGTTAATGCAACATGTAAATGCCATCAGATCACCCAGACCACATCTGGAGGGGGTCTGGCTGGTATTGTGATCAGATCTCAGTCAGGTGTAAATGCAATCTGTACAGTTTGGCCACTTTTTTTAGGAAAAGAATATGGCCAACATGTTGAGGTGGTCACCCAACTCCGCCTCTTCCTGCTATTTTAAGTTCATCAAAAAGCTGCGTATGATGGACTTTTGTTTGCTTTCATTTCAATATTGGAGTCAATGTTTTTTTGCATCCTGACCTGGCACATCTTGGATGTCATTACCTATAATATATGCAATCCTGTCACCATGATGAATGCTGTTAAAGCTGAAACATATTGATTTTTTATACTTCCGTCTAGTCTATTGTTCTCCAGGAGCAACTAAATGGCTTCAGCTTTGCTGAGTAAAAATAAAAGTGGCATTTGTCAGCTGTAGAGTTTAAATAACTTGAAATATCTGTTTCGTATTAAATCATTCACAGTTTGAACTCATTCGGTGATCACTAAAATGTTAACAGGGCCTCTATGTCTGTGTTAATCCTAATAAACTGTTTACCTCTTTGGCTCAATATGACACTACTGCTTCTCTTACACCTTTATTCTGCAAAGTATACCTCCTGCCAGCACCATTTGGTGGCCATTATCAATTTCCTCTCCCATCCCTGAGTTGACTCATTAACATATGAAGGAGGTTGGAATATAATTGCTCCTTTAATTGATGGAAGATAATTAATCTGGCCAAGGTGCTGGTGGAGAAGAGAAGACTATTCACTGAGTGGATTCAGAAAGTAATCCTTTTTTTTTTCTTGTGAATTCGATACACCGTGTAATCAGCAGGTGCTTGATGAGGTTTATTAATTTTTGTATCTTTTTTTATATCATTACCTTTGATGTTTTGTAACTTTTATTAGAGAACATATTTATAAATAAAAATGAAGCTTGTCATTATTCCGCAAGTCTGCTGTGATTTGAATTCATCGTCTCCCGCTGTGGCCGGTGGTGCATTTCGACTTCTTGAAGAGTGAGAGTTTTTCATTATAGCACGGCATGGTTAACTTGCTAAACTTAAATGTCTTATTTTGTGTTTTTGTTGTAGCTAGCAGATTTATATTTATGGAAGTTGCCTGCAGGAAATACACATAGATACTTGTTGGATCTCAGTGATAGGTTCATTTTGATTTCATGTCATACCCTGTCATACCCGCATTATGATCTTCACACCTTCACAATATCGATGGGCACTGGGACCAGGCTTGTTTTTATCTCTCATGATGATACATACAATAGCATGATGGGAAAAATGAGGAGGAGGGAAGCATTCAATGACACCATATTTCTGTGTGTGAGAGTGCATGCCTGCCAGACTGTAAAGCTCACACTGCAGTTACTATAGTATATTGAATAGGCAGACCTACATTAACGGTGTGGGTGATGGAGCTGTTATAATTACTTGGCTTTTTAATGGTATTTCCTTTATTACATTTGCACAAAAATAACTGTCTTTCATTACTGTGGAGTATTTGCCAGCTGATGACAGGTTAATCCGCTGCATTTGGGGGAAAAACAAACAGGATATGCTAGTTAGCCAAAAGGAAATTTGTATAATTTCATTATAATTTTCAATCTTCATCAGTCACATCTAACCACAATTTCCCCCCCATATACGACCACTAATATTACGCTGATACGAATGGAGTTTGCGGTTTGAACCTCTCTAAAAGCTGGTAAGTAGAGAGTATAGTTTTGTCACACATGACATAATACATTCAATACATGACTAATTTTTTCACAAAACATAATGCTGCTGTTTGGCCCTTTTAAAAAAGATAACCTTGTGTAAGACAAAAAAACAAGTGACAGAGCGATAAATGGAGAACCTGGATGGAAGAAGGAAGAATGTTCACCAGCGTGGCGCATAGACTTTACTGTCACCATGCAGATTCCCTGCAAGGAGGAAGGCAGCCGTGTGCTGTTATGAAATGCACTTCAAGCTGAGTGAAGAGCTCTTAAACCATGGTGGATGGCTTTTTGATCAATTGGAATGATTTTTTTCATGTGCCCTTCTGCTTATTTTCCTAAATGAATTACTGGATGAGGGTCTACTGGATGAATATAAAGAGGACATCCCCATGCACATGTTACACTGTATATGCTTGTCTGTCTTACACAAAATCACCAAAGTAAACAGCAGGATAATGCAAAACAAAATACCAAATCTGAAATGACAAGGTATATTTGTTATTATAGTGTTAGTATTTTAAGATTTATGATACCATCTTTTTTATCACCTCCTTTTTCTGCCTCAGCTCTTTTCTCATCATTTGTCACGTCCCACCCCTGCCACACTCTCATACCCCAGTCAAGACCAAATATCAATCAGAGATGAAAGGCAGAACCTGAGGCTTTCCTTTACAGCCAATAATGGAAAGTCTCAAGCCGGGCTTTGACAGTGGCTTTTTTTCTTCTTCTGCTGCTGCCACCAACTAAATTGTATAGTCAGCTATGGCACCAAATTGAAGGCCTTGTTGCAAAAAGACATAGCCATGATAACACCATTCAGAAATCAATACTACATGTTGCAACCTGAGGTCTATCAGTTCTAAAGTGAACAAAACCTTTGTGAATATAGGGCGGTTTAGTGAAATCAATGCAGGATAAGTGAAAAATAAGACTATGTAGTGCAAATGGAGGCTTTAACATGCTGAAAGTCATCGGTTTTTAGTACTGAACCAGATGTAGACTGAAAACATGTCCTTAATCCTGCATCAAGGGCATTTATTGTTTCTGTTCAATACAAGTGGATGTTTTTCCAAGCAGTCTCTTCCTCAGGCTTTTTTCTTTTAATAAACTGTCCTTGACCTCCACTCAGACAAAGACATAGAGGTCAGGTAAAAGTTTCACTGAGAGAATTTTAGCAGAGGACTCTTACCTTGTAGAAACAGTCTTTGTCACAACTAAGAATAGTCTAAGAAAACAATGAACCACTTTGTACTTTAGAAAGCCTGAGTGGCAGCGAGAGTAATCTTTGTGTGTTGGAATTCATTACCTAAAAGTCATTTTATTTCCTTAATGGCTGGAAAGGCCAGAGGTTATGAACAAATTATTTTCACAGAAGCGTCACTCATTCGGTGCTATTAACAAGGACGTTTTGTATTTTCCTCAGCTTCAGTTCATTACTCGCTGTGCTCCAGTGAAGATTTCCCAGCACTGACCATACCACATGTCAGAATTTAATTTGGGTTTATGACATAATTGGGTCTCATTTATGGTGGAGAATGAGCACTCTTCGCAGTTGCAGCTCTTATCTGTGATTTAGGTTGATGAGGCAGGTGTATTTTTAGATAAAAGATTAGATTTTCTTGTGCAGCTTTACTTTGCAGAAGGCACATCAGCCGGAGAAATCTTTAACAAAAGCTGCTTCAAGGATGATCAATGAAATATTGCCTTTCCCATGGTGGATCATTAATATTGCCTTTTTGCTGAATCATAAAAAACACTCATTCTTATGAGGATAACATTTCATATCACAATATCGACATTTTATTTTTTTATTAATCACATAATCTTTGTCTGTAAAAGTCATGAACAATGCCCATGACAAGTGCCCAGAACCTGAGGTGATGTCTGCAAATTGCTTGTTTTGTTTGACCAACAGTAGCAGCAGCAGCAGATAATTACGACTGGGGGAGCTAAGGTGGAGGTTAATTAGTATTAGTAGGCGCTAAAATGTGTCAAAAACCATGATATGATATTGATATTGAAGTGTATAGACGATAATGTGAGTTATACTGCCATAAAGGGAGGGTCAGATCCCCAAATCTAAATATGTATGTGTACTATAGGCTACAGTGAGCTGAAGACTGACTGCGACTAACCGCCAACATGGCTTATTATTATTAAAAATGGTCAAAAAGAACACATACTGGGACTCTGGGAGCTGGAAAACATACATAGATTTTCCACATGTTACATTTCCCCCAGTCAGTGCTGTAGTTCTCCACTGTGTCCAGCTGTTTGCCATAACTCCCGTGTTCCCAGCGATGCCCCCATCCCCTGGTGGTTTGGCAGGCTGTTTGTTATGCGTTCCCCCGCCATCACTACCCAACCCGGCAAGTCAACTCAACCCTGTGCTCTGATCAATCCAGCAGCAGTGTGTGTACACTGTAGTGCACACTCAGCATCCCGGTGGGTTTCCACCTGCTGGCGCCATCAAAGGAGCAGCACACAGGAGATGTGATTGCAGAGCTTACAGCAGGGGAGGAAGTGGGCGAAACAGGAGAGAAAATATCTGAGCATGAAGCATGTGCAGAGCACCGTGTTCTCAGGCTGGAGTGGTTACTTGGTTACTGTATATCAGTACAGGCTGTAATTTCACTGAAATGTGTGTATAGCTGTCAAACATGTTTTTGACTTGCATGAAAAGGAGATTTTCAACATTATGATTTGGATGTGAATCCCTAAGATGAAAAAAAACAATAGATACGGAGCTTTGGGGAAGCTATCTCTCTACATATGTATCCCTCTATATCCTAAGGTCATCTGCAGTGTTTGTGTTGTATTGTTTGTTCCCGAGAAATGGTGACAGGTAATTGGCAATGTTTTTCGGGATGCCTGTTTTTTTTTTTTGTTTTTTGGCTGGGCCTGGCAGATCTGAGCCCCATGAACAAACTGGCGAGGAATAGCTCCAGGAGTTAGTTTGACTTGGCCAGCTTTCCACAAGGTGAAATGACTTTGATCACTGTCCCCCCTGTTTGATGAGGTGGCACTTTCTGGGCACAAATGCTGTTTTAAGCAAACAAAGGACTATCTCCCTTGGCGTTTTGTCACAAGATGTGGGACACAGGGCTAGCAAGGGTGGACTGGAGGATGTAATGCATTTTTAGTGCTAAGTATCTGGACACTTAGAGTTGTATAGATGTACAAATCATTCCCGGGAATGGGAAAACAAAGTATTGCTATTGCAAAGATTGCAGGTGCAGGTGTTCTGAGGTATGTCATATGCCACCAGTGTTTGTTGCCTTTAAAGGTGTGGAGGTTGTGGTGGTGGACGCGCATGTTCAACGGTCATGCCAGAAATTGTCCCAGACGAGCTATTAACGTTGGCTTTAAAAAAAGAAACTATGATCTTTCCGTAACTGTACAGTCAAAACAGAGAGAAAACTCAAAAACTTTAGCATCAAATGTCTGGCTGCAGATTGCATTGTGGAAGAATGTTAATTTTGGCCACCAACCAAAGCACTTTTATTTGGTGTAGTCGGTCTGGTTTGTCTACTTCATTTATTGAGGCATCATGTGTGATTAGCCCAGATATTTAAAATGTATGGCTGAGAAAATGATTCATCACTACACCCACCTATCTATTTATACTCCACACACACATACGCACAAAATGGCAACAATAATGGCAGGTGCACTTGGTTAGCACTCATTGTTTGTGTCCTCATGACACATCGCTTGTGCTGGTCTTTGTGAATGTGTGATTAAATCAGCCTGTGTATAGAAATCTGAACCCAGAGCAGTTTTGAATGAATATTTACCAAAATGTCTTTGCCTAAGAGGCAAGGTCTTCGTGGAGCAGGTGAAACCAAGCAACAGATGTGATGCTGGTTTGAACAGATGGTGCAAAAATACATAAAGGTCAGGTGGTCTGGTGCCTGTGCAGCTATTGAATCACATTGATTGGGCTTTTTTTAAGAAGGAAGACAGAATCCCTGACAATAATCCCCCTGCATGAAAGTGGGATCAAGAGCTTATAAACCCTAATTACTAACAGTGGGCAGCTATTTGACATGTTCCTCGATTTGACAGGTATAATGATGCTTTAGATTAATATTGCTTTCTCAGACAGCTGAAACTGAAAAGATAGGTTTGAAATGAAAATAAATGTATTCCTCCTCAGTCCTGCACCACATCTCTCCTGCACTTATTTATTTATTCTACTCTTTTTTACATTATAAGTAAAAAATGCGCACGCATGAATAATTGAGAAAGTAGAATCTTTTTTTCCACATCAACTTATTCCTCCTTGAAATGATTCAGCCTCAGAGAAGTTCAGTGTTATTCCAGCTGATTTATGATTCCCAAACTGGCTGTCACCTTTGCAGAGGGCTTCTGTCATACATCTTGTCAAATATCTATCAGTTAGCAAACTGTGCTTACAAATGCTCCTCTGACACACCGTACATCTGGGATTGCTAATTAAGATGACGTGTTACATAATTAATGCCTTCGCTCTACTAATTAGCGCTCACTTAGTGCCTTAGCTTTCGAGATGTGAAAATCAGTGCTAAACTAGTGTTAATGTAATTCCACATCACAGTGGTATGGAGCAAGAGATCAAAGTAAGAGATCTGGAAAACTAAAGTTCCTTATCGCTTTAAAATTTTTAGACAACCAGAATTTTTAAACACGTACATCTGTGTTAAAAAAATCATTTTTAAAAAGTGTTTTTTGACTTTAATGCTGTGTTTAAGTGTCTGTACTTCTGTTTTTGAGTTGATTTTGAGTGACTTAAGATTTATGGCTCCTCTCAAGGCCACGGGTACATGCGTCTGTAGCTTTGAAGATATTCTGCCCCTCTTTTCCTGCCTCCCCTAGCTCTGACAGTTTGTAGAAATGCCCCATCAAGGACACTTCAGCCACATGTCAATCCACTGATTCCACCAGAGAGATAAGAATGTGGGAAGGGACGGCGGATGGGACTCTTGCATAATTTATAGTGAGCAAAAATCAATTTTGTGGCATAAATTACTCTGATGTTAATTAGTTGCAGATTGGTCTTTTACAAAAGGTGCATTCTAAATCACTTCAGGGAGAGACTCACTGCACTGAGATGAGACTGAATTGTTCAGCTGGTGATAATTTCACATGATGTTGTGATGGAAAATTAGGCTTGTTTCCTTATTTGGAACGTGACCGAAATGTTTTGAGAAGACAAAATGGTCCCTATGAATACAACGGAAAAACAGGTTTTTATTATTTTCAGTCCCTCTACTGGTAAGGCAGGGAACTCATGGAGGAAAATGTAAATCCTCTTGCTCGCTTCACACACCCTTAATACTGCGCACACACACAGAGACACGCCACCACACAAACCCTCGGTCAGGGAGATTGCTTACCAGCGCTTAGTTCAGTGGCGATGCCCAGTTGGGCCTTGATGTAATGGAAATTGATTGCACTGCTCCCAGGCTACACTGTCATGACAAGTTATTTTAATGGCGCTTATGTTGAAGTTTAAAAGGAGGGGGGCAGGGGCGGGGGCAGAACAGTGACTCGGGGCGTATTTGCAGCATTGCGAGGCTTTTTATTTATTTATGAGAAAGCACAATGTTTCTCAAGAAATAAAGACGGCGAGTTTACAGTGAGAGATTGAGAAGAGAATTATGGGGGTGGATGGGTGATGGGGGTGACAGTTCAGAGCCATTTTCCCGCCAGCTGGAGAGTTACCACCTCAGAAATCGTTGCAGTGGTTGAAGTGAGCCACAAAAGTTATAATTAAAGAATGATTTGTGCCTTTCACTGTACATTTAGGTGTCAGTTCTATGATGGTACAGTATGGTACATACAAGCCATATACTGTATATGCCCATTTATCCCAGTAGTGACCTGCCAAGCAGGGAGGAAGCCGAGATGAAATCTGTTGTTTATTGGCCTCATACAGGTAATGGTCCTAACATAAGAGCTGTGACAGACGGAACTTTCCAGATTCTCTTTGTGCCTCCGGGTTTTCTTTCCTTCCCCATCTCAAAAATAACAATAATAGAGATGGGGGCTTTAGCCTGCTGCCATTTCTTCAATGATGTGTGTTCCACAGGTGAGGCCATTTCCTGTCAACAAGTTGCATTCAGGTAGCTCCTAGCGGAGGTCGTCTGTGGCTTGCTGACGTGTGCATTTGTATTATTGGAGGAGACTTGGCTGTTCTTTGCCATGGGCAAACTTCTGCAGAAGCTGTTTACTCTCAGTCTGCCATCCTGTTTCCTCTTCTGTTTTTTTTCTTCTTCCACTCTGTTTAGTTGCTATATAATAAACAAAATGATGATGATATTATAAGCGAAAGACATACAGGACTTAGCGATGAGTACTTAAGAGCCTCATAACACAATCAGCTCCTAATTTATTTTAAAGTTTAATGGCATTTTGAGTTTAATGGCATTTCAGATTGCAACGTCTCTGTAATAAATTACAATGGCTCATGCATGAGCACTCCAAGTAATGTGTTTCCCTCATGTTTTGTCCGCAGGCCAATTAAGGCTCACTGTGTGACAGTCTGGCCAAATCAAAAGGTCCCTGCACTTCTTGACAGCTAAAGCAGCCAATTAAAATCCTGCCTGGGCGGCTGAAACAGTCATCACCGCCCACCATGAGTGATCATTACCACATATGTGGGTTGGACGAAATGCGCAGGCGGCGTATTGATTGCGATTGTGAAAACTGATCTCGCGCTTTGGCCCGAAGGAGTGAGACTGTCATGTTCATAGCAGTGATGAAGGTATCAAGTCAGGTTTTGAGCAAAATTGCAAACATACACACGCACACACACGCCCACTGTGCTGATAGCCCATGCTGGTGTCACTGTACGCCGTGCACAGCGGTAAGCCTCATCACACGGGTCAGCAGAGCCAAGACCTCACTCACATACTGCTTGATCATCTGAACAAGTCCGGAAATTAACTTTGATGTGGAATGTCTGTGGGCGAGCGGCTCAGGTCCACGAGGGGGAAAGAGGTGGCTGGTCAGCTGCGTCTGTGGGCGAAATGTGTTTGCCACATGCAGAGATATGAAAGAGAGCATGAGAGAGGAGGAGTGTGTGAGAGAGAGAGATGGAGAGAGAAGCCACCCCCATATACTCAATGAGGAGTCACTTGTCTACTTCAAATATGCTTAATTCATATTCAACTCACATGGAGTGGTGGGTTTATAGAGCTAGATTTAATACAACTCAGCTCTCTCTGTGACAGATCTGGAGCATGTCTAAATTAGATTGTAATTTCAATGAACTATCTCTTACAATATATACAGGGGCAGACCTATCATTAGCACTAAGTGCCCCCCTCTGTGACAATAGAAAGTGCTTTTGGCTTTGTGTTTCTCCTTCTTGTGTTTTCTCATACCTGAATAACAGAATAATTTGTCAGTGCAAAAACTAGTTATGTGAGCTTTTCTGCCATTTCCGTGGTAGTACTGAATATCTGTAACGTGAAAGGGGTCGCTCCTAGATACAAACCCACTGAGAATTATCACCCGAGTCTCATCTGTCTGGAGTTTTTAGCCTCTTCTAGCTCACTGTTTTGGTTTTATGGCCCATAAACTCAGCACTCGTCAAACATGTTTCCAGCAGCAGGCAGCTGTTTTCATTGAAAACAGCTCTGATAAACCCACCACAGCTACCTGCTCAGCAGTTAGCACTAGCATGTGAAGAAAGTGGAACCTCTAGCAGCTAATTAGCCAGATGTTTTTCTCAGGAGTTTGAGATCAAAACAGAGCTAAAACGAGAGTGAATATTATATATCTGCAGGATATGTAAACAGGGAATTGTTTAAGACGTTCGCATAAAAACTTTATAAGGTGACAATATGTCAGATGTTGTGTTTATAACTTGTTCTGCTGCCCCCAAGTGTCCAAAAAAAAACAATCAATGCAGCTTTAAAGTAACCAAATTACTTTGTTAAAGAATAAAGCAGATATTATTTTACCTTTTAAGTATTAATAAATATTACCCCAAAGAGACATCAACCAAGTAGTGTAGCCACAGCCTGATGTAGCTTATGCATTGTGTAACACATTCCTTCACTGCGATCAACACTGTGATTGTTTTATTTCAAAAGAAATCTTATGACACAAAAAGTTCACAGGATAAATGTCAATAACAAAAATCATCATATCTTAACAATAAAAACAAAATATGCCATGAGAATAAAAAACATGTGAGAAGATCTTACAATGAGAAACGTTCTCTTGAAATGTTCATTATGGTAAAGAATCTTAATATAACACAAAAGATTTAATTTTCTCCTTGTTATAGTAGGAAAGAGTTGTCACAATAAAAAGGAAAGATATTATTATTATTATGAGTAAAACACAGATTTTCTTTTGTCCCCCAACATGAATGCAGTAGTGTTCTGTGCTAATTGGCCTGCAGGGGTTGCTGCATCATTCTACTGAAAAACATGTTTGCTTTACAGTCCTTGCATGCATTTCCCTTAGAGGCCATTATGGGCAGGGAAATACAGAAAAAGAAATGTATTTATATGCTTACCACCCTGCTGTTACATTTGTGCAAATCCTTTAGCTGCTATGTAGCCTTAATTCCTTTGTTTTTAACATTAGCTTCATTGAGAGTTAAAGGGGCTTCCGGGGGCACCAGGTCTTCTTTTAATGAGTGACTGTTACTCTACAATGAGAAGATTGGGCCAATAGCATCTCAGTGGACTA
Source organism: Macquaria ambigua (assembly GCA_008360985.2). Taxonomy (NCBI): domain Eukaryota; kingdom Metazoa; phylum Chordata; class Actinopteri; order Centrarchiformes; family Percichthyidae; genus Macquaria; species Macquaria ambigua. Next base: position 64,727 of record VMKM01000037.1, on the reverse strand, counting down.
ATCTTATATACATTAAATGATTCTGCTTTAGTTAACATTCATAAGCCGTCCACCTAGATTACATTTACAGAGTCGACCTGCATGTGGAACTGCTCTGATCAAACCAACTCTGATACTGTTCACATGATTGAAGCCTTTTATTGCATATGCTTACAGTACATGCTCTGTTTCTTTTAAACTGTCCCTTGTCTGTTTTTGACATGCTCTATTTTATAATTTTTGTAACTTGCTATCTTGGCCAAGTCTCCCTTCCTGCTTAAATAAAGGTTAAATCAAAATAAAATAAAACATCACCTCTGATCCTTTAAAAAAAAAAAAACCCTCTGCTGTGACTTTCTAATTCAAACATAAAAAGTGACCTTTACTTTGACCTTTATGAGGTGACACAATTATTTTATATTTTAGTGTCTGAGTTTGTTAAGTCTGTAAGTTCCATGGAGTCATCAAAGAATTGTCCTCATTGTCCTCATTCAATATTGGCATATAATTCTGTGTGTGCTGACCGACAGGTCATGAAAGTATTTTCAAGTGAGAAGGACAGTGTGCAGGAGGTTGTTTTTTTTTCTACTCTTGAACTAAATGGAACAGAACATGAAATAAATGCAGGCGCAGAAATTCGCCAATCTTCCACTGTGCTGACTGCATGTCTTGGAAGAATAATAATGTGGCTTTGCGAACAAAAAATATCAGAATGCCTTGCTTGTAATGAGTTGTACTCTATTTTTGCAGAACCCATGTCTCAGTTTTCCAGAGGCTTAACCTTGCATAAATGTCTCTCCCTCTTCTCTTCATCTATGAATAGCACATCTCCCCTGAATGACTAGTGGATTTAAAAGGTGAAATCAATAAAGGTTCACAGCTTTCACCTGGATCATTCTAGTTCATGGAAAGAGCAGGCTGTCCTAACATTTCGCACACTCAGTGGTTTTACACTGCCAGCTTAAATTAGTGTATTTTCATGCCTTAATGACACAGCTCTGATCTTTTCATCAATCGTTAAAACCCTTTTTTTTCAACAATACAAAAGTCAGAAACAAAAAAAGGGGGTTGAGGCAATACAATGCATGTAAATCCAGCATCTCTCTCAGCTGAGCACCAGTACAGTTTGGGCCCTGCAGCTCCCTTGGGGACAACAGATTCAGGGGGGTTAGCACAAACCAGCGATGTAGGGCACCACAATGGCAAAGCTACCCCTGCTGGCACACGATACCAACCACTGACCTGTTTAAACAGCTGGAACGTTTGGCACTGCCTGCCTCCGGAGATTTGCAGGGCCACTGGCAAAGGAGTTGAGAGGAAGGAAGAGGGAGAGGGGGTGGGGGTGGGGGTGGGAGAGGGCAGAAGCAAGGGGGATGGGAGGCATGGTGGCAGAGCTGGGAGAAGGGATTCATAGCTCTGCAATAGGGGGCCACTGTGCAGAAATGGCACCAAGCAGGAATTAAACAGGCCACTGGCAACAAGCTGAGGAGGAGGAGGTTGGAATAGAGTTCAAGTCAAATAGACACCGTTTTTAATAGGGGGGTGGCCAGTTTAGGGGGTCACTTAGGTTGGCAAGTGCAATGAATGGGTGACCAGGACAAATAATAAACAGATTGTTGAGAAGCCTCTATGCCAACTGTTTTGTTTTCATTAAGAAAAAAAAGAGTGTCTGTGTTTCGGAGGGGTTTAAGCTGTGTGTTAGGGGCGTGGGAGGTTACTGACTCACACAAGGGAGCACTTAGCAGCTTGCGGCAGGGGTTTAACCAAAACTAAGCAGTCACTGGCAGGAGGTTGAGAGGGACAAGTGGGCTGCAGCCTGGAGGTGGGGTTGGGGTGTTTGAAAGATCTGCAGTAAAAGCTGCTCACATGAGTCACTCACATTAGTCAAATCACATTTGATTCTTCTAGTGCTCTTCATATTCAGGGAAGCCAAGAATGCATAGTAATAAAACTGAAAAAAAATATAAAAATAACAAGTATAATGGGTATCTGTCTTATTAGGGGCAGAGTTATAGCTTGGATTGACAGATGAGTGGGTTTTGTATTGTGTGGAAATGTAGGAGACACAATGTCATATCAAGATCCTCCCAGTGCAGCTGCAATGGAGCTTAGTATCTAAAACATCATCTTTAAATGTCAGGTTTTGATGTCAGCTTGAATTGAGAATAGGCTTCTTTCTACAGCTGGCATTTTGCTCTGATATTCAACAATCATGCCATGGTAGAAAAGGCAGAGATACCGGTTTTTCTATGACTGCTCTCAACAGACCAGAATGCATCAGAACACATACAAGAAATAACTAAAGGCTGGGCTTCAAGGTAGCAAACTTGCACAGGTGTTGCTCAGAGACGCTCGTGTCAGCTCACCTGTGAGCCTCTGCGACCTACCAGTTACCCATCATTCCAAGAAGAACGACAGCATCAGTCATTTCAGCAAGTGCCCCAAAACGACATATGTTTGCGTTCCAGTGAGCGCAGCATGATGCACCACCAATTAACAAGCAGTCGCTGTAAAAAAGTCATTTTTTCCTATTGTGTATGGTGGCACAGACTGGATTTGTACCCAGCCTGACTCCGATCTTGGTCACTAGGAACCAAGTGGACCCATGAAGACCTCTGCACTGCAGCACGTTGTGCACTGGCAGTGACGGACTGAGTAGGAGGTAAACTAGCTGTTATCTCACAGTCATAGCCTCTCCTTGTGATATCACTTGATCACAATCGTGTGCCTGCCGGGTCACGGTGTCATTTCGAGCTTGCGTTGATGATGCAAGAGAATGTCAATGACAGCCCAGGTTCATATGTTGGTCCTCAGCCAGAGGGCTGTAACGAAGGTCACATGTGTGTTTGTCATAAGAAAGGTTGGACTAGAGCGAAGGGTACAAGGCTGAGAGACTGATGAAAGAGAGTGCGAGAGAGGTGCTATCTGCTCCACAGATCACAACGATTCAGTCAAGTTTATTAGTCATATTGCACAAGGATGTTAGAATATTATTTGAAGAGGAGGAGGATCAGTGTGCAGCAGCTGAGGTGCAGTTTGCTTAAATGCATCTGCAAAATTGAATAATGGCTGTTATGACTGTTCCAGTCACTATACAATAGCTACTGAGGGACCAGCAGGTTTTGGTTGCCTTTCAGTGGATGATGTCATGCCACCTCTGAGATGCAAGCCTCTTCACTGTTCGCCTGGCCAAGGATTTCTTTTTTGATTATGTAACATCCATTTGAGAGCTTTTTATTATTAACTACGATCATATCCTTGTTTATGGAAGTGCTTAAGCCCACTGGTTTAATCATACTTTTTTTTTCCAGAGGTATGTTGGAGGCAGCTTTGATGAATAATGCAGAGGGTTTGTGCTTTGCTCAATGAACATTCCAAGGGATGTTTGAGCGATGAGCCGAGTGCCAAAAACATTGGCTGAAATCATTTCAGGCACCAGCAATCAAACCTCGCAGTGGTTAAAGTCAAATGCCAATATTTGATCAACCCAGTTTGTTTGACTGGAACGTTGGGAGGGAAACATGTTTGTTCAAGTCCAGTTTGGTTGTACCTGTTCAGAATGGACTGTAGAGAAACAGACACTATTACAGACTATATTGTATTACAGAGGAACAGACTATAGCAATAATACTTTTCTGCACCTAGAAAGTCACCATTGCATCACCATCACAGTTAAGCATGTCCTGAAGCGTTATATGGATTTTATACAGTGGTCACTCACACACAAGGGGTGGATAGATTGGTGCAATCAAAGCCTAAAGTGTGCTGAGGGGGATATTGGACCACAAAAACTTCCATTTTTGGTTTTGTTGAAGGCAGACAACCAACTTTGAACTTAGGTCTTAGCCAATTACCTATCATAATATGAATCTGGTACGGGGTCACCAGGGTTGGATTGTCAAACTCCAGTGGGGGACAATACCACCCGTCCTAATTTCTGATTAATGAAATAAAATGTTTTGATATTGCCTCCAAGAAGAATTAAGGTTAACAACTGAGGCTCAACTGAGGCTTTTTGTCATTGGTTCCAGTCACTTCAATGTAGTCAGAGGTTTCTAGCGGCCATTAGAAGAACTGCATCTGAAGGCACCTTCGTCTTTGCTTCAACACTGAGCTGCCATGGTTGCAGCTTGGCAATTACATTATTCTTTTTTTTCCTGCAGATTTGTCCATGGTTAGTGTTTATTGCGTTGAGTTTGAAGGCTTCTCCCTATGCCACATGAAATTATTTTTAACAATTCTGCTTTAAAACAGTGGTGACTGCGAGTCAAGGCGACATATGAATAATTGGCACTTAGGTTGACAAAGGTGGTTGTGGTGTAAGAACTGACAAAGTCCTTTTTCACATGTTATTTACCAACCCTCTTGTATATGCAGTGTGAAATATATGAACTATACATACAGTGCAGGTACTTTACAGCATGTAAAAAGGGAAAGCACCACAAGATTTGGCATGGCAACAGATAAGCCAGGTTTAATGATAACAATTAGCACAGTAGTCTTTGATGAATCACCTTGCTAGTTGAACATGACTGGTGGTTAGTATAACATTGGCATTAGCAATAGCATGTGCCCATTACTAATTTGTGCTACATGCTGTGTAAATGGATACATTCTTGTTACCAATGAATTATTCTCTGGTACAGTAATGCCTCTGTGTCTTAGCTTGATCTTACAAAAACCGAGATTCATTTCTACTTTTTTTTTTGTTAATAAAAGTAAAAGTAGAATTGGTCGCATTTTGTTTTTTGAAAGTGTACTATTTAATTTATACTAGTAAATATATGTGTCAAAGGTCTTTATTTCTGCAGCTGTAACAGGGGGCGAAACCGGGCAATGAAATTCTTAGTAAATACAATAAACACAACAGTAACAGAGGCGTTTATAAGACTGTTTAAATAAAAATGAAAAAGTAGATAAATTCACTCCTGTTGTTATAAAGTCTCTGACTCTGTAACCTCTTCTGTTGTGATTTCTAACTGCACAATTAACCATCATCACCCACCATCACTTTGATTGGACTGTGAGTGAATGGGAAAAACGAGGCGAAAATTGTTGACCAGTTAAGCATTTAGATATTTGGATTATAGCTTATTATGTTTCAAACTGGTCGTAACACAGTCAGTTAGTTTAAAAATGGAGGCTCGGCCAAGCTTGTATCTGTAATCAAAGTTTGAATGTGCGATTACACCGATAACAACTTTACTGAGGCACCGTCCCCCACACAGTCTCTATTAGAGGGTTATAGGGATCCTCATTATATTGTCTGTGTAATGAGAACTTCCTGCAGCACAGGGTAAATAAAAAATAGTCCTTACTGCAGAAGAGTTCTGCAAGATGAGTGATCTGCCAAGCTAAACAAAGATATAATTTGTCCTTGGGAAGCGTGCTTTAGTACTAAAAAAAAAAACTTCTTTTTTTTGAGCTGGAGGAAGCAACTTGTAAAATCTTAATTAAAAGATTGTATCAGAAATGGCTTTGCTTATGGAAAATAGGGAAATAATGGACTTAAAAGACAAGTTTTTACAGACGGAGAAGAGAAGTAATTCACTATGCTCGGGTAGCTGGAATGAGAGAGGACTTATTTGCCGCGGGGAGAGAATTGGCATTTTTAATATCCACAGCAATGAAATCTCAATATAGCAACTGTGAGGCTGCAGAGTGTCATTTGGCATAAGATCCTTCATTTTCTATATTTTCCTCTGCTGTTTGTCTCTTTTTAGTCCTCATTATGGCAAAAACAAAGTGTAATTAACGCAATCATGATTAATTACAGCACACAGCCTTGGTTTACACATCTGCCTAATTGCAACTTTCTTTCACTTTATTTCAAATGTTCAAGTAAGCATAACTTGTCACATTAGCGGTGTTTCTTCTCTCTCCTCTCCTCTTCTTCTCTGGTGTGTTCCTGCCCAGGCAGGCGTTGAAAGTCTATTTTTTGCCATTTTGTTTTTTCAACTTTTTCTCGAACATTTTTAAAGAAAATTCCAGCTAAACAGCCCTTTGCTCAAACACTCCCACACATGTTACTCCCACCGTGCCCTCAACAGCAGCCAAGTCCTCATATAGAACTAGAGACGACCATTTTGGAGGATAACATGGGCAAAGCTGGAAGTGTAGCACTGCCAAAGGCAACCTGCCAAGCTGATTCCCACAGCAATATATACATAGTAACCCCTATTGATTGCTCTGAATATATTTATTGAGGGGAACCGGAAAGCAGGCTGGGGGAAAAATGGGGGAATTTATGACAGCCAGCACTCAAGATTAATTCACTTTTTAATTACAGGGAAATACATAGGTATTGCCTGTCGAGTAGTTAAATTTAAAGCTAAGACAAACGGCAAGCAATGCTTGCTGAGAACGCAGTATATGGAAGAAAGTGTATGAATCAATAGTACATTTTTCCTCGACTCTGCCTCATAGAAATTGCCAGCGTCTGTATATGGTTCTCAAGCATATTCATGCTCGGTGGAAATTGGAGAGAGATCTGCTTTCTGCATGTGCTAAACTGTCAAGCTGACTATTCTGTACACCAGCCTCTTCATAGATTTTCTGTTACATCATTTCCATTCCGCCTTTTTTTTTTAATTCACTTGGTTTTCTGTTGTTTTCATGCTGCAGCAATACAATTCCCCTGCAGAGGAAAAAACTTTCCAGAATGTTAATGTATTTTGTAGGCAGTGCAAAAGCAGAAACCTGCATGTTAACACGGTTTAGTGCTTCTGAGCCTGGGACGACCATTTCCTGAGTCTATTTTCACACCAGAGACACTCTAAAGACGAGCTATTAGGGTGTAAAAAGGGTAAGATAGTGACGATGGGGGATTCAGGAGAAGGAGTAGGGAAATCATGCCAACATGGTACAGTAATCACTTTTATCACTTTGTCACTTTAAGGTACAAATTGATTTTTCACAGTGTGCTATGTGCGTAATTTGGTCTGCAGCACTTCCATCTATTTCATGTGAAAATGCTGGATTTCATCTAAAGAACATTAATCATCCAGAATGTTTGATAACCTGCATGTAGAGTTCAACATCACACCTGCTGCCTTGTCATCATTCATGAAGGCCAGCTGGTATTTAAACCTCAGCCAAAAGTCACATGTTCTCACAAGTCAACCAGGTGTCATGTAGTCATATATGATGTATGACCCCTGCAAGGACCCGTGTTAAACTAGCATCTCTTTTCCAAACTAGTGACACTTAACTTAGAGGCATGTATGGAGGAAGTACATGCATCTGTTGCTACGCAACAATTCAAAGTCATGTGCAACTTCATGCAAAAAAGAAAAGAGCTTCAACCCCTGTGGGGTCAAAAAAGTGTTTGAAATGTATTTTTATTTTATATTTTATTATTGTGCTTTAGTTTAAAATTAAACTAAGCTTTGTTAATGTTAAATAATGATAACATTTTTTTAATGATTTTTCTGAATATCATTTCCCAAGCACAGTCTCTTTTAGACACTTCTTTGGTTCCATACATTTCTCTTGTTATTCCATGCTGTGCTAGCTTCATGGACGCTGTTGCACTGTATCATTTCTGTTGTAAATAAGAGATTATGATCCTATACACAAAATGGGTATGACAGGATGACAATCAGCAAGATGCATGTACACATTTTAATCCAGTCCACTCTCTTCCTTCGACCTCCATTACTAAGCATATTCACACCCAAGCAATGACCCAAACAGACCCCTAACACTCACACACACTTTTCCTGTTGCTTAAGCAAACAGCATCTTTACATGTTGATGTTTCCCATCATCTCTACTTTATCATCTACATTTTTTTCCGTTCTGTCTCTCTCCCACTCTATCCGCCGCGAAACCCTTTTCATGAAGCTCCACTCCTTTTCTGCCACCATCTCCTTCCTCTCTGACTCATCCTCAACTCCTCCCCTCTGGGATGTTTCAGGCCAGTCGGCTTGAAACATATCACCCTCCCTCCTTCCTCCCACCGTCCTTATTGTCGAGTGAATAACACGTTTCTGAGGCGGGTGGCCCCCGCTGAGGAAACAGGTGAGTAATGAGTACAGGCCCCTCTAATTAACAAGCAACACTTTCTCGGCCATGCATGATTAGTCGCACATGATCCATGTTCGCAAATGTTTACAGTGGCTCAAGGTTCAAAAAGTATGCATCAGATTCAAAAGGACATCTCATTACAGCAAATAATCTCAGTGTACCATATATGACCATTGTGAGTAATTATGTAGAGTCCCTTTCTTTTTCAAAGCCGTTCACTGGAGAGTGAAGTCACTCTAGCTATTCCCAATGCCTGCAGTTATGTGATTTATGTGATTTCCCCTGAATGTATTGTCCCAGCCTATGAGCCCTCTAATATTCAATTGTTTTGATGGATCTTCTAAAACAACACATTTTTCAATAAGGAAATATACCCTTATTGTGTTCTGTTCAGGGTTTCTATATTGGTATTTTTCAACAAGTATCCTCAGAGAGTGTTGCATTGTCATTTCTTTAGGGTTCTTTTTTTTTTCCCAATAGTATATATTTCAGTGCTTTCAGAGATCACCCTTTCAGCTCGGAGAGTCTCCCAGAGCATCTAGCTCATTTTTAACAAGCAGCATCCTCAGATAAAAGATTTATCTTTCGCACCTCAGAAATATCCATCATAACAAGTGGCTGCAACTCAACAAAGCTCACAAAGGTTCTGTTACATTTCGACTACATATTAGAATGGGCAAGACAGAATTGGATCTACATGGTATGACTGTTGGTGCCAGACTTGGTGGTTGCAGCATCTCTGAAATTGTTGCCCTTATGGAGTTTTCAATACAGTGTATAGAAGCGGTTAGCAGCAGTCCTATAGGTGAACTCAGTGAGTGAGGTCAGAGGTGCTTACCCAGACATGGAGATACTGGAAAGTGCAAATGAAAGAACAGTACACCCGTGGTGTGCAGAAGGACGTCTCAGTACTGAAGCAGACAGGAACAGGTTCCACGCCTGCTAAACAAATGAGGCCACAGTGGGCTCACCATCACCACAACTGGATGATGAGGAGAGGAAAAGCAGGCTGGCATGAAAAGCATGAATCCATGGAAGCATCCTGCCTTGTTTACAGGCTCGTGGTGGGAATGCAATAGTGTGGGGTGACATTTCTTGGCCCACGTTAGACACCTCAAAGCCAGCTGAGCATTATTTGAAAGCCACAGCTTACTGAGAACGTTGCTCACTGTGTTTGTGGCCACAGTAAATGGATACTTCCAGCAGTATCACCTGCCATGTCACAAAGCACTCATCATCCCAGGATGGCTCCAGGAACATGACAGTGGATTCAGTTTACTCCAAAAACCTACACAGTCTACAGATCTAAAGCCAGCAGAGCTTCGGCAGGAAGTGGACCAGGGGATTTGAGGATGAGGTGGAATGGCAGGTGACAAGCAACAAATCCAGCAACCTTTTGTTCCAAAGCATTTTGCGACACGTGTACAAGTCTGTTCATTTCAAAGAGGTTTAGTCAGTATTGTTCTGAGAAGAGTTGCTGCAATTAATTTTAATCACCGCTGATGTAATACTTCAAAGATCTGATGGCTAACGTAGGCGTTTTCAAACCATCACACGCACAGATGTATGAGTGGGGAAATGATCACTTCTCCATTAAAAACAACAGAAAAATGTATACGTTGAGATGGTTGAGTTGCATGTTTAGAAATTTGGTCAATCAATTGCTGCTGTAGAAGAAGAGCAATAAAGCTAGCTTGTGACTATTGTCCCTCCTGCAATGCTGCTATCACAGCAATTGGGGGAACAACAATGACAATTATTTTCTCAATAGAAACCTCAAATTGCTAAATGATTCTTCTGAAGAAATCTAAATCCAGCTCTCTGATACAGTCTTTTATAGCTCCCCGTTTTCCTCTTGTAGTAGTTAAATTCCATCTACTTCATCAGAGAGATCATCAGAGACTGCACTCATCCTGACTCTGCTCCGTTTCACCCGCTGCCTTCAGGCAGATGTTTCAGGGCAACAGCCGCAAGGTCCTCCTGCTAATATTACATTTTTCCAGAACTGTAAAATTGAACTCCTACACTGCACCATCACATGCAACAGCAACAGCATCATTGTTCTCATCAACACTGAACTGTTCTGTATATCTGACTGGTCTGCACATTTTGTGCAGTCACTGCTGTTCCTGAAATCCGTTACGCTGAAGGAAAATTGTACCGGTTCTGTTGTGTGGTAATGAAAGCACTTTTCCTTCAGCTGAGGTCACATTAACAATTTACAATGGCATTTTTCCAGTCTATTGACCTGTATATTTAGCCTTGAAAAGAAAAGTGCACAATAAAACTGTGTAAGTACTTGATGACAGCCTCTCAAAAATACAATATACTCCCAAAAACAACACAGTAAGGACAGAATGCAGTAATGTGCAATAACTAGTAGCACTTAATTCCAGCAATTGACTCAAGTATTGTTCCCTTATGGTGTTTTCATTGTCATTTAACCTCCTTTTGGTTATCCAGATGGGTTATTTTATTTACCAGCAGAAACTATATTTGACAAAGTGACTTAGTGAGTTCAGCTTGCTGGTTATCTATCGTGGTCCATTTATCCCCTCTGCCCTGAGGAAGCCAGTTACTTTTGCAAAATTTTAACAGTCCCTGACAGCTGCTGACAAATGTCTTCTCCTTCCCAGAGCTCAGGAGCTCCCTCCGGCTTAAGTCCAGTTTGAAGACATTCTTGCCAAATTATCCAACACATTAATGTCCTCGAGTCTTGCATTGTCTTTCAGATTCACTTTAACGGCATATCTGCTAATGTAGCCTCAGCTGGGGTGGTTTGCTCTCTTATACTGAAATAACTAATTCTCGACACATTTAAAGGCCATACTTTGTTTGAAGTTAGGCCAGCTGTTGCCTTCTTTTAAATTCAGCACTGAGCTGACAATGTAATTTAATCATTTGTTAAGCTCATTAATATATAATAATAATATTTAAATTCAAATTATTTCTTCAAAATAAAAGCTTTGCTTTCGACTGTATACTCTTCAGGGAGCTTTCGTCCAGGGATGGCAATATTAGTTGGTCGGTCCACCACTTTGGTCACTTAGGACTATCACAACAACTATTTGTTGTTTCGTTGAATGAATCCTAATGAGTTAGGAGTGAAATGTCTCGACAACAACAGAATAGTTATCACGTATTAATGATAATTAGCTTTTCCTCCTCGGTTTCTTGAGCTAATTTCACAACATTGCTATAAAATGCCAAAAATATTTTTTATATCTGTACACATTATAATTGTAATTGTCAAGTCACTGATTATGATTGGCATTTAAGAAAGAAAATCTTCAGGCAGATTTTTCACATCAGTCCAATTGTGATTTCTGATCTGAAGAATCAGAAACATAGCAGGGGTTGAATTTGTTACTTGCAAGATGGCAGGAAAAAAAAAAAATATTTTTTTTTTTTTTGCATGTGTATGACTAACAAGGTTTGCCTCTCAAGTTGCTCTAAAACTCCTTTCATTTATTTTCTCCCGTGGAACTCACACTGCATCTTTCCTTTAACGATCTCATGCTCACAAACACACACACACACACACACACACTACTCCTCTTAATCTATGTCTGCTGAAGTGGTCTTTAATGAGGTGTGAACAGAGGACCACAACCCTCTCCCTCCTCCTCTCCCTCCTTTTTCATCTTCCCTGTCTCTCACCCCTGAGAGCGACAGAAACAGACAGACAGAGTGACAAAGACATACAGCGAGCGACAGACGGATGGGGTGGAGAGGGAGAAGGTGACGGTAGAGTTAATGGGAGAGAACAAGGTCTTTTTTTCTATTTCATTACTCCATCCCCCCATCCATCATCATGTGATCACAGCGAGAGCAGATCACAGGGCCTGTGAGGGACACTTAAAAGATTTTCTTCCCAGCTGATACCAACATCAGACTTGTCAATGTTTATGTGTGTGTGTGTGTGTGTGTGTGTAATGTGCTTACACTGTCTGTGTGTTTGTGTGTACGGGAAGCAGGTCAGGCTGGATGTGTTTCTAGCCCCTCAGCGAAAAGCCTGCCCACTCCCACTCATAATAACCCACCACAGAATTATGGTTTTGTAGTTGAAGACCAGCCAGCTTCACTAATGCATCTCAAATTTGTGTGAATGTGTGTGTTTGCATGCCTTCCAGCATGGTGGGATCCCACTGACGAACAGCATATCAGCAGCGTGCCCTTGATTTGGATGAAGGGCAGTATTTCTACCAGAGTTAAACAGCCTTCTCCTACTTTGTTACCTGAAGCTTTAAAATGGGCTTATTAAAAACTGCGCCAGAACTTTAATTCCCTTGCAGGTTTGGGATTTCACCTTCAGCTGGCTCAGTGCAACCTGCAAATCAAAACCAGAATTCACCTGTGAATGAGAGAGTCCCTCTATGTTCCCGAAACCTGTCTAGACAAGACTTTTTTTTTTTTAATCAAAATACATCCATCTTTTCAGCTTAAATTGCAAAGTGAGGTTACCACAGGGAACAGTGTGTCATGCCCTTTAATTGAGACTCAGTAGATTAATCCTGTTTGCTCAGACTAAGGCCTCAGTTTCAAGGTGGTAAAATGGCAGAAACTGCAGATAACTCAACAGTAGTATGTGTGGATTTTTTGGTGTGTCTCAATGACGCACTTGAGCCATACTGAGCATGACCCCTCCCCTAACACCATATAAATACTAGAGCTTTGTGCTACTGTGTTAGCTCACTGAACGACTCACTCATTCAACAAGCTCACTCACTCGTTCTTCGGCTCAATGGTACAGTAAAGTTATCTATCACAATTATTCTATTTTATATATCTCAGTATCAGATGGGTTACATTTTCTGTGTTCTTCTTGTTTTATCATCAAACTCACTTTAGCCGTGTAAGCAAGGAGCTGTGGCTCCATGTTTGATGTTTGTATCTCTAGCTGAGCTCTCTTTTCATGTTACTATAAATACATGGAGCCACATCCCTGCCCATGCACCATTTTCTCTCTTCAAATTCAGCATTGTCTTGCGTAAGACAAACTATCAGAGTGGAAAAGTCGTTTTCCTTTTAAAGTCATAATGAAACAAAATAATCTAAGCATATTTCACCAAGAAAAAGGTAATTAAGGTAATGAGATTTCTTTACACCGCACTGAAACATGCGAGGCACAGGGAAAGCCATAATTTGCTATGGGTCTTTTTTTGTATTTGTAATTAATGAGCTCACATAGGCATTTTTTCCCTGCTTTCAGCTCACTCCTCTTAACAAATTGCATGATCCTTTATTTGAGACCACATTATGGTTTTGTCTGTAAATTGATTGGACATCAGAATGATGGAAGTGTTCTTTAATTAGCACAAGTGATTGGACACCACTGAAAGAAAATTGTATCTTTGGCTGAAAATATTGCAGTGCCTTTGAAATAAGAAGTACGTCCAAACAAATGAAGAGCTGGCACCTGTGTTTCTAAATATTTCACCGATAAAGTTTGACATTTTGAGTTGATTTGCTCATCAGACGTGTCTGCACGAAAAGTCTGCAGACTTCTAACATTTATTGCGGTTTGTCTCTAAAATTATGCTTTTAAAAATGGTTTGTTTTTCTGCAAAGCTACAATCTCACCATGTTCCATTGATTACATAGTGTCTAAAAATAAATTAAGCCAATCAAGTCGTTTTTTGCTTCTTCATTGCAAGTAGAGACTTAAAAGTTGGTGTTCAAATGCCTGAAATGAACTATGCTTAGGTTTACCTGTCAAGAACCTCTAGTGGCTACGCGAATTATGTCAGGAGACAAGGCGGAAGTAACGTAATGTTGAGCCACAAAACCTGTTAGGGAGGAGGGGTGATGGTGGTTGGTTTCTTTTAACCAAGACTGTGATCTTTCCCTAACTTTAACCAAGTAAATTAAGTTGGCTAAACTTAACCAAACCATAACCATAGAAGGTGGCAGAACACAAAAATGGTCAAATGTGTTGTTTTGGAAGGCAGTGACAATTGCATATTTTGTCATTTAGTTTGGAGGACCTGTTCAAGTGTAAGTGCAAATGTAAATCTGCATGTAGTCCTTACAAAGACTGAGATATCAATAAGGAGCCTTCTTGCACACAAGGGATGATAGTTAAAACAAAATTGTTGACTTTTTGAATTGAATTCAACTCTGTAGGTGAAAAGTGAATTTCAAGGGTCTGCCACGTATTGCACAATCATGGAGCCAAATAGAGCTTTGAATGCTCACAAAGAATAACTGAATATATAAATGGAAGACCGGGAAAAGAGCTGCTCCATTAATTTGCAGTTGTTGGGATGATAACTAGCCAGAAGGCTTTTATTTATTTTTTTTAATTTTATTTTTTTTTTTATAGCAAAAACAGTCAGTATCAACATGCAACTGTAGCTAACACTCTGCTGTGGTGAGTTATATCACCAGAGAACTGGAGTATGAAGGAACCGGTTCAACGTGAACTTGGAAAACCGTCCTCCATTCTGTCACCACTCGTTTCGCGAAAACTCGGCTCACTTTTCCAGGTTCAGCCCTGCGATCACTGCTCCTGTCATACCACAAGGCATTTGTACTGAAACAAGCCTCATCCCTCCGAGTATTTCCAAGCATTCAGAGATAGAAAACCTCTCTGATGCCACTTTGAAGACTAGAACCAATTAGGGGGGATCATTATAATGAGGAGCCTCTAAGTGCACGTCTTTTGTTACTCAGCAGCTGTCTAATTGGAGTTGGTGTATTTTCGAAGGGAGTTGGGACAAAGGCTGTTCTAATGTTATTGTGATACACTTTTAAATCAGCAACTCGCTCATGGCTGGCATTTGACAATATGTACCACATTGCTTGTGCAGACAGATTTGTTTTGCTTTTGTTTCAAGTTGTTTTTTTTTATTCTAATAGATACTCTTAAGCATTTACGGTATTTCAAGAAACTCACATTTTCCAGTCATATTAGCTGTACACACCTAAAAATACAGCATCTCCTGCAGCAGCTCTTAACCTTCCCATGCCCACTGCAGCTGTGGATGATTTTTACCTTAGGGTATACTGTAGATTCAGAAATGGTTGACTTGTTACACAGCTGCTGTATATACAGTACAGTTTGTATTGCAGTCCATGTCAAAGCCATATCATCGCTTACACACTCATTTTTATAAGGAATGAATAGCATTAGCATTGAAGCAGCTGCTGCTTTGAAAGCATGTGCATTGATGTTTAAAGCTTTGAATGGGTAATTCTGAGTCATAGTAATTCATCCATTTATTTTTCTCTGTCCACTCTTTAAATATTATATTTCCATGTATTTGTTCCCATTTTAATGCAGCCTTTATTGTGGTCTTTAATGAATAAATCATACTCCCACTGTCCACGGGGGAGAAAGATGTGGAATTTAATGTGCTCTTTCTTTGTCTGTGTTTGTCTTTTCACAGCTCCCCTGACAGACAAGCCGCCAAAAATCCTCTTCCCTTCAGAGAGCCAAATGAGCGTCATCGAGATGGCAATAGGTAAGAAAACATCTTTTGTTCGTCACATTTTATAGCTTATTTTCTGTCGGTCTATGGAACGTGCGGTGTCACTCTTGCGGCCTGCTTGTGCTTCAAATTTCTAGATTAGTTAATCAAAGCCAATTCCCTCAAAGTAGGTCCTGTTCTACTTAATTATGGCTTCGTTTTGTTCCTTCCTTTCTGTGCATATATGGTGGAAACATTACTAATTACTTCATATCGCTTCTACTTTGATGTCCAAAGGTCAAAACATATCTTCTCACTTGCTCCTGCTGGTATCTAGTCATGCAGACAGTTTCGGTTTTATTTGCACATATTTTGAGAAGTGTCTCTGAGATTTCAGCCTCCACCCCAATACAATGGAAGTGAATGGACTTCCTGTGCTGTCACAAAGAATAATCACTGCACCTTATGATAAATAGTGTTGGGATGTTTTGAGCAATTGAACTGCATTGATCTCCAATACCTACCTTCAGTTTCATTTGTGTTTCGGATCTTCACAGATCTGACTTGAAGTAACCCAACACTGTTCAGCACAAGATTTTCAATTAGATATCCTCTCTGCCTGTGCCCTTTTCTGAATGGACCTCAAGTTTTCATCTTGATAGAAGAAAAGAAACGGATGAGTCATTCGAAACATTGGTGTATGAAAAAGAAAGTGATTCAGTGGGCATGAAAGCCATGTCCACTGCTTTTTCTCCTGCTATCCTATGGAGTACCTCTTCATTCTAATTACACTCATCACATCTGTCTTGGTTGTCTTGTGCAACATGAATGCAGCTTGTGTTTGTTCAGCTTTAATGAGTCAGTAATGAATCAAAGTGGTACTTCTGAGAAAACATATATAATCTCCCTCCCCACTCCCTTCAAGTTTATGATGTTAGCATTACTTCCAATGATTGCCTCCAGTTCTGCCTCATATGGCTGTAGTCTTTAGTTTCCTTTACCAGCTTTTGATGCACAGGGGGCTCATGGGAAAATTCCCGCTTTGTGCCTTATTGGGCGAGAGCTCAGCTGTGGAACAGAAAATGGGTCATGATGAAGGCTTCCTTTGAAGTAAATTTGTCATGGACGATGAGCACAACTGGCTCGCAGAGGTAAAAGGTGGCAATCAGAAAATAGGCACAAATCATTGTAGCTTTAAATTTATGATGAATAAAAGCCTCTCTGGCCTTTTTTTTATCTGATTAAGTGTTTCATAGTGGATGATGGTGATTTACAAAATCCATTAACAGATAGCATAGAGAACAGGCAAAAATGGTCCAAAGAAAAGAAATGTGCTGCTTTTCGTGTTTTAGGGTTGATATTGATTATTTTCTAACTGTACTTTTTACTGGAATTTTTATTCGCTGTCATGATTTGCAGTTTTTTTGAGCTTTCTAGACCTTCATCCACCTTAGCTAACTGTATCAGATTTTTCATCTTGATTTTGATTTTCAGTGGATGAAGATTAGTAGGATCTGGGTTTTTCTATGCCCCTCCCTCCACCTCTGCACCCATTGATATTCTACACAGAGTCAGCAGCTCTGTGTACATAATATATGAACCCCTATTTGATTCCCTGCCTGTACAAGCCGCTATCACTTCCTGTTGTGTTGGGCTAGCATGCTCTTGTCATCCACAGAGAGCCCAGTCAAACGCAGCGTATCCTTTCAGGGTTGTGGCACTTTTTGGCAGAATTTCAATTTTAATATTCATTCTCCCATGAAATGAAGAAGCATAAATGGCTTCGGCTGACAGTTAATTAGGCAGGTGAGAGGGAGAGAGCGAGAGGAGTGGGGAAAGGCAAATGTGGAGAGACACTTTTCAAGCTCTTGTTGTGGAACTCAAGGGATGAACAGAGAGAACTGAGGGATCTGTAAATGTGGGGCCCCAATTAATCAGCGCGCACTTTTCATCCGTGGCCCACTCCCTTTTTTGTTTCCTAATGGATGTGGTTCCTCAGTTATAATTGATTAAATTTAAAATGCTTGATTAAAACATGTTGTATAAATGCTCTTCTCAGCCCTCGGTGGGCATGTCTTACCACTGCCTTCTCTGTGGGACAGATCAGATACAGTCTGGGTCTGTAATTCACCCCGACAGTTCAATGCACACTACTGTCACTCTGTCTTGTGCAGATGTAGAATAATTGACTGCAGTCTAGCCAAGCAGACTAACTGCAGTGCAAGTCTGTTTCTAATATAGTGCTAATGTGTACGATTTGTAAACACTAAACACTTTGACAAGGGAGTGATTCATTTCCTTAATGCATGAACATGTTTGTGTTTTCCCCGTTGAACGAATGCCCAAAAAAATGTTTTGCCCACTTCTATGTTCTTGAACACAACCCAACCAGGGATTCAAACCAACATCCAGACACAAACCTGCTTCTTTAGCCTTTATTCTGCTGCCAGGGTTGATTTGTTATAATGCTGTTTTCTATGCAGAGCTGACGTGTCACTTGCAGCCTCACTTGACTACCTATCCTGACATTTTATTTAGGGTTAGGATTGAATTTACAACCACTGTGGCACTCTGTTTGTGATGTTCATTCTGGGAATACCCAGCAAGTTCCCCTGTGATCTTGATTGGCTGTTAAAACTTCAAGCCCTTTCAACTGCCTCCTTCCTCAGGATATCACACTTCATCCCCTGACACTTGACATTACGACACCGCAGACAGTTTTCTGAAATTGCAGCGGAGAGAAAACAAGGTGATGGTGTCTGAGCTTCTTTGCTAAATTCCATCCGAAAGTCACTTTTACGCTCTCACATGAATGCTTTACTTTAAGAAGCCATGCAGTACACCTTTCTGTCGTACTGTTATGCATCATCAGTTTGTAATATTCAGTGCATCCCAAGTTGTTTTGTGTCAGAGTAATTGAATTGATTCTTTTGCTGTTTTCACTTTCCCCCAAGCTGCCTTGTCTTCTTGTCCTCGTGTTCCTCAGTTAGTGATTTGCTTTGTTTCCCACAATGCCTTTTGGGACCCTTTAGAGGATGGGAGTGAATTTGTTGTTTTCAGTTAAAGATGTGCAGTAGCTCAGCAACAAATGGTGAACACAGGAAAGGGTCAAAGGTCACGAATACACCCCTTCCCTTTCTACTCCATTTAGGCTGCTGTCCAGGGACAATCTTAACAATTCTTATTTCTGCATCTCTTAGAATAAATTTCTTCCCTGTTTAACAGGCTACAAAGATAATTTTGCTCTTTAATTGACACCAAATTTAATATGAATCATTGTTTGTTTTTATAATATCTCATTACTATTAGTATTATTCTGTATAAGTTGTACTGTAAGTAAAAATTCTTCTAATGAGTGCCAGAAATGGGTACAACTTGGTGTAGTCTTCATTGTTCAGCAGTCAAATATGGGTTTAATGTTAGGATGTCTATATACTTTTAGCCATGTAGTGTACCATCAGCCTACTTTGGGATCATAAGAACAGAATTAGTACAGATTATAGGTAGTATTACAAGTAAATTGGTCATGAAATTATGATTTTTATATAATGTTAGTAGCATACACTTGCTGAAAAATATGTTTCCAATGAAGATTAATCATATTCATTTCGAACCTCTACAGAGTAATACAAAAGGCATTCTTTTTAATTACATAGTTGAAAATCAGTATCACTTCCTCTCAGAAAGCCTTATTGTGAAAATCCCTTTGTTCTACGCTGCGCCTCTATAACAATCTGACAATCTGCACTCCTCTCAGAGGTTGAGCCTCCTCATTTGTTGGTTGGTGAATAATAACAGTGTAAACTGGAAATTGGTCCTCAGTCACTCATCGCAAGGAGTTACAATGTCTAATGATACAGAGGATACCTCAGAACAAAACCATCATTATAATAAATTGACTTGGAGTCGGCAGCCACATCAAATTAGAATCTGCAGTCCTTTGGTAATGATGAGGTTAGCCACATCAGTATACTGTTATTCTGGTGCAGGTCAGATTGCTATGAGACTCCAATTTCCTCTAAGCCAACAGTGAAACTCTCACGTTAAGCTTAAAATCTAAACTGAGAGACTTGACAAATTCAGAACCTTTTGTAAGTAAGTTTTTTTTTTAGGTTCTATGTAGAAACAGAGCACCATTAGGAAGAGATGATGAACTGCACTTAGACAGCAGACAAAATGTCAACTTTCACCACACTGTTAGCATGTGGTTGAAAGTCAGTCCAGCAGATGGTTTTGAAATGTATAACCTTTACTTGACTTTATCAATCTATGAATGATCATCATCCCATTATCCTGGAACAGATTTCTTCCTGCAGCTGTATGGATTTGATCTTCTGATGGTTTGATGTTTGGGATCTTCTCGCATTGATTCAGGCACCGTTTTCAATATTTAACGATTAGTATTGATGTCTCGGATGTCCCGCTGACATTCTGCTGTGGGATGAAGGCCCACCATGCCACAGACAGGCACACGTGTGACAAATCATGTTCAAGGTAAATACCAAGAGTCCTGGAGAGAGCATGTAAACGTCGAAGGGTCAGGAAGAACATAATGATCACAAGGGTTTATTGATTTTTTTTGTTTTTCTCAGATGACACCCGCCCACTTTGTAGCTCAACTCTTTAATTTTTCGTTTAGCAAAAGCAAGTTTATTTATACAGCACATTAAAACAGACAAACCCTAACTGCTGGAACCAGACTCGAGTGTCAAAGCCACTCACCAACCTTTATGGCACAGGTACAGATGGCACACGCTGATATTTTCCCACTCAGGTTTTAAATTAAATGCGTCTTCAAAGCATCACTCGATGCAATGCAGCAGCTTGGTGTTATATTCGGTACATTCTGCAGGCAGGGAAACATCGTCGTCTAGCTCGCACTCGGGTAGCCTCGTGCCTTTGAGCCGGGAAGTTCTCATCAAACCACGAGACACATTTTAGTTTCACAAAGAAAGAAAAAGAGTCTCACACAGCACAGCCTCAGCAACACCTATCCCCAATATCACACACACTCACTCTCACATACACACCAGCCATCCCTCTAAATGTCACAGGCTCGGCAGAACGCTCCAATGATGCCAAAGGTTCAGAGGCCCTAGGATCAATATTACATCATTTCTCTCAATTAGGGCATATTTATTCCCCTCAAGTTATTGCACATCTGCGAGTGATCCTATCTGCATTCCTGGCAAGTCTCCAGATGAATCAAGGCCTCGGAGGGAGGGGAAGACAGAGTGAGATAAAGATGAAGAGAGAGGAGGAAAGAGAATGAGAGAGAAATGAAGGTAGGGGGAGTTTGGGCGAAGAGTCGGAGCAAGGGGGAAAAAGTGAGCGAGATCATTTAAGATTCACAGAGGAGATGAAATATGATGGTGTCTTACCATGAGTTATTACAGTTGAAAGTGGATACAAGACAGCACACTGTCCCAAATGGTTAATATGCCCTGCAGCGTGGAGGCATAAATCGTGACTGTCATATTAGAGGGAGGGGGTTGCTGGTGATGATTGGAAGGGATTCTTGGCAAAGGAATGCTCCCATTAGTGTTTTACATAAGTACGGTAATGAGGAGGACAGCTTCACAAGACCTGATCGTCCCGCTGGACCGTAGGAGGCTAATTTTACTCAATAGTTGAGGAAATTCAACGGAGCGTGACCGCAGGGCTGATACCATGTTCATGTTCATGTTGTTTTGGATCGTGATTGACCTCAAAAGTCAAGCTATCGTCCCACATTGACCGTTCCCCACTCTGCTTCCTGTCAGGGGCTCCCACCTGCAGCCTTGCACCTGTCTCTGCAAACTAAGAGGAAAATGGCTGAAGGCATTTGCTCTCCTTTGCAGAAAATAGCATCAAGAACTGGCCAAGGCACTTGAGTATTAAGATATACTGCCTCTTGTCTGTGCCAGCAATGCTTCCCGTCTCTGGGTAGACCTATTAATCATAAATTGGGCTTCGGCATGTAGTTTACAGAAAGTCTGGTTTTGTTGTTGTTTTCTTCTTTTTTTCATGTTTAAGGGCTAAAGTGTTTCTGCATTGCACCTGCATGTAGGCCCTCGGGAAGGTCACAAGGCTTCTGCCTTCGTCAGACTTGTATCATTTAGCAGATCAATATTTTATACAACTGTTTGAGGAGGGCTACCAAGCCACTGACACAAGCATGCTCTTGGTGATTTGCAGATGAAAAGACGTCTAGGAAAAGCATTACACAACATTACAATGACAACATATAGCAGGTTCTACAGAATAATCTGGGCATATTTCTTGGCAAAAGCTGCAAAATGGTTGAAATTAAAGGGTGAAATTCTTTAAACACTACAGCGTTACTTCACAGGTTTATAAATGAGATACCACTGCAGTCATGGTGCCATCTTCTTTGCATTACACTATTGTTAAGTAAGTTACAGTTCACCACAGTTTAAGATTTAACAGCTGTGGACTAGTAGTGGTGTGTGTAGGACCTTATGTTTCAGTACATCAACCCCTTCAGGCGCTTGCTCTATGATTGTTACTCTGGTGCTTCTGGGTTTGTTTCAGCACAGTGTAACTTTAAAGCCACGACTTTTCGGGGTTATCATTGGATTTTGCTTTATTTAGCCTTTCTCTGACTCACGTCTCCAGTGCTTCCACAGTGTATGTACTAACAGAGTGCAGTCTGTGCAGTTCCCATCCAGCTGTTGCTCTATCAACAGCTGTGTACTTCAACTCTGAGCTAGAATTTTAAATGGAAAACCCTCCTCCACACACACATACACACTCACACTGCCTAGTTTCTATTTTCTTATTCCTTCCTGTACCGTCATGTATCAGTAGCTTCTGCACTGTAGCAGCGATACACCTCGTCTGATAGTCAGCTTCATTCAAACACCAACATATGGATTACCGACAGCAGGAAGACTCGCTCGGTGACTCGTTCAGCACTGTGTGACAGCTTGGCACCAAAGAGCCGCCTGCTTTAAAATTAAACTCACCTTTTAGTGTGGCAGTTAAGCACAGCGATTTTTACAGCCATTAGATTAGCCCTGAGTTTAACCTCAACACAGCGGTGTCACCTTGCTCTTTTGTGAACCACTATTCATAAACTTCAACTGCTTGCAGGCGGAGGAGACATTAATTTGCTCTGGTGACTCAAAGAAAATCTTTTCATTCTAATTTCTTAAGTTGTTTGATGCCTTTTATTCTGTAAAGTTTTATTTCAGACCTGGATTTTGTTGAGCTTTTTTCCTCTGAATGCTAAAAGTAGCTTGCATTTTCAGGAGTCTCTCCTGTAAAGCCAGTTCCACAGCAAAACCCACAGCCAAAATGCAAACCTTGCAAACATTCCCCTCATCATCTTTCCCTTGGCAGTGCATGTGTGTTGCCTGGTTGAACTAATTGCCCTCGCTGAATTTCCAGCCAAACAGGTGGCCATATTGCTTTCCTTCTGGCTTCATTTATGTGACTGTGCGTCCAGGTTGGACAGAGATGACAGTGTCTCCTCGCCGCCCGGAGCGTGACCTTGGTTTGCCGATGCTCCCTCTGCACTGTCTATGGTCTCACATTGCTCTTTTGGGCCAACTTCTGATTATGTATGTGTTATTGTGTGTGTGTGTGTGTGTGTGTGTGTGTGTGTGTGTGTGTGTGTGTGTTTGAAACGGAGAGACATAGAGCAGCCTCTGATATCCAGCCAGAGAGCTAGAGGGCCAGGATCATGGTCAGGAGGGGAGGGAGATGACAGTGGCAGCAAACTTTGGCAAGGGACACATAAGAACACATGAGAGCACAGATTTATGATGTAATGATACAGCACACACACACACACAGAGAGAGAGAGAGACAGATATTTGTGCACATACAGGCAAAATGTAATATTCTCCAAACAAGCAGAAACACAAGCTAATGTTTGCATTCGCACAAACGGCCACACATTCACACTCACACACACAAAGGTCTCATGCAGCCTTTACCACCTCACACTGTCACCTCCAGGGATTTGTCTGCGCTAAAACAATCTGATGTGGTCAGATTTGTCTTTCTCCACACTGATACAGGTTTCGTCTGCTTTGTGTTGGTCCATGATATCTACAGTTGTGGTCCTCTGTTTGGTCCGTGGGCGGTCATGCAACAGGGAATAGGAATGTGTCAGATGAAATGTTGCGGATATTTGTCTCATAACCGCTATGAGTCAGGCAACACCTTGTTTCTATACCTTGGGTAAAGAAACAATATTTTTTCCTCAGCAGTGGGAGGGATTATGACACGCTTAGATAAGCCCTGACCTCTCTACAGACCAGAATAAAATAAAATATAACCGAAATAATAAAATAGAGAGTGCTGTTGTTCTCATACCACTTCATCTCTACAGCTTCCTGACGCGCAACATGATGACATGTCTTGCACTTATTAGTCTTATATTAGTAATTATTGTGTCCTTTTCTTCTGATATGTTAAATTATGTTGCAAGTTGCATTGTGGGAGAAAATATTCCATCAACACCACATTCAAAAATAGAGCAGTTTTACTCTGCATGCTAGCTGGAATTGTATACTCAGTTTTGTCATTTTTCCACTGTGAACACACAGCTGAATTCAATCAGTACATGCAGTAGTGTGTGTGCATTTCTTATGAGTAGGCAGTTCTCCTCCCCAAGCATTCTGGGTGAGAGTCACGAGATGTACTTGCCAATATGAAATTTCAAATTTTTTACTTCACAGTTCAACCTATTGATTTTGGAAGGAACCAAAATGTTCCCAAACAATGAAACCAAAGTGCCCAGAAAATGTTTCATTGTAAAAAAAAAGATTTCATTTCCTTTCCTGGTTCCTAGTGAGAGAAACCACAGCCACTGTGCCAGCTGTCTTGGCAGCAGTCAGGTTTAATCTCTGAGACTCAGGCTAACCGTAACATGGAAGCCTCCCTCTCTTCTTTAGCAAACACACACAAGACTATTCGCTCTCCCTGCCAACCACAAGCCAGATAGAAGATATTGAGCATCCTTCCATGCAGTGACACAGTATTATTGATTTCAATTATGACAGCAACATAGTTTAGACAAAGTGTTTTTTAGAGGACTTGTGCATTGGTGGGTCCCTGGTCCATTAGTTGCTGCAGCTGGTGGAAAGGCATCAACGACAGATTTTTCAGAATTTTCTTTCTTTTTTTCAATTGAATTGTCCCTGTGACAGGACTTGATTCTGCGTTTGTCTATGTTTCATCACGTGCAGTATCTTCAGGTTTTGAACATGTCCCTGACAGATCTACTGTAAAATGTTAAATCATACAAAAGACATTGAAGGCCTTGGAGCTTTTCCTCAGACACAGGAAAGAAGACACTACCAAACCACATGACTGTCTAAGCTCCCTTAAGGCAGTGTGGTTAAGTATAGGCAAATAAAACTACTTGGTAACAGTAAGGCAGAAGGTCATCGTCATGGTGACAGACACATGGTACCATGAGGTTTGTCCAAGTATTCGTTCCCCTCTAACACTCTGGGCAAAAGCTGCCAGTTTTCAGTCGTGATTGGCTGCTTTAAACGCTGCTTAACCAAGGATCAGTTAACATTTTGTGCACCCTGTCTGGCACACTTTGATGATTTGATTTTGTTTTTTATGACTCAGGAAGGTTTACTTCCTTGCACTCAGACTGGCACCATGGATACATAAAAACAGCCAGAAGGATAGTCGTACAAACAGGAACAGACAGATCAGAACTTAGTAACAAAATATAAAACTTTCAGACCAACCAGCAGTCAAAGAGCAAATATACAGAGAAACCAAACTCACCAGAACGATGGCTCAATGTGCTGCCAAAGGCTTTTTTCTTCTCCACCATCTCCTCCTCTAGCAGCCACTAAGAAGAGTAAATTTTAAGATTAGGAGTGTGCCTCTTCCTGGCAACACATGCATATTTTCTTGGGAATGAAGTCCTTCCAACTTTCAAAAAATTCAAACAGCTATCTCTAGTTGCCACTTGGGGCTGTCAAAGTGCAAAAGTGCCCAGTGCAGCTTTACCAAAAAGCATGAAAGTCAGCGCTTACACTCCAAAGTTACAACAACAAACATCTTGAGTTTAGTTTATTTGGCAAGCAGAAGTAGAACTTGGCCGAGCTGTCATACTGTGGTCGTGCTTTTGTACAGACGGACAGATTATAAATTCAAAGTGGCATCAAAGTATCATAAATAAATCAATTCTAGAGGAAAAGCATCACCGAGGCAACTTTTGGATTGTATTGATGCCACTGGGGAAATTTATTTTTGCATGACATTTACACCTAAATATTAGGTCCACCTCCTAATATTGAGTTGTAGTCCATTTGCACAATCAATAACCTGTCTACACTCAGGGGTAGGCAGAGTAGATAAGTAAGGTTTTCCCAGGATAAACTTAATTAGCCCATTTCATGGAAGAAGCAGGTGGCACTGACATTTAGCACACTCCATTTTTTGGATGTGTGAAAGAAAAACAGCACTAACGTGTGTGTGTCTGTTTGGGAGTGTTTTCTGTGTGGTGCATGTAGGTGTGTCTGTGGTGCTCTATTGTATAAGCTGTGTGTGTGTGTGTGTGTGTGTGTTGAGTGCGTGGATTGTCCCAGTTTAGAAGACCCAGAGCTATGACTCATCAACTAATAAAGCAGGAGGCAAAGGGAGAGTGTGTGTGTGTGTGTGTGTGTGAGAGAGAGAGAGAGAGAGAGAGAGCATGCCTGCCTGACTGTCTGTGCCAGTATGTGTTTATGATTTTTGTAAGCGTGCGTGTGGGCATATTTTAATGTGTGTTAAAGGGAAACAGAATTGCAGCAAGAGTAATTGGGAACCATGGGGACAGTTGTGTTAGTGATTTCACTACTGTACCTGGTGCCCTTGTAAACACACACATACACAGTTCTTCTTCCTTTTCCATTAGTTGATACAGCAAAATGCATTCAGATAAATACTCAAACGATGTAGCATCCACTTCCCTAGCATCATTTCCCTTGTCACAACTGTACATTGTGTGTGTGTGTGTGTGTGTGTGTGTGTGTGCGTGCGTGTCCTTAGTTATCCTCGCTGTGCTGTCAGGTCTGTGGTCGCTCTTTGTGTTCCTCCTGATGAAAATGTCAGAGGCAGTAGAGTAGCTGCAGTGTTATGAGCAGCTGTGGATCTGCCTGCTGATGTTTATGCTCGTAACATTTTATGTTCTCATGTTGATGCTACATGCATGACTGCTACAAGACTAATGGAGACAATGAGTTATGTTAATTTCTGTGCTGTGTTTGTTCAGTTGAAGCTTATAGTTCATTAGTCACCATTAAATACAGTTTACATTATTATCAGCGTACTGCAGAAAACTCCATTAAATATAATGGAGTCCAATTTCTGCGTGCTGGACTAGTTCCAGCCTAGAATATGGAATAATAGAGCAATGCTACATGTGGCTACTTACTCATATTGCTTAACAATAACATAATGCATCACTTTCGGCAAGACCATGAAATAGTATCTTAACTTCCTTAATATAATGTATTTCCTGTTGGCACAGGGTGTTAGAGTGGGACATAGCACTGTGAGGCACCAATCTAAAGTGCCCTAACCCTAACCCTGATCAGCAGGATAGTAATAGAGAGGCACTTTGATATAATGTGTCAGAAAAGTAGGATATTTCAAAAATGTGATGGCTTTACACAGTGCCAGTTTGTGCCAGTTTCCACACCATTTGAAATCATTTGAAACCTCTCTCTCTAAGTATGTGTGTGTTGTAGTTGATTAAGGTATGTTTTAGTATTTACTGTTTTGCTGGGTGTTCATATATTCTCAACTCCTGTATTTCCAACATGACTTGAAGGCAGCATGTCTGACAGCTGACTGAGAGAAAGCCAAATATCACACACACACACACACACGCACACAGTGTAGGCCACTTTTCACAGAATTTGTCAGAATCTGACAATAGGTTATGGCTTTTGCTGTATTGATTTTTCCCTGTCAGACAGGATGTCCAGTAGACACATTCTGATGGGTTGTCATGATTGTTACCATCTGAACTTGGCCTTTACCAGCTAATGTTACTGCTTAGGTGGATAATAATGTCAGCTAAACATCAGTCATGCTGGGGGAAAAATGGTTGGAGTTGAAGGTGGAAACTTTTGCTGGGGTGAAGGCATGACTGTCGGCCGCTCAGTCCAAATGCTTCCTTTATACTTTACACATTAACACGCACTCATGGTCATAGTGTTCATAAGCATGGATCTGTGACCAGAGCTTACTGCAAGTGTTGTAAAATTAAAAGTTAAAAAAAGTTATGCTGCCGCAGTTCAATATCGGTAAATGAGCCACATGTACATTTGGGACAGGATTGGATCTCCAGTGTTTGGCCTTGGGTAAGAGCTATTCCCATTCATAAATACTGACTGAATTAACTCTGTTTTAAGTTGGCCTTCAGGCAAAGCTCAAGGCATCTTATATTAGAATGGAATTTACTCTAATATCAACGTGCATATATAGTGATCTGCAATTTTGAAGATTTGTTTGGAGTAAATCACCAACCAAGAACCAAACCAACCAAGAGAAGCCTTCACACACTGCACACTGAGCCCCCCTCAAAGAAACCCATCTTAAAACAAGCATATCTTCTCTGGAGGGCATACAAATCAAGGGCATACACAATATGAAACACTACGTCATTTTTTTATTTTTTATTTACAGAAGTGGATGACTCATCAGGCGAAAGGCACAACCAACGAATCCCCAAAGGCACGAACGGTAAACATAGAATAAAATTGGATCGTGCCGTTCTTGTGCGTACGTGTTTGCGAGGTTCTGCAGGGTTTCTGCTGTAATTGAGACGGCTGCATACGTACACAGCGGCATCGCGTCTTCATATCTCCATGTCATTTTTGTCAGGGAGTATAATGCGGCGTATCTACGCTCATCCAACAGCTGCCAATCTGCCAGCCGCTCCACTCTCATCCCACGTCTGGTGGAGAATACCAATGCATGCTACCTCCTGGGGTGCTTTGTGTGTGAAGACGCGTGTGTGTATGTGTGAGTGAGATCACTGGGTTACAGATTGCGTAGTGGGGGAGTGTAGAGCACACACAGAAGAGATATGAAAGCACAGTTTAGTGTTTAGTGGAGAAGGGTGGAGGACTGCCACAGGCCCGCTTTATATCGGCCATGGGGGTTGGTTTCATATTACATTATAATGGTATTGGTTCAACCCACTTAATGAATCACATCGTTTCTTATGTCCAGATTGGGTTCTCAGGAATTACGCGATATGAAGCAATTGTTGAGTTAATGACTAGCTCTTACTGTACATTACCATTACCTTAAGTATGAGGGAAAGAATAAGAACTGTTCCTTTACTGGCTGAATGCAAAAAGGTGTAGGATAGACAAGGGTGAAGCACTGGTTTGCAGACAAAAAATGCTTTCCGATGCAGCAAGGAGTCCAACCCCAACTCTGAAGAAGTTCTGCTTACTCTCTCCAGTCTTGCACTATATACAGTATATGATATAGCTCCACCTTTACATACATATGGATGAATCTGCCTGCTTTAGGAGACTTCGTTTGCATCAGGTCTGTCGCTGTTTATCATTTTTCCATCACAGCTGAATTTGCATAGATTACCATTAAGATTTCAGCCCCCTTTTGTGCTCATCCTCAGGTAGATTATGAATCCTACAGAGAGGGCGGTTCTTCAAAGCGGGAGAGCCAGCTCTGTTTTGACTGACCATCTAGCATAGCTCCCAGGCTTCAGTGGTTTGTTCTCCTTTGGGTTATTTTTGGGTCTCTTTTTTTGGAATTTAAGTTTTGCCTGTCCTACTTACTGCATTCCCCAAAGTGAACTCGAGGCCTTTTTCAGCCTGATCCAGATTTTTCTCCCTCTCTCTCTCTGTCTGCCTGTCGTTCTCTCGCTCCCTCTCTCCCTCTCTCCCTCTCTCACTCTTTCCAACTCCTTTCTCAGCCATCTGTTCATGCTTGTGGCATCTCTCTATCTGTCTTCGCTCCCTGCCATATTTCACTCTTCTCATCTCAGCTCTCCCAACATTTTATCCTTGCTCCCTCTTGTGTAGCTTTCCTTTTGCCGCCTTTCCCATGTTTGTATCACATCATTAGCAGCCTTTGTGCCTCTTTCCTCACAGGCAGTCATAGTTTCTCTTTCACTCTCACTGATAGCATTCAACAACCATTACTCTCTATGTGTGCTTGTAATGGGATTTCTCTCCGTGTCACTGTTGTACTCCTAGAAGATGATTTCCTACAGGTGAAAGGAATGATTGTACCTGTTGTAGGGTACAGTGTTTCCTACACTGTGAAACATCCAGTATCTCTTGTTTTTTCATGTGTAATTCACGGGAAATCATGTGGTTTCAAAGCAGATAAGTTACCTCCTGCCCTCTTATTCCCTAGGCTGCCATTGCCTAGACAGCAACTTAAAGGACCAGGGATACTGTATGTTTTTGCCTGTAAAATCAATACTTGAAGTATTTGAGATAGATAATCCATGACAAGGAAAGTCATGCATTTTTACTGAATTATAATGCAGTTTATATATTTCAAGTGACACTGCCCTTAAAGTAGCTATAATTCATATTTTTATATTAACAATGGATCACCAGACTACTTGTATGAGACAGGAGTAGCTCTAAGCATTTTTCAGCTCATTGTTTTGGTTTTCCAGCCCTCGACTTTACTGTGTTGGATTCACTCTCACTGCTCTCATCAACCTAGTTTCCAGACGCAGCGGGCAGCTGTTTTCAGCGAAAAAGCTCTAAAAATGGACTGTAGGCTACCTGCCCAGCAACGAAGAGCAGACAAACAAAGTTAGTGACTATCTGGTGAACGTAGTGGAGCATTTAGCAGCTAAAGATATTTCGCCAGATATTTCCCTCAGGCCTAGCTGGAGATTACATTACATTTGTCCAAAGCGACTTACAATAAGTGAATTCAAACCATGTAGGAAGATCAAAACAGAGATATAAGGATAGTGAATATTGGACTTAAATTTGTCAGGTGGACAGACACACGTCTCCAAATGAATGCTAATGTTGCTCCATATCTGCTGGTTGTGTAAATAGTCAACTGTTTGCGAACAATTTAGTGAAATGTAATTTGTAGTTAATGGGGTTGACCAAAACACGAGTATGCTTTTCCAATGGGATAGCCATGTTGTTTTGGAGTCTTTCTGCCCACTAGAGGTCAGAAATTCCTCAGTGGAGCTGTAAATACAGAGGGTACAGTCTGTTGGTATGACAATGCATTTTGTCAAATGAGGACTTAAATTGAGTGATGTCCTTTAAAAACATAAGGCCAAACACTGGCATCATTCTGTGCCAAACAGAGTTGACAGAGTGTTCATTTCATTTCTCTATTGATGGTAAATGTTTCTGTAAAAAAAGAGCTTCTTTTAACATCTGACATACTGAGTGTCTTATTCTATCAATCATCTTGTAAATGTATTGAATATTGTTCCAGAAGGCTGATATCTCTTCTTGCAATGGATTCCCTCTTCTTCTTCTTCTTCTTTCTCTGTCGTCTGAGGCTCACATGAGGTTTTGATTGACGGGTGAGGGGATACACATCAGCAGGTATCATGATCCATGTTGTTGCATGATGTCTGGATGATGTCATCACACGCGTTACAACCTACAAACCTCCTGTTGCCATGGAGATCCCCACCCCCCCCCCCCCCTTTTTTTTTTTCAGTAGTGAAATGCGGTCAGCGCCTGAAGCGGTAAAACGAGTGTGTCAACCTGCATAAAGGCAAAGACTGGCACAGTATACTGCTTGAGTGTCTTTCTCTTTTTGTATATATGTGTTTCTTTGTGTGCAGAAATGCATGTGCGCTTTTGTGACATTTCTGCACTCAACCTCTCCAAGCTGACAGCCAGTTGTGTAATGTCTGGGTTATGCTATGCACAGTCTTGACCCACACAGTCTGTTGACTGGAAATAAATGGGTGCTATTTACAGTGTGTGTTACTTGGCTGCAAGAACTCAAAGGAACATCCAAGGTCTGTGTGCTGTAGTGTTTCCCCCGTCGGTGAGGCTTTTAAAGGCTGTGAAATCTGCCTGTCAGCCAGATGTATTCGTGTCATGTGGGATTAGTTGAGCGTGGTGTTGTGTAATCTCATAAAGTGTGTGACTTGTGTATATTAATGTACATATGTACGTGTGTGTGTGTCTGTCTCTATGCATGCGTGTATAAGCGTAACTTAATTTGAGGCGATTTTGTTAAAAGAAGCGCAGATTATTGTTGCAGCACTCAAATCCATCCATCACACAATGTAAACAAGTAAAGCAGGATTTAGAAGTTGCCTCTTGTGAATTTCTGCTAAAACATATGGACTAAACAGATTAATATATTATATTTATTTACATCATTTTAATAACAAGGTCCATTCCTACTGAGTAGTCATTTTACATACATGAATATTCACTTGGACTTTGCCTGCACTTAACCTTTCATTTGCTCTCTCATGCTCTTTCTCTGGCTTTTATGCACCCTTGCACACACGCTCTCCCACCTCCTCTTCCTTCTCTGTTATTGCAGCAACATTAAGTCTGTTTTGATCAGCAAGGGGTAATCATCAATTACACATGCAAGTGCAAATGCGCGTACAACTTAATGGACTGCACTTCCACTGGATTTAGACGTGTTGTTTTCTGAAACGGTTGATAGCAATTACGGCTCCATTTTGTCACACAGTGTGATAGATAATAGTGCCCAATGTTTGTCCCCAAATCTTTGCTGCAATCATAGCCCAATGTTAATCAATTTCACTGCAGAGGCAAACAATGGAGAACAAGCCTCTTATACAACTGAGGTCATGAAACAATAGAGCGAAGATAAAAGAAATTTAGCCAGTTGTTTGGAGCTGTAGCCAGGGAAACACAGAGAGCTTTCATGAATCGCTAAATATTCATTTTAACCACCTTGTGTTTGTTGTGTGCAGAGAACGGATTCCCTGTTCTGCTCAGCAATTAAACATGACGACGCATATTAGAGAAAAAATGTCCATCCTTTTTTGTTTTAGAGTCTTTAAAGATGTAACTGTCCTACTTAAGCTGATAGTTGGAAAATCAAGTGTAAATAAAGGAGATAAGAAGTGACTCCCTTGAAATTACAAATCTTTCATGAAGAGTACATTTAGCCTCTGTGAGCATGACCTCCCTCAGGTGTTCAGAGCCACAGCTTGGCCCTGACATGTCACCCACACCATAGTGGAGGTCTCCATCACCTTAATGGGCTGTTAAGCATCATTACAGCCTCCGTGACTTTAAACACAGCCAAGGTTATCGATTCAAGGTGTTCGGGCGGGTGCGTGCGTCACAGGACACAATAGCGACTGATTTAGAGAGCGATGAGAGGAAAAAGTTAAGCAGTTAAGCATTAATCAAGCGAGGGTACAGAAAACTTGGGCGTTATGGGTTCACTATGTAGATGAATATAGGCAACAATTAAATGAGAGGACCTTAAGGAGGCTCGTTATGGGTATTGATTGAGATTGATCAGTGTTGTTATGATACTCACCTGGACCTCCTAGGACATATGTGCGATCTGTTTCACCTTGTAAGATCAGGCTGTCACTCGTGGGCATGCCGGGTAAATCGACCACCAACCTGGGACGAATAGCTCTGATCGACATTATACTGTGGAGAAAGAAATTTCCTCGTGTCTGCTTTCATGTCATCATGCAAAGGCAGTTCTGTTTTGATTACTTCCTGAGTCGCCTCACTCTCCCTCTCATTCGGCGCATGTCGGTATTCCTCTTAATACGTCACCTTGT
Organism: Macquaria ambigua; assembly: GCA_008360985.2. Classification (NCBI taxonomy): domain Eukaryota; kingdom Metazoa; phylum Chordata; class Actinopteri; order Centrarchiformes; family Percichthyidae; genus Macquaria; species Macquaria ambigua. Next base: position 31,565 of record VMKM01000037.1, on the reverse strand, counting down.
TTAATGCACATCATTTCAGATTTAGCACCCTGTTTAGCATCCAGGTCAGCTGCATGCTCCGCGCATCCTCCCCCCAACAAGGCAATGGGAGATGGAGCTCGATCCACAGTTCACCAGCTTTGGGTCAGGTCAATATAACTCATTGACCATAATATACAAAACATAAATACACAAGCAGGATAGTCAACAAGAGTTGGATAAAAGTTGACTATTTTCTTCCAATCACAATTAATGCAAGCACAAATGTTAATTATATAGCAAACAAGCAGAGAATAGACGAGAATAGATATAAAACAGGTCTGCAAATCCCAACATATTAAGTTAGAAAATCAAGAGACAGCCAAAGACAACAGCTGAGTTTCACAATGCTTTTTAAAGATATGCAGTGATTTGGCTTTGTGGGATGCTTTTCCAAAGTCGAGAAGCAACAGCAGCAAAAGCACCATAACCTTTAGTTTTGATTAGCATGTTTTAAGTAGACATGGCTAACATGTTAGCAAACAATTGTCTATGTACAAATCCAACAGACATGGAGGAACATTAGCATTCATTTGGAGTGTTTCTGGCCACATGATGTGTGTAAATCCAAAATTCACACTCTGCCTTGGTGTCCAGCAACTCCTAAAGAAAATGTCTCGGTCTTCAGAAGCTAAATGCTAACATGTTGCTAACTTTGGGGATATCTTCATCTTAATCGTCCAGTTCTCTAGAGATTGGACTTCTATCATTTTGGATGTAGCTTTCCTTCTTCATTTGTTTTCTTGAAAGCTAGTCTGATAAGGAGTTAACATTGAACATTGAAATGACAAGTTTCTTCTTCCCTGTCAAACCTCAACATCAGCAGCACAGATACTGCTGTGTGGTTCAATGGCAGCAATTATGGTGGGCTGTGACAACTCTGCTGAATTATCTATAGCCACAGGTAGAGATTGACAGAATTTGAAGGACTTTTCTATCGAGCAGAGTACACCCAAGGACAGAAAATTCCGATTATCTCTGGGTTTAGCAGAGGGGTTATAATCTTCCAGCCCAAGGGGGAATAGCTCATTCATGGCTTCCTCTTCTAATGCAGACCACACTTTACAGTTGCATTACAGTATAACAACACAGTAATTCATAGTGATAAGGGTGCAGTAGTGCCTGAGGTTGGTCTGCCAACTGTAGGAAGTATGTGTAATTTGATCTGATACTCGGGGCTCTTTTTGTGAAATAAGAGGATTGTTGTTATGATTCACCCAAATATATTTAGTCTAATTTGTCAATCATAGCCTCACTAGTCACATGATCCAGGAGGTTATGAGGTGCACTCATAACCCTTTCAATTTCCACTTCACAAATGTTACCAATTTTGACCAACACTCTCCATGATTGCTGCAAAATATGTCTTTTGTTGCTTCAGATTTGACAAATCTGTCGCCCTGCCAAACACCACAACGGTTTCTGTTGGAAAGGATTTTCTCAGGTCCAATATTATTTATTGTATTCTTTTCTTGTACATCAATTCTTGAGGCCAACTTGCAACTTTGTATTCAGCCTGTCCTTTCTTTAGGAACATCCTGCTTCACATTCATAGTTATACTCCTTCCCACCTGGGAACTGACTTTTACAAGCAGTCTTCTATTCTGTTTGCCATTTAGCAGCTCCACTGCAGCAGTTGAGGGACATGCGGCACATTCAAGGGCCCTGTGCAATAATTAGTGAGGGCTGGGAGACTGTCCCTTAATGGCATGACAGCAGTGCAATCTACATTTAAGGAAGTAGACACTTCTATCATAATTATTTATTAAATCAGTATTATGAAGTCTCCATAACTTCCACTAGTGCCTTTCTTGAATATTAGATCGAAAACACTGAATTTTTGGCTCCTTCTCCTGGTCCAAAGTCCCCCTCTGTACATTTCTGACTTCCTCCATCACCTTTTTAACACCTTAGGTGTTTGAAGGAAATCCATATTGATGCCAATGCATTTGGTCAATACTGGTGCTAGCAAAAGAGAAACTTTAATGACCACCAGTGTACTTGGGGAGAAAATTTTGTTTTGAAGTTATGGTCTAAGTAGATTGTTAGTGCTTTGGAAATGTGGAACTTCAAAGCGACCCAGTTTTTCGGATAGCCCTTTTTGATTTCTTCATAAACGCTACTGCAGCATAGCGAAATTTGACCAAAGTTCTTATTATGGAGCACAGATACAATGGAAATGAATGAACCCGCACAGCAGCTGATTACACAGTGGTTTCTCAAACAATAAGGCATGCAAAGGGCTCTCTGGGTTCAATCAGTCCAATAATTTAACCTGCACTTGCTGTAATAACCTTCTTTAGGGATAGTGAGCAAACAAAAGTATTTCCAATTAACAGAAAAATAGGTGTTGCTACAGTCTGCAACTGTAGTCTGGAGACAGCATGTGTGCAGATTGGAGTTTGTTTGAAATTTCAGCTGGTTGTGGGTCAAGCAGTTTTGGGAGCTGATTAGATTGGCAGGACTTTGCACACTGTCAATTCAGCGCAAACCAAAAAATGATGGACTACTTTGAGCTTTTAGCTGAACTGGACTTGAACTTTGCAGTAGTGTCATACAAATTAGAGTGGGAGTGCAAATATACAAAGATATTTAATGCACAAGAGGAATAATTCTGTATGGACATGATGGCAGGTGTCTGTTTAAATTATATATTAGCACACCAACAGTAACTAAACCATGGCTTAAGGCAAGCCTGAGTAACTTTTAAAGGGAAAAAAACCCCAGAATATTTCTTTTACAAATGAAAAGTTGAATACATAATCAATGCAACACACACTTGATCAATTAAATAAACTCAGGGGTTTTGCCGCTATTGTCTTTGCCGCTTGGGAAAAGAAGGAATTAAATATTCTGTTGCCGCTGTTCAGCAGAACTTACGTATTCTCGCTTGAAGTGACAACAAATGAATATTGTTTTTTTCCCCCTTTTGGTAAGTGGTATGCGTGTGATAATGGAGCAAACTTTGCCTCTTCACCTCTACCTGCCCCATCATTTTCTTATATAAGAACACCTTGTCTGTGACAGTGTTTCAGCGGTGTTCGGATCAAGGTCTCATTTAATGATGCTTTGTAGTACCAAGGATTCTCGACCTGCTTATCAGCATGAATTCTTCTGTCACAATGTTGATGTTGGCAGCCCAAGGTCAGAGCTGGAACAGAACTTGTTTTCTCTTTAGAAAAGAGAACACAAAGACTGGTGTGTCAGCCCTAATCATTCACCTTGCAGGATCAACTTGTAACTTTAACGTCATTGCCAGTGCTTAGGTATTTTGGTCTCTGTGGTGCCAAGTAAGGAATACCGCAAATATTTGGCGTGAGAAAAAGAAAATCTCCATCTCTGTGACTTTAACTGCCATGAGAAGAAACAGGATTAAAGCAAACCATTAGCAGAACAGAACATCACCCTGGTGAGTAGTAATTGTACTTCTTTTTTAATTTGCCTCATGGTGAATTGATTGAATGGTGCCTGTTGAGTGGAAACGTGGGAGGTAAGGCAAAGGATAAACAAACATTAGTGATTATTGGAAAAATCCACATGAATGAAAGTTGATTGAGAGGACAGGTAAACGGCAAACAGCTGGACAGCAGGAGCTGAGTTTGCGTCCACTGTTTAATGAGACTCACTTCTGCTACTGAAAGCTGTCTCATGTGCTAAGTGAAAATCAGCATGGATTTAAATAGACGAGTTAAAACAAATAAGCACCCTAATTTTTCTGTCCAGGCATGTTCTCCAGATTTTGATAGCTGCTTATTGGTTGACTTAAACCGTGATCTTCTGAGAGAGGCTTTATCTGAAATCATATTAAACCGAATAATCCCATCCAGCACAAATGTAAAAAAACACTGTAAAAAATCTGGTTACATGTTTTTTTGTATTTGTGTCACATTTATTGATAAAAGTTACCTGGCAACTGGTCTGGAGGGAAAGCCCGAAGTGTTTACTTGCTTACCAAAGAGTCTGGTTACAGGCATCCAGCTGAAATTATTCTAAGGCCAGACATCATTAAATCCTTTAAACTCACCATGAGCCTTTAAGCGCACTCGTCTGGAACTCTTAGGTCCACTTGTCTGGCTGATAAGACCTTTATGAGACTATATTTCATGTTTTACCAGAGCACCGTTGAGTGTCAGGGGTAATGCAGGGTGGCATTGATATAGGAGTCTGGTTTTCAGAGATTACAGCGCAGTCGAGAAAACAAAGTTGCTTATAAGAAAGTAGATTATTGTAATGGCAACATTTGCCGTGAGATGTGAGGCAAAGCAACACAGCAGGTCTGCAACTTTAGTGTTGATGGAAGGTGTCCTCTTTGAACCAAGGTGTAAATGTGATCTGTTGTAAATGGTCACTAAATCACAAAAAAAGCATATTTTACATTGTACCCCTAGTGTTTTCTAGCAATGCAGATAGTTGCCTCAAGGTTTTGAGATATCCTCCACTGAGACACCTACCATCACCCCAATACAATGGAGATTATTGAAATGTAATATATTCTTTTATTAATTAATGGGTCTTTGACTTTCCAGAAAGAATGTCTGTGTTACTCCAGATAATTTACAGACAACTTCCAATGTTTGCAACACCGTTACTTTCCAAATTACTTTCCATCCACCTCCATTATGTTGGGATGAAGGCAGAAATGTCAGGGCTGGATATCCGGAAAATGTCGGCACATAAAACCAAAACTACAGTTCCGGCATGGCTACATACCACGAGGGGCAAGTGGGAAAACATGTTTTGTGATTTCTTTGAACTGACTTTTTGAGTATTAAGGGATTGAAGAAAACATTTTTATAAAAGCAGAGATCTAGAGTTAAAGGATAAGGCTCCTATTACTCTACATTTGTGTTATTGTCAACAAATCCCATGAAAAGACCAAAACCAACAAAGTGTTACTCCATCTCTCACTACCTTCTGACTCCCCTACGTTGCCCAAAGCCCATTTGTTCGTAAAGACATAAATCTTTAAAAACAGGTCACAAATATACAGCTCCATTTTTTAAAAGGCTAAACAGTGTATTTTTGGGGGACTACTAGTGTGTATTTCTGGCAGCAGGATGGTCTATCTGGGACTGGCTTAAAATAAACTACAGTGGCTGTGTTTATTGTAACAAAGGAACATGTCATCCAGTGCAACATTGTGCCTCATTGATGTCTTTTTGATGTTTTTTTTTTGCATCAACGGAGCTCTACGGCACAGAGGAATGAGATATATCAAGTTTGGGCTACGCAGATAATACTTGTTAGTAGGATAGAAATATAAAAAAAAAGAATATCAACAGACTTAAACAGAATGTTTTAGGGTCGTCGGTGAGCTTATTAGATGTGTTAAATGTGAAAGATAATTCTTGACTTTGGAAACAGTAGTTTGACCCACCCCAAAAAAAACGTAACTCAATGTCCACTTACAAGATTTTTCTGGACCCAGCACCCACATGTCATGGTCTTCACCAATGGATGGAGTTTGCTCTGTTGTCATGGAGATTCTCTCACCAGCTCCATCCGCTGATGAAGACTGTGAGATGCGGTTGGAAGCTCTAGAAAAAGCTGGTACGTGGGCATTGAGTTACGATTTTAGTTGTTGTTTATTCATCGTGTGATATTGCTGCATATAGATGATGAGCGTAAGAGTTTACTTCCATGTTCTGCTTTTGAAACCTTGTGGCACTCATTAAAATACAACCTCTTTGTATTCATTCGAAATGGTGTGAGGACACAGACTTTCAACAATGTCAAACGTCAATTTCTGTCCATCAATCTATGAAAATGAATGAAGACACACTGACATTATATACATGTTTATTGCAAATAAACAAGTTTGAGAACAGGGCAGGCATTCTGTTGTCATGCTGTTTACTGTATTTATACAGTTGCCCACCCACACCCAGCACCCAGCTCTCCTCTGTTCTCCTCTCCTCCTTCTGAGGGAGGATGTGGGCCGATTCTTGACCTTTCAATGCACATCCCTCCCACATTAACACTCACTCACTCATGCGCAAGATATGTGTGTGCAGCCTAAGCTTTAGAGCCAGGGGACTCTGAAAAGGCTTTAGCCCTGACTTGATGCCCCCACTTGAAAGTCAGCCTCCTCTGGCCCCAGTGGTACCAGTATGGGAGATACTCTCGCTGTTGAGAGGTTGACTCAAGAAGGGGAGAGCAATCGTTATCTTGTCGTGCAGAGCCGAGGAAAATGTTCTCAAACACTGCAGCAGAACATGCAAACTTGCTTTGGTTGTCATGTTCAGTCCAGCACCATATTCAGTCACTCAAATGAAGACACATTTTGCTGCTTCATCTGACATCTCTGTGCAATAAGACCAGACCTTGCTTGTGTAATTGACTGCAACAATATTATTAGCACGCAAACTGTAAGGAGAATACATGTTTCTGTGTTTCTGTATACATAGATTTGGGTCTCATTCTACCAGGGGCACTCTTACCTTTGCACTTTCCCAACTTCACCAGAAGAATACAATTAACTAGACTCTTAGAACTTTTTTTTTTCCTAACGCTCTAAACAAATTATCCTGCAGATTCTTTGCCCAAACCTCCGCTGTCTCACTCTCCCTCATTAATTTGGGGCTTACCACAGCTGAGAGCAATAATTGCTTTTTAGTATTCTTGGTGCAGTATGCTATGGGCTTCATTTTCTATAAGTAGATAAGACTAACCACTGTGATGGGATCTGCATTATTAATGTTAGTGTTCACTTGATGTTGTGTTTGGGGATGTGAGACGGAGCTCCTCTGGAATTCAGTTTATTAACGTTTAAAAATAGGCTGCCTAATGTCCAAATATGCATGCATGTGCAATCATGCATTCTCTCATGCAAGAGAGAGAAAGGCTGTGTTTGTGTGTGTGTTTTTTGTTTGTGCACGTCTGTCTGTGTGTGCATGCTAGTGCTCATGTGTTTGATAAATGTAAATACCAGACTATGTCTTAGCATTTTCTGTTACGCTGCCTGTTTGCAGGTTACTTTGCTCGCATGCGGAGCGTCTGCTTCACAACAATGAGAAGTGACAGAAGAGAGAATACCACTCTCGTTTGTGGCCAGGCTTGGCTGGCTCTGTGAGGCCCGGAGCTCCCCGGTGACAGAGTCCTTATTTCTGGGAAGATGGGCCCGTAATCGGACTCATATACTTCACACCCCTTCCGTGTAATTGGACTCTGGGTCGCAGATTTAACCAGAGCTGCCAATCACCTCATTGGGAGGGGATATGGACAGAAAGTAAAGTGGAGAAATGGAAGGGGTCTCTTTTTGCCTGGACTTTGGTGTCTGATAGGTAGCAGGCTTTCAAGTGACACAGCACAATCTTTGACAACCAGACTGGAGATGTTCAACTCTTAACAGTGGCTGACAGAAAATACTTTTTATTTAGGTAAACTAACCCTTTAACTTTCAGCGCCTAGGAGTGTTTCTGTGGTAGTAAATAAATAAAATAATAAATACAGGCCCATAGGTCCAGTAAGTATGTTTAGTTGTGTGAACCAGCGCTATATGCAATCCTCCACAGACAGGAAGAGCAATATAAAGAGAGGAGGATCAATTAGCTTCTTTAATTAGGCTAATTTGAGCCAACTTTGTTAGCTCGTTTACCTCTTTGGCTGATGAAAAATGAGCAGCAGCACACAGCTATTTGTGAATGCTAATTGCGGTTGTTGTATCAATGCAGTGTTGAGTCTCCTTGCACTGCCTGCATGAGATGGATGCCTCTGGAGTCCTACACAGAAGGCGATAGACCATACCTACTATTCTGCCTGTGTATGTGTACAATCGCCAAACACCAGTGATTACACTGCTCTAATTACTGTGGCACATATTTGTTGTTTTTTGGATAATGAGAGGAATCAGCAGCTGCTTCATCACACATGTGACGTTTTTATTTTAAGACTGAAACTTAGATATTAGAAGTTTTCCAGCTAACATGTTTTAATATTAGGCTTTAACACAAAGTGCTCTAATGACAAAGACGAGTGAATGTGTGGGCCTCCACGCACACTAACTACGCATAATATAAATCTCTGCTGCCACAGCTATACACATACATACACAGAAAAAACAAGTGCCGCCTGGGGAAGATCAGCACGTGAGCATAGCGTAAATTATCTGCCCAGATTGCTTTTCTGGAGTTAATCATCTCCTTTTATGTTATTCATTTGTCAATGGTTATTGTTTGTCAAAGTAATGCAGTCGCCGCACGATATGAAGTGGAATGTAAATTTTGTTTGGGCAACTCATCGTTATGCACAAAAAGAGGGTGGCCGGGCTGCAGGATTTACATTTACAATTACAGTCATGATACAATCATCTCTCATCATAATTCCTCTGCCCGGGATGTCAGCTCCGATAGAGAACAGGCTTTACACACTGCATACCAAACAGCTGCTTGGCAGGCCTGGCACCATGCTTCAGGCCCAGTGATTTACACCATGCAAAGCCTCTCTCTCTCTCTCTGTCTCGCTCTGCATCTGGTGTACCTCTAATTCTTAATGTCTATCTCTTTCAGTGTCGCTGCCCCTGTAATTCCCGCTGCTTGCCTCTCCTCGTCTCGCAAAGCACAAAACACACGCGTTTGACCAGGGCCAGTTCTTCGCTCTCTGTTGTATAAACCATAATTTAATGGCGCGGTGGATCAGCACGCTGAGACGAACTTGCCATGGGATCATAATGTTGTTTGTTAAGAGTCAGCCAGTGTGGTTGGTTATGTTGTCAGGCTCTGATATGTCACTCTTTTTTTGTCCGGGAAGAAAAAACCTGAATAACTTGAGCCAGCGGTGTCCTGCAGGATGTCAGAGGCTCGGGTAGTGCAAGAAACTTATTCTCTTGTAGGATGAACAAAAATGTCTGGATTTGTGCAAGCAAGTCACACACATGTGGACACCCATACGCACATACATACACTCGATGGACCCTCACTAAAGTGTCAAACGTGTATACACGCACTCACAAATGATGCATGTGTTTTACTACTATAGAAAAAAGCACATATACTTTACATTACCATTTTCTTCCGCTTATCCGGGGCCGGGTCGCGGTGGCAGCAGGTTAAGCAGGGTTGTCCAGACGTCCCTCTCCCCGGCAACGCTTTCCAGCTCCTCCTGGGGGACCCCAAGGCGTTCCCAGGCCAGATGAGATATATTATCCCTCCAGCGTGTTCTGGGTCTGCCCCGGGGCCTCCTACCAGTTGGACGGGCCCGGAAAACCTCCAAAGGGAGGCGTCCAGGAGGCATCCTAATCAGATGCCCGAACCACCTCAACTGGCTCCTTTCGATGCAAAGGAGCAGCGGCTCTACTCCGAGCTCCCTCCGGATGTCCGAGCTCCTTTCCCTATCTCTAAGGGTGAGCCCAGCCACCCTACGGAGGAAACTCATTTCGGCTGCTTGTATCCGTGATCTCATTCTTTCGGTCACTACCCAAAGCTCATGACTATAGGTGAGGGGTTGGAACGTAGATCGACTGGTAAATCGAAAGCTTTGCCTTCTGGCTCAGCTCCCTCTTTTCCACCACGGTCCGGTACAACACCCGCATTACTGCTGATGCTGCACCGATCCGCCTGTCCATCTCACGCTCCATCTTACCATCACTCGTGAACAAGACCCCGAGATACTTGAACTCCCCCGTCTAGGGCAGTAACTCACCTCCAACCCAAAGGGGGCAGTCCACTGTTTTCCGGCTGAGAACCATGGCCTCGGACTTGGAGGTGCTGACTCTCATCCCAGCCGCTTCACACTCTGCTGCAAACCGCCCCAGTGCATGCTGAAGGTCACAGCCCGATGAAGCCAACAGAACCACATCGTCTGCAAAGAGCAGAGATGCTATTCTGAGACCACCAAACCGGACACTCTCCTCCCCCCGGCTGCGCCTTGAAATCCTGTCCATGAATATCACAAACAGAATTGGTGACAAGGGGCAGCCCTGGCGGAGTCCAACACCCACTTGGAACGTGTTTGACTTTGTGCCGAGAATGCGGACACAGCACTCACTTTGGTTATATAGAGACCGGATGGCTTGTAGCAGCGACCCCGGTACCCCATACCCCCACAGGACCCCCCGGGGGACACGGTCGAAAGCCTTCTCCAAGTCTACAAAACACATGTAGACTGGATGGGCAAACTCCCATGAACCCCCCAGGAGCCCTGCAAGAGTAAAGAGCTGGTCCACTGTGCCACGGCCAGGACGGAATCCACATTGCTCCTCTTGAATCCAAGGTTCGACAATCGGTCGTAGTCTCCTTTCCAGCACCCTGGAATAAACTTTCCCGGGGAGGCTGAGCAGTGTGATACCACGGTAATTGGAGCACACCCTCCGGTCCCCCTTTTTGAAGACGGGAACCACCACCCCGGTCTGCCACTCCAAAGGCACTGTCCCCGACCTCCATGCGACACTGAAAAGGCGTGTCAGCCAAGACAGCCCAACAATGTCCAGAGCCTTCAGCATCTCAGGGCGAATCTCATCCACACCTGGCGCCTTGCCACCAAGAAGCTCTTTGACTACCTTGAAGACTTCTGCCAGGGATATGGGTGAGTCTTCCCCCAAGTCTTCAAACTCTGCCTCCTCCACTGAGGACATGTTGGTCAGGTTGAGGAGTTCCTCAAAGTGCTCTTTCCACCGCTCGACAACATCCCCAGTCCGGGTTAGCAGCTCTCCTCCCCTGCCGAACACGGCCTGGGCCAAGCCCCGCTTTCCCTTCCTGAGTCGTCTGACGGTTTGCCATTTTTGTCCCTGGTACATTATTGTTTTGTGGTTTTGTGTGCAGACTAATTTGACATGTTTTCTGGTGTGGTGCATTCATGTGCTGCTGGGAATCTCCAGCCTTGGTTCTCATGCTTCTCTCAGCTATGTTGTTGGAAAATCAAACCTGGGAGAGTAAACAAAAACAAGCACAAATGTCATGAAAATAATGATGTAAATTTAGTAGCTTCTTGCATAAAAAAGGTTTGCTGTTAGGCAGCAAGCTCTCAAGTCATAGATGTGTTAGCTTACATAAATGCTCCCTATGAAAAAGTAAAGATAATTAAACATGTAAAATATCAGCAGTTACTGGCTTGTAGTTGCAGTCATCTCAAAAAAAGAGTTTAATCATTGCTGCACTCAGCATTACACCAGTAGTACACCAAGTTGAAGTGTCCTTGAACAAAACTCTAAATACATGCAGCAGATAAATCATTGAATGATTGCATTAATGTATTTTGCTCTCTGTTAGCTCTTTACCATATTAAACAGTTGTCGTTCAGTCTTTAGCTCTGCACTGGAAATTGCAGCTACAGAAATACCAATACATACCTGTTAGCATTTCCTTTCGATTTTTAAAATATTCTTTTTATGCCCTCAGGATGTGTTGCAACCGAAGGCCCCATTGAAACTATGTATAGCAAATAATGTCATTCCACATCTGCTGTGGTGTCAGTTTTACTTTTAAATAAATCCTGAAAAAGTTGACATTTTGAAGATAAGACGTTTTAATCCAACAGCACCTTTTACCTGGGTTGTGACCCTCCTGTGTAGTGATCAAGTCTGCCTCAGGGTAGAAAAACTGCAAACTTTAAACACCTCAGTTGACAGAGACATTTTGAGTGCCTCTTAGTCACCTCAGCTAGAGCTCCGGGGCTTTAAAGGATCCAATATTATTGGTTCTCTTTAATTAAACCAGTGATATTTTTGAATATGTTCATCAGAAATAATTTAAGGTTTGTAACACTAACTGTGATAAAGAGACATGTTTCAGTACTCATGATTCACCAACAGACACATGGGTATTACAAACATGTTTGTGTGTGAATTTATGGAAAACTACATGGCGGGTAATGAATTGTTGCGCTGCTTTTCAGGTGTTGCATTTCTCTTTATAGACTCAATTATCGTCGCCATAAAAGAAGCTCTGCAGGCTGGCACAGTGAGTAAAAATACACTGTTCAATCTAATTGTGATGTGGAAAGAGTGGGATGAGACGCCTTGTGAACACTGAGTGCCTCTGTGCATACAGAACGGACATATAAACCTCTGTGGAGATCCCCATGTCTTTCATTATTTTTATTCACCAGCTATCACTCAGGTTTAGTGAGAGGCTGCATGCAGCAGTGCGCTTGTTAAATCAGAGGCATTTGACAGTTTCATCTTTGATATCTTCTTCTGGATTTTCCTGCTGATTTGCACTTTTCAACTTCAACCAGGGAATTGTTGGAGTTCTGTCTTTAAAAAATACCATAAGAATAACTCTACCTCAGCAGTTATAATGTAAAACATAAAAAAAAAAAAATCTCATGGATTATTAAAAGTCTCTTTTTTTTTTATCCTTACTTAGCATGACACCACACATCACATACTGCAAGGCTCTGTAACACAAAGTGATCTAACCCTTACTGGATACAGCACATGTGGCTTTGTACCTTGGGGATTCTCATATGTCAGTCATGATCCCTGAGATAGTCGGCTCATACATTCATCATAATCTTTCCATATCTCACTGTTTTGTTGAACAGCTGACAAGTGCTTTTATTTCACCTCTGATAACACAAAATCTTAGTAATCAGTTTTCTGTTCAAGACTTTTACAATGATTTTATGCTCAAAATTGCGTGTACAGGCGGACTGAGTGTCTGGTTTCGCTTTCATGTGGATTTGAAGTGCACTCGCAGCCAATTTTTCTTTGTCAGTATTCAAGTGTTGCCTTGCCCTGTTGATCTTATCAGGGAAGCTAGAGCAGAAATCCGGCGAAAGCAGCTTTATTTTAATGTCACAGGTATTAGATTTGCTGAAGAGCGAATATTGAAATGGGCTTGAACTTGGCACGTTTAAGGGGCTTCACATCCGTTCTGCTTGTGGTGCAGATCTGGGTTGAGAAAATGAGTTTTTCCCCTCAGACCCGATGCTAGTCTAGCACTCTCCCTTTTCACTTTTTTGTTTTTTTTGAAAAGCCTTCTCTTTCTCCAATCACACTTCTGCTGAATCCCGCATGCTGTCTGACAAGAGTTTTATGCTAATGCAAGCAGTTTGGAGAGGGGGGGAGTGAAGGGCGATGACAAGGGACCAGGATTCATCCAACAGACGTCTTGTACTGGTAGCATGTAGAACAGAGCTCCTCGCCTCATTTGAGGTTTAAGATATTTCATTTTATGACCAAAACGCTCCTCTTAAGGCCTAATTATACATGAGCTGTCAGAAAGTAACAATGTAAAGTACAAGGGTTGGAGAGATTGTAAGGAATGTACTCTCTGTCTTTCCCCATATTTCAGTGGAATTTACATAGATTAAGGAATAAAGAAAGAGTCCAATTACCATAAATACCAATTAACATAACCTATTAGTCAAGTCAGGTTACATCTTATTTAAACAGGACTTTTGTGCAAATCTAACCTTTCCTCCGAGGCCAAAATGGACAAAGACATCAAATGGATTACATTTAAATACTGTGGACAATGCATTAAACGTTTATGAACATGCATATATAAAACGAAGATCTGTCTTGTTCCGTCATTATTTCTCTGTGCTGAGTTCTTGCTGCTGCATAGAGGTCTTGCCAGACACAGAGCTCAACTTGGAGAAAACCACATGCAAAAAAAAAAAAAAAGTAATTAATTTCTTGCCCTAGTTCTTGTCCAAACCCACACTGTCATGAGGCCTGAAGGTTTGGACACGTTTTAGTGGGTAAATTATCTCAGCAATTTTGTGCAAATGTCAAGGGGGTGTCATGAGGAAATGTTCCTGTGTAAACAAGGCATTTGTATCAGCGATCCCGTGAGTGATTCAGCGGCCCCTATTGTTAAGCTCAATTAATCCTTTTACCTAGTGTTGTAGCTCCAGCACTGCTATCCCCCCTCCGAGTCAGGTTTTCAAAAAAATTACATCAGGCTTTCCGGGTTTTCCCCTGTGTGGGGGGTGAGTTCACTGGAGCACATTCAGCCCAGCTTCGAGAGAGCTCGGTGGATCACAAGGCCGAGTTCATTAAACGGGAGCAAACTCGAGGGAGAGTACGTAAAAGTACACCCAGCGACAGTGTGAAAGGAGAGCCATCAGGTGACCCAATCTCTGCCCAGCAGCTGGCCACTCGCTCCCCGGCCAATTAGCCCGGAGAGTTGAGATGCTTTCACTCGCCGTGATAAGGCCCTGCCTCTTACTCGTCGGTCCCCTTTAATCAGCCTCTTCCTGAGCATCAGTCTTCAGATTAAGGCTCTATCAGCGCCGCGCAGAGGAAGGTCCTGTTCACTCACAGCGGTCCCGCCTCTTAACAGGAGAGGCAGCGGTGTGTGAGCGAGGGAGGCATGGGTCGACAGAGATAAGATGCACCAAGTGTCGGTGAAAGGGGGATGAAGCAAAGAAAGGGAGCAGAGGCGAGGACTACGAACAATCAAACGTGGTCAGTGAGTCGCAGGTGTGTGTGTGTGTGTGTGTGTGTGTGTGTGCACTTCTGTGTGTGCGCAATGCCGATCACCGTCTTGTCTTTTGATTGTAAATCAAAGACATTTAATATTGCATTCATTTTACTATCTGAGTAATGCAAACAGACAGGAAATTGTATTTCCTGAGGTCTGCCACTGACCATCTATGATTGCACCCAGGTATGAAAACACAATAATGTCCTGAACATGCACCCAAATTATCCAACTGCACCTGAAAAAAAGAGAATCTATCTGAGGCCCTGCCATAGTCAAAGGAGATTTGTGAAGGTACATCGCGTTTAATCCCAACATAGATTTGGTTGCCCTCCGAACAGTGGATATCCAGAAGGATATCTGTGTAATTCCTTTCCAAATGCAAGTCTATTTCCCTCGCTTCAGTTCCCTTCATTCAGCAGGCCTCTTACAAGAGCTCTTCACGGAGAGAGGGAGGGAAGGGAGAGTTGTTTTGGGTCAGACGTACTTTTGATATACCCTCTTGTTGTTACAAACAGAGGATTATGGACCATCGCCTTTTGAAAAAGCCTCTCTCTGTCCTCTCAGTAATGTTCCCATCATTGAGCCATTACGCCAACGTGCTGCTCACCAGCGCCTGTTTCAACAGACTGACTGAGCACTTAGGCCACTCGGGGTAGCATGAGAAAGGCAGCTTTTTGTGCTACCTGCAGAGACTCGTGTCCTTGTGTTTCACAGGATGTCAACTTGACTCGATCCATCTGTGCCCCTTGGTAGCACAGGATTGTAAGTCACAGGATCTCCTGCTGGGATGTTAAAAGTATTCGACAAAGAATGGTTAAGGGAAAGCTGTTAAACATTTGCCTTTGTTCGGCGAGTGAAACTTGGGAGTCGGTGGAGGTTGTAGGTGAAACATACTTTCCATTTCAAATTAGAGATTTGCATTTGTCCTTCCTTTAGACAGTATGATTTGGTTCAGTTTTCTGTGACTTTTCCCACATCAGACTTCAATGTCACATTTTCATTATGCGGCAGCTGAGCACTGCCTGTTGGTTTAGTGGAACTGATTGTTTTTTGATGACAGTTGAGAAGGTGACTTACATATTTAGTTGATGCTTAACATTGGTGGTAAGTAAGGGCACTGAAATGAGTGACTGTGCAAAATTGTAATGCGGTACAAGCTGGCACCTAAGAGCACCCTAACCTTTGAATGATCATGGACAGTCTTGCCTCTGGTTATGTGTAAAGTGTCTGTTTGCAGTTTTAATACTTTCTCATCTGTATTTAGACCTGGTGCAGTTTATTAGCTTTAGGCTGTTGCTCTTTGTGCTTGTTAGAAAAAGACCTTATTTGGAGGAAATGAGCATAAGTAACAAAGATTTGCATAGACAATGACACAAGGTTAATATGTGGTGTTTAAACACCAGCAGGAGCTGTCACTATGTTAAAAGTTAGTCTGTGCCTGCAGATAAAGTCAACAGTCTTCAGAGCTAAACTGCCATTTGGAGCTGTGAGCTCAAAATGAATGAGATGAGCAAGTTGAATTTGTGTAGAATTTGCCTTTCCAACCTAGTTTTATGTAGTGACACGCCTGGGACTGGACCCAGGCTCATAGAAAAGAACACCAGCTCTACCGAGTGGTTATCCATCACGCTTCAGTCTATCTCCACAGGGGGAACCGGTCAAAGAAACACACACACACACACACTCACTGTTTGTTTGCTACGATTGCCACCTCTGAGAATATACTCGCCAGTGACTAAATTGGCTGCAGGAAACACTTTTTGGAAGGAGTGCAAGCGTGCCATTTGCAAGGAAAGCAGGTGCGCTGTTTTGCCCAAATCCCAGGATTTATTCCACGGTCATCAGGCCCAGAGGAATAGATTGTTATTTGGCCTTGTTTCATTTTGAACAGAATAAAACTGTATGGGGAAGGAGGGGAGGAGGGTTAAGCTAACTGGGACTTTGCAAAGTCATCCCCCTTTCAGTCATTTGTTTGCATCCACCGAGGTTTGGATCCTGACATAAAGAAGCCATTTGAGCAGAAGAGCTCATTTTTATTGAGTGTCAACATTTAGTTTACCATGCATCTTTGCTGTGGCTGCGTACATCTACATTTCTCCGGGGTCGCCCTGAGTGGCCTGTCAACTGAATGAGGTGGTTATTAATGTAGACACTTGCCTGTGTGCTTACTGCGTCCATACAGCTGTGACAGAAAGGCTTTTACGTGCGCCGTGACAACGCTCATGTACAATGAATGGAGGAAAAGCGCCAATTATGGCCACAACCCTCCAAAGTGGCTTTTAGTGCCCAGACGAGAAGATATCTTGAAACTGACTCCGACACACATCCACTCACACTCCTACATCTACATGCACAGTGTGTTTCCTTTTCAACTCTTTGATTACTTTGTGGATGCAGTGATTGTGAGGCCACCCTTGATTAGCTCAATTTATTCCCCAGCCATGCCAGAGGGCCATTTAGGGAAGTTTTTGCAGACTCTTTCCATTTATCAAGATGGGAGGCGGACATGATTTGAATCTTAATATGTCCTTGCGGCAGAATACAAACAAGTGCATGCAGGCAAACTCTGTCTCTCAGTGTGTGCACACATACTTCATTTTTAAGATGAAAGAAAGAACTGAAAGTCTTCGAAAATGATGTTTGATTATCACATCGGCTTTGTTGTGTTTGGTTTGGTTTTGGAGCCTTTCATTATGGATGTAGAGTCTACCCCCAAACACTCTTCGACTCCTACTCTCTGAAAGTCAGAGAGCGGATGGTGATTCAGTGAGAGGAACAGCTGTGAAGTTTGAACTGAGATGACCATTGTGTATACTTTTAAAAATGTTAATTAGCCTTGCTGACTAAAAGGAAATTATTCATGCATTAATGACACTTTTTTCACATGATACCAACCCCTACAAACTGCAATACTGCGAGGAAAACAAATTGGAAAAACTAAAGGCAACCATGAGTGACAATGATCTGTGTGACATACCAAACATTAAGTGATCTGTAGACTTGAAAATGTGAACAGAGGAGCCGAATGGTTACAGCGCATGCCACATGGTCTCAACCGTCGCTGGTTCGATTCCAGCTGGTGACCTTTGTTGCATGTCATACCCCTCTCTCTCCCCCACTTCCTGTCTGCCTCTTACTGTCGCTGTCTAATAAAAGTACAAAAATGCCCCAAAAAATAATCTTTGTGAACAGAGATGGACTTTGAATATGACTACCAATATGTTTATTGATATTTTTCGTTCAGTAAACCATGTGCTTTGGCTTGTTTAGTCAACCTGTGCTGACCACCTTGAGGAAAACGTCAATTATTTTCTGACCAATATTGCAATTGCATTTTAAAAGTATGATTATTATCTTAAGATCAGACTTGTGGTCTACATAGTTTTAAACAATGTATCTATCTTTTTTTCTACAGGAATAGAATCTGATAAAAATAATGCAGTGGTTTCTTGTTGAAGTATTCAAGTAAAAGAAAAAAGTGGCTATTTGCTTTGAAACTGAGGGCTTGATTTGTTTGACAGCCACCACTGGCATTACTCAACCTGTTTAAGGTTGTCTTGGCAACAATCTTTATAACCTGTGTTATTCCTTGGCAACACTTTAATGGCCAGGTAATACAGGCAGTGTTTAGAAGAGCGGTTGGGGGGCTGCTTTGCAACAGCAGATCCTGGACCAGTTTATCCTCCCAAATCTTGTCCTTATCTCTGGGATCAGCCTGGAGCCGATCCCCCCACCCTGGTTTTGGACAACCAAACAGAGGTTAGGTAGCCATCGACTGTGTGAGGATTTGAGGGTTTAAAATTGTTGAGGCAGTAGATTATCTCCTGTTTTCCTGGCATCCAAACTGAGGTTAATAGGCTCTTTTCAGCACTGGGGCGTAATGTCGGCTATCCGCCATTGTCTCTAGTCGGCATAATCTGTTTACACTGACTCTCTCGTTCCCTGTTTTGACAATGCACACGCATCTGAAGGGATGAAGAATGAGGGGGGACAATGCAGTGGACATTAATTCTCTTTCTGAGAACGTCTTATTAGTCTCGAGAGGCTGTTTCCAGAAAATGGTTCCAAATTTATCTTCCAGCCTGATGTGGGGGGAATTCTTTGCCATGACATGATGAGAGCGCTCATCAATTTTGTGTTTATGTTGAAACACAGTCTCTTTAAAGGACGGTCTCCTGGGAAATTATTTCCCTCTCAACAAACATTGTGTTTAACTTGCCCATACTTACCTGCATGTATCCCAAATGTATCGACTCAGGCAGTATGCAGCTACTGTTTTCGTCTCTGCATCTTTTTTTCCGAAAGCCCCCTTTCTGCAACTCTCTGCATTTTTCACTCCGAAAATAGTCGAATCACGGGAATGTGGCAGGATTGAATCTCAGCTGGCTGATTGGATTGTCTTTTGCTCTATCTCAGGCTGCATTAAGCGGCCGAGGCTTTGGACGTATAAAAAGGTGATGGATGCCTCCTCCTTACGTCTGGACCTCTCTGAGCTGACCTCAGCAGAAGGCAGGAAAGGCAAAAAAAGAGAGACTGTGATTTACTGACCAGGCCGCTGAAAGCAGAGGGGAGGATGAATGCCACTCAGCTCCCACGGCTGACAGCCACAGATGTAAAAAAGTGCTCCCACTGCTTCTTTGTCTGTCGTTTTGCATCACTTTTTTTCTAACCCTAACCGTCTTTGGTGTTTGGAAGGCAGCTTGGAGAAATTACGGAGGGTAATTATCACTCACTGGAAATCACAAGATTTTGTGATTAGCTATCATACCCATTTCATTCCTCATTTTAGTTTCCGGTTTACTCATTCTCTCCTCGCTAATTAGTCTGCTCGGTCAGTACGTTATCTGCTCCCCTCTCCCCCCACCACCATTATTCACTGCTGCTGCTCTCATTTCAGTCCTCTAAGGTTTTAACATTACAAGAACATCAAGATCAATTGGTGCAGTGGTGGTTTTAGTACTAAGTGGGTGCATCTGCTGTGACCCTGCCATCCATCTGTCCATAATAATTAGGCTGCTAGATGGATATTCTTTCTGTGCAGAGCAAAAGATGGGTGAACACAGCATTCTGGCTCTTTAGCCTATATGAGTCTGATTGACTGCTTGAGAAAGCACAAATAATTCAGGCAAAGGCCAGCGAGCCCATTGTCCTGCATACATTAAGATGAGTCACATTCTCATTATTATTAATTCCAGTGAATCCTCATCGTAATGCTGGACGTCAGGGATCAAACCCCATAGATCGGCGTGTGAGGCAGGGAGGGGCATGGCCTAGGACAAATGCACTAATAGGTCAGTCAGTGCAACATGTCATTCCTCACATCCCATCGACTACTGCAACTCCCTCCTTTCTGGCATAAACCAGAAGTCACTCTCTCGCCTCCAACTAGTTACTGATCACTTTTAAGACACGTCTGGGTCTGGCCCCAAGCTATATAGCAGAAATGTTGACCCCCATATGAGCCAGTTCGCAGCCTTCAGGTGGGGCCCTTCTGGCACTTCCAAAGTCGAGGCCACTGCATCGTCACCACAAGATCACATGGAGTTAATGAGAAGGAATAAGAAGGAAAATTAACCACAGTATCTGTTTATGTGGGGGAAGAGAGAGACTGGATCAGTCAAGTAGAATATTGTCTCTGTAATGTGAGAGGAGGTGGTAAGGAGGTGCCTACATTTATTTAAAGACAGGAGCCCATCAGGAGATGTGGTGGACTAAATCATTTTCTCAGTTGCAGGAAATAGAACCTGAGCATTATTCATAATCACGTATCATTTCATAGATTAAGTTTGTCTTTATAGATTTCATAACCTGTGGTTTAGTCTTTCATTATTTGCATTCAGCCTCCTAGCAGGTTCTTTGCAACATCTTATTTCCCATTTCTCCAAGGAGCGTTTGGTGTTCCAGATATCTTTTTTAGTTTTGGTCTGTCAGGACACAGTGAAAATTCCCCAACAAAGTTTCACATGCTGACAGAACAGGCAATTTAAACTTTGTGTACTCGAAGATAAAATATCTGCTGCATGTGCAGGGCTAGGGATAAAATGCTTATTTATGAATTTGGCTCCATTGGAGTGGTTAGAAACACAGATGCAGCCGTGCACACAAACAGAAACTGAACAGAAACAGACCTGCCTCTGCTCAGCCTTGTATGCCTCTGTGGTCAATTTACCATTGAAAATCTTTAATTTCATACTTTTAAATATTTATCCTCTCCAGCGTCTCTTGAATGTGTGTACAGTTGACTTAGGCTGTTTGATAATCTCATTGGGTGGATAATCAGCGGGCTCTATAAATAGGAGTATTTCATCAGATTGCAGAATCAATATTTACCGCAGGCAGGAGCATTTTTCTGTAATATTCCCATTCTGCAAAATGTATGGATTAAATTAGAAAGAAAAAACAGGATGTTCACCACCACAATAAAGCTGTTTGGTCTGCAGAGATTGCACAACCTGAGAATACACTGCAGTGTACAATATAATTCCCCCAGCGGACACACATACCTGTAACAGAAGGAAAACATTAGCATCAGTAGCAGGTGGAGTATGAAGATATATGATGTATAAACCCATTCTTTGGCCGGCTGCTGGCACTTCTGCCCCAGTTTTACAGCCTCTTGACTGTTTTATCAGCTCACATCAGTGTGTGTGTACATAAAAATATATACAGTGTATGTACACGTGTGTATATGGACATGTCCGTGTGTATACACTAAAGAGAGAAAAGGCTTTTCAATTGCCTCTTGCCCCACCAGACTGCCCCGGCGCAGCTGGGGAGGAGGCCAGAGACATTACTCAGCTATTAAACTGTTATTCGCAGGTGTCACCCTCAGCGGGGGCTGTGTTGATAGAGGCGGAAACGCCCTCAAGGTCCACAGCTATGTACACACACACACACACACACACACATCCTTCAGGCAGGGGTGTTTGAGGTCTGGGCTCCTGGCTGTGGCTCCCCGGCTTGATGGGGCGTAACAGGGGCCAGAAGGGGAGCAGACGGGTGAGCCAGATCGGGCCGGGAGGGGGGCAACGGGACACCAGAGCACAACAGGACTAGGCCAGTAGGGAGGCCACCTGCCACTCCATTTCACCCGTGATGAATCGGCCTGGTTTCTTTTCTCTTCGCCTCGTTTCTGTTGGAGACTTTCAGCTTCATTCTGACGGCTGCGAGGAGAGTAACTTGTCCCTTGCACACACTCGTTTGTATTACTATATATAAAGTGTTAGTCCTCTTGGGAATTATTTCTATTTTTTCCCTAGATTCCCTTGACTACCAAGAACTGCCCCCCTCTCCACAATCTCTAATATTTGCAGTAGCAATTATAATTGATCAGGTTCCTGGCAACCAGTGTCGAGAACCCATTCAGGCAAAAGTCAAGCTGCGTCAGACCTACATCCAGGTAGAACGCCAGTGCAGGTTTGACTCACGCCACCGTGTTCCTAAGAATAAGACTGCAAAAATGACTCATTTTTCATTTGCATCTGAAAAAGTTAAACCTTTTGATAATTATCCGTCCCTTTTCTTCTATTTATCAAAGAGTTATTTGTCTTCTTTTATAATGAGGTGGACATTAATAGTTTCTGGTATTTACGCCAATAACATTGGTGGGCGAGACACAACCTAGCTGATAAGTGACTCATTTGTTTTTGCAGTCCATTATGCTCCAGCTGTGCTAGCTGATGTTTTAGGAAGCAGGTTCATTCATTACCTGCTTCATTAGTTCTGTCCCTCAAGGTATGGCACCTTTCTGTGTTTCTCTTTTTTTCCTCCAACACCACATTTTGTGGGCTTTGACCAAAGAATGCCAGACACGCAGTTTCCTGTGCCATGTCCCTCAGGGGTTTTACCTCAGAATAGGAAAATACCATCCATAGGGGAATAACTGGATTTGCTTGACTGATCATGTGAAAAAACGTGAATATGTTTCCATTATATAAATATAGAATGGCAAAATCATCATTTTATCAGACATTGTTCTTACAGTTTGACCCCTTAGTAGTCATTAGTAGTATTATTTGAGGCCCTTTTCGTGCCTCAGTACAGCAGTCTGTGCAATAAAACTAAATATTTAATTGTAAAATAAAACTATAATTTCTGTTATCCATCTCTCTCAATATAACACATACCTGAGAAGGACACCTGGTATCTCCTGAAAACCAAGCCAACGCCTGTTGTGAAATTTACACAAAAAGATAGGAGACTCGTCACAGCAGGAAACATCCTCTCAGCAACCGCTGCTTGTTCAGATACAGTTGGATTCTTCTTCCAGTGTGATCACAGTCTGTTTTTTTTTTGTCTATCACAAAAATTAAACACAGCAAATTATATTTTAGTATATAATTGCTTATATTTCCAATTATGCCCTCAAGATGGATTTAGATAGCTGACATGTTGCCTTTGATTGTGTTTACCACCCATTGCTCTCTTAATTGGTTCCCTCTAATTTAGACAACTTGCTTGTTGTGCGAATGTTTTGTTCAGAGTGCCAAAGATGTGTGGTTGCACCCTACAGAGTAGCAGAGAGTCGTTAAGAGTCAGACTTGGGCAAGATGCATGTAAATGTGAATGCAGCCACATAAACACACATCTTCTGAGATGTTGAAGGGATGAATGCTGTCACTGTGGGCCTGATGCTTTTGGCACGGCAGTTTAGCTCTATCGCAGAGCCACACAATGACTTCTGCATACTACTAAAATAGTAGTTTTGTGGTTACAGTGTCCACCTCCATCATGGTCAGAGCTTTGTTAAAGTAAAATGTATGTAGTTCAGTGAAAACAAAAGAGTGGAACGCAGCAATTACACTCATTATTCCCCCAAAGTTATTTTGAAAATCCAATTACTGCTAAGACACAGTGTGTGACAGATGGACAAACCACGGATCTTTGTCTGCCTCCTCCCACACAACATGATATTGCATTGATGACATGATGGGATACGCTGTATGAATCTGGGACGGGACTTGACCTGACATGACGTCGACTTGAAAACTCATTTTCATCTTTAGTGACTCTGTCTCTGTAACTTGCACAGCAGTGAACAAACAGCACTGTTAACATATTTTTATTTTGACAAAGCACAACCAATATAACCCCATATCATAAGAGTTACATATGAAGTCAGCAAAGATTTTGTAGTGTTTGAATGTCTGTGAATAGAGAATACAAATACATGATCCACCTAAAACTGTCATGTGTATAGTCTTTACTGTTCACCGTCTTCCTATCTGCACTTACTCATACCGACTCCAACTCAGGATCAGAACTCAAAGCCGCTGTTGATTGAAATGCAGCGATGCTATAAGCTGCGGCTCCTCTTCCTCCCACCTTCACTCCCACTTGTCTTGGCACAGCTCTTGCACATTATTCCTGCAGTTCTGTCGAGTCTCTCGGCTTCCTTGCAGTCGCTCCTCACAGTGTAGCTTTCCTTGGTAATAAGAAACAAATGCAGGGGGTTTTAGCGTTTTGTAGGAAATGAAATATTGTTGTTGTTTATCTCCTGATAGCTCCTCCTGTCCTCCTCCTCCTGATAGCTGCTTATCTTCTGTGTCACAAACAGCAATCAGAACGAAGATGCAGCACATGTACTCTGTACCCTCTGTGCATTCACGTCTTTGCACGTAGCTAATCATTCACTGCACTCACTGTTTGATTTGCTTTGAATGAAACAAACTTCATTTCAAGGGCTCAGCAAGATACAATACTTAATAATTAAGCTCCAGCATGCCTCTCTATCTGAAACTATTGACTTTCCTACCAAGTAATGTTTAAGCAAGTCAGCAGGTCCTGAATATTATATCATTCCAGAAACATTCACACCTGGTTACTCTTCTGCCAATCTGCAGCTTTTTCTAACCTCCATTTTGACCATGATGCTTTACAATTAGCTGTGAGAGTTATGTTGTCAGTGCTCCTCGCTTCATATTCAGTGTCAGTCACCTCTTTATCCTTTACATACTAAACAGCTGAGAGCCTGTGGGTATGGACGAGATACAGCAGAGACTGTGTGTGAGTGTGAGAGGAAGATAGACAATGTGCTTAGGTGCATGTATAGCATGTTGCCGGGGGATGCTTTGATGTGTACATGCATCCTAAGGGGGGATATGGGTTGCTACAGATACGGTTTGTCACCACACACACATACGAACACACACACAAACAGGCTATGCTGTGTGGCAGCAGGGTGGCCTAGAAACAAAGCAGGGAGACCATGTTTTGACCACAGGACCTAAGTTCAAGAATTCACCGTGCCCTTAGGCAAAAAACTTAATCCCAGCATCTGAACTTTGAACTTTTTCGAAGAGGGCAAGCAAATGTGGAACTGCCCTCTGGGGGAAAGTACAGTATCACGTTACATAATGAACATACAGTGACACATTTTCCTTTCTTCCTTTGCATCTCTGAACTTGAATCACCACCCAGCTCATGTGAAGGGGGGGTAAAAAAAAACACAAGCAAGACGTAGCCTGTCATATTAAAGCAGTCAGCAGCAAATTGCACATCAAGGCTAATAAAAGCGACAGGGAAATTGCTGCCAGCAGATTTCCTCCAAATCTCCCCAGTAATTTCCCATGAGCTCTGGCATTACTGCCTCACTACCCAGCCTCAGATTAACCCCCAACACCCCCACCCCAGCCCCAGCCTCACAGCAATGCAGCTCTGGGCTTCACCATGCTAGTTTAGCCTCTCGATTTCAATGCTTGTATGTACATTGTCCTTTTGATGTCTTCAAAGGTGCCTCTTCTTTTTAAGTGCAGTTTATTAGCTAGTAGCATTGTAAGGTCACAGTCCAGTACCAGTATTGTAACATATTGGGCGTTGGGTTTTGAACTGTTGCTCAGACATTTTACGGACTAAACAGTTTAACAAAAATCTAGTCCACAGATTAAATGGTGATGAAAATAATTATTAGTTGAAGCCCTAAATGCAATCAACCGCTGAAGATGTGACTCATGAAAGAGGTGACTCATGATCTCTTTGTATCCCGCTCCATTTCTAAAAATCCACCGCCACCAGAACAGCCGTACCCATTTGCTTTCCTCCTGTGTTCTGACTCCACCTCATCTCTGTCTTCACTCCACTCCCGCAACCTCCGGGTCAATCGGCCCTGCTGCGCTTCACCTCTGAAAGCGTTTGACCTAGACCTGGTGTCCAGACCCGCACTGAGCCAATCGGCATTCAGAACAACATCTCGTCTGTCGGTGCCCAGCACCAATTTCAAACAGTCTCTCTGTATCCCAGCTTGCAGTGCGAGAAGAGACTCAGCAGGACTCTACCTCCACTCTGCACGTCAGTGTTACTGCACAGCAACTGATATTAGAGATTCTGTATTAGACCAGTTTAGGAAGCCTAATCTGTGTTTTATGGATTCTTCTTCTTCTCTCACTCAGAGTCTCTCTCTCTCTCTCTCTCTCTCTCTCTCTCTCGCTCTCTCTCTCTCTCTCTCGCTCTATCCCTCCTCCTTTCACTTCTCTATTAGAGGCAGAGAGCAAAGTCTTTTTTTACACACTCCGGCTCTAGGGATGGCAATATCGGTGGGTCAGGCCACCACTTTGGTTCAAACTAAAATATCCCAAAAACTATTAGATAGATTGCCATGAATTTCTGTGCAGACATTCATGGTGTTCAGAGGATTAAGTCTACTGACTTTACTGATCCCCTGACTTTGCATCTAGTGCCACCAGCAGGTCATAATATTTGTTTATCCAGTGAACTATCTCAACATCTTCAATGGTTCATGGTTCCCGATGATGAATCCTAATAACCTTCTGTTTAGTGCCAGTTGGCATATTAGCACGTTAAACTAAGATGGTTAATATGGTTAACTTTATACCTGCTTAACATCAGCATGTTAGCATTGTCATTGTGAGCATGTTAGCATGCTGACGTTAGCATTTAGCTCAAAGCACTGCTGCGCCTAAAGCCTCACAGAGCCACCAGCATGGCTGTAGACTCTTTGTCTTGTTTTATCTCCCTCTCTGCCCTCACCTTACTTCTTACTTTACTTTACGCTCTCTCAGAGTTTTGATTTATATCATCCCTGAGTCAGTTTATCTGCGTGATGTGAGTGAGGTGGGCCAGTGGCACTAGGAACTGGGTTTTAAAGTATATACTCCTGCAGCCTCAGCGAGGCAGAGGGGTCTCGCACGTCTGCAGGGGCTCCGTTTCAGCAATGCAAAAACAATACACTATGTTACTAAATTAAAAAGCTTTGGGACATTTTTAAATAAAAACTGCTGGAATCAAATAGAAATGACCTGCAATAAACTCTGTTATTGTGAAAAGAAGCAGGATAATATAACATTTCCTAATAATAAACTGAGTTTTAAAAGTGTATTGGATTATTTCACAAATTCATGGTCATATTTTATATTGTCTGTCTGTCATATTACTGTTTATTTCAGCATGTTTTAATTATTTAATATTGAACACCTTAAGTTTCTATACATATCAGCACAGAGATGACCAAGAAATAGTATAAAAGTATTAGGTATATATAGAGTAGGGTGTATATTTAAGCAGCTGTAGGTCTGAACATACATGAAGGTGCATCTGATAACTATCCTATAGACAAGGCAAGGCTCTCAGGTTATCAGGAATTCAAATATTGTGGCAGCAGCCGGTCAGAAGCATCACTCTGTGGAATAGGGGAGTTGTTTACCTGCAGAGAGAGAAGCAGGGTAATGGAGGGGCAACAGGCAAGATTGACTGAAAGACAAGCCGGAGAGAAGGGAAAGAGAGTAGGTAGTGTAATTTGATCGGCGCATGCTGGGAACTCATCAGTATGCCGCTCGCGTACGCCCCCACCCCTCTGCGCTACACACACAAACACACACATACGCGCACAAGTTGCACAAGGATGGCAGGCAGGATAGACAAATAACAGACTAATGTGATCATGTAAACACTCCATCACTCTCATTGTCCCACAGATTCAGCATGCAGCCAGTCCATACACACACTTTTGTCATAATACTCATGGACTCTGACCTCAGGTATTCCCAGATTCTCATGTTTACTTGCTTTTCACTTATTTTTAGGGCTGAGCATTGAACCTCCATCATTCTCAGTGCTTGGTTGGATTAGTAGGTTTGTTTACTTCAGGAAATCAGGAAACTCTTTTTAACATTAGACTGTATTTTATTTTGGCAAAGTTAAATTTAACGCTGATGCATTTAGCAATTTTTTAAAAATAAAAAACAAAGGTTAAAACATGTTTATGTTCCACAAACTTTTTTTGAACTCTTATCATAACAATATCCAATTTTTCTTTGTATATTGCAGAGAGATAGAGTTTTAAAAGAATGTTCAAAATTGATGCAGCAGAGGCAGAAATATACCAACATTTATTCCCTAGTATGGATCAAGCTCCAAAAGTGCTGGATCCTACAGTTCCCATATTGCAACACAAGACCATCTTTTGTTAGACCCTCCCTGCCTGGTAAACACCCATTTCTTTCTGTTAAGAATTTGCAGCAGAGATAAAGTGATATCATAGTGGCTATTTTCTCAGACTTGATAAAGCTCCTCCAGAGCCACAGAAGATGTTATACAACTGTTTACCTTTATGTGTAAAATTGGTACAATTTAATTCTAGAAAATAGCCCTTATCCACCTTCAGTCCCACATGTAAAAACTCTTACTTCACACACATTTTCACTCATTTAATTGTGCCCTCAAAGCCTCATCTGAACTGCTTATGTGTGCTTGGACAGAGCATCTGATACCTTATGTTATTTCTGATTTTATTGGAAATCATGCTGATACAGTATTTGTGATATTATGTGGATTATCACTGAACACCAATCACACGGTGGATTTGGGAGCGCCGCTTAAGTCTCTACAGTAGAGAAGCTACTAGTCTAACAGTGGATGAAGCGAATAAGCCCCAAAGCTCCTAATGTGCCTGCTGGTTTACAGATTATAACAGATGTTTGTCAGTCTGTTTCGGTGGTGAAATGCGGTGGCTGCAAACAGTGATGAAGGGTTTTTGGTGATGAGTGTGGATCACTTAACTGTGTTGGTTAAAAATTGTCAAAAAAAGAAGGAGTTTGTACTGTTTTGGGCAGCGCAGGGGTGATTTTCCTGTTGTATTAGACCACATCTGCATCTTTATGTTTATTATTCTGCTTCTCACATCTTATAATACTATCATTGAAAGGTCACTAGACGTCAGTGGCTGTGTACTATTCCACTGTGCCAGACCGCATATGTTTGGAAATATGTTTCTCATTCATCATACATGCACACATTTGCATTTTTGTTGTATTTACAACATGAAATATTCCATGAGATATAGATGTATACTGATTCTCAGTCCCCCAATGCTGCATTCAGGGTACAGTGCATGATTGACAGATCAGCTCTTGCACTCTTAAATTTATGCACACACCATGATATCCCCCCTTTAAAATGTTTTCCGACATAAGGTCATAATTTACCTTGCCTCCAGTTACTTCCTCTTCTCCCTCCCTCCCACCTCCTGATAGCATTGCTTGTAATTTATTGTATTGTTTTTAATTAAATGGATGGCAAGGGGGTTTAAGTGCCCAGCAGCTCCGAGACGTGCCATTTCTTATCTGAATTCTAAATTCAGTGCACACCTACTGTAAAGCGGGACTATAAAGCTGAATAGGTCCCAAACTGCTGCGCTGCGTGTTAGAGGGATTGAACAGTTAGACAAATGTCACCTTTAGAAGAGAAGAGCGGGGATAATAAAGTGACGGCTGGGTAGCGGTGAATACAAACTTCACAGACATCAGGACACCACAGATTCACGGCTCCAGCAGTCTGGCTTGTGTATTCTCAGTCTGGCATAGAGGATCAGAGAGGAAACAGCCTTGGATTACAGAGATGCTTGCCCTGATAAAGAAGAACTTTAAATTAAATGGAGTCACAGCAGGCTCAGTGCAGTCCTACTTCCTTCAGTAAAAACCAAACCGCATTTCCACACATAATGTCTTATGAAACAAGATTACAAGAAATTAGGGTTATTTCATGTTCTAAAAACTGTAAGAAAGTATATCACATCTAATTGCTTAATTCCCCTATCTGTGTAGTCCACTCCTGGCAGCACAAACCTTGCAAGAGTATAGTCAGACCACCAGAGTGCTTAATAAGGAAAATATACTGCAGCAAGGAGTCGTGGGTGGGAACGAGCAAATCAATTTGATTATCCACAGTCCAAGCTTAGATGTATGTCTAAATAATCAGAGGGTGAGCTATGGACTCGGAGGGTTTATTCTGTATGACTGGCGTCAAATATGATTTCCCCATATATCAGGTCATTGGAGAGTATGCCTCAGAGGTTATTTGCTCTAGGTAGCCGTTCACAAGGCTCTGATTTAATTCCGATGGCAATCTGACATTCAACAATCACGGCCTGCTGACCTTCCCGACCTTACAACATTAAAATCTTTTTATTTTGCAAATGCACCATTCAACCAGTTGTGTCAGCGCCCCCAAGGAGAATTCTTGTCGCCTTTTTCACGGCAGATATTTCCTATCGTGGTGACATTTTGTCGTCCCCAGACACTCGTGTCAATCATGGTAATTTATCCAGATGGACACATGGAGGGTTTTTAAACACGTTTTCACATCATGGCATGTTTATCAAATACACATTATCAATTTTACATTGTTTCCAGAGTTGGCCGTTGGCGTGACAGTTGTACCCAAATGGCCCAAAATTGTAACATGCCCTTTTTGAACATGTGAACATGAATTTATTTACCTCCATATGTTCATGCAAATTAGAAGGACAGAAGCATAGGCAGTACAAATCACTCCGATTATCCTGCCTATGCACCAGAACACCACACACACGCACGCACACACGCACGCACACACACACAAAGGTAGAGATCTCACACTGTGTTTTTCTGTGAACATGACGGACAGGGACAAAGCAGCAGGACGCTGTGTCGATGATGCCTGCTCTCACCAGAGCTTTAACCTTTCCCTCAGCGTCCTTCCTGCAGTTTCTGTTTCCTCCCGGCCCCTCTGTCACACAGTCCTATTGTTTGTCCCTGTCCTGATTCAGCTCTCATTGTAGAAACCTGTTTATGCACAAAGCTCTCCAAAGACATGCTGCAAGGCATTAGAGAGAAGGAAGAAAGGTGAGGTATAGAAGACAAAGGAGGAGAGATGAATAGGATACGTATAGATAGAAAAGACTACAAATTGACCACAAATTGGCAATCGAAAAAGGAAGACACAAAAAATCATGGTGACCAAAAGAGAACAGAGTATGTGGTCACTGTTGGACAGGTGAGGCTGAGACAGAGATGCAGCAGACATGGAGAAACATTAGCGTTCATTTGGAGTGGTGTTTCTGGCCAACTGATAAATGTATGTCCAATATTTACTCCTGTTTTAGCTTTTTTGTCTCCACCAACTCCTAAGAAAAGTATTTTGGTCCTTAACTCGCTGTGTTTGACTTTGTTCACCAGCTAGTTGCTTATCTTATCTGTCCACTGTTTGGTGCTGGGCAGGTGGCATGCAGTGGGTTCATCAGAGCTTTTTTAGTAGGATGATTTGTGTTTGTCACAACAAGCAACACATATGATCCTTTGTAAACATGAAAAAACTATCAGTGCAGCTTTAATCAATAATTCAAATAATCATTTGCAGCTGCATAAAATCCAAATGAAACCATTTACAAATCTCAAGCTTTCCTACAGGAAATTCTGACTTGTAGGGCTTGAGGGAAAACCAGATTTTCTGTCTTTCCCACCTGTCTGGAACAGGCAATATAATTTCAAGAAAAATGTGATGAAGCATCGACGTCTCATCTCCCCATGTATTTTTGAGAGAACATCTCCGTACATGCATTCCTACCACTGGAGTGCCACAGGCACACCATGTAAACCCGGTTCTCTACTTTTCCTGCCTCCCCCTGGAGAAATGTGATGCAATGATTTCCAAACCCCCTAACACCAGCTCCCTCCCTCCCTCCCTCCTTCTGCAGCTAGATTTGAGGTGATAAGTTGCAGCAGCTTTTCCTCCTGCTTTTTCAAACCTGTTCCACTCATTCACTTCACGTCGCTGCCTCGGTTAAGTCGCTGCCCAGACTTCCTTGTTCATTCTGCTCACATGCGCTGCAGATATCCAACACGGTGCCTGCTGAAACGCTGGGAAAAGCACCTACAGTCCCAACCACTCTGCTGTGTCCTGTTT